>CM062229.1:11728977-12328977 GCA_031216235.1 Syzygium jambos | reverse complement strand
CTATCAAGCAGAACAACAGCCCTTGAAGCATCAAGCAGAAATAATGGTGCAGAACTTGAGGCGCCCCCTCTGGACCCAGCATGACTAGTTTCGGATCCCGAGAGTGTTCGACATTTCTTAATGAGAAAGCGAATCTGTGCCTCAAGAGATGACTGTAGCCTCTTCTTGAAACCACCTTCAGACTTACTAATAGGGCGCGCTAGCACAACTACAGAACCAGGAGCTTTTGTAGGCAAGGCTGATCTAGAGGAACTGCTTAAATTAGCACTGACATTAACTGAGGAGGTTTCTGAAGCCTCTTCCACATGAGAGCTTGAATGTGCCACCTCCAAGTAATCATCAACAAAGACAAAGAGTATGACAGGAGTACACTGTCCGGGAAACAAAGATGTGGATGAACCTAAACCGGACATAAGTGATATAGCAGATGCATTACGATTCATATTACGACTTCTACCTGGGGAAACATTGTGAATAGAGGCTGATGACGAGGTATGTCGTGAAGATGAGGAAGGTTGAGGTCTTGATGGCAGCATCGGCATAGTTTTGGACCTCACAAATGGCGCTAGAGCCTGCTTAGCTGCTTGAAGTATGCGAAAGCTTTTCAAAGTTTGGGTATCAAAATGCGACCCTTCTTGAAGATGTATGATTATATGGCAAACCTGCATTAAGTGGTGCCATTTGTCATATTTATTTGAAGTGCAAGTCAAATTCAGAAGATAACAAATCTTGCACAGATAAAAATTGATCTGCAAATGGCAGGAAACGGTATCAAGTGCCCACTTCAGTATTTCACATTAGAGTACCGCATTTGTCAAGTTAACCAAACCATGGTCCACAAGGAAATGCAAACTGGAGTCTCAAATCATATTAAAGCTTGAATGTTACCCCCAACAATACTTTCTCGGGAATTTGAGAGCACATCAACAAGTTGTGACATAAAGATCCAGAAACAATTGACCATGCAACATGCTCCAACGACAATCTTTTGGTGATAAAAGTTCAACACCACCCCAAAAGTATTATCAATTGATGGTTTTTCCAACTCAATGATGTTGATTGAGAAAGAATGCTCACATGTATACTGACTTGCGACATGTTATTAATGCTAGACTTGTTTGCCAATGTTTCAATGCTGCTTTCAATATTTATCGCGTGAACTTGTCTGTCAAAATGTTTCTAAATTACTTACTTACAGAAATTTAGCGCAGAAACTAGTCTGCTTTCTAAAATTCGAAGCAATAATTTCACTTTTACTTTCTCTGGTACGAGAGAACAAATTGCACAAACACAGACTATGGATTCTACCTCTCATTCTAAACTATTTAAAAAAAGGAAATGTATCACTTCATTCAAATGATCTTCCAAATGTATTCTTGCACAATGAAATAACCACAAGATCAGTTTTATTTTGGCCTCGAAAGTGGTTTTAGAAGTCAACTCTTCAAAGACATTAAAAATGGACGCATAACACCACCCTCCTCTCGAAGAGAGGCAGCACGATTTCATCAACCAAATGCTTTAAGAAGGGTTGCTACAGGGAGGCCCGACGTCAGTGAATCTATTTCAAATGTTCCACTTCTAAATACATTTATGATCCAGCGTCCTACCAACATGCAGGAATGCTACCGAGTGACCAACAAGCGCCAATATTGAAAAATGCATATTCGTCGTAATTGCCGTTATTTGATAAACTTCCCGTCTTCACAAGACATTGCCCGGACTCAACAGAAGGAACACAAAGGGTCCTTAAATTGCAATCCCACGGGACCGAACCAACATTAGGCATATGATTTCGCAGCAATCAAGAGTCAACTGAATGACTTAAATCTAGCATCAGTTAGAAGGTTGCATCGATGGTTTTAGACACTGAGTTTGCCGTATCAACTAGCTTCTAGTTCTACTCCTTATACAGGCGAAAATTGAGCTCTAGAACCCTCGCACTGGCTCGTGAACTGAAAACCTCGCTAAACTCAATTCCATACTGAAATCGAAGCAGGAAAAACTCACGGAGAACATGAAAAGCAATCCCTGAAGGTCCCCGAACTCGCGCTCCTCCACGAACGAATCGAACCCCGACGCGACCTCGGAGGGCGGGAGAGCCGCCGGGCAGCTCGTGGAGCAGAACTGCAAGTAGAGGACGCCTCTCTCCTCGTCGTAGTAATAGCTGACCCTCCTGCGCCCGAACCATTCCTTCGCTCCGTCGCCGCCCACGCGGAGGACCCGGTCGACGCCGCCCGACCCGAAGGCGTGGAGATCGAGGACCCTGTTGAGGAGCTGCGACGAGTAGCCGGCGCTCCGGGCGACGAGGCCGACCACCACGACGCTCCGGGAAGGACCGGGCGGCGAGGAGGAGGACGGCGGCGGCGGCGGCGGCGGAGGCGGAGGCGGAGGAGGATCCGAGGGGGATGGGGGAGGCGGAGCGATGGGGGGGCGGGTCAGGACCCGCACGGGAGGCGCGTGGCGCGTTGTCATCGGAGGTTAGCTGGCTAGCTAGCGTCGTCGAGAGCCGAGGACGGCATCGGACTCGGGGAAGAAGGGGAACGAGCTACGACGACGACGACTATGGCTGCGTTTGGAAACATTTGGGGAAAGTTTTGGGAAAATGTAAAGCGCTTTAACTCAAAAGGAATTTTTCAAAATGCAAATTATGTTTGGTAAGTTATAATTTAAAAATTCAAAGAAATTTTTTAAAATACAAATTATATTTGGTAAGTTATAACTTAAAAATCCATTGTAAAGTAACTTTTAGTAAAATAGTATTTGGAAAAATTATACTTGCAAAGTAAATTTTTTATTTTTTATTATAAAAAGTTAAAACCCTTCGCCGGCCGGCGAAGGACGGGCTGCCGCCGGCGACCTAGATCCGGCGCCGGCGGCCGTCGGCTGAGGCGGAACGGCCTCGGGCAGCCCCCGGCGACCACCGACGAGGGCCGCCGCGCGCGAAACCCAGGCAGCCGTGGCCCTCGTCGGTGGTCGCCGGGGATGCCCTCGTCGTGCGGCCTCAGACGAGGGCCGCGCGGCGTCAGATCTGGGTCGCCGGCGGCCCTCGCCTGGGTTTTGCGACCATCGTCGGGGGTCGCTCGAACCCAGGCGGCCCTCGTCGGTGGTCGCCGGGGGCTGCCCGAGGCCGTTCCGCCTCAGCCGACGGCCGCCGGCGCCGGATCTAGGTCGCCGGCGGCCCTCGAGGGTTGTCTGCGTTACACGACCTTAGCCAGTCCTCGCTTGGGTCGCGTGACCCATCCCGGCGGTCGTGCAACCCGAGGCGACGGTCGCTGGGTTGCGCAACCACGCCGGCCCCTCTCCAGCCCGTCGCCGTCCCCTCACAGTCACGCCGGCAGAGGTCATCGAAGAAGACAATGAACAGTGAAAGACCAGGCCAAAATTGGAAAAACAAAAAATAGATGAGGGCAATTTCGGAAGAAATTTTTTCACTTAAATTGGCATTGTTGCATGCCGAGAAAGCCACACAGCCAAAGCAGGTCTTCAGAAGCATTGAGCTTAAGGCCTTTTAAGGGCCTTGGAAATGCTAGCATTTGGGAAATGGGTTCCCAAAAATGAATACCAAACACACTAGCCTTTGTCTAAGGGCCTTTAGAGGTGTAAAGGGCTTTGCAAAGCTGTTCCCAAACGGAGCCATATCCCCATCGCAGTCTGCACTTCGAAGCTCTTTGGGCCTGATTTTGTTTATGGGCCCAAAAAGGGGATTTGGGCCCACAAAGCGCTTAGCCCGTGATCACTGTCGTTGGTTATAAATAATATAACTAGTCTATAAACTTTCAATTTGTTCAATATGATTTTCTAAACTCTAGCGCAATGGGTAATGTGATTTCTAAACTTTTAATTTGTCCAATGTGATCCCTAAACATTAAGGGACAATATTGAACGTTCTCATATAGTTTAGAGACTAGTTTGAATATGTATAAAAAATTCAATGACTACTTTGAATAAATTAAAAATTCAAGGACTACATCACGCATTGAGTTAAACTTCATAAACCACATTGAAAAAATTAAAAAATTAGGAATTGAATCAAAGTTCATCAATCATTTGTTTAATTTTCACTTTAAAGGAAAATAAGATTTTGGATAAAATAGACCACATTGATGATCACCAAAAGTGGAAATTTTTTTTCATTCCCAATCTCAACTTTACTACTCGAATTTTCTTATTTTTCCCATGGACATGTCAACGAGACAAGCCAACAACACCTACAATTAGTAGAAGTCGACCAAAGAGCACCCTACCATTGTGACGCGACCGTTCCAAAGTAGATAACTACAATTAGTAGAAGTCGACGAAAGAGCACCCTACCATCGTGACGCAACCGTTCCAAAGTAGATAAATATTCCAAATCAATCGCCCCCTATCGAAGTTGATTCCCGAATTTTGAATTTTCCAAACCGAAATCGAGAGCCCACTTTTTCACATTATATGGCCACACTTGAAGACAATAGTAAGTCATTTGTCATAAGTTAATTCAGATCAATGCCAATATATCAAGAAGCTATGGTTGTGGTTGATGGTGTTCCACAACTGCAGATTTTCCATCTCCCAAAAAAGTGACCAAACGCAAAAGTTCCAATGGGGCTTCTCCATTCTGCAAAATGCCCACCCAATTTTTATTTTTTATTTTTTTACAAAGGAACCGAGCGCCAAAATCAGGCATGGCCCGGCGCCCTAAGCGCTGGTGAACTTGGTCACCGCCTTGGTGCCCTCGGACACGGCTTGCTTGGCGAGCTCCCCGGGGAGCACGAGGCGGACGGCCGCCTGGATCTCCCGGGACGTGACGGTAGGCTTCTTGCTGTACCGCGCGAGCCGGGACGACTCCTGGGCCAGCTTCTCGAAGGTGTCGCTGACGAAGCTGTTCATGGTGCCCATGGCCTTGCTCGAGATGCCGATGTCCGGGTGCACCTGCTTCAGCAACTTGAAGATGTAGACCTTGTACGTCTCCACGCTCCTCTTCCCCCGCTTCTTCTTCCTGTCTCCGGGCCCCTCCTTGGCGGGGAGCTTCTTCTCGGCCCTCGGCTTCTTCGCCGCCGCCGGCGCCTTCCCCACCTTCGGCGCCATCGGAGAGGCTCGAGGTCGCGCGCTTGCAGACGCAGAGCACGAATTCCGCGCGCGGGACAAGGAAGATGGTGCGACGGGGACTTGAGCGGAGACGGGAAGCGGAGAACGTGATTTATGGTGGGAGAGGCGTGCGATCTGATTGGTCCGTCGGGCGAGACGCGGATCGCTGACGTGGACGGGTCGGGTCTTGCCCGTGGCGGGGTTTGTTTGAAATCGGGCGCGTTCGGGAGAATACTGGAATGAACCTCCTGGTCGCGAAGGGATTATTTATTTCTCTGCCGCGGGGCGGGCGAGTCAAGAATTGTGCATAATTCTAATATTTCACGGCAAATAAAGAGACGAAAAAAATGGGGCGGCTGCAAAAAATTCCTAGGAAAAAATGAAGTATCGAAAAGCGAAGGTCAAATGTGATTTTCGCGTGCGTGGAAAAAAGAAACCGAATGCATGAATATTTAGATTATTTGGAGAAAATGATCGAACGGTTATTAGATTAGAGGCAGGTAAAGATGGCAATGCAAGCGCGCACGGAATCATTTTAATTTCGAGATAATGATCGTTCAAATGGTTGTAGAATGAACCGCGAAGAAAATTCAAATTCCAATTGGATATGTGACGGCCCAAGCCAAGTGGCGGAGCGTGGGGAGGACGGATGGTGGTGCGTTCGCGCCACTACCCCAAACGTGCGCAAGGAAGTGAGGTAGCTCTCCTGTTCTACATAGCCTAGGGAGAGAGCCTTATGCTTACTTATAAGGCTTGATGAGCCTTAATTTAGTACGGCGCATTTTAAATCCACGAGGGCTCCGATCTAAAGCGAATAATATCGTGTTAAGGTGGGGCCTCAGTTCGTTGCAGGGTAGATGAGGAGTTTCGTGAATCATCGCATGCGTATGATATTACGCTAGCACCTTTGGCGCTCCCCAAAGGACGAAGAGAGGACTAAGTCAAGGGTTTGCCAAAAAAGGAAAAAACAACTAAGTCAAGGGGGTTCATATATTACATATGATCCAAGAAAGTATCATGCCCTCAAACATCTAGCAGCAATCTACATTGTTTCTTATTGACAACAAAAAAAAAATCTACTTTATTTCTTGCAAACTACCATACAAAGCATGACGGTCGATCATCTGGAACATCACCGCTCTCACTTCCGGAGATGATGCATGGATATGTCGTGTATCATTTCATGCATTAACGTCTCAAACTGCAGAAACTGATCACTCCGAATTGATTCTATTCTCGCAAAGCAACTAGCGTCATTCGGTGTGTATCCGATGATCCTGTGCATGTAGTAACTGTTTGCCGCACTGGTTCCAGCCCTTCTTTTGCTGACGGAAAGTGTTCGTATGCTCAGGTCAGACGCCTCCGCTACATGTCTACACCGGCCCAACCTCATCGCCTAATAATCAAGAAACCGGCGCAGTTATAGCTCGCGGAAATGACAGAGCCTTTGGTCGAGCAAACTTCCTAACTAGTTTAGTTTCAAAATTAAACAGCCACATCCAGGATGAAACCAGAATTTTTCAATGCCAAGATGAGGGGAAAGAATACCTATCATAAGCAATACAATCTAACTGCATGATGTTGGGTGCAACTTTCTGCTGAACTCTGAGTCCTTGCGGGTTCATCAAGTCGACTGGTAAGGCCGGCGAGTGGCCGACGAACAAGGCGACGTGGCCCATGAGCTTGTCCTTCCTCGAGAAGGTGGTCCCGCAGTTGCACTGCCACTTGGTGTCGCCACAGTGCTTCTCGTGCGTCCTCAGATCGGACAGCACCGAGAACTGCTTCCGGTTGCACCTCTTGCACACATACATCTTGGGGCAGTGGCTCCTCTTGTAGTGGTTCTTGACACAGATCATGGACTTCAGAGGTTGGAACTTGGGGTGCTTCCGGTTCCACCGGCAACCCTCTTGCGGGCAGGAGTACTTCTTCGGCCTCAAGCACTCTTGATCATCGCTCGCTTTGTTGCGGTTGCTGTTGCTGTTCTTCGTGGGGTTGCTTAGGGCAGCGCTGGTTTTGTACTCGTCCCCGTGAGCTCTCATGTGCATTCGCAGGTTTGCGTCCCGCTTGAACCCTTTCCCGCAGATTTGGCAATAGTGCGTGAACTTCGCCAACAAATCGTCGGCGTTCAGTTCGATGATATCATAACTATTGCTGCTCAACGAATGGTGAGCTTGCGGTTTCTCGTTGTTCTGGCGATCCACCTGAGGCAATTCTCTCATTTCTTGATCTGACCCGCCCTTTTTCGCTAAAGTTGCCGGACGTTGGCCTTCATTATTGCCGTTGAAATTGACAAAGCTACTTGGGCTATACCAATCAAGAGAGCTATGCTCATGAGCAAGAGGAGGATGGTGGCTGTTGTCGTTACTGGTAGTAGTACCTGAAGGCATAGCGGGACCGAGAAGAGTCATCTGCTGGCAAGAGAACATCATAGAAGTTGCAGTCCCTATGATTTCTTGAATCAAGCTTCCCATGCTGGCTAAGGCAAAGGACGTTGACTCGGGCTGGCCTCGACCGGACCCGACAAGGATGGTGACAAGCGATCGGACCTGATGAACCTTGTCCTTGAGAAGAGACAGGCTGTAAAGCAGAGAGCTCGAGTGGGCTTCCGATGCTGAAGCCGGCGGTGCTCCTCCCGAATTAGACGCGAGGACATGGCCATCTTGATTATAACCGCCTTGCAGCATCTGCATCCCCTGTGAAATGCTCGCGAAACCACAAGAGGCCGGATCGAGAATCATGGCCTCTCTCGCTTCCTCTCTTTGATACCGGCAGAGTTACGTGTCGAACTTCGCCGATTTAGGTGGCGATCCCGGGTTTCTTCTCAGGAGGGTTTTTGGGTGCAAGATGTTCTTCTTTATGGAATAACAGTGTTCTATTATAAGCACACACAAGCAAACAAACGAGGGATGATGCTAGCCTTCCTGAGACGTGAGAGGATGGAGAGATAGATTCGAGTCAACGTTGAGATTGGGGTCGTCCCCACTTAAGGCCTCCCTCAAGCACAACCAATCCCAGTCACAGTGGGGTCGGGGACGACGATCCCTTCAAAATAAGACGGTAGAGTTCAAGATGAAGTTGGTAAATATTAAAGAACGAGCGGACCAAGCCCGATGGCGTCGCTGCGCTGGCTTCTTAATAATAAGTTATATCAAACTTACAAGTTGGGCATTAGATTTCTTCAAAATCTCTCTCCCTATGGGGAAAGTGAAGTCAGAGGGTCATTTTCAGGCGTCAATCTTTGCGCATGAGTTGAAAACTCACACGAGACGGCTCTCTTTCGCGTAAAAGAATCCCATCAAACCCCCTTCCTTTTCGCGTGAAATCCATCATTTACCACGTCTCCATTTGTTTAAAGCTCCACGGCTCCTCATCCGTTTTGTCCTCTTTCGATCCATCCTTCGATAGTTTGACTCCGCATTCATGCGAAATATGGATCTTCCTGACAGACCGAAACTTCGCCTATAAGCTCGTGCAAATTGCAACAACTCGCGACATGGTCTCATCTGCAACTGTAGATTTCATATCAAAGAAGCCCTACATGGCGGAGCATTTATACTAAGAAGCCGGTCGAGGGCAACATCTATTTTACTTAATAATGTTAGCGTATGATGAACGACGGTCATTTGTTAAAGCATCAGTAGTTGAGCCTGTATATGGGGTTTTGAACTTGGATAGGACTAGGTATCGCCCGTCCAGATAGCTTCTAATCATGGACAAACGAGGTAAAAGTCAAAGTTTTCAATTACATTTAAAAAACTTCAAAGCGTGCATCAAACATATTTCTTCAACACTTTTCAAGATGACCACATTCGTTGCGTGTAACGCACCTCAAACTCATAATGGCTTAGAGTTTCAGAAGCTAGAGTCGCATCCAAACTCAAATTTCCCATGACTATGGTTGAATTTATGATAGAGAGCATATTGCAGGGAAAACAAAACGCATCTTTTAAGCAAACCAAGAACTAGCTCAACGATTCGAACAGCCCAACAAACCAAGCAAGAGCAAGTAGAACTTCTCAGGGAACTAAAAAAACCCTGTAAACATGTTTCCTAGGACAGATGTACCATATTCCTAGTGAAACTTAATATATAGATGCTAGAAACCCAGACTCACCTGTCATGCAAGTCAATCTCCAATCTTAATTCATATTCCTTTTCTAACTTATCTCTGTTAGCTCCAATGTCAACTAATAATCGAGTTCTTAATAGCCATGTTAGGTTTCATCAGATTCAGACCCAGGGCAAAGCACCGGAGACCCTCAGAAAATTAAAATTCTCTTGATCAAACTCCACAGAGGCTTTTGACCCAAATTAAAAAAAAAAGAGGCTTGGAATAAATCAACCCCCACTTCATCCATTTAAAGAATGACCACCATCAAAAGCCATAAATCCGAAGTACCATGCAGGAAGATGCAGAAATTCCAGTGTCAACAGTACTAAGAAGTCACACTAAATAAATTTAGGTACAAATTTCACTCACTTTCAAAATCACTGAAGCTTTCCATTAATGTCCAACACATCAACAATCCAACTGAGTTCCAACACTAAAATCTCAGCTCTCAGAATATATATTAATCATCAAGAATCCGGCAACAAAGAAGGGTCCAACATAGTCGATGACAACTGCTTTTAAACACAACTAGAACGGCCCCAAAGGAGTATATCCCCTAGTTAACCCAGCTCCAATGAAAAAGCTTCCCGATGAAGACATGGTAAATGTGTGTGATCAACAAAAAAGCCCCGAGATTGTGGGCCCCATGAATCTTTGTTGATGAAAAACACTTACGTAAGTTAAGTGGATGGTAGAACATCAGCTAAGTCATTAGATCACGTGAAACCCATGTAAAACCCACTCTTCCCCATGTGAATTGCAATTATGTCCCCATATCACAGAGTCCCTAACATGCAAATGAAATGAAGGCGGACGTGATTTCACCAAAATAAAAAAAAGGGGGTGTTTTTCTCTAAAATCTTTTATGCAACTAGCGGAAATTTGTAAGTTAAATGTGACAGCAGAATCGTGAGAACCACTTAAAACACAAAATCAGTATTAAGTATTCATCTTGATATCCGCCAGACATTTGTCAATTACACCAGCCAAGCAAGGCAAGTGCTATTCAAACAAAGGACCAAAGTGACCAGTACAAACATCAGATCACTGACACCACAACAAACAAAGTTCCACGATAGATTCTCCAAAGGGGAGAATTGCCGCCAATCACAATGACAAGTTTCATAACATCCTAACATTTACTAAACCTTCCAACCCTAATTATACTGTAATATTGTTTCAAAGCATTAGCAAAATAACATGTTTACTTAGCAAGGATGTTTTGCTGGGCCTGGTTCTCTTGTTGCTGCTGGTAATTCAGAGGCCTCCTAAAGAGCATGATGTGTGGTTCAGGGCGATGAATTGCATAGTGAACCCAACCACGACTCTGCTGCACTCCAATGGCACGCCATTCATTCTGGTGGAGACGAAAAAAGAAGAAGACGTAATCATTCAAATTTGGACACACATTTCTTACGCACCAACCATTAATAAAGTATTAGACAAGCAATATTGCAAAGATCCACTAGACCTAAAAAGATATAAGAGAGGACACTCTACCAATCACCAGATTACGATCCTGACGCAGGACGCTCAACTAAATGATTATCTACATTATATATCTTTGACATCGCATATCATGTTAAAATTTGACGCCTTTTCTTAACCCATAATGCAACAAGTCAAAACTGTGGTTTAGTCCAAACGTACTGTATTCTACTTACTCCTTTGTCTTTCAATTTTAAAACATATAAACACAAGAAAATCTAAAACGGGCATTACTAAGGCTTAGAGGGCAAACACATTGGTAATATGCAGAAGTAAAGCAAGCAAACAATCAATAAACATGATCACACACCAGTCTCAAAAGTAATGTTTTAGCATTCAACTCCTATTGTTCGGGCATGCTGCTGATAGCAAGAAATCGATTACACAGAAGATGAAACAGCGCAATGTCTAGCATTCAACTCCTATATATCGTTTCAGGACGCAATCCGATCATTTCGAATACTTCAATGAATCTTCTCCTCGTGAGCAACAAGGCAACTCGAGGTCTCACATCCTTTTATCCCATTTTTTCATCTATTTGTCACCAAAAAACCATAAATCGAACTAGCCCCAAACCCACTCGAATGGCTTGCAAGGAATCATCCAACACGACGAGTGAAAACAAACAATAGAACAGCAAATTCCTCCAGCGGAAACCCGCCTCACCGCACGACCCGATAACCGCACCAAATCAGGAGAAAACCAAAACAAAAAATCTCTCATTTCACCCAATCGCCCTTCATTCCAGGGACTAAACGGCAAAGCGGATCAAAAGCAACACTTTCTTTTTTTCTCGACAAAAACACCGGCACCAAGCCAGCCAAACTTACTTCAGAAAGGAGGCGGTTCTTCGGGAGATGCTTGGCGACATCAGGAGGAAGAACCACATGCCTGCGCAGCATCGCCAAGGGAAAACCACCCAAATAAAAAAAAAAAAACGGGACACGGAAAACGAAAACGTCAGCGACCGCGACACAGAAGAAGAAGAAGAAGAAGAAGAGAAAAACCGCAACGACGAGGCCCGCGAGGAACCGCACACAACCTGTACTCGTAAGTGTCGTCGAAGTACTTCTCGGAGTACTGGATCTGGCCCATGTCCGCGCCAAAAAAACCGACCGGAGCTCCGGCGCGCGACGCGACCTGCGAAATCGGAGGCCCGAAAAGCAAAGATCAAATCCGATCAGAAACGGGGGAATCGAGTAGCGCAATCGGGGGCCAGCGAAGAAGACGGATCGCCTCGGATCGGAGCAGCACCTGAGGAGGAGGGTTATAGGGCGGGCGGAGCGAAATCGGGAAGCAGAAATGGAGAGCTTCACGGGGAGCGAGGCGACGGGCGATGGCTGCGAATCTTCGAAAAGCGGAAAGGGTAAAGGTGGGGCAAAGATGAGCGGGGGGCAAAACGGTAGTTTCGCACCCCCTCGCGTTTTTCGAAATGGGAGGTGGAGGTGGAATTCTCTTTTTTTTTTCAAAATTTGAAATCCTCCCGCTTAAGCTCGGCGATTAATTGCGTGGATCGGATCGCGCGAGTCGTGTGTGGTGGGGGAAGCTCCGTTCGGACCGTTGGTCGGTGGGCCCCCCCACCCCCCTCCCCCCCCGGGGAAGTACGAACGGCGATCATGCGTCACGAGTTCGGGTCGGTCCGGGTCACTTTCGGATTTTGCCGATATCCGCTCGGGATGAATTTTGCTGCACCGTCGGCCGTCCGATGTCTTCTCAAGGAGGGCTCGATCGGACGGTTCGACCTGTCAAGCTAATTGGCGGTCTTTTGCTCTGTTGGGGTCATCTTTTTCTGTGAATGTTGTGGTAGAAATCGGTTTTAAGGTCGGATTTTGCTAGATGTTCTTGAAATGAAACCGAGTCCTACTCAACCAATTGAATAGAGCTGATCCTTAGCCCGCCTCTTCTATTTAGAATGAAATCGATCTAGCAGGATATTGGCCGGAGCTCAACTTAAACACGTTCCGAATATTTCAAAAGTTTGGTGTCGATCGAGCGGGTTTAAGACAAGAACCTCCCGCATCTTCAATGAGAGTTGTGCCAACCACCAAGCCACACATGGCTTTTGGGATACATGCAAATCTAGCCAATTTAATCGGTTAAATGGATCTAACCAGTCGAACTGCCTGCCATAAAAATAAAAGCATCATTTCATGGAATTAAGCCCATATCATTTGCTTTCTATGCAATTTCCAAGCTCTTTTCTTTAATATGCCGGCTCCGACAACACTATATGGGCAAGTTGGGTTTGGCCGACCATTGGGCTTAAGCTTTTCTTAAAAGTTTCGGCACATGTCCATTGATCACCTTTAATATAAGCAGTACCAGCTATCCCCTTTTTTTTCAAAAAGCCGGCTCCGAAAGCACTGTGTAGGTAAGTTGGGTTTGCCCGACAATTGGACTTAGGCTTTTCTTGATAGTTTCGCCACCTACCCGTTGATCACCTCTAATGTAAACAGTGCCTATTGATTACATGATCGGTTTAGAATAAGCTCATCCCATTTTCGCTTGTTCATTGATGCGCCGTCACAAAAACATTCTACAGCCAGCCATCTTAATGCTTTACAATGCAGATTGCATCCTCTCTGGTCTAAGAGAACAGCTCTGCTTTGATGCATTTGACAGGTTAAGTTGAAAGACAAATTAACTCAGATGTATCCTAAGTCCATCATGATAGATCAAACAGAAGGAAAAAAGGAGTAAGGTAGCACAAACCTTAAATGCAACAGCATAGTACTTCTAGTGCATCGGGCCTAAGATGATACATCATCTCATACCCTTATCCCAAAACAAATCACAAAGCTCAAAATATATATCAGATTACATAGATGAGAGCTGCATCGACTTCTAGTCCTATTACTGAAGTAAAAACAGAGTAGGTAACGGCTCATTAACCGCTCCGAGAATGCCAAAGGATTGAGGTTGCCCTGTGGGGGAGAACTAGACCACGCACCGCCGCCCCTCAGACCAGAGTTACCTGCCAGCCACTGCCCCAACACCGTCCGGCACTTACCAGACAGCGCTGCCATGGCAGAGACGGCATGGCCATGGTGAAGTGACTTGCACCGAACTGATCAGAAACAGAAAGTGACTCTTCCATTTGGTGACCAGATTGTTGAGTGAAAGTGAACTACAGGAGGGTTTTTATAAAGGATAAGGAACTGAAAGTGCTGCGGCTTGTGGGAGAATTTGGTCGCATCTTCCATGGCATATGCTGCGACCACTTCCGCACACGAACTCCACCAAATTTGAGTACTCGATATGCGCTGCTTTTCTTTCCCTTCGTCCAGCATCATCTGTACTTTGTACCAGACCTATTATCCTTTTAGGCTTTCCAAGGCGGCAAGGACCCACCAGCACATGCACGCACGCGCCAACTACTCAAGACAAGCACGTCTTCGAATGTAGAATATACTTTTCTTGAACGGAGATAGGTTCCGCCCGCGATAATTAGGTCTGAAAAATTCTCGCAAATGATACGTAGGTATTGTCATATCCCCGCCAAACTCACTTGAGTTATTGTCTCATGGTCAACTCATTCCATATCGAGGATTAAGATTTTTATCTTTTAATATGCCGATAAGAATGCTCTTGCTTAAGCATGCTTGGAACTTGAGTTACAAATGTCAAACAACGCCGTTAAATGAAGATGCATCTATTATTACACTTTCTCCTTATTGATGTGCAATTCGATTGGTTCTTTTTTTTTTGGTCCGAAAGTGAAATGTTTCGTTGAACTAGAGAAAAATATTTGGGCTTGATAAATGGTCTTCAGTATATAGGAGATCCCAAAGGACTTGGGGAGGAGATAATACCCAATTTAGAAATTATGAGCTTTGGCTATCCAGTCCATCATTGAGTTGGCCTCTCTAAAACAATGGGCTACCTGGAAATTTGCAAAGGAGAGTAATCCTTGCATTTCATGATAAACTTCTTGCTCCCTTAATTTTCCTAGAAATCTACCAAGAATCACACCTTGTTGGAGGCCTTTAACACCAACAATCAATCTCCGCCAATATTGGGTCTAGTTGTTACATATGTGAAATGACAAATTGATGGATACCAATTTAGTTTTAAGCCTATTGCATAAATCCTAGTGTAGTCATTTCTATCAACTACTGCGGGAAATTGCTAATGTAGCATCCAATTATCACCGGTTATCCTATGTGACATGATGGCGTGGACATCTTATAGATTGCCATGTCAACGACTTTCGACGGCAATTGGATGAAAGAGCAATATTGGCAAAATTGAAAAGTTTTTGATTGAATTAACATTTGTAAAATAGGTTTATGACTAATTGGGTAATTTTTCCTTAATTAATCAAGTATATATTCTTGTTTTACAAATATATGTTTATGGAATTGGAAGAGACATAACATTGAATGTTTTTTTTTTCTGGTCGGGACATAACATACAATGTTAACTGGATTGGATTACTTAGTCATTATTCTCACATTATGTCCAGAATTCTCTTGCTGGTATGTCTGAATAAATCAATCAAAGATTTCCCCATAAAAGTTTTCTCGTATGAATATACAATATATATTATATGTGGCCATTTTTCTCAACATTGAGATTCTCATGACGCTAATATAATCTAAAAGTTGAAAAGCACCAATACATATGCACATTGCACCCAATGTATGAAATAATAATGGCTTCACTAACCCCGTTCTCTTTCATTTGGATGTCTCATTTATCCAAAACATTTTATCCATGCGAATGTGGATAATTGTGAGATTTATGACTAAATATCAACTATTGAGATTTGTTAAGATATCGACAAAGATCGCAATACAAATCAACCTTAGGTAGGTGGAGAAAGTACCAAGCACATAGGTCTCACTACAAAAAAACACCGGATTAGCGACGAAATTTGCGACGGAAAATTTGCAAAAATCCGTCGCAAATCGAATTTGCGACGAATTTTGCGACGGAAAAAAATCTGTCGCTACTAGGTCGTCTCAAAATTTTGCGACGGAAAATTTAAAAGTTCGTCGCAAAATTGCAACGAAAATAAGTTCGTCGCAAAATTCGTCGCAAATTAGCCACGAATACAATATGTCGCAATTTCGTCGCAAACTATATCCGTCGTAAAATTCGTCGCAAAATCCATCGCAATTTCGTCGCAAATTTGCGATGAACTCTATCCGTCGCAAAATTCGTCGCAAAATCCATCGCAATTTCGTCGCAAATTTGCGATGAACTCTATCCGTCGCAAAATTCGTCGCAAAATCCATCACAATTTCGTCGCAAATTTCGTTGCAAATTTGCGACGAACTCTATCCGTCGCAAAATTCGTCGCTCAAATTTCGTCGCAAATTTGCGACGAACTCTATCCGTCGCAAAATTCGTCGCAAAATTCGTGCAAAATTCGTCGCAATTTCGTTGCAATTTTCGTCGCAAAATCGTTGGAAAATTCGTTGCGAATTTCGTCGGAAAATTCGTCGCAAATTAGCGACGAACTGTAATGATAGCAAAATTCGGCTTAAAATATTCATCGCTATTTTTACATCATTTCGGCCATAAATTCTTGTCCATATCAAACAAAGGAAACAATGACATATAATTGAAACAGAAAAACGAACAAATCATAGATTTTGACAAACCAGCCACAATGACATATAATTGAAACAAATAACTGAAGGAAAGTTGCAGAGTCTAACATGATGTTATTTGATATCCAATTTTACAATACATTCAAAACATGAACTAAGAGACAGGACAACCATAGAAGACGCAAAAAAACCATACACAAGAAGACGCGACTTTGGTACAATGGCAGGACACCAAAAGTAGTCACTTTTGTCGAGACCTGAGGAAATGTTGATACATAAATCAGTCCAGAATATAAAAGAAGCGTTTATGCATGGATATGGAACTAGGTGTAAAATAACAAGAGGGTTAACAAAAATACGTTTCAAGACGAACATAAATGTTCTTACATATGAATATGAGTGAAATTATGAAAAACCAAGATTATGAAGCAAGCTTACCCCCGATTTTGAGAATTTTAACTTGAAAGACTGGAGAAAATCATCATCATCATCATTCTTGGCATCAATGTGTTGGTCATCATTGTGCCCATCATCTATTGGATTGGCTGGAGGTACAGGAGGATCGTCATAGCGATTGAGGTTAAGATGTTGCATAACGAGTCTCATTTGTTGTTCCAAGTTATTTATTTGTTCATCATTCTTAACAGGTAAATTATTCAGATGATGATGTGTATATTTGACTTATATTTTGATTATATTTGGTGGTATTTTGGGAAAATATTCGAATAAATAGAGTGGAATTTATTTGTTTTTATGCATTGTGATTAGATGATGGTGAATGATGCAATCGTGAAGATTTTGGACGTTTTTGAGCTGTTGATTGGGATTCTGCATGTAAAAGATCTATTTTCTAGATATCCGTGCTCACGACTTAAAATCGCGCGGATGTAAAGCTGGCGCAGAATTTGAGGACGTGATTTGGCCATTAATTTCCATATTTTCCAGATTTGATTGTGGAGGATTTTTGTGCTTAAATATGACTCTTAATTAGGGACATTAGGGAGAAGATTTTGCCTTTTTTTTTCCATGTTGGATAGAATTTCTTTTTCTAGACTTTCTTTTTTTTATTTAAGAGGTTGAACGCAAGAGGAGACTATACTCCAGAAAATTCAGAAACACATTATTTTCTCTTTTGCGCATTTTGTAGCCATGTGTGGCTAACTCCTTTTTAGTCTAGCAAAGGATTATCAAAGTTCAAGTTCATTCAAGTTGTGAGATCTAAACTTAATCCTCCTTCTTAATTTCTGCAGTATTTATATATTCTCTGTTTTATTGTTTACCATTGCTTTGTTGGTTGTTACAATAAGAGCTCGTTGTGCAATTGACAGGGTGATAGTTTGACAATTGAAATACCCAAACCCGTAATTATTTAGGTGTTTTAATAATAATGGAAAATAATATGACTTGATTAAAACCAGATTTTCAAGTTGTATTATGAGAATATATGATCTAGCTTGAATAAGTTACGCTTGTGATTTATTGGCTAGGGTTGGGTTTTTCTCGTTTTTTCATGCTATTAGCGAATTGAATCTTTGGCGCGTGTCAGGTGTTGACACCTAAATTTTGCCCAAATCATTTAGGGTTTTATTGCATAAAAATTAGGGTTTAATTTTTTAAGCCCTAAACCAAAAATATTTTTATTAAAACTGCATGGCATATAGCTATTAGGTGCATTTGCATTAATAGGACCTATTAGAACATATTTTCCATGTTTATTTTCAAAAATTAAATTAAGAAAAAAAGAAAAAAGAAAAAAAAAGAAAAAAAAGTTAAGTTAGTCATTAATTATAAAAAAAAAAAGAAAGAGGAAGCCAGCGTTGAATGAGTCAACGCTGGCCACTCCTCTTTCTCAGTCTGGTAGCGACCTGGGGAATGCAAGAAAAGCAGCGAAGAAGTCAGGAGGAAAGGGGAGAGTTCCGAGGGGGGAAAAAGTGAGAGAAACACAGAGAAAGAAAAGAGAGGGGGAGAAGAGAGGAAAGGGGGGGCAGATCCGGAGATCGGGAAGAGAGTTCCGGGGAGCTTGAGGGAAGAAGACGAAGATCAGCGAGAGGCCGGAGAGGAAAAAGCGAGAGATCAGAAAGAGAAGAGGGAGTTCGAGAGCGACCCACGGAGAGAGAGAAACAGGGGGGCGACCCACGAAGAGAGTAGACAGAGAGGGTGAAACAGAGAGTGGGGGAGGGAGCTCGAGAGAGACCCGGAGAGAGAGAGAGAGTACGGGAGAGAGGTTGAGAAGTTGAGACGGAGGGTCCTTCGCCGGTGACCACCGCGCCGCAACCGCGGCCGGCGACGTTCCAACGCGTTCTTCTTCTCACGGTAAGTCTCGACCCGAGTTCCGTCGGGTTTGTTTGTTTGGTCGGGATCGTGGTAAAATCCCCAAGGATCCCGGCTCAGAGACGCGCGAGACAACTGGACATAACTCGATCTATCGAGTTCGTTCCATTCGCCGCCGCCGAGCCGGGTAGGGACAAGGCCACTGAACTCCCCTGTTTCGGTTTGTTTTTTTGAGTCTACGCCGGCATGGAGTAGGGCCGAGGCTCATTTTCAGCCATTACTGAGCGTTTGCAAGCCTTCCCCATTGACTACTGTGTGCTGTCTTCCATGTATGCTGACTGTGATCCATGTTTGAGTTGCCACCGGCTTCGTTTTTCTTCTTCCAGTCGACGCCTGCGAGTTGTTTGATGGTTTGCCCGAATGAACTCTTGAGTTTGGCTGAGATTTCACTGCGTTCTTGAGGCGCCGGTCGGTCCCGACACGCCGCCGGTCATCACGGTGGTCCGAGTGTGGCCTCAAAGGGAGCGAATCACCAGTCCCTTGTCGGGACCGGGCTGATTCGCAGCTGCGAGCCCCGACCGCGGTGGTCGGAGTGTGCCGAACGACGGCCGCGAGTCGGGCCGTGAACCGGGTCAGGTGAGTCGGGTCGGGCGCTAGGGTTCTCGCGAGTCGGAGCGGCGGCCGCGAAGTCGGGTTAAGAGCCGGGTCGGGCGCGCATGCGATCCGGGTAGGGTTCCTAGCGAACCGGGTCGGCGAGTCGGGTCGCGGGTCGAGCCGGGCAGGGTTTTTGTTTGGTGTGTGGGCTGAAATGGGCCAATTTGTTTTTTTATTTTCTTATTGGGCTTTTGGGCCCTTGTTTTTTTAAAATGTGTTTCGGGCTGGGCCTTTTTCTTTATTTTTATTTCGCCGGACCGGGTTCAATGAATGAACCCGATCCGATCGTAGACCCGGGCCGGCGCGCCCGGGTCAGTCCCGATCCGGGTCGGATATAGAGATCCGACCCGGATCCGATTTTATTTTAATATTCTATTATATCAATAAAAAAATTTTTTTTAAAAAAAAGAAAAAGCCCGAATTTTAGTTTATTATTATTTACTATTATTATTTTATTTTTATTTTTATTTTTATTTTTTTTTTTTCGAAAAAAAAATTAAAAAAAATTCCGAAAAAATTTCAAAAATTCCAAAAAAACTTTTCAAGAAAATTTCAAGAAAGTTTCGAAAAATTTAAAAATAAAGTTTAAAAAAAGAAATTAATTTTTTTAAAAAAAGTAATTAAAAAAAATTTAAAAAAATTCAAAAAAAAAATCAAAAATCAGAATTTTCGTTTGGGTCTCGAAATTGGGGTTTTCTTGCCCTATTGTGTGATTAATGTCATATTTGATTGCACGTCACCCGGTTCACACACTTTGAATTGTGCATTTAAACTAACATCGCATGTAGTTGATTATGCGTGTTTAGATTTATATATTAATCGTTGCTTCCGTTAGTTTAGTTAGGAACGGAATTTTGAAACTCCCGATTAGCAAGAGCATGTTAGGTGGTAAATTAAACAAGATTAGGTACCGAAAGGGCACTAATTAGTCGATTAGTGTAATCAAGTCCCCGTACCCATTGAATCTCTGGTTCGTAGAAGTGAAGCATTTCTCCCGCGCTTCGCTTAGGTGTCTAATCGACCTACCAGAAACTGATTAGTGGCGACTCCTAGTTGAAATCGATTTGCGTGTTAACAACTTAAACTTAAGTCGTGAATTGGTATGGGTTTGGGAGAGCTCGAGCTAGGTTTAACCTAGTAATCCATTAGCCAAACCCCTTAGGCCGCGGGGTCGGTTCGGGGAGGTCACGACAGCTTGGCGACTCCGCTGGGGACTTCTTAGTGGACTTAGGCCATTTTTCTTGTTCAAATACGCCCCTAACGTGAATGTTTGCCATTGACCCCCTATTTTGCAGGTTTGGGATTTGGGAAATAAGTGTTTATTTTTTTGAATGCTTGAGGCATCGTTTGCTTATAAACTGTTGTGCATGCTTTAAATGTTTTAGCACTACACTGTTGCACACACAACCATGCTGCCGGACCTGGGCTGCGCTAGGAATGTTTAGGATGGTATTGAGTTGGATACGACTTCGACCGCGAGGCCGCGTAGTAGAGGTTGCCCAACTCAATCCCGAAAGCTTCTTTCTTGGTGTCAAAAATGCTTACCTTTGCCCGCGAGGCCGCGTCGCATCGAGGTATCATTCTTGACCAAGCCGGAGTTACGAGGACTTGGCTTAGTACGCGAGGCTGCGACTTGTCATCCCACCCTCGTAACTCCAATTTGTTAAGCCATCTAGAGTAGAAGTCCAGCCGCACGTTACATTCGCATGTTTGTGTGATTAAAAGTTTGTCATCCATTGTAGGTATGGTTTCTCTCTTTACCTGTTTACTTTTGGTTGAAATTTTCATTTTGGAAATTCGTGGAAATCAATCGAATGTCCTAGGTGATCTAAGCTTATAATTGCAAAATTCTTGGCAATCATTTTTGACAGTGAACCTTGAGCATAAATTTCAAAAACCTTTGATTTAGCCCTACCAAAACAAATGGTTTTGTCTAAACTTTTAGTCGTAGGCTAAAAATCGCATTTTTTGTGCAGAAATTCTTTCAAGTCAAAATTGCATCTTGGGGCATAAAATTGAAATCACATTTTCAATAAAATTCCTTTTTGTTCACATTTCGGAATCAAAATTCAAATCACTTTTTGTGTATTAATTTTTTTTTAAAAAAAAAATAGGAATCACCTCATTTTTGCAAAAGTAAAATCACAAATCAGTCTTTCAAAATTGATGTCGCATTTTGCGATGAAACTTTTGGAATAAAAAGGGCGCTCGATTGATAGCCGCGATTTAATCTTTTAATGATGTCTCCTCTTACGATGAAACGTTGGTGAAATACCAAATGCCCGCAAATAGGAACCATGGGGGCATGTATCGTCGCCTTGATTTCATTATAAGAGGCGACCTCATTGAATGATTATTATTATTATTATTATCATCATCATTATTTTAGTTTTTCTTTCATATACTAACATCGTCATCCTTTCGCAGGTTATACATGACGACCGCTCCTTGGCATTCACTCGCTTGATCATGCACAAAAAAAATGAATTTAAAACTAGGATGAGAATTGTGTTCACTACACTCTTCTATACAATAGCTTCTTGTACTTTGTCCTTATTATTATTCATATTAGGAATTGTGTTTTGTGTTTGGGGTTTCGTTTGCGGACCCAATCGAACGCTTTGTAATTCGTGTGATACACATTTTTTTTAGTAATGAGGTTTGATTCCATAAGAATCATCTTTCTTTAAAAGTACTTGAAGTGTTCCAAACTAACATGTCGGGTTGGACTTTCTTACCTTACCTTTAAAAATTTTGAAAACGAGTTTCAAAAAAGACTCGCATAAAATTGCATCTCCTCACCTGACTAATTTCGCAGGTTGATTTGCAAAACGACACTGTGAGATGGTAAATTTGTAATCGTTCCCATTAGAACTTCTTGTACAACAACTGACTTGTTCATTCATTTTTGTCAAAATAGGTAAAAGGGCGAAGGGTGAAGGCCGCTTGGGAACAAGTTGAAAACGTGCCACCGTGTCCCTCAAAATAGGGAGTCTCCACTTGTGTACTCACTTGTACAAAAGATGATTTACGAGGCATACGCAAATCGAAACAAAATAACGATGTCAGATGATCACCCACTTGACAAAAAGGACGATTCAAGAATAGCTGACTCTCAAATAAGAGTAAGGGGCACCGTCGTATCCGCGGAAGATGAAGATGAGGATCGCACGACAAACCCATTGGAGCACCAAGAGATGTGTAATCAAGAGATAAACTGGTGGCATGGAATGTCAAAGCCGTCCAATTCAATGAAAAATGATGTATTTTGTTCTCAAAGTTCATTCACTTTAATATAGAAATGATACTTCCTTTTCTTTTTTTACCTAGGGTGGATTTGAATGAAAGACCCGACAAGAGCATGGCGAACCAACGTACATTAAAATTATCTGACTAAAACACGAAGCGCATGTGAACAAGAAGTCAACGTCCCCACTAATGACGCACAGGAAAACATTTGATTCAGCATGGAGCACGATGAACTCCCCCTCATCCCTGCTAAGGAAGCATTAAAGACAAAATTATCAACTTCGTCATGAAAGGGTGTATGTCGTTCCTAAATTCAGTCCAATTGAGAATGAGAATAACATGTTTTATCTCATTTCTGCAGATGACGAATGAGGCAAGTCACCAAAGGGGTAACCATTGCCTATGAAGTATAATAAAATGGAGTCGACTGGTTCAACACAAAATAAAGAATGTGTTTGACCATAGCAATAATGCTTCCAGCTAGAAAGACATGACGAGGCCAAACCGTCCATCCCATTGTGACAAATGAAAGGTTACGTTATGGTGGGGCAAAATTGTTCATTTGAAGAACTTCTGTCCATCAAACTAGGGACATGTGACAAATCGTCGGGGGCACGAATAGTCAAAATGATCAAAAGTGGAAGACCCGAGCAAAGGACAATGAAAATTAAACAAGTGTCTGTAAGAAGGCATGAAGGAGTATTGAACATATTGAAGTCTCCGGAAGAGAAAGCATCTGGCTGGGGCAAGTGTCATCTAGTTGGGGCAAATAGCTTTAATATAATCAAGCCTGTGAGTAAGTCCCTTCTCCTCCAACAAGTGGATGGATGCAAAAGAGACATATGCCAGACAGATAAATGTAGGGCAGGTCATGTTGTGGACGGTGCCTCCAAACACTTAAGAGGGAATATCAAGCAACTTTGATGAAGGAGTTGCAAAGGAAATGCTCAAGCAACGAGATTGCACGAAGAGGACAACTTAATCCAGAACTGAGCTATCCCTAAAACAAAAGGGTGTATATCATTCCTGAATTATTCCAACTAAGAATGGAAATGACTCGCCCCGTCTCTCATTTTGCAGACAAAACGATGTGTTTGATCAAGGCGACAACACCTTCTTCCAAGAAAGCACGATGAAGACGAATCATCCATTTTGCTGCAATGAAAAGGGAAAGCACCCATGGGACAATGCCCTCAAACGTTGAAATAAGAAGTGCCAAAAAGTCAAAGGTTGACGAAAGCGGATGAAGGGAGTTGTCAAATACCCAGGAAGGAAAATTCAAATGAGAGCAAATGGTATCGTTTCCAATTGTCCATTTTAATCCCATTTTTGCCATGATTCTTTTTTCCTTTGATAGGAAGCATCAAAGACTCGAAGGACAAATGCAAGTGAAGGGTAATGATGTGTCGTTTCCAATCTTTTGATATATAAAGATTCATGCGCTAACACTTTCTTTCTAATTCTTTACAGGGTTGCCAAGTGCCATGCTGCAGGTAAGTACCTTTCTTCCAAAATTCAAATAAAAATCGAATGAAAATTTTCTTCATGAACAAATGGGGGAGTTTATGATGTATTTGAGAAATAGTACAAAATAGAATTGTGAAAGCAAACTTTTCACAAAAATTTCGAATATCGTCTTTATCCAAAAATTGCTTTGGTGTTTGACGGATCATTCATTTTGAATCAAAATTTCCTGTGGAGATTGATCAATTCATGATGATCTCAACGAAATGAAAGGGAGATGTTAATCATGCCAAGTGAGAAGTACTTAGAATGAGGAAAGGCAAGCTATTCCCAAACACGTCCCATAAACACTTTGAGAGTTGAGCGAAAAAGAAAACATGTGTTGTCTAAGGGCAAGAAATTCATTCGCGAGTAGTACATAGATCAAAGTGAAAAGAGGCATTTCTTTCCTCTACCCTATACACTACAGGTGACCATAGTAAAGCCCATTTGAGCCTTTACATATGGATGATTTGTACAAAATACCCCTGTCAAGAACCACCCTACAACGGGGCAAATTTGGAGGTTTTGGTTGACATGCTTTGGAGGAAAAGATGAGAAAGACTTCTTTGCCCCTACTTGCATTAATCTTTTTGTGGTAACTTCAGGTGAGTCTCTATTGGAAGCTTGAGACATCCTAAAATG
Source organism: Syzygium jambos (assembly GCA_031216235.1). Taxonomy (NCBI): domain Eukaryota; kingdom Viridiplantae; phylum Streptophyta; class Magnoliopsida; order Myrtales; family Myrtaceae; genus Syzygium; species Syzygium jambos. The sequence continues at coordinate 12,304,428 of CM062229.1, read as the reverse complement.
AAGAAGAGCATTCATTTCTCTACCCAAACACTCATACCAATTGCTTAGCCAAGTTGAGCCTGAATATTCATTTCTAAAGCCCGAGTGGTGATTGTCTTCCCACCTTGGGGAAAGGCACATGATTTACTATGGCGATTGGTGCTTATGTCACAACAAGTAAAAAAATCTCGAAAGTCCTAGGAATTCAAAGGATTCAAATAAGCAAAAGTCAAATGAAAACTAGGGGGCATGAAAAAGCAGTGTGCCTGGTAAAAGCAAGGCCAATGCCCATTGAAAAAAAAAGAGAGCAAAAAAGTAGCATCAAGAGAAGAATTCTTTCGCAAGAAAAAGTGTCAAAAGCAAAATGCTTACATGAAAAGAAAATTATTGCAAATGCAAAAGTCATTAGAGAAAAGAGCGAAGCTCCTGTATTGAAATGAATAGCCAATGGACTTTCGAGACAAGTTGGATTTCAAAAGTCGAGTGCCTTCAAAAAGACTGGATGATATGGTAATAATGCTATGATAATCACCAACTCCTAAACCCCTTTTGTGAATTTCTGAGCCTTTCGAGCCTTTACCCAAACCAATGTTACAACCTTCTCCAAAGTCTCTTCTGATTGGGATGGTTTAAGTAGAAATTTGGATATCCAAAGAAGCTACTGCTTGAAGAAGTTGGGGCAAAGTTGTCTTATCTCATCTCAAGGTTTCTTGACTCGTAAACCTGATGGAGATGCTGATTGATAATTATTTCACTTCTTAGCCATCAATGCTTATCCGTTGTTGAAACGATGACCAAGCCCGCATTGTAGTCCTTACAAAAGACCTCTTGGATTGGTCAACGTGTACTTATTGCGAATGATTCTCGAAGCCTCCGACACTGATAGTGTGAGGTATACAGAGAGATCGGAATTACTTCCCACATTAATGGATGGGATCAAACAGCCTTTCTGAGAGTATGTGAGAAGTCCTTTCAGACTAAGGAATTCTTGTTTGGCATGCTTAATGGGCTCTCTTCATGAGTTAAGATCATTTTGGCAAAAGACTTTCTCCTAAGGGAATTTGATGATTAATGGCGTCTTTCAAGCCTAAAGGCAATTTTGCGATATTGAAGGATGTTAAATGCTTTCCAAACAATTGAATCTATCCTGAATTGCTCATACAATCGATATTTTCTCATTGGTGATACCCTTTTGATATTGTCTCTCATGACATGTAATCAAATGACATTGATCTCGCCGGGTATGCCTTCATTACCAGAGCACTTGGTACAACACATTCCATTAAATGTGCAGTATCCATTCTGGAATCATTTGATCAATATGTACGGCAAGCTCTAACAGCCCGAAGCTATTTTTACATGAGAAGTCTTCCCCACGTGAGATCGTGCTTTCTGAAGGTTTAGGCGTTTGCCCTAAAACCACGCAATGCAAAGGGTTTTAGCCCCTAAATGTCAATCCAGAGCCTTTTTCTTTGCACGTGAGCTTTTGCAGCCCGGAGTTTCCTTTATTTCTCTTGTGAACATCAGGTAAGCATTTTTACCCTTTTCTTTAAAAAAAAAAAAAAAAAAAGAGAAGAGGAATAAAAAGAAACAAAAGAAAAATGAGGCCTTCACAGGTATGTCCCTGAGCCAGGCTCCTTATATCATATCCTTTGTGAGAAACTTAAGCACCTCAAGCCCTTCGTGAGAAATTTAGGCGCAATCTATCAAATCCTCGGGTGAGGAACCCCAAGTGCTCATTCGCTGAATCTTTCCAAGCCTCGCTGGCAAAGAGCTTTTAAGCAATCCGATCTGACCTACAGGTATGTACACCTAGGCACACGTTTTTTCAAAAGGTTTGTGGTCCAACCTTAAACCACGCTTTTCAAAAGGTTTGTGGTCCAACCTTAAACCACGCACCAAAGGTTTGTGGTCCAACCTTAAACCACTCTTTCAAAAGGTTTGTGGTCCAACCTTAAACCACGCATCAAAGGTTTGTGGTCCAACCTTAAACCACTCTTTCAAAAGGTTTGTGGTCCAACCTTAAACCACGCTTTTCAAAAGGTTTGTGGTCCAACCTTAAACCACTCTTTCAAAAGGTTTGTGGTCCAACCTTAAACCACGCATCAAAGGTTTGTGGTCCAACCTTAAACCGCGCTTCAAAGGTTTGTGGTCCAACCTTAAACCACGCGTCAAAGGTTTGTGGTCCAACCTTAAACCACGCTTTTCAAAAGGTTTGTGGTCCAACCTTAAACCACGCTTCAAGGGTTTGTGGTCCAACCTTAAACCACGCATCAAGGGTTTGTGGTCCAACCTTAAACCACTCTTTCAAAAGGTTCCCGATTTCAAAAGGTTTCGGGTCATCCTTAAACCCCGATTTCAAAAGGTTCCGAGTCTTTCCTAAAATCCCGATTTCAAAAGGTTGCAGGTCTATCCTTAAACCCTGATTTCAAAAGGTTGCGGGTCATCCTTAAACCCTGATTTCAAAAGGTTGCGGGTCATCCTTAAACCCCGATTTCAAAAGGTTGCGGGTCATCCTTAAACCCCAATTTCAAAAGGTTTCGGGTCATCCCTAAACCCTGATTTCAAAAGGTTGCGGGTCATCCTTAAACCCTGATTTCAAAAGGTTACGGGTCTATCCTTAAACCCTGATTTCAAAAGGTTCCGGGTCTATCCTTAAACCCCGATTTTTTTTAAAAAAAAAAGTTCCGGGTCACCCTTAAACCCTGATTTCAAAAGGTTCCGGGTCTATCCTTAAACCCCGATTTCAAAAGGTTCCGGGTCTCCCCTTAAAACCCCGAAAATCTTGAGTGCAATTTAAAATCCTAAGTGGAAATCTCGAGCACTTTAAAATCCTGAGTGAAAAACATTAGGTATCTCAAAATCTTGAGTGCAATTTGCCATTCGTAGGGTTTTAGTCCCTAGACGTACTTTCAGGGTTTTAGTCCCTAAATGTCACCATAATTCTTTTCTTGCTCGGCGAGCTTTCGCAGCCCGGAGCATTTTATCAACCTGGCGAGCTTTCGTAGCCCAGGGTCTTTCCCTTTCCTTGCCCGACGAGCTTTCGCAGCCCGGAGCACCTCATCGATCTGGCGAACTCTCACAGCCCAGAGTCTCCTTCTTTACATAACAAGACTTCATGTAGCCGAAGGCCCGTTCTTACACGGTATGGCTTCCTCTTCATTCAGTCACAGGCCCGTTAATCAGCTCTCGTGCATCTTCTCATGCCCTTCATGAACAAAATTTAAGTGTCTCCTATCTTTGAAAGGAACCTCTCCGAGCTCCCCTTCAAAGAGGGGCAGGTGTTGACACCTAAATTTTGCCCAAATCATTTAGGGTTTTATTGCATAAAAATTAGGGTTTAATTTTTTAAGCCCTAAACCAAAAATATTTTTATTAAAACTGCATGGCATATAGCTATTAGGTGCATTTGCATTAATAGGACCTATTAGAACATATTTTCCATGTTTATTTTCAAAAATTAAATTAAGAAAAAAAGAAAAAAGAAAAAAAAAGAAAAAAAAGTTAAGTTAGTCATTAATTATAAAAAAAAAAAGAAAGAGGAAGCCAGCGTTGAATGAGTCAACGCTGGCCACTCCTCTTTCTCAGTCTGGTAGCGACCTGGGGAATGCAAGAAAAGCAGCGAAGAAGTCAGGAGGAAAGGGGAGAGTTCCGAGGGGGGAAAAAGTGAGAGAAACACAGAGAAAGAAAAGAGAGGGGGAGAAGAGAGGAAAGGGGGGGCAGATCCGGAGATCGGGAAGAGAGTTCCGGGGAGCTTGAGGGAAGAAGACGAAGATCAGCGAGAGGCCGGAGAGGAAAAAGCGAGAGATCAGAAAGAGAAGAGGGAGTTCGAGAGCGACCCACGGAGAGAGAGAAACAGGGGGGCGACCCACGAAGAGAGTAGACAGAGAGGGTGAAACAGAGAGTGGGGGAGGGAGCTCGAGAGAGACCCGGAGAGAGAGAGAGAGTACGGGAGAGAGGTTGAGAAGTTGAGACGGAGGGTCCTTCGCCGGTGACCACCGCGCCGCAACCGCGGCCGGCGACGTTCCAACGCGTTCTTCTTCTCACGGTAAGTCTCGACCCGAGTTCCGTCGGGTTTGTTTGTTTGGTCGGGATCGTGGTAAAATCCCCAAGGATCCCGGCTCAGAGACGCGCGAGACAACTGGACATAACTCGATCTATCGAGTTCGTTCCATTCGCCGCCGCCGAGCCGGGTAGGGACAAGGCCACTGAACTCCCCTGTTTCGGTTTGTTTTTTTGAGTCTACGCCGGCATGGAGTAGGGCCGAGGCTCATTTTCAGCCATTACTGAGCGTTTGCAAGCCTTCCCCATTGACTACTGTGTGCTGTCTTCCATGTATGCTGACTGTGATCCATGTTTGAGTTGCCACCGGCTTCGTTTTTCTTCTTCCAGTCGACGCCTGCGAGTTGTTTGATGGTTTGCCCGAATGAACTCTTGAGTTTGGCTGAGATTTCACTGCGTTCTTGAGGCGCCGGTCGGTCCCGACACGCCGCCGGTCATCACGGTGGTCCGAGTGTGGCCTCAAAGGGAGCGAATCACCAGTCCCTTGTCGGGACCGGGCTGATTCGCAGCTGCGAGCCCCGACCGCGGTGGTCGGAGTGTGCCGAACGACGGCCGCGAGTCGGGCCGTGAACCGGGTCAGGTGAGTCGGGTCGGGCGCTAGGGTTCTCGCGAGTCGGAGCGGCGGCCGCGAAGTCGGGTTAAGAGCCGGGTCGGGCGCGCATGCGATCCGGGTAGGGTTCCTAGCGAACCGGGTCGGCGAGTCGGGTCGCGGGTCGAGCCGGGCAGGGTTTTTGTTTGGTGTGTGGGCTGAAATGGGCCAATTTGTTTTTTTATTTTCTTATTGGGCTTTTGGGCCCTTGTTTTTTTAAAATGTGTTTCGGGCTGGGCCTTTTTCTTTATTTTTATTTCGCCGGACCGGGTTCAATGAATGAACCCGATCCGATCGTAGACCCGGGCCGGCGCGCCCGGGTCAGTCCCGATCCGGGTCGGATATAGAGATCCGACCCGGATCCGATTTTATTTTAATATTCTATTATATCAATAAAAAAATTTTTTTTAAAAAAAAGAAAAAGCCCGAATTTTAGTTTATTATTATTTACTATTATTATTTTATTTTTATTTTTATTTTTATTTTTTTTTTTTCGAAAAAAAATTTAAAAAAAATTCCGAAAAAATTTCAAAAATTCCAAAAAAACTTTTCAAGAAAATTTCAAGAAAGTTTCGAAAAATTTAAAAATAAATTTTAAAAAAAGAAATTAATTTTTTTAAAAAAAGTAATTAAAAAAAATTTAAAAAAATTCAAAAAAAAATCAAAAATCAGAATTTTCGTTTGGGTCTCGAAATTGGGGTTTTCTTGCCCTATTGTGTGATTAATGTCATATTTGATTGCACGTCACCCGGTTCACACACTTTGAATTGTGCATTTAAACTAACATCGCATGTAGTTGATTATGCGTGTTTAGATTTATATATTAATCGTTGCTTCCGTTAGTTTAGTTAGGAACGGAATTTTGAAACTCCCGATTAGCAAGAGCATGTTAGGTGGTAAATTAAACAAGATTAGGTACCGAAAGGGCACTAATTAGTCGATTAGTGTAATCAAGTCCCCGTACCCATTGAATCTCTGGTTCGTAGAAGTGAAGCATTTCTCCCGCGCTTCGCTTAGGTGTCTAATCGACCTACCAGAAACTGATTAGTGGCGACTCCTAGTTGAAATCGATTTGCGTGTTAACAACTTAAACTTAAGTCGTGAATTGGTATGGGTTTGGGAGAGCTCGAGCTAGGTTTAACCTAGTAATCCATTAGCCAAACCCCTTAGGCCGCGGGGTCGGTTCGGGGAGGTCACGACATCAGGGTTATTCGTTAATAAGGGATTAATCACAGGCGCGTGTCCGGTTAATCTAATATTAAGGAAAGATTAGGCTGTTAGAAGCGTTTCAACAACCATAACCAGTCTATTGCAGTGTTTGAGATTATTCATTTGATTCAATGATCAACTTCCGAACTTGAATGAGATTACCTTTGCTAGATGTTGCATAATCTGATTTTCTTTAATTTCTATTTGCTTATTTTGTTTAAGTCTATTCTGCATAAATCCCCTTTTTAGTTTCGCTTTTATTGTTTACTTGATTTTCAAAGAATTAACAATTTGTCAGTCTCTGTGGATTCGACTCTGCTCACCCTAAGTACAATTTATTTGTGATTTGGAGAGTAGAAATTGTTTTTGGTGAATTCGACCACCACCAAATTTTGGCGCCGTTGCCGGGGACTGATTTTAATTGATTTTATTCTTTGATGACCAGGTCTGATCGTACAGGTGAACTCCAGTACGATACTGAGATAGAGAAGACAGCTAAAAGGTTAAGAAAAGAAGCAAAATTAAGAAAACAAGCATCTTCATCTACAATTTTAGCGCCTAAAGACGAAGCATCCCTTGAACCGCCTTATTATTTCAGCGAATCTGATCAAGAAGAAAAGATGGCCGAAGAAAATAGGACTTTGAGAGAATTAGCGGCCCCTCCAGTCAATCAACAGCCTTTGTGCATCACTTACCCAAATATGGAGGCTCCATTTGAGTTGAAATCAGGTTTAATCCACTTGCTGCCGACTTTTCGTGGATTAGAGAATGAAGATCCTCATAAACATCTCAAAGAATTTCATATAGTTTGTTCCACCATGAAACCACAAGGAGTAACGGAAGAGCAAATTAAGCTGAGGGCCTTTCCATTTTCTCTAGCTGATGCAGCCAAGGAATGGCTATTTTATCTACCTCTTGGGACTATTACTTCATGGACAGGCATGGTGAATATTTTTCTTGACAAGTTCTTTCCTGCCTCCCGAGCCGCTGGAATAAGAAGAGGAATTTGCGGGATTAAGCAACGGGATACGGAGACTCTCCATGAATATTGAGAGAGATTTAAAAGATTGTGTGCAAGCTGTCCCCAATATGGAATTCCAGATCAGACCCTTATTCAGTATTTTTATGAAGGATTATTATCCATGGAGAGAAAGATGATGGATGCCGCAAGTGGAGGAGCTATTGTCAACAAGACACCCCAAGCTGCCCGTGATTTAATTACTACCATGGCTGCCAATTCCCAACAATTTGGGTCTCACCAAGAACCCTCAAGAAGGGTTAATGAGGTAAACGCATCTTCCCTTGAGAGCAAAATCAATCAACTAACCTCTTTGGTTCAAAATTTGGTTGTAGGGAATACACAACAAGCCAAAGTGTGTGGGATTTGTGCTTATGCCGGTCATTCTACGGATATGTGCCCTACTTTGCAAGATGATACCCTTGAACAAGCAAATACTGTTGGGAATTTTCCTGGCCTACCACAAAGGAAGTATGATCCATACTCAAATACATACAATCCGGGATGGAGAGATCACCCAAACTTTAGTTATGGATCTAGAGCGCAAAATTTTCAACAATTTCAGCAAAGACCATCAGCCCCACCACAGCAAAATTCTTCAGCACCAGGTATGTCTCTTGAAGAGATAGTTAAATCTCTTGCAACTAACACTCAACAATTTCAACAGGAGACAAGGGCGAGCATATAAAATTTGGAGAATCAAGTTAGCCAATTGGCAACATCCCTAAGCAAGCTGGAGTCTCAAGGAAAATTGCCTTCTCAAATAATAGTGAACCCAAAAGAAAATGTGAGCGCAATTACCTTGAGAAGTGGAAAAGAGCTGGAATCTATTGCTGGAAAAAGACGTGAGTATGGCTTGCAATCAGAGAAAGAAACAGAGGTGATAGTTAAGAAACAGACGGAGCAGCCTGAGAAGTCTGTACCTGAGAAGCCCAAAATTTTGGAGACCAAACCTCCTTTTCCAGAAAGATTTGCCAAATCAAAGAAGGAAAAGGAGAAGGAAGAAATTCTTGAAACATTCCAAAAGGTGGAGGTGAATATACCCTTGCTTGATGTAATTAAGCAAATACCCAGGTATGCAAAATTTCTTAAAGAGTTGTGCACTAATAAGAAAAAGCTGACCGGGTATGAGAAGGTAAGTGTGGGGGAAAATGTGTATGCTATTCTTCAAAAAAAATTACTACCCCCCAAATGCAAAGACCAAGGTATGTTTGCTATATCTTGCACTATTGGGAATGTGGGAATAAAAAGGGCTATGTGTGATTTGGGAGCTTCAATTAATGTGATGCCATGGTCCATTTATTCTTCTTTAAATGTTGGTCCATTAAAAGAAACTGAGGTAGTAATTCAACTTGCCGATAGGTCAATTATTTACCCCAAAGGTGTGTTAGAGGATGTGTTAATTCAGGTCAATGGTCTGATTTTTCCTGCAGACTTCTTTATTTTAGATATGGAGGATGATAAATCCTCAAACTCATCTGATATTCTGCTAGGAAGACCTTTCCTTAGTACTGCTAGAACAAAGATCGATGTGCATAATGGTACATTAACTATGGAATTTGATGGTGATGTGATTAAATTTAATGTTTATGATGCCATGAAATATCCTGATGATGTATCTTGTGTTTTCAGCATTGACATTATTGAACCATTAACTCAAAAGACATTTGAGTTAAGTGAGGATGACAAGTTGATGGTCGCGCTTTGCAAAAGTATGAGTCTGGACAGCATTGGTAAGGTTGAAAGAAAGTTTCTAATTGATGATGAATTGCAAGAAGTAGTGTACGAATTGGAGGCACTTAAGCCTAAGGTAAGATCTAGTCCTTCTATGGACTTGCCCGCATCTTACATCATTCTTTTATCTTCTGTTTTGCAGCCTTCTAAATTGGAATTAAAGCCGCTGCCCAGCCATTTGAAGTATGCATTTTTAGGTGAAGGGGATATTCTCCCAGTGATCATCTCAAGTAAACTCAGCAAGGGAGAAGAGGAAAAGTTGATTAAAGTGTTAAAAGAGCATAAAAGGGTTGTAGGATGGACAATTGTAGATATCAAAGAAATAACCCTGGACAGGATTAATGAGGGGGAATGAAAATGCAGGTCGTCTAGCCTAGGACGTTAAACAAGGGCGCTTTAGGGAGGCAACCCAAGTTTAAGGCGTGCCCACGCCTTATTTCTAGTTCATTTTCAGTTCATTTTATTTATTGTCATCTTCTCCAATAATTTACCCTAATTTTCTGTTCTTTTATTTACCCTCATACATGTCTACTCACAATGTAAAACTAGAGCCCGTTTCAACAAGCAGAAGCGCTTCAAAGTACCCTGCAATTTGAAGATGCAGCCTACCAGGCCAGGTATAAAACTCTTCAAGGATAGCCCATCGTGCCTTGTCCGATTTTCCCACAGGAATAGTGCACTACTTGAACTCCCGACGCGTGGACAGTTTCTGCGTCCACTTCAGCTGCCCGTCTTAGATTGCCGTGATTCCATATCCTCCACCATTCAGGAAAGTTAAACTCCTCTTTCTTTTCCATTTGTGCTTTTTCTTTTTCCTACACATTGAGGACAATGTGTCTATTAAGTGTGGGGGAGGAGCTTGCTTATCACTTTGTTTGTCCTTGACCATAGCTTTTATCTAGTTAAATCATTAACTTTTAGTTTGAATTTGTGCAACTCTTCTTATCTTGAATTGATAAAATATGCTAGATTATGTAATAAACTTAATATGACCAGATTTATTCTTAATTTTTCGTGAAATAAATGGTTGATTTTGGTCGTTCTTCTTATCATAAAATATGAGGCTTGAATTAATGAGGTGAAATATGCTTAACTTGCTTGATTTAAATCTACGTCATATGCATATGGAATTTTCACTAAACTTGCCTAGTCACGTAATTATTCATATGTGAAAATCTGATGGAAATGAGGTTGCTGAAAAAAAAAATTGAGAAAAGTATTATGTTTGATTATGTTTGCTCCGCTGTTCTGCTCTATTTGAGTAACCAGGGGTCTTCATGCGCCCCATGTTGACACTCGGGCCAAAAAAACAGTTAGCAGAATATGAGCAGTGCTAGTAGCCACTTAGGGTTGTGATGGGCTGAGTAACCGGGGGTAACCACCACAACTGGTTTATTTTCGCGTCAAAAGGTCTATGACACCCTAAGTAAGCCTAAAAGTGTTGCAATAATTTAAAAGCACCTCAATTTCTTGTTTATTGCTTGAATTTGTGAAAGATTTGTGACTTGGCAGGTTGAGGGATGATTCTTTATGCATTAACTTATATAAAGCTCATTTGTGTGAATATTCTAAAAATGTTCGAGCCTTGTGTTTTATGATGATAAGAATTATTAAAATCAGTTATTTATTGCTTGAGAAATTAAAACTTGTCGGTTATGTTGAGTTTATTATTTTTTTTAGTATGTTGAATCATGGATTAATGAGGGATTTGTGCGAGTGATGGCTAGACGTTGTCAGTTGACAGATTTGGGTTATGCTTGAGGACAAGCATTGGATAAGTGTGGGGGAGTTTGATGATGTGTATATTTGACTTATATTTTGATTATATTTGGTGGTATTTTGGGAAAATATTCGAATAAATAGAGTGGAATTTATTTGTTTTTATGCATTGTGATTAGGTGATGGTGAATGATGCAATCGTGAAGATTTTGGACGTTTTTGAGCTGTTGGTTGGGATTCTGCATGTAAAAGATCTATTTTCCAGATATCCGTGCTCACGACTTAAGATTGCGCGGATGTAAAGCTAGCGCAGAATTTGAGGACGTGATTTGGCCATTAATTTCCATATTTTCCATATTTGATTGTGGAGGATTTTTGTACTTAAATATGACTCTTAATTAGGGACATTAGGGAGAAGATTTTGCCTTTTTTTCTTTCCATGTTGGATAGAATTTCTTTTTCTAGACTTTCTTTTTTTTATTTAAGAGGTTGAACGCAAGAGGAGACTAGACTCCAGAAAATTCAGAAACACATTATTTTCTCTTTTGCGCATTTTGTAGCCATGTGTGGCTAACTCCTTTTTAGTCTAGCAAAGGATTATCAAAGTTCAAGTTCATTCAAGTTGTGAGATCTAAACTTAATCCTCCTTCTTAATTTCTGCAGTATTTATATATTCTCTGTTTTATTGTTTACCATTGCTTTGTTGGTTGTTACAATAAGAGCTCGTTGTGCAATTGACAAGGTGATAGTTTGACAATTGAAATACCCAAACCCGTAATTGTTTAGGTGTTTTAATAATAATGGCAAATAATATGACTTGATTAAAACCAGATTTTCAAGTTGTATTATGAGAATATATGATCTAGCTTGAATAAGTTACGCGTGTGATTTATTGGCTAGGGTTGGGTTTTTCTTGTTTTTCATGCTATTAGCGAATTGAATCTTTGGCGCGTGTCGGGGTTATTCGTTAATAAGGGATTAATCACAGGCGCGTGTCCGGTTAATCTAATATTAAGGAAAGATTAGGCTGTTAGAAGCGTTTCAACAACCATAACCAGTCTATTGCAGTGTTTGAGATTATTCATTTGATTCAATGATCAACTTCCGAACTTGAATGAGATTACCTTTGCTAGATGTTGCATAATCTGATTTTCTTTAATTTCTATTTGCTTATTTTGTTTAAGTCTATTCTGCATAAATCCCCTTTTTAGTTTCGCTTTTATTGTTTACTTAGTTTTCAAAGAATTAACAATTTGTCAGTCTCTGTGGATTCGACTCTGCTCACCCTAAGTACAATTTATTTGTGATTTGGAGAGTAGAAATTGTTTTTGGTGAATTCGACCAACACCTTAAACAAATTGTTTAAGGTGTTGCATAATGAGTCTCATTTGTTGTTCCAAGTTATTTATTTGTTCATCCTTCTTAACAAGTAAATTATTCAGACGATGCACTTGTTGGGTCAATTGCTCGTCTTGTCGTGACCTCCTTCTACTAGTCGCAGTGGATGATGAACTTCCAAGACTATTCGGCATGTACATCCTTGACAACGATCCCATCCCAAATATTTTCCCTTTTTTCACCCCACTCGTTGCCTCCATCCATAATGCCATTTTATCAACTGATGGCCCGGACTCAGGACAATCATCACTACCACTAGCACTGCTCATTAAAAGTTCATCGTATTTTTCCTACATTAACAATGTAGATGAAAATAAAATCACAATATATATATCTACCATGAATATTGAAAGCATTCACGGTTTTCATTATAGTTTACATATAAGCCAAAGTATAACATTACATACCTTAACAGCTTTTGCTCGATCGCCAGTCCATGTCTTATCTTTCTTTTGAAATGTGCGTTCAAATGTAGCTGCAAATGTCGGTTCCGTCCCCAATTCTTTTGCCTACAAAATGTAAACATGAGTAATTGAATTAAATTAACTTATAACTCATTTAACAGACTTACCAGTCGTTTGCGATGCTCCTCAATATTGATAGAGCCCCCAGCATATGTGGCTGACCCATCACTAGAACTAGAAGATCGATTCTTCTTATTCTGCTCACAGAGTTGTCGACTCTGTTCAGATGCCCAAAATCTGTTAATTGCTTCCCAATTGTCAGCTGTAAAGAAAGACAGCTTCGCTTGCTCGCTCTTCGCTCTATTCATGACATTTCGCATAAAATCACTTATTTTCTTATCGAAAATTCTTCTCACTTCATTGTCTTTCGCTTCCTCCCATATGAACTTCCGCTGCAATGAATAAAAACACAAATTGAAAATTATTATGATGATCACATATCCATAACCATGCACCAGAAAAATATAAACAAATTTTGTAAAGTTCATGTCTGGGGAAAATATCTGGTCCTTTAGGTATCGAAAACTACAGAGTTGTTCTGGTCCCTTTACATCATTCTTGACCATCAATATACTACATCAAACTTAATTGGTGAGAAAATAAAATATGTAAAACTTACATTGAACTCATTCCACCACATTTCTTTCACTTCTTGTGGAACACTTATGTAAGTAATATACTCTCCTATCCAAAAGTTTCTTACTATTTTGTTCAATTTCCTCACAACAGACGGAGCATCCGTGAATCTGCATTCATACGGATATTGTGCAACATAGACAATTCAGTTGACATCAATATCTAAAGTCCTAAATATTACATATACTAAAATAAAAATGAAGTACTTACGAATCTCCAAATGGGCATATGAAGAATCGGTTATCTTCTTGACCTCTGTTTCCGTCAATATTCGATTGTTCCGCCGAATAATGGGGTGGAACGGAAGGAGAGGGAGCTAAAGGAGATTGAACTGGAGAACATTCAGTTCGCATGTGGCCAAGTCCCGTAACATGTTGTTGAGTGTTGGAGGAAGGGCCAACGTGTCCATATTGTGACGGACCATATTGTGGTTGAAGGTTAGATGCCGGGACAGGAGAAGAGGAAATGGACGGGGATGAGGACGAGGAAGAGACTTGTCTTCTAGGCATGTGACCTCCACGTTTATACTGATAAGTAGAAAGGTTATGCGAATATGTAAAGAACTATTGACACGTATTACGGACACATAATGATGTACATGACGAAGCTTACCATTTTGATGGAAAGACTGAGAAAATGTTTCCTTAAAATGAGCCAATGTCGAGTGTTTATGACGTGCAATTTCCTACAAACAAATATACTATGAATCTCATTCATTTTGATATGAAACATCAATGTATGAGCACGATATGGATGGCCACATGTATCAAACATCACTATATGAATCGCATTCATTTTGATTAAATTTTTTTTACCACGTACAAAAATTTAAATTTCACTGAAAGTGGGTGGCCACAGGTATTCTAAGTCTTTCTGTAAAGTTTTGTAAGAAAAAAATTATTATTATTGTTAAATTTTTTTTGGGACCTAAAAAAAAAAGGCAAAAGGACACTATAAGTGCCATAACTTGTGTACGGCGCTCACTTTGGTGCCATAACTTTTTTTCGGATCACTTTGGTGCCAAGTCGGAGGAAAAACGATCACTTAAGTTTCATAACTTTTTTTTGGATCACTTTAGTGCTAAAATTTTTAAAAAACGATCACTTAAGTGCTAAAATTTTTGAAAAACGATCATTTAAGTGCTAAATTTTTTTGAAAAATGATTACTTAAGTGCCAATCTCCGGCGAAACTCCGGCGAGCCACGTCAGCTTCATAAATTAATAAAAAAAATGCCACATCAGATTTCCGACGAAAAATTATGTATGGCACCGGAGTTGGCACTTAAGTGATCGTTTTTCAAAAATTTTAGCACTTAAGTGATCGTTTTTAAAAAATTTTAGCACTAAAGTGATCCAAAAAAAGTTATGGCACTAAAATGAGCACCGTACACAAGTTATGGCACTTGTAGTATACTTTTGCCAAAAAAAATTTCACTAAAAGTTGGTGGTCACCGATATTCTAAGACATTCTGTAAAGTTTTGAAATTTTAAAATTTTAAGAATTTTTAAATTATTATTTTTTAATATAAATTTTTTTCCGTGAAATAAAAAAAATTTTCCATACTAAAATTGGGTGGCCACAGGTAGTCTAAGCTATTAGGTAAAGTTTCCAAAATTTTTGTCCTTCTTTATTTTAATAATTTTTAGGGCAGGTTAAAAAAATTAAATATAACTAAAAGTGGGTGGCCACAGGTATTATAAGCCATTCTGTGAAGTTTTGAAAATTTTGAAATTCTAATTTTTTTTGGCCATCTAAATAAATTTAAATTTCACTGCAAGTTGATGGCCACATGTTTTCTAGGCAATTCAGTGCAGTTTTGAAATTTTAAATTTTTTTAATTTTTTTCACCCAAAAAAATAAAAATTTCCCTCACAATGGGTGACCACATTTATGTTAAGCCATTTTATAAGGTTATGGAAATTTTTAATTTTTTAACATTTTTTCTCGAGAACGTTAACAAATCTAAATTTCACTGAAAATGGGTGGTCACTATTAATTTTTCCCATTTTGTGATATTATGAAATTTTAGTTTTTTAAAAATTTTTAAAAACTTTTACGGTAAAATTTCATATTTGTTGACAACATATACCGTTGTTTTAATTTTCCGTAATTTTTCTTAATTTTTTATAGAATTTTTCAATTTTCAAGCATTTTCTGTGAAAACGCTTAATCAATCACCCTATCGTCATTTAACGCTTAATCATCCACATAATAGACAAATTAACCAGTCGACCATCAATCAAAGCCACATGCAATCCTGAAATTGACCTGTAACTTAGCCAACGAAAAATGATCCTAAATAATCCTTAAACAAGTCCGACTAATTACCTAATTATACTAACTAGGGTTTAGGGAGTTGCTTACTTGGTTCAAGGACAACAAAAATCGGCCGATCGAACAGTGGCGGTCCTGGTGCGGGCGTGGGCCCAAATGGTGACTAGTCGGCCAGGTGCTCGGCCACGACTGTGCGAACGACGGCAGAGCTCGGCGGCGATGGCGTCGGGCGGCGGCTCGGCGATGGGCGGCGGCGGGCGAGGGCGACAGCGTTGGCCGGCGACTGGGAGGCTGGTGGCCGATGGCGGCGCCGGCGGTCGGGCGGCGGTGACGGTGACGGTGACGACGGCGTCGGCGGCTGCTGGCCGGCGGCAACGGTGGGTGTGCTCCGGCGTTGGGCGGCTCTTGGCGGGCGGGCGAGGGCGGCGAGGCTGGGCGGCGACGGCGTCGGTCTGCTGGTCGGCGGCGGCGAGGCTTTCGGCCGCTGTTGGGACGCGACCGGCGGGGGTGCGGGCGACGAGGCAGGGGCGAGGGCGCGACCGGCGGGGGGGCGGGCGACGGGCGGGGGGGCTGCGGGGCGGCTGGCCCGCGACCGGCGACGGGCGGGGGGGCCTGCGGGGTGACCGGCGATGGCTGGGCGGCGATGGCGGCGACGGCTGGGCGGCGATGGCTGCGACGGCTTTGGCGGGGGGAGCTACGCAAATCGGGCGGGGGGCTGCGTCGGGGAAGGGGGAGAGGGTAATAATGTGCAAATTTGCGACGGACACAAATATGTCCGTCGCAAATTTGCGACAGACTCTCTACGACCGTAGCAAATTTTCTACCGACAAAAATTTCTGACGGAAACAAAAATCCGTCGGAAATTTGTGAAGGAAAATTTTATCCGTCGCAAATTTGCGACGGAAAGAAACATTCGTCGCAAATTTACGACGGATTAATTATTCCGTCGCAAATTTTGAATCGAAAAAATTCCCTCGCAAATTTACGACGGACAGGTTGAGTCCGTCGCAAATTTTGCGAGGGGATTTTTACCGTTCGAAATTTGCGATGCAAAAAAAACATCCATTGCAAATTTGCGACGGACTCAACCTGTCCGTCGGAATTTTGCGACGGATAAATATAGTCCGTCGCAAATTTGCAACGGATGTATATAGTCCGTCGCAAATTTGCAATGGATTTTTTTTACATCGCAAATTTCGAGCGGCAAAAATTCTCTCGCAAAATTTGCGACGGACTCAACCTGTCCATCGCAAATTTGCAATGGATTTTTTGCGATGTAAAAAAACTTTCCGTCTCGAATTTTCGACCGACAAAAAATTTTCGGAAAAAATAAAAATCCGTCGCAAATTTGCGACGTAAAAAAAATTCCGTCGCAAATTTGCGATGGAGTAAATTATCCGTCGCAAATTTCAAACGGTAAAAATTCCGTCGCAAATATGCACATACTACATGAACGTTGTAAATTTGTGACGTCTTTTTTTCGGCAAAAAATTTAGCATCTCATTTATTTGGATCCTAAATTTGCTACGTCTTTTTTTCAGTCCAAAATTTTGGCATCTCAAATTTTGCAATGGAAATTAGAATATCGAAAATGTTAGGGCACGTTAATAATATTTGACTTGTCGGCATTTAGGGACAAAATTTCGGACGATCAATTAAAATAAAAAGAATAATCGACAATAACAATAACAATAACAATAACAAAAAAGCACAAGAACAATAATAACAAGAACAATAATGATAACAACCAAAATAGCACTTGTAGCATTAATAATTACACATCTGTAGTGTTTTGTGACAAAAATTTTAATCTTCGTCTTCGTCTTCGTCATCTGTCTGAAAATCAGATTCTGAACATTCTTGTACATTTAATTCGCAAATTTCAGTTGGATTCACATCTATCATTGCTCCATACAGATCTCGTAAAGTTGGTATGCTATATTTCTCAATTTCAACCGTGTTACACACTTCCTCTTGTTGGTAGGCTCTATCCTTCCAGTGTTCCTCGATTTTTCTCCGTGCTTTGATTTTACATACAGCCTACCAATCAGCTTTGTCGCGTTTCAAACTAGGATATGATGTATAACATACTTGAATTACTTGTTGTGCCAAGACAAATGGTTCATACTTCATATAGCTTTTCTTGTAATTTATTTCAACCAAATTGAATTTCGTATGCACCTTCATTCCTTTGACGGGGTCGAACTACGTGCACTTAAATAATACAACCCGCATTATTAATTGTCCAGGGTACTCTATCTCTATGATTTCATCCAACAAGCCATAAAAATCATCTTTCGAACTGTCACCATTGGATGACCGAACAGACACACCACTATTCATTGTGGATTTTCCCATTCCATATTCTTGAGTATGAAAATTATATCCATTTATAAAATATGCTGGCCAACTTCAAACTCTTAACTGTGGACCCCATGACAGATGATATAGCAATCATTGCTCTCCAATTTCATCATAATTACTGTGAACCTAAGGTTACACATACAAAGTCAATAATATATATTTTACTAAATGATGTATATAATTTTAATAACTTGGTTTTGATCCATAGGCAACTTATATATGTCTTGAACCATGCTACAAATTGTTCATAGCACAAACGGTCAAATTCATTTGGTTGTAGTCCAAACATTGAAGTTTGGAAAATCCTAATATTAAAAACCATATCATTATTAGCAAATATTTGACACGCAAAATATATATTTGTAAATTTACACTTACTTAAAGTATGGCTCGACTTCTGGGCAGTTTAGTAAAATATAAGTATGGGCTGCATGAAATTCTTCGCCTGATAAGTAACGAAATTGACATGCGCCGCTTGGTCGACTCAGATAATTGAAAATAGAGAATGCCGTGCAATTGGGATCAATGGGGCCCTCATCATTTCTGTTTGCTCTCCGCCTCTTGCACTGAACGTGCGGCTCAAAATAGTATGATGCAAATGTTGTCACTTCTTCCACAATATATACATTATAAATTGAAGCTTCAACACGTGCCTTATTCTTCACTTTTTTCTTCAAATGATATAAGAATCTAGTTGAAATAGAAAGAAGCTTATCGGAACATATTATATGATAAACTAATTTGAACTGTATTTAAAAAAAAACATTACCTCTTAAATGGATACATCCATCGAAATTGGACGGGACCTACAACTTTGACCTCATAAGGCAAGTGAACTAAGAGATGCTCCATCGAATCAAAAAACGCTGGAGGAAATATCCTTTCTAAATTGCAAAGAATAATTGGAATATCTCTCTCTAGTTTTTCCATGTGCGATGCTTTTAACACTGTCGAGCAAATATCATGGAGGAAATTGCTTAATTCTGTAATGGCGCCCCATTCAAAGTTCGGTAGAACTTCCTTTAAAGCTATTGGAATTAGTCTTTCCATCAAGATGTGACAATTGTGACTCTTCAAACCTGTCAACTTGCATTCATTCAAATTAACACATCTCCCGAGGTTCGAAGCATATCCATCAGGAAATCACATAGATTTCAACCATTGACAAACAACTCGCCTTTGCTCCTTATCCAATGTATAAACTGCTTTCGGTTTTGGTCCCCTGCTGCTTGCATCCACAGCTAGTACTGGCCGATCGCAAATATCTCTCATATCTTTTCTTGCATTCAAGTTGTCTTTTGTTTTTCCGGCGACATCCATCACAGTATTTATAACATTGTCGAAAACATTCTTTTCTATGTGCATGACGTCAAGATTATGATGAATAAGATGGGCCTTCCAATATGGTAGATTCCAAAATATACTGCGTTTTGTCCACTTATGTGTACTTCCGTACGCAAAAGTCGTGCTGTGCGGGTTCTCAACAACAGTTGGAAAGTCCTGCACACGCTCCCAAATTTGATCGCCGGTCAACCTCAATGGTGGACGCGTTCTTTCAGTCCTATTCTTGATGAACTCTTTCTTATTTCTTCTGAAAGGATGACTTGGCGGTAAAAATTATCTGTGACAGTCAAAATAGCTAGGTTTCTTTCCATGTTTTAATCTAAATAACTTTGACCTCTCCAAACATATCGGACATCCTAAGATCCCAGCTGTACTCCATCCAGATAATATTCCGTAAGCTGGAAAGTCATTTATCGTCTAAAGAAGGGCAGCCTTCATTAAAAATGTTTGATCGGTAGAAACGTTATACGTAGGGACACCTTCAACCCATAGTCGTTGTAACTCCCCAATCAATGGTTACATATAAACATCTATCAACTTTTTCGGATTTTGCGGCCCTGTCACGATCAATGTCAAAAATATATAAGGTGTCTTCATGCACATACCAGGTGGAAGATTGTACGGCGTTAAGATAATTGGCCAGCATGAATAACTTTTTCTTGTTTTCCCAAATGGAGCAAATCCATTGGCACAGAGACCTAACCTGATGTTCCGAGGCTCCATTGCAAACTCAGGGTATGTTCTATCAAAATGTTGCCATGCCTCCGCATCTGAAGGATGACACATTAGACCTTCTTCTGTTTCATGATTTGCATGCCAAGTCATGTATTCAGTAGTGGCTTTAGACGCATAAAGCCTTTGCAATCTAGGGATTAAGGGAAGATAAAACATTTGCTTGCATGGTCTACGCTTCTGATTACGACCCGACCTCTTGTTAATCTTATACCTAGGTTGGCTACAGAATTTGTAAGATTCTGCATTTTCATCATCTCTCCAATATATCATACAGCCCCTAGTACATATATCAATCCTTACAACCGGAAGACCTAAGTTATCCACTAGCTTTTTCATATCATAAAAATCACTTGGCATGTTGTTATCACGAGGCAATGATTCCCGCATTACTTCAACAAAAGAGTTGAAGCAATCCGCAGACATATTATGCTCTGCCTTGATATTTAATAGTCGGGCTGTCACCGATAACTTAGTGTGGTCCTCACAACCTGCCCATAAAGGTTCATCTGCTGCTTTCAACACATCCTAGAACTGATTAGATTGAAAAGTTTCATTATAAACATTCTCATCAAAACCCGTTACTTCTATATCTTCCAATTGTGAAGCATGACTAGTACCCACTTGTTCACGTGTAGGAGTAAAACTAGTACTTGCATGATTTGATTCTGTGACAAAATTATAATTAGCTGCATCAATCATCATCCTCTCGTATGGGTTCAATTGCTCATAATAGCCACATTCTTCCCTAACTAAAAATTGGTCACTTCTTCCATATCCTTCATCAGATATAAATGGTTCACCATGGGAAGTCTAATTATAATAGTTCGAAGTAAACCCAAATCTAGTAAGGTGTTCTCTAACTTGATCACACACAAGAAATTTACCATTACCGCACTTTTTACACAGACACCTTAACTTATTTCCATCCATAAACTCATATTTACTACTAGCAAAGTCTAAAAATAGTTTCAATCCAGTACGAAACTCATCTGTCAATCCTCGACGTCCAGGTAAGTTCTTATTATACATCCAAGCCCTTTCTCTTTGCATTGTGTTTGTATTAAAATAAAAAATACTGGTAAAATATTTAAAATATCATATCTATTGTTCTTAATTACAACCATAAAATTTTGGAAATTATAATTTTTGTTATTTACGTAACAATTAATATGAAATTGCAAAAATATAAAAAATTACCATGTAAAGAAGACTTACCCAAATATTTGATTGAAATATTGATAGGAGAAAGTGATCAATTTGATGAGAATTACAACGTCCACTTGGATTGCGAGACCTTCAATTAGGCACATACCCAAAAAGAATAATCACTTAAGAATTATTTTTTAATAATTTTTAATGTGCGTTGGAAACGGAATTCATCCGTCACAAATTTGCGACGAATAAGTGAAAATTCCGTCGTAAAATTTGCGATGGATACTTGGTTTCGTCGCAAATTTGCGACGGAATTCGTTTTCGGAATTCGTTTTCCGTCACAAATTTGCGACGGAATTTTCATTTATTCGTCGCAAATTTGCGACAAAAACGGCATGGCCGTTCGGCCTCATCCAAAGGCCGGCGAGGTGTTGCTGGTCGCCGATCGTTAAACCGATGATGCAGATACGAAAAAAAACAAACATAAACATATATAAAAAAAAAGAAATTACAATCCAACGACGAATAGTCACGAAGCTAGCTATGATACTTACCGGTACAAAAGCTTCACTGAGATTAATATGTGCGTGCGTGGATTTTGCTGATTTCAGACATATGAAAGAGGGAGAAAAGCGAGAGAGAGCGAGAGAGAGAGATAGGGTTGGAATATCACAGGCTGATAAACTACAAATTTGCGACGAACGTTCGTTTTCGTCGCAAATTTGCGACAGACTTAGCCGTCGCAAATTTGCGACGACTTTTTTTCCGTCACAAATTTGCGACGGATTTGGCGACGGTTTTTTTTTCCGTCAGAAATTTGCGACTAATTGTTTTGCGATGGATTTATTTTCCGTTGCAAATTTGTGACGAGCTTTTTTCCGTCGCAAATTTGCGACGGATTTTGTGACGGTTTTTTTTTCCGTCGGTAATTTGCGACGAACATTTTTCCGTCGCAAATTTGCGACGGAATTAGCAACGGTTTTTTATTTCCGTCGCAACAAGCCGTCGCAAATTCCGTCGCAAATTTGCGACGGAAAAATGTGCGTCGCAAATTTCATGTTTTTTTGTAGTGTCTACAAGGAAGAGGCTTGCACGAGAAAGTACTGTATGAATTTAGAAAACATTCAATCTAGATCATTAGATCAAATAGGATTCATGTAGGTGGAGAAAGCGCCAAGCAAATGGGTCTGTACCAGCTTTAAGGAAGAGGATTGCATGAGAAAGTTATTGCATGAACCTAACACATTCAATCTAGATCGTTGGACCAAGTAGGATTCGTGTAAGATCGCACGTTATTCCATAGGTATTCTTTCAGGAGCAGTATCGGCTAATGAGGCATGGGAGTGATATTGGAATTGGGATCCAAAGGAAACTTGGGCATTTATTACGCGGACCCTATCTGTGCTTTATTTACATACTTGAACAAATAAAATTGGCAAAGTTATAAGTGCTCAATTGTGACTTCTATGGGCTTTCTTGTAATTTGGATATGCTTTTTTGGAGTTAATTTTTTACGAATAGGATTACATAGTCACGGTTCATTTATTTTACATTAAGATCTAATTAAATTAAAAAAAAATCCCGACAAATTCAAACATATAGCAAGCCTAAATAGAAATAGAATATAAAAATAAGTAAGGATATAAGACAAGAAAACTTCCTATTCATGTAGACTGTCGAGAACCATTTGAATCACTACAACACTTGATTCAAAAGGTTCTCCTAAAGACAAAAAATGTCTGTTTACAATTCCAAATATTTATTACTTAATTTACCTAAGAGAAAAAAAAGACTTTTTTTCATTGTACAACGAAAATATTAAAAATAATATAAGGATTATGTTTTGATTATTTCTTTTTATTGATACAAATAATTAAATATAATAGCTTTGACCTTGTCAACACATTGTGAAAGAACGAAATCTGGATAAATATAAATAGCTATTATTGGTAGAAGGATAGAGATGGAAATGAATAACTCTTGCAGCCCAGAATAAAAAAAGAGAGAGACTTCGGAACATTGAATAACTTGTAATTGAATCAAGAGATTCATTGAGCAACTAAGCATGCCTCTGCTAGGCAGCATGGGGAAGAGGAGGCATAGTGTGGCTCAATTATGCAAATCCTGTAAATATTCAAGTTGCAGTGTATGCCAGTGTGGAAAGAATACTATTGGCATATACTTTGCAGTCTTCGAGGTCTAGGCTATCCGATGGGTTGTTTATTGGGGTCGGGAGGGTATCACCATGCTATGGTGCAGGAAAACCGGCCTACTTATCTCTGTTCCTTCACTCGAGCTAACTTTATCGAATATTGCATTTTCATTGCTAGAAAATCAATCATTATATAGTAGAGACAACGCTACATCCTTTTCCCCCCAGTGGAACTCCCTTAAGAGGATCCAGTTCAAGCATCATCCTAATCAGACCGGAGGATGGCATCTGGGATCGTTCTTATCCATTCATCTCTTTCCCTTGAGCCTGATTTAAGCTTCTTCATCGGCTTGAGCTACCTATTGTATTTAGTTGCCTCCCCCATGAACTACCTTGGAAAAAGAAGAATTGAAGCCCTATTCATAGCTTTTTCGATCTATCTAAGCTACTACGTCCATTTGTGATTCAATTGATGCTATTCGGCTATTAAAGTAAGGTTAACCTGGAGCCGGATATAGTTTATGGCCTCTTTGCGGCTACAACCTATTCTAATAGGACCCATATCCATAGAACATTTGGCATAACATAGATAATAAATAAATAGGAGTTAATATTATTCCAATTGCCATTACAAAAGTAATAAGTATTTTTGGTATCAAAATACATTTTTGGCTGGTAATTATTCCAAAAAATACTATCGTGAATATTTTTGGAATGTGGATAGTATTCCACCCATTTCGTCGAGATAAACAAGACGTGTTCTATCATAACTTGTTCTTGCCAAGAAAAAAAGAGTAGCACCGATAAATCCATCAGAGATTAAGGTACAATGGCTCCATTGAGTTCCATATCATCAGTTATCGAGCCAATTCCAATAGTTATAAAACCCACATGAGATACAGAGGAATATACTATTTATTTTTTTAAACTACGCGACCAAGAGATGTTAAAGTTACATAGATTATTTGGATTGCGCCTACTGTAATCAACCAGGGAGAAAATATAGAATAAGCATGCGACAATAATTCCATGTTGATCCGAACTAAACCCATATGCTCCCTTTTTAAATAAAATTCCGGCTTGAAGCATACAAGTACTATGGTGTGTCTCTCCATGAGTGTCTGGTAACCATTCATGTAAAGGTATAATTAGTAATTTAACAGCAAAAGCAATAAGAAATCCAATATAGAATATTATTTCCAGTGCCAGCGGATACGATTGATTAGCTAATGTTTCCAAATTTAATGTTGGTTTGTTGGAACCATAGAAACCAATACCTAGTACCCAAATGAAACCTCCCGCAACGTACAAAATAAATTTTGTAGCAGAATACAGGCATTTTCCCCAACCCCCCACATCGATAGAAGTAGATAAACGTGATGAAAAAAGTAAAAGGTCTCGACAAGAAAATGATCCTATTTGACCGTAGTGCATTGCTAACATCAGGAAATGGAATAATCGGAAATCTCGAGCAACTGACCGAGCTACTAAAGTAGCTAAAGTGGTGACAAATCCCGTCAGTAAAATAGGTCCTATAGAAAGTCAATCTATTCCCAAGCTCCAGTAAAACTAACAAAAAAAATTAATCCGTTTATAATCCTCTGTTAGTTAGGTTAATGGATCTTTCAATAGGAAATGATAACAAAATGTATAGGTAGTTCCTTTACTTGCGCAGCTCAAAGTGGTGCCAGCATTTCAGCTCCAAGCATAATGCTTGCTCACGCTTCGGAAGCAAAGCCAGGATTTGATTCCACCGGCTTGTTAGGAAAAGGCAAAAAGGCGCGGGGCCCTATCATTCCTCAATTCATCCCTTGCGTGAATGCATATCGATGTCCATTATGATCAACGAAAAATTGAATATAGATCCATATTTTTATACAAAACGGCCTTATTCATTCTTGACTTAAAGGATTAAACCTATCCACTCTCTCGAATCAACAAGGTGGAAAGTTTTTGTACGGAATCTTCTATGCTTTGACGACGTACACTTTTATCCCTCTCATATTACTTGGCATATTAATGCATCGTAAACGACTCGTTATGCAGCATCTTTATCAATAATAATGTCGAATGGGTCGAAAAAATCGATTTGAGCAGGCTTAGAAAAGAAAAGAGAAAATTATCAAAAAAGTTTTAAAATTATTGTATAATGACTAATTCAATCCAAAACCTTTCAATTTGGCCAATTTAGTCTTAAACCTTTTGAAGATTTGCCAATGTAATCCTTTTGGATAATTTTGATTGGAAATCGATGATGTGATCATTGGGCGTCCTATATGGTAAGGTCAGTGCTGACATTGATAATTTTTTCACAATTTTTATAAGTTTTCTTAACTTTTTCCTTTTCAACTCTAGGCTTGCAACAATTGATCGTGTTACATAGGATAGCAGGCATCCATATTATCAAATTCCAACCAAAATTGGCCGGAATGATTTTATTGGCGAATTGTCAAAAAGTCTAGGACTAAATTAGTCAAATTGAAAGGTTTTATGACTAAATTGGCCACCGTATAATAGGTTTAGAATTTTCTTGGTAATTATCTCGAAAAGAAAACTTTTAGTTAAAAAAGATTATGCTTGCTTGCGAAGTCTTCTCCACAATGATCTTGTACTATAATTAACAACCAGCTTAGTGATAAGAGAAATGCTTATGTGACTGCCATGAATATATTGTGAGAATAATAGTCTGTTTTGGGCCACAAAAAAATAAATAACAAATAATTAGAAATTGTTGTATGGTCCACTCTTTCAAGAATTTGTAGCTCACAAAACAGTAGCCCAAAAAGTGTTATACTAGCAAAGCCCTAATGATAATCCAATGCCAATTACACTTTCATATTAAATTCATCTTTAACAAAGCTAATCCTTTCGCTTTCATGACCCAGAAAAAAAAAAGCAAAAGGAACATTGTATTAAGATATGCGAAAGACAAGTGAGGTGAGGAATAAGTAGGACGCAAGGCAAGAACCGTTTACTGCCTTACTGGAGAAGATTTTAGTGAATATAAGATGTCTTAAGAACTCCGTCTTCCTCGCCAAAGAATGATTCTTTATCTTTTTCTCTTTTATTTCATTCATCATAACAAGGTCGACTAATTCCTTCCATGCATAATACCCAAGAATCAAAATTCATTATAGTCGCATAAATTTCTTCTTGATAATCCAAACATTCATGTCTTGACTGGTATAAGATTCACTCGATCAAACCGAAAACAATTAGATAATATTTTCACATTTGTCTGATTTTAGGTTTTCAATTCGAAGAACTAGATGCAACATAGTGGCATTTTTTTTTTCCTTCTTTTGGGAAGCCATGTTTCGTCTGCGAAGTATCATGATCCGGACATTAATCCTATCATTTAAGCCTAGATACCCAGCCAAATTCATGAGAGATAACTAACATTTTGCTAGAGTTTGATGATAGGCTTCGACTTCGAGAGGACGTTAGTTCTTTATCAATGTCGAGTAAGATTAAAGAATCCGATTTCGATTTGTCGCATCATTTTAT
This sequence comes from Syzygium jambos, assembly GCA_031216235.1. Lineage (NCBI taxonomy): Eukaryota > Viridiplantae > Streptophyta > Magnoliopsida > Myrtales > Myrtaceae > Syzygium > Syzygium jambos. The sequence goes on along the minus strand of CM062229.1, from coordinate 12,278,091 downwards.
AAATTCTTTTCTAGAGATTTGCTTGAATGCCCTTGCTCTAATTCATTTTCCTAATTATAGCAAAAGAAGGATTGAGATGAATATAAAACTGACGGATGAAGCTTTTGCCATAAGATAATGTTGTTAATTCCAATGGCACAACTGTCGCTAACTTCATGAACGAAACATTCTCGACCTTTTTATTCCGTATAAAACCCTAATTCGATCACCAATTCCATGCAAGACAAAGTTAACATACAGACACCCTTCAAACTCCCAGAAACATGGCCCCCAACCAAGGCCAACCGCAGGTGCGGCCGCTGCCACCGCTGCGGCAAAGAGGCCGATCGCAAAGAGGCCGATCCGGACTCACGAAATGCGCAGCCCTGATCTTGCTGTCCCTGATCATGCTGGTGGGCTTGGCCGTGCTCATCATTTGGCTCGTCATCCACCCGAGACGGCTGGTTTTCACCATTGACGATGCCTACATCGACCATTACAACATGACCAAGGACCACCTCGATGCCACGTTCGATCTCTCCCTACGGGCCTACAACCCGAACCGCAGGGTCACTGTGTTCTACGACGACATCCAGGTGACGGTGGAGTATGAGGACCAGGACCTCGCAAGCAGCATCGCCGAGCCCTTCTTTCAGCGCCACAAGAACAAGACGGAGTTGCACGTGATGCCGCAGGCTCGGGACGTGGCCCTAAACAGACGCGTGTCGAAGAACCTGAGGACCGAGAGGTCGTCCGGAGCGGTACAGCTCAAGGTTCGGGTTCGGGCGAAGGTCAGGTTTAAGGTCGGGACTTGGAAGTCATGGCATCGGACGCTCAGGGTTCATTGCCACCCCGTGCTCGCCCTCTTCACGAGGGCTCGGAGTTTCGGGACGAAGGACTGCCACGTCGAGCTTTAGGGCATCGCCGGTTGCAAAAGTTCGATTCATTCAACTATACTATCTTTGTTTTCTATTTGTGTGTTCTTTTTTCTTCTTTTGAACGATTGGAGTGTAATTGTTGAACACTATTCGTGATTTTTGTATTCGTTGTTTTGTACGATCGATTGTTGGTGTATTGTGTATAAAACATTCTTATTGTGTCCGCAAATTCTTTATACCCTTCATCTTCCCCAAATTCATACCTATGAAAATGGATACATACATACATACATACATACATACATACATACATACACATATACACACATATATAATGTGATCAACTTACTTTTTAACTCTCTATATGTGTAAGCCGGGCTATAAATGCGAAGGACACGACTCATCATTATCGTCCTATCAAACAAATAATCAAAAGAGAAAATACGGCGGCATTGAAGTAGACGGGATGTATCGGGGTTGGCCAGGTCTATGTGCATGGAAAGGTAATTGAAAAAATAAACATGTGATTATATATATTTTCACAGACCAAAAAAGGAAAAACTAATGCAAAATGAATAAACTGTAAAGGGCATCTGGCAAAATATAAGCTAAAACAATGGGCCACAATTCATATATCTATAAGCCCACAGCCCATTGCCCATCCTTTCTCTTCATGCGTTTAGCCCAACCAGGTGTAACGCTGACGTTGTTTCAAAAAAATCGAACCGAACCATCGACATCCCTAATGTCAACATAGTGTCAAACAGAGACAACATAAGGGATAGGGTGGGCGACAGCATACCCGCATCCGCCTTGGCAATGGCGGACAGAAGGTGGGCTGGCGGTGGTTAGGCGGCGAGCACGGTGCAATTAGGTCAAACAGTTTCTTTGTTCTTTTATTTTTTGTTTTCTTCTCTTCCTTTTATTTCAATTGGATTAGTTTCGACAATGGCAGACACTTATTTTTTGAAAAGCCAAAGTCTGCCACACTAGCAAGAATTCATAAAATCACACCTAATGAAAGCCAAACCCACTTCAAGCTTTAAACAACATGCTACTTCCCTGTATGGTAAGAACAATAAGAAAAAAACTAGGGTTAATATCACCAAAATCCCCAAACTGGTATACCTGTGATAAATTTATCCTAAATTAATTTTTTAATCACAAAAAACCTCAAACTGGTACACCTGTGATAAATTTATCAATAGAGTGACCAAGACTCCATTTGCCATTGCCTGACTAGTGTGGAGTGCCACATCCAAGGTTTTGTCCCGAATGGCATCCTCCTCGACTGACCTATTGTGTGTGTGTGTTTTTTTTTATCAAGAGGGTGACCAAGACTCCTTGAGCAAATGACTAATTTATACTAAGCGTGTGTTTGGTTTGACTTTTGGGGAAAGTTTTGGGGAAAATGGAAAGAATTTTAGGTCAGAGGGGTATTTCGAAATGCAAATAATATTTGTTAAATTATAATTTAAAAGTGTCAAACACCATTTTGGCTTGAGCCAGAGGCTTTTGAAGAAGCTCCAAAGTCCTTTGGCTGGCTCTACACTGCCAACCGCAGCCTAAGTACGGTGATCCCCATGTCCTATAGACATCGACTAATTTATACAAATCCTCACCGGACTTGATAGTCCCTACGTCCGACACACACTGAGTGCCGACCCCCTAGAAATTCCTATTGTAATCTCTCGGACTTTGGTTCGGTCAAAAATCATTTTAAGCCTTTTGGGCCTCAAAGCTATCACCTGCTCGACATAAGACATCAGCTTATCGAGTACAATGGTGTAACCAAATCAAGACCTTGGATATGATCTGAAATCGTACATTTTTTGGGTCGCCAAAACAGCCCATACCCATCCTTTTCTTTTTGATGTCTGAGAATCCCTTTTACTGATCTGTTTAAATGTCCTCATGTGGTGGCAGGCTCTATGGATATGTTATTTTAACGTATCGATATTTACACACCTCACACCTCTCAATTCTCCCATGTACCTTTGTCTTTTCTAAGGAGGAGGAATACGCTTTAGAAGTTTTACATCCTAATGATCCTGAAATTCAGACGAGAATCGAGATATAACCTTTTAAGGACTTGCTCAAATTCATAGCTCTTTTTTACTCCGCTGTTTAAATGCCTCCTTATTAATTACCCAAAGAGAAAAACATCCGCTTTGAGAAGAATGTAAGTTGCGCCAAACATCTTTCAAGTGACACGTGCGGGAGGTTGATCACGTCCACGCCAAGTTTAAAGCGTTTGCTTTGAAAATCTGTAAGTCATCGGCTCCTTTTCAATGAGGATTAACCAACCCAACCCCCACCAATTCATGCAGCTAATTAAGGTTAGTCGGTAACCGTAAAATCAGGGTGGTTGACGTGAAGTGACACCCGCAATTCAGTCACCCGGTCAATGTAAATTAGATGGAACGACGCTATTCTCTCTTTTTTCCTTGTTTAGTGCTCTTCATCTACATTGAAAAATGCCCGTGAGTAGTATAATAGCGCATGAAATGGCGTAAAAGGACGACTTAATCTCAATTCAAATGTCAATATCGCGTTAGGCAAACAATGCTGGAGACACTCGTACCAGCGCACGGATTTTTTTTTTTTTTGACGAAGTAGGTGATTTAGAGAGAGATTCTAATCGTTCCACTATGTTCGATTGCAGATTGTTACATAGCATGATTAATCAATTATGTAAATTAGTTTTAGTGAAGTACGATTTATGATGTAGCGAAAATCTTATGAGAATAATGACACAAATGGTTCTTGAATTTTGTCTCAATATGTAATATGATCTCTAAACTTTTAATTTATTCAATATGGTTCATGAACTTTAGACCTATGTACAATATTGTCCTTGAAAGTTTAATTTGTTCAATGTGATTCCTAGAATTTAACAAACAGCACAACTATTGGTCTAAACCTTTCGAATTACCAATGGACACTAGTTTTGATCCAAAGCTTGCAAAGTCCTAATTGACACAACTGTTGGTGCAAAACTTGCAAAGTCCGAATGGACACAAATTTTCGTCCAAACCTTACGAATTTCTAATGGACACTAGTTTTGATCCATGCGAAGTCTAAATGGACGCAAATTTTGGTTCGAACATTGTGAAGTCCCAACTGACACGACTTTTGGTGTAAAGTCCAAATGAACCCAAATTTTGGTCAAAACCTTGCAAAGTACCAATGGACCAAAACTGTACATGGTTAATGTTGTCCTTCAATTAATTCAAGATGAGAGATAATTTTGAATATTTTTATATAGTTCAGGGATTAAATTGAACAGGTACAAAAAGTTTATAGATCACACTTGAACAAATTAAAAGTTTGGGGACGACTTTGCACGTCGAGGTTAAGTTCAGAACTACATTGAATAAATAAAAAATTCAGGGATCACATTACATATTAAGTCAATGTTAAGTGACCATTCGTGTCCCAATTCTTCTGGCTCAAATACGCACTGCCGACGGAAGACCGTAAGGCAAACTAGCACGATGACACGTGTCGGGGACGGAGCAGCGTTTGTGTCTGAATGTTGGATGAGATTCGATGTCATCGTCACTCCTATTCAACTTCCCATGGAGACAATATGAGCAATTTCTAAAGTATATCTGTCGGAAGATTCATGGAAATTTCTAGGAAATTTACAAACGAAGTGTCTCGATCCACACACGGGCCAATGATTTTGTTTGTTTTTTTTTCCGCCAATTCCAAGTTGCAATGTTCCGCAACAATTTATGCTCATTTTCTCCCTGCACTTTCATCCTATTTGGGGCAAAATTACTTTCTTCAAGCGACTTGACTACCCAACTGCATGGCATTTTTTCAGTCCTAATTCATCTTGCATTAATTAGAAAAAAAAAGAGGGCCATCTTTGTTCATCGACTTTCGGAACAACACATTGTTCTGTTTGTTTTCCATCAAATACCTAGCTGGTTTCTAGAATCCAATCCATCATGCCAGTCAAGAACAACCACAATAACAACAACGGAAGCAACGAGAGAGCAATCCAAGAGAATGGTTCCTCCGCCAGTCGGTTTTTTTCTTTGGAAAACTCCATTTATTCTGGTGTGGATGGCAAGCAGACCTTACTTCTTGGTTTCAATGGGGCTCTTTATGAGCGTTATTTTTATATACTATTACAAAAAGATTAACGTTGAAACCCTTTCTGTGTGGAAAGAGAAAATATCAACGGGGTGACAGAATCTACTAACCAACTTCAATCAAGATTACAAAGAGGTCTAATCAGGCCAGAACTGCAAAGACATTAGCTCTTCCCTTCTACAAGACACTACACAATAAACTCCAAATTACAAAGCATGTGCTACCACAATTGAAGACTGTTTGACCTATTGTTGGTTTCATGCCCTTTTCTTCCACCACGACTCCAAATTATAGAGCATGACCAGCGTCCACGTCAGTAATTTCCAATCAAATTGGCTGGATGGACACAATTTGCCGAACAAGAAAATATTTAGAACTGAATTGACACAATTAAAATGTTTAAGATTGCATTAGCAAAAGTGCTATAGGTTTATGACTTTTTCGGTAATTTTCCTTATTCTCATCTTTACTCTATTTATCATTCCGGCATCATGTTGTCATTAAGTAAAGTTACTTTGTATATGATATGTTCAACGTGTAAGAACCGACTATATATATGCGAGAAGATTGATTGATAACAAATATGTTTTCTTTTTTTTCGGACAACAAGAAATATGCTATTACTCAATTTTTAAGACCCTCTGGATTGATATATAGTAGAATTTAGAATTCAAGATAAAAAAGAGTCAGCCACTTATTACCACGCGAGATCACTATCTATTTCACGTGAAAGTCATCGAAAAAACTCAGATCTTCATCCACGATAATTAACATCTCGATCACATCTCTGTCTCCTCATATATACCTTTCTTTTCATTAGTCATTCGAATTTATTCCCGCAACCAATTCGCCACATGATCTCGTACTTATCCTGTGTCCAGATTTTCTCTATCCCCTTTAGTTTTTCGATCATGAATTATGGGAAATAATAGCAAAACGATAAAATCGACAGCATTTCATCTATGGATGTGGCAAAACGACAAATGAAGGGAGCCAATCCTTCAACTAGCAGGAACACTTTGGTCCCAAGCTAGATCATGCATTCGGTAGGAGCAAAGAGACGATAATCGTCGAAATGCTGCTATGATATGACAAAAGAGGAACGATCACATTATGCCCTGCGGGGCTTCCTGACCCCTTAAATGATTTGATGTGAAGGATCAATGGAAGTATTCATATGCAGAGCCTGAAACAACAGTGAAGTCGGGGTGCTTTCCCCTGGGGTAGGTCTCCAAAAGGGCATGCAGTAAGCATGCCTTAACTTTCTCTTCCCATCTTTTTTCCCCTTTCATATCAAGTGATGGCCAAAAGATCTAGGAAGATATTTTTCTTCCTTGCTCCATTAGGGTTTCGGGGTCGAGAGACTGATAAATTCAGATCCAAAATGATAACATGGCTCGATTTGGACGTTATTAGGTGCAGATTTGAGTCAGTTTGGTTTGGTAAGATCATGGTTATGTCGTACCTATGTTGTGCTGTGACGCTGCTACAAACTGCTGCAAATTATGTGTTTGATGATGTATCCTTTGAGTCGTGGCACCTTGAAGTTGGGTGGCTCAATTTACTAAAAGACACAATAAGATAGTGTAACTGTGGAGGTGCTGCTGCCATACAATGTTTGCTAAACACTTAAAACCCATTTTTCAACGGTTGAAACTGTTGAGGGATTGCCATACCAAATAGCCTCTCAATGAACTAAGTACGAAGTTGATGTACAAGCGTAAGAATGAGAACATGAAATGAATTGCAAAAATTGCATGTGGCTCTGTACATGAAGTTCTTGATATATAGGAGGTCGACATACCCTTTGTAATTCTATGATTATCTTCTTATAGTTCGTTAGTTGTAAGTTATGCTTCTCATCCTATTCCTAACTATATTTTTTCTATCATGGTTTCTCATTCTATACCCAAGTATTCATCTTCGATTCTCACGAATGGGTCAGTGCAACGGTACCAGTGATAGACTAGGGATCGGTCCTTAGCCAATGGTTGCAATGAGATATTGATTTTTATGATTATCGAGAGTTGAGATGATGTACATCCTAACCAAAAAAAAAAAAGAAAAAAAAGAAAAAAAAGGAAAATGTGCTTTTCTTCCCCTTTATGTGGTAGTTCTTTATTTGGAAGGCAAAGGGATAAGATTCATAATGGGGAGAAATAAAAGAACAAAGGGAAGGGGCCAAACTATCTAAAGGGGATGCATTTATACACTGTATTCAATGGGAGTTACTCATGAAATAATGACCCTAAAGAAGGTATCTTGCATGTGATGGGACTCCTACTTCACAGGCTTTGGTTTGGTATTCATGAGAACGAATCATCACTTCGAAGAAAAGGAAGTTTCTTTCCTTAGATCTTTTATACATAGATGGGCCTTCCCTATTTTGAACTTCTTCTTTAATTAAGAGAGGGGTTTTAATAAGAGGCTTCCTACTCCATATATATTGCTAGGGAGAGCAGGGACATGTGGGCAAGGAAGGGTGGTCATATTTCCCCCATGTTAGGACCTTTGTCAGACAATGTTGCCGGAAGAGAAAAGGACAAAAATCAAGCTGATGAGGGCTTAATCTCGATACAAACCATGTGGGTTTTTCTAAGGTCACTTAGATCATGTAGGGATTGGTCAGGTGTCCTAGATGTCCTTGCTATCTTTTGAATGTTGGGTATGGTGCTCTTGATCTTTGATCACATATTATTAATGGAGGTTCCCAAGGATTTTGAGACCTTGGTACGGGGAGCAAGTAAAAAGGAGACATTTTTGTCCAAATTCATTATATGAACATAGGTCAAGTCTATCCCGATACTACAACCAAATGGGAGAGGACGGATTTCACATAGGATCGCTCAAAAAATTGAAAAAAAAAAAATACATACATGCACTCGATATGTGGCCTTCAATGTGCCGACATCCACTTGGACCCACTTGATCTAAGGGTGTATATGAGCTTGGCTCACTGCATCGGATGCATCTAAGTGTCTCTCCCAATATATTCATAATGAGAAAATGTCAAGAGAGATCCGGAGACTTGAGGTCATTGACATAAAATTTGACCGATCTTTGTTCTAAAGCTTAATTCACTGAGTTATAAGCCAATAGCTTCCATCAGTTGCTCCTTTTGACCCCAAAAATCTATAATGGGATTTTTCCTCGACATGATACATTTCTAGCTAAAGTTATCGTTTGTATTTCTAACAGAAATAACAGAATTGAAATCGTGAATTAACTTAAGTAAAAAAAGAGCATTTTGATCGTACTTTAGAACATGTGCAACCTTTGGGTGAGATTTCACTCTGTCACATGAGAGGAAAGCAAAAGAAGATTAATTATAATCTGCAATTTGATTGTTACAATGCCATTTATGAGCTATTTACCGAGGAGGAAAGGTGGTTGAAAGCAGGTACAAAGCTCAAACCTTCCATCTATTGGCTCAACCAACATTTTATCCAAGAAGATGGTTTTAAATAAAACGGGCTTGAGCTTATTGATAAGTGGCACCACCAACTCCCTATTTATGCTGAAAAAAAATTTGCAAGGAATACTTAGGAAAGGGGGAAAAAAAGGATATAAACTCATTATATCCGGAAAATGATGTACAAAGTCTGGGAAAAAAAATAATGTCACGTCGGATTGTTGTCCTTATACTCAGCAAGCATGCTTATTATCTACAAAACGGGCAATTACGTAGCAATTTGTGGTCATCTCTATCTACCAATGACATGTGACGTGGTTAACGACAATGAAAGCATAACCATCACCACTTCAATATCACTAGTTGTTTCTTAGACAGTGCACATATTCAAAAGCACTATCTCATAGCATCACCCATCAAAGGAAAAATCAAACCTGTAAATTCATCATTTCTAGCACAAATGATTGAGCACTACACGTCGACGTTGCTCGCGAACACGCTCCTTGAGATACCGAGATCGGGCCAAGTCTTAATTAAGTCCGATCATCGCATTACTCGCACGTTTTCTTATTCAAAATCTACGAAACTCTCGTTAAAAAAAAAGGTTTGCATTTTGACCGTTAGTTACGAAAAAGTGCGTTCACTAGACATCTCCCAAAAAGTGCGACGACGTCTTTGTTGCGGTCGGGAAAGGTACCTCCTTCGGTAATTAGGGGCCTGCCTTAAATCCTCGGCGGTGATGGTTATCGAAGGGTAGCTAGACCTTCAAACTGGAGCCGCCCTGCCTGTCCAGGTGCATATATCTCGGCAAGCTGATAGGACCGCGTTTCTTATTTTTAATGTGCCGGTGTCCGCACGCCCGGCTCTCCAACCGGAGAGAAAGTTTTTCTTCCCTCTCCGTAGGGAATACTCCCGAATATTATACACATTTCAGAGTTCGGACGAAACAGCCGAAGGACATGCGTAGCTCCATATCACGATTTCTCATACAAATTTTACGAAACCCCTCTCACTAAAAAAAAAACAGGTAGGCATTTTGACCATTAGTTGCTAAGTGCGTTTCGTCAGATATCTCCAAAAGAGTACGACGGCGTTTTCGTCGCGGTCGGGAAAAGGAGAGAGGGCCCCCCGCCCCCCCGCCCCCCCGAGCTTCCCACTTTCGTTACGTTTAAGGATGTGCGGGAGGGAAAGGGGGAACGGGGGGGACACGTGGCGGTCCGCAGTGGCTGGCGAGGTTGATTTTATAGACGTTAGTGTTACGGCAAAAAATTTTGAGGGAGCCGGGTGACGTGTCCTCCCCCTCCCATCCCTTCCCATTTAATATTTCCAAATCGCCGCTCATCCCTCCCTCTCTCTCTCTCTCTCTCTCTCTCCTCCTGTCGCTTTCTCTCTCTAAGAGACCTTCTTCAAGTTTTTCGTTGCGCCCGCTTTGACGTCTCCCCTTCTCCCTTCCTTCTCTCTCTCTCTCTCTCTCTCTCTCTCGCTTCCCCTGTGGCTTTCTTGCCAGGCTTAGGGTTTACCCCTTTCTGTGCTTTGGAAATCGACGGCGACGGAGCTCCGAAGGTACGGGTGTTCTTCCAATTCGCTCCCAAAGTGCGCGTGAATGCTCGGGGGAATCGGGTCCGTTCGTGAATTCGGGGGATATGTGTTTTGGGTGGGTGTTCTTCTCTGTTTTTTTTTTCCCTACCGTGAGGGGTACCCCGATCCGTTTCGTGATTCGAAAGCCGTTTTTTTTTTGGTGTCGGTTTGATGACGATGGCTTGTGCTCGTGGCCGGGGAGGGGAAAAGTGATGGAAATGATCTGTTTTTCGGTCTGTTGATTTGGGATTTGTGGATTTGTATAAGGTGTTAGGAAGCTCGAGATGCCTCGGTGTCGAGCTCTGTCGACGGGCCTGGTCTTTTCCTTCGAGGCTCTCCCCCTGCCGGATTCGCAGATTCGGGACAAATCTAGGCTTCCGAGGTTCGATTTATTGTTCTGCTGTAGCAGCGCCGTTCGTTGGAGTTAAGGTTCTGCATTTTTGAGTGGTTGTTTGGATTCTGTTTTGTCCGTTCTTTTTTTCAGGGCGTTGAAGGAGGGATCTCCCCCCCATTTTTTTTTTATTTGGTTTTTTGTTCTGTTCTGTTGTGTGAATCTTTTGCTCGAGTTATGCGAGCTCTTGTTGTAACATAGGCTTGCTTAGAGAATGTCGAACCGAACAGTTAGTGCAATATGGAAAGATATTTGTTGCGTCTGATGATTAAAAAGTGTGCAGACAGCATCTAATTTCCTCTGCGCGTTTGTAACAGCGAAGTTTGTTGAGCGTCAGATCTCTGGTGGTCTTGGTGGCGAGTTGTGGACAATAAGGAGCTCTATCTGGGATGCAATGATGGCATCATTCTGATGGAACCCTCTCTGCTGGGATGTGATTCCCCAATTCGTGCGCTTTTTATGCTTTCGAAGCAGATGGGCTGAAAGGGTCTGATTTTTAAGTTAGGAAGATGGCTATTGCGGGTCTGCACAATGTTTCGGTGCTCGATTCTTCTTTCCTCGGAGATTCTCAATCTTCGGCATCTAGAGGACGGGTTGACCATGGGATGCCGGGCACTCGGGCATCCTCCACCCTGCAAATGTGGCGGGAGCTCGAGGATGAACATGCGGTGAGCCGTCAAGAGAGAATTGGCGAAGGATTGATCCATGAAGCGAGTGATGTTTCGACTAATGATCTCTCAAGTATCAACAGTTTTGAGAGTCACTGTGAAGAAGGTGAGAGTGATGTGGTTGAGAATGGGAATGAGTCTGGAACATGGTCTGACAGTCAGGCTGCGTCGCAAAATGAGGCTTTGGAAAACAACAATCTCAGCCAGGAGCATTCTTCTGATTTTGGAGAAACCGAAAGAGAAAGAGTGAGGAAAATATTTCGGGAATGGATGAACAGTGGTGTGAGAGAGTGCGCACCCAACATTTCTCACATTACCGATCATCCAAGGGCACAATGGCTCGGGGAAACTGAGCAGGAGAGGGTTAGAATAATAAGGGAGTGGGTACAGATAAATAGTCAGACAGGTCCTTGTGGTGACCGCAGAGAAGATCAGGCTGCTGAAATTGGTGCTCAAATTGAACGAGTGCGTGATGGCTTGCTTGTGAATGAAAATGAAGTCCGAGTTGACAATATCAGGCGAGGCATTCGCAGAGTATGCGGCAGACAGGTTCTACTTGACATGTTGAAGAAATCAGAGAGAGAAAGGCAAAGAGAGATCCAGGGATTATTGCAGCAGCAGCCGGTTTCGCAGTTTGCTCATCGCAACCGCATTCAGGTGCATATAGCGTATCTCTGTTGGAAGTTTGGCTATTCATATCTTAGTTTGTAGATGTCAATATCGACTCTTACATTTTTGGATTCATAAAATTTGAATCAATGACGTGGTGGTACAGATAATGGAAATTGCACTTATTAATGATTCCTTTGCTGGAGCAGTAGTTGAAGAAGCTGGATCTAAAGAGTATTCTTTAAACTGAACTGAACTTCTGATTCTCTTCTTCACTGCAAAGCTTTCACAGTTGCTTTTCAACCTTTTTGATGAGCGAGGACTTGTATATTATGACGTGTAGACAGGGCTAACAATCTCTTGCTCGATTGATCTACTTAGTTCTTAAAGTCTACGAATCTTGGTGAAGCAAATAAGTGCCCAAGTTTTCCTCTTGCTCTTCTTTTTTGCATTCATCGCAGTCTTCCCATGTCAAACTGTGAAAGTAGAAGATCAGAACCTTGTTACATAGCTGGTTTTTTTCTGAGATTAACTGATGTACTGTGTGTTCATGTGCAGTCATTGCTTAGGGGTAGATTTTTGCGAAATGAGAGGACATTGAATGAAGGAACCAGTTCCCTGGCGGCTAGCGAACTAGGATTATTAAGGAAAAGACAGACGGTTTCTGGTCTTAGGTATGTTGTCTTGTCTTGATTGCTTCGTGAACTTTAGATTTATGTCCCTTGAACTTGGAGCAGCTTTTTTTTTTTTTGTTTAAGTATATTGTATTTTGTTTCTTTTTATTGCATTTACAGCCTGTTCTTCCATTATATTCATGATGATTAACTAGTTTTAACATTCCCATTTCTCATTCCTGGTAATTTTTCCCCTCATTTATGAATCAGGGAAGGATTTCTTTCTAGATTGGACAACTCTGCCAGTGGTGAAGTGAGCGCCGACTTTGATAGCTCTTCTAGCAATGAAATCGATGATAATCAGCAAGGACATGGTGGCCCAAATAATTTGCCCATGGTCATGGATGGTAATCTTGAAGGAACTCGACCTTCAAATGCTGAAAGAAATACCCATGAGTTGTCACATGGTAGAGATAATTCAGGATCCGTTAATCAAGAAATTGGATCCGTGGATGTTGCTGAAGAAAGGCAGGTTGAAGTGCTCGCAAATGAGTCACAAAACAGGCAACAGCCAGTTGCTGTTCAGTTGACTGATGTGGGTGGTGGTCAGGCAGATAGTTGCTCACATGAAAGTGGTGATCGGTCACCAAATGAAATTGGGCAAAGTGATGTCCCAGACCATGCTTCTTCACATCAGATTGGTGGAGTAGAATGTACCATTGGCGAAGGGGCAGGATCCGCTGCTAACACTGAAGGAAGGCCAGAGGCAGGGCTTGTAAATGAATTCAGGAATAGTCAAATGTCAATTGTTGCTGGATCGACTGATATGGTTGATGGAGAGGTCAATGAAAGAAGTGACGGACCGTCTAGAGATTTGCAGATTGAATCTGGAGAACCTGCTCCTTCGCATCAAGTAAGCGAAGTACTGTATTGTCATTCTGAGACGGTAAGAGAGGGAAACTCGGTCCATTCTTTATTGGAAGAGACAAGTTCTTTTGATGAAAATGCTGCTGAAAATGTAAGATGGCGAGTTTCAGCCATCCAAGTTCAAGATTGGCAAGAAAGCCGCTCGGGAAATGAAGGGAGGGATCTCCATGAAGCAGGTGCCCAATCTAATGGACAAATTGGCAGTGTTGGTGAGGTTTTTGATGAAACTCCCTCAGAAACCACTGTTAATGAATGGTCGCAAGACCGAGATGCAAATGAGGACATGGAAGGTAGCCCTCGAATGGAGTATGAGGTTGAAAATGGGATCGATGGTGTCCAAGAGGATGGGCAGAGTTGGTCTGAAGGTCATTCTGAGCAGGGAGATGTTTCCAGCGGAAGAGTTGGCACATTTTATTTACCAGATGATGATAATGTGTATAGCACAGAACTCAGGGAACTTCTGAGTCGGTAAGAATTTTCTTAAACAGTAGTTTTATGTTTGCTTGGCCCTTATAGTGGGAATTCAAAAATGACAGAAATTATGTTGGTGTGCAGGAGGAGTGTATCTAATCTTCTTCACAGTCGATTTCGTGAGAGTCTTGACCAACTGATACAATCATATGTAGAAAGGCAAGGTCAAGCTTCTGCAGATTGGGAGTTGCAGGGTACATCTCCTACTCCCCCTGCAACTGCAGAGGAGGAGTTTGAGCAGATGAGTAGAGAAAATGATGCTCAAATGGATGCTGTTGAGAACCCCTCATTTTCGCTACCACCATTTCCATCACCCTCAATTCAGTCACGCTGGGACGAGGACTTGCACCATGATGGTTGGCCGCAGCATGACATTCATCAACACCTGGGAGTTGTATGTTGTTTTTCTGAGTCAATCTTGGAACTTTCATTTTTTTTAATGTCATTGACACAAACATGATTCTCTGTTGGATCTAGCTGTAACTTCCTTTTTCTAGTTATTTTTGTTTATTTTTATTTATGTTTTTATATTTTTAATGTTTAGAACAGGAAAAAAAAAAAAGAGACCTTTCAGGGTTTACAGTTCAACATTACTACATTGTGTTGGTTTTATTGCATTTTGTAGATGGGGAGAGGGTTTCCACCCGTGGCTCCGGTTTAAATGTAAAATAGTTGGCCATGGAAAAGATTTGTCTTAAGGCCAGATCAGGATCTTCACAAAAGTTTCAAATTGCTCTATGCCTGAATGTTTAGTGAAAATCGAAATCTTGTTTTTAATTTCTTCTCTGACAAACCTTGATGATAAACTTTTGTTTTAGAAATAGGTTGTGCCTTCTGATTTTGAGAATTGCTAGTTAAAAATAAACATCAATGTTTTGCTTGTCGGAGTTTGAGCGATTTTATTCTGTTGCTCCTCTTCATTTTCAATGGATATTTGGATGCTTGAGGTTTTGTGTCGTGATATTTCAGAATAGTTGCACCTTTTAGCATTCCCTAAATTTATCGGATGAATTTGTGCACTTGTGGCAGGAATGGGACATCATCAATGATTTGAGGGTGGATATGGCTCGGCTTCAGCAGCGGATGAATAATATGCAAAGGATGCTTGAGGCTTGCATGGACATGCAACTTGAGTTGCAACGTTCAATTAAGCAAGAAGTGTCAGCTGCTCTAAATCGCCCAGCGGGCTCACAAGGTTTGCCTTTTCTAAGATTGCAGTTATTTAGATATTTGATGTTTTCCCTCCACCAAATCTTTTTCAGCGTATGAAACTGGAGGTTCTTTCTTTTCTTCATAGGTTTATGTTCTTGTGGTAGATACTGTATGTTCGTTAATTGCTTTAGATGCCGATAGGCCTACTTGGCATTTGCAGTTGCCTGCAAATTGGGACATCTTCCATCTTCTGCGGTCAAGCAATTCTCATGTCGCATTGTCTGTTGCAGGTGCATGTGAAGGCGGTCTCATGAATGATGAATCTAGGTGGGATTCTGT
Organism: Syzygium jambos; assembly: GCA_031216235.1. NCBI lineage: Eukaryota > Viridiplantae > Streptophyta > Magnoliopsida > Myrtales > Myrtaceae > Syzygium > Syzygium jambos. The sequence continues at coordinate 12,262,966 of CM062229.1, read as the reverse complement.
GAGAAAAGGAATATGCTGTGAATGTCGTGACAACAACATCGATTCTTTATTGTTCAGGTAGCTGCTGAAGTCTTATCTTCCCGATGCAGATTTGGGGCGTCAATAAATTTGAATGATCTGAGCTCATTGTTGCTCCAATCCCCCGTCTCTTTGCTTATATAAATGCTCCATGTTGCAGATGTGGTCACATGTGCACGTGTTCCAAATGCGCGAATGACTTAGTTCAGGGTCAAGGGAAGTGCCCAATGTGCCGGGCACCCGTTGTTGAGGTTATACGTGCTTATTTTATTTCATAACTGTAAGGGAAGGGAGGGAAATATCACATTACTGACAACTACATTGCTCACGCCTGCTCAAGACTCCTTCAGGTATTGTTCTTTCTGACGCTCTTGTGCTCCATCTCTACTAGAATCAATGATTGTGTGAATTGTGCTGTAAGAATTAGTTACCCATAAATCGAAATGCCATACGAGAATGCTGCGATGAGTCTCGGCTAAGACAATGATACCTGGGAGGGTGGTTGAGAAAAGTCATTCTCGTTCATGGTGGCAAATTGGCGGGCATGGCTAAGAACATCGAATCTGGTTCTGGCTGTATTCATATTTCACCGAATCAATCAGATCATGGCGATTCTGTCATCCTGTGCAGGTTTACAAGAACCCGAGTTTGATGCCCACCAGACAGGGTGAGGGTTGTGATAGTCCTGGAGTTCAATGTCTTCTTTAGCTTCACACTTCTATCTCCGGTTGATGCCACGTGTCTTCCGAGCAACGGTTGGGTTCTGTACAGAGAACCGAAAAAGAAAAAAAATTGGCTGTAGTCTGTAAAAAGGTGGAGTGTGCAAGCATTAATTCCCAAATAAGCATAGAATTGATTTTGCCCCCCACCTTTTCAAGCTATTTTTTTGAACATTATTTGTGACTCTGTCACGAAAGGAACGTTTTATAACTTATGAGGGCGTTGACAAGATGATCATAGTTGCCTTTGCCTTCTTCATCTCTCTGTGGTGATCTTTGGTTATGAAACGCTACAAGAAATTCGATATGACCTTGCTCTGGTGATCCATAGCCCGGATCGTCCACGCTAATCACGTAGCGGGATGAACTTGCTAGGATACAATATCGATCTCCTTCGATTAGTAGAGCCATTAACATGTGCCGATTAGTTGATCCCGGAGATGACCACTGGCAGGTAGACCTGTCAAATGGGTGGGTCGGGTTAGGTTTGGGTTGGGTCATAAATGGTCCGACCAAAATTGACCCATTAACCCGTTTATGATCCATTTATGAGCAATGCAATTTTGTTGACCCATACCCGACCCGATCCATACCCAACCTATACTTGATTAGACCCATATTGCTAAAATACTTACATATTTAATTAAATATAGGAAAATTCATACCCAAACTGAAATGAGAGTGCAGAATGAGTGAGTGCAAGATTGAGTGAGGGTGAGAGAAATGCGTTGAGTTCAAATCGGTTGTAAACTCATTTATGACCCATTTGCGATCCATTTATGACCCATTTAACATTAATATAAGACTTCTACCCATTTATGACCCATTTACTAAATATAACTAACCCATTTATGACCCATTTACTAATAAATGGGTTAAGAAATGGGTTTATGACCCATTTTGACAGGTCTACTGGCAGGGCAGGGCAGTCCGTTCGGCTCGCCAAAGCCTGACCGCCCATGATCGGGTCTGCTAGCTTTAATCAAGATGCAAAGTCTGCGAAATCAGTATTTGTTTTAACGAATTCAAGTGTAGTTTTGCCAATGTAGACCGATGGGTGAATAATTCAAGTATACAAAAATTTATGAATGTTCAAAGCTAACAACCTGGTTCAGCTTTTTGAATTCGAAAAGCTGAAAGTTAACGTTTGGAATGCTGAAGCCATTTTTTTTCTTTCCAAATTGTCCTCACTCAAATTTCAATATTCCGATTTTGCTTTTGTTACTGTTCATTTTCCTCACCGCGAGGGTGGCCGACGAGGGTGGATTTGGTTGGCCAAGGGCCAGCGAGGGGTCGGCGAGGGCGATCTGGCCGGCGAGGGCGGATCTGGCCGGCGAAGGGCTGACGAGGGGCCGGCGAGGTCGCCCGACCCAGGCGACGGCGCCTGGGCGATCGCTCGACCCCAGGCAACCATTGCCTGAGGTCGGGCGACCTCGCCGGCCTTTCGTCGGCCAGATCCGCCCTCATTGGCCCTTTGCTGGCCACTCTCGCCACTCTCGCCAGATCCGCCCTCGTTGGCCCTTCGCTGGCAACATTCTCCAAATGGCATTTGAAAAGCCGAATCAAACGTGTCTATTATCCTGTACAATATTTATACATCCACGAGTGCGAAAAAAAAAACGCCTGTACGGAACCGCACGTGCCCACCCCTCGGAAACTCATCATCCTCTGCAAGGAACGGCCCCCCTCCCCTAAGCTCGATCAACTACTGCTCCTCACGCTCAATCCTCCCCCTCCACCGTCCCCGATCTCCAGACACGTGTCACCGCTCGCCGCCGTCGATCCGCCCCCGAGCCCGCTCGCGCTCCGAGCCTCCGTGCTTCCCGCCGCACTCGATCCTTCTGCACCGCCGGCTTCCGATCCGCCGCTCGCCTCCGTCAGCCGCGCGCCCCTGCAAACGGGGCACGACGCGTGCGCGCACAGCCACCGGTCTATGCACTCAGCGTGGAACACGTGCGAGCACCACGGGATGGCCTTCACCACCTCCTCCTCCTCGAAGTCGCTGAGGCACACGGCGCAGTCCGCCTGGTACTTGGTGCCCCCCCCGCCGTAGGCGAACGCCGGAAGCGACCGTATGACGGCGGGGTCGAGGCCCTTGCGCGCCGCCCGGCACGACGGGCGTCCCGGCGGCGCCCGGGAGGAGTTCGGCGGGCTTGGCCCCGCCGGGTCGCGGCGGGGGCGGCGGCGGGAGGAGGCCGCGGCGGCGGCTTCGGAGCCCTCGGCGAAGCGGCGGATGTAGAGGGAGAAGAAGCCCATGAAGAAGAGGGCGGTGAGGAGGACGAGGACGGCGAGGCCGACGGAGGAGTCGAAGGGGGCGTTGGCTAGGGGCGGCCGTGGGGGTTTACTGATGGATGCTGACGGTGGCGCCGCGGCGGAGACGGCGGCGGGGGTTTGGAGGAGGGGTGGCGTGTCTTCTTCGTTTGGGAGGTAGAGGAGCTTGCGGAAGTGGGGATTCATCTGGTGGCTAAGGTGGCGGGTGGTATTAGGGTTTGGCGGTGCAGTTGCGGGTGCCATTACGGTGAGTGGAAGGCGGGAGGGATTCGTCAGTTTGAGGAAGTAGATGGAGGGAAGGTGAAAGAGCCTTCCAGAGAGAGAGAGAGAGAGGGTGTGCGCGTTAAGGTTGGAAGAGTTTGATGAAGTTTCTACCGTGTCGGCGGATTCCAAGATCTGCAGAAAGTTGAATTATTGGACAGAGAAAAGAATACAGTAAAGTCCCCTTTGGACCCCTAAGAAGCTCCGTACGAGAATCGATCTCGGATCGTCGGGATGAAAAATAGTTAAGAGGGTATTTCCATTCTATAGGAAAGATAAAGATATAAAAGGATTGAGAGTGCATGGTGTGCGGGTACCGATATATTAAAATAAGAGACGCATTCATGAAATCTCCCATAAGATGGGACAGGCCACGAAGGTCCACGTAAGAGCGAAGTCCCCTTTAAATTAGAAGGAGGAACAACTGAAATATTATTTAGATTTTAGAAAATTATGAAATGATTGTACTCATATCTATCTGCCAATAATGGAGTGCTGTGAAAGTTTCAAAAACTTCAAATTTGAAGAAGTTCGGAGCGTGTGAATTGCAAAATTTAAATTAAACAAAAAGTGAAGAGTCAAGATTAAAAGCTAACGCAGATAGGCTACCGAACAAGAGTGGCCACAACAATCCATTGGCGTAAATATAGGGTTTGAAATTAATTCAAGCTACTATTGCAATCGAGACATTGATGATTATGATGATATCAAGAGCTCGAGCTCGAGCTATTTATCAAGCTTGTTAATACTCAACTTGACAGATTTGCAAATCTAAGCCACCTTGGATCGATTTTCTCGAAATTCTTAAGTAATTGACATTCCAAGACTCACGTTAGATGAGAGAAGTCTTGTTGAGTGATACGTAAAATAACATCCACTTTCAAATGGTTATCATCTTGTGTAATAACTCGGAATACTCCTTTTGAGAGCTTGATCTATATAGAATGACTGAATCGCTACAAATTGTATCAAAGCAAGACTCTTTCTAGTAGATGCATGGTTCATGAAAATTCTAGGCCCATATGTGACTCCAAGAAGGTGCAAAGTGATCTTTGAGACAAGAGGGCTTGAACATTGTGCAACTTTTATTAGGCTTCAAAAATAGCGGATGGCTAGGAGTAAACGAAGACCAAACCACATATAGGATAAGGGGTGTACCGCTAGTTGATACGGGCCAAAACTAACGAGAACATCAATTATTTAAGCAAGAGAGTTTGTGACATCTCAAGTCTCACATCTAATAAGAAAGTCCTAAACACCCACTTTTAAAAGGTCACCATATTGTATGATTATCCTGAATACTCTTTTTGAGTCTTGGCCAACGTGAAGTGGGCCTGTTCGTTTAAAAGTAGACGTATCAATCCCTGAAATTATATACTACATACACTATAAGAGAAAATGACTAATAAGTTCGAACTTTTGAATTCATCAATGACTTAACTGTAATCGTCTCAAGCTTGGATATCATAGTTTTCTATTCGAGTGGAACTCCAGAGAGAAATTTACTGTTTAACCAAGCTTGGGTTGTATCGAGCACAAAGCATGTGTAAGTAGAGTCGGGATGAGTTCATGATCGATGTGGATCTTGTCCAACCTACGTTAAAAGGGTATTTGAGCTATGAGGAGAATTCTTTCCCATCTTCAATTTTAACCAGTCTGAGAAGAAGATAGCAAAGTGCTTCTAGTTTAATCCAGTAGAACGTGGATCCCTCCGCAGTCCGACGTCCTCGGTACAAAACTTACTTACGAAAAACTGCACCCAAATCTCAATTCGACCAGCTACACTATCGTTGAACACGGGCAAAGGTGGAGTGAAAGCGGTAGGGCTTCTGAGGCAGGTGGTGTTGCTGCAAGAGAGAGAGAGACTCACGACATTGGACCCCATCGGCGGTCCGTCAGGTATCGAAGGTTGCGCCAAAACCCTCTGAACCAGAAACCTTCATGTCCCACCCAGGTATCTGCTTAAATGATCGCTATCAATCCGTCCTTGGATTTTTAGATGTACTTTCTTTATGCTTTTCCGGAGAAAGATGCTACATCAATCAAGGGCTCATCCTTTTAGGATGTGGCAATATTCTTATGCTGTGTTGTGTATCGGATAAGTATCGATTGGGTGTATAATAAGCCAAGTCGAGTCGATACAATACCAAACTCAAGCTCAACTTAGCTCGAGCGAGCAGTGTTCGAAAGTGGACCTGAATTGCATCGAGTCTTCGTGCTCGAGCTCAAGTTTAATAAACTCGACTGTTATGTAGGCTTAAGGGTTTTGTGCCCGTTTTCACATGGGAACTTTGAGCTTGTCAACACGAGCACTTATGACTTTGAAGCCTACTCGACAGCATACTCGACTTCGATTAAGTGTACTTACGGTTCAAATTGTTCAAAGCTGGTGAGGGTAGCGGGAAATCTAGGTGGTTGCTTTGATGTTAGTTTGCACCTTCTAATAACATCTTGTCTCATATATTATATAGGTGGTGCTTGCATACGCATTTTTTTTATACCATTTTTGGTTCATTTTGTTGTGTTACATTAAATTTTTCTGAGAAATTGCACCTGGTTAACATTCTTTAGACAAAAGTGCATCTCTTACAATAAAGTTGAGCGATATATAAACTACACCCATCTCTGTTCTACATTTCAACTTCTTCTAACGAAACTTGTTATTCTTTCGGCAAAGGATAAACTTCTTTGATTTAATCACCCGTAGTTTTCGAGAGAGATTGCGCCCCACATTCATCTAATTACTAGTGGATAAAGAAATGTCAAATTATATTGAATAAATTACATCTAAGAGGGGTTTGATCTCTTTTCTTATAAGAAACTTTTCTGGCACTCTCCACTCATTTTACTTCTCAGTGAGACGATTTTTGTTTAACAAAAAGAAAAAAAAGGCATTTTAATGTTCCAAAATGATTATTATTGAAAAAACTTTTCTATCAACTCTTCGTTTTGACTATTTCGTTGGAGGGTTTTTATTATCTTCTCTTATTACGATAAGGTGGTTGCTTACACATAAAATTTCCCTATTTTATGTAATAATGACAATTAAGAATTTTCCCAATCATCAACGAGTCTCGTTATTTTATCCTAATATAACGAGTCCCGTTATTTTTAAGCTTAAAAAGCCAACACACAAATTTCAGAAGAGTCATTTACACCACATATTCGACCAAAAAAAAATAAAAATAAAATCCACACCACATAAACAAGCCCTAAAAATCCAAGCCCTAAATCTCTATTACACAGACAAAAATGAGTTAAGGGGCCCGCCAACGGAAATCAAAACATTAGAAATCCTGAACATGAGATACAAAATCACCATCACCTAAAAGTCCGAAAAAATAAAAAGGACTTAGTCAAATGACCACAGAGCCAGAACTAAATGAAAACATCCTAGGGCTTGGACTTGGCCCCCCACCACCCCCATCGCCGCCGCCGCCGCCATGCTCCATGTAATTCGTCACAGCCTTAGCCCCCTCCGCAATGGCGTGCCGCCCGAGCTCGCCAGGCAGGACCAGCCGGACCGCACCCTGGATGTCCCGTGAGGACAGAGTCTTGATCCCCGCGTAGCTCGACAGCCTCACCGCCTCAGCGGCCAGCCTCTCGAACATGTCGTTCATGTACCCATTGAGCACTTCCATCGCGGCTGACGATATCCCAAGCCCCGGATGCACCTGCTTAAGCACCCGGAACACGTACCTCTTGTACTGCTGCTCCCCGCCTCCTTCCCCAACTCCCCGCCTCCGCCTCCACTTCCGTCGCCCTCCTCTTGCCTTCTGGTCCACTTCTCTGGCTCTCTTTGCCTTGTTTTTCGCCTCGACGTCTTTCTCCGCGGATCTCTCTTTCTCTGTTTTCTCCGGGCGTCTCTCTTTCTCTGTTTCCTGCGCTTTCTCTCTCTTTCCGTCGTCGAGAGCCGGCTCTTCCTCGAGCGTCTCGGTTTCTCTCTCCGCCTCGGCTTGTGGGGTGTCCTCGGGGCTCTGAGTCTCGTCGTCCACTTCTTGCTCTTCGCGGCCCTTCTTCTCGGCTTCTTGCGTTGTTTTCTGATCCTGGGTCTTGCCTTTTTCCTTTCTCTCCGGTTGTCGCGGTGGTCTCGGTGCTCCAGTGGTGGCGGCGGTTTCTTTCTGTGGTGGCTGCTCGACGGGGGTTTCGACCGTCACTTGTTCGGCTCCTTCCGCTAATTTTCCTGCCACCGTTACGGTGGTCTTCACTACCTCGCTCTCTGATTCTTGTTGCAGTATTTCGACGCCATTTTCGGCTGCAGCGGCTAACTTCTGGTCCTTTTCGACGAGAGCGACTTCGACTGTTTCTTGAACCACCTTCCTAGTCGTCTTGACGACCTTGGCCTTACGCTTCGGAGCCATTAGACTCTCTTCTCGAGCTTTATTTCTTCAGTGATCAGAGTGTCTCTTTTTTCCCTCGCTTTGGAAGCAATTTGAAAATGGCGGAACTGAGAACGAGTGGGTTTTGTAAACGGTTTTTCTGAACGGAGGGAGTGAGATCTCGGGATTTTGTCGGGAGGAGTTATGGAGGAGAACACGTGGAGGACGGTTGTCGAATAGTGGGAGTGGTTGAATGACTACGTGGGGTAAAAGTAAGCAGTAATGGACAAGGTGTTTCTCCTCTGCTGTGGATAAGTTTCGGCCAGGTAACACCTGTGTGATTGTCTCAGTTTCACTCACTTTTCACTTACCCTTTTTCATTTGCTCTTTTTTCGCGATTGGGGTAGGCCCAATTCATATACTTGCGTTCTCTACACTTTAGATGATTGTGGTAGGCACATCTAAGTTTTGTTGAAGTCGGTCAGGTAACACCTGATGTGGGACTTTGTTTGGTCAACTTTATTTTCTACAGGCAGCACCATCAGTTGTAGAATCAAGTAAAGATTTTGATAGATGACAATCGGTTCTTGTTCTTGAAAATGCCCACTTAGCATATATAGTAAGGATGTACAACTTTCTCGCCAAAAATTCATGCATATATAACTTAATTGGCATAATTTCCTAAAAATCCAATAACTGTAGATTCAATTCCAATTCCACTGAAATTTTTTTTTTGTCTACGAAAATCACTCACTATAGTCTTAATCCACCCTCACGTCCAAAAATGGTCATTGGTTTCTTCAAATTTATCAACATTAGGACCAGTTAGATATTCGTATTAAAAGGTGCATCTTCACCAGCACCTTCACCTTTGTATGGAACAATAATAACCTTCAAATATTGATAATTTTGAAGAAAGGAAGCGGGATAGATTTGGGACTAGAATAAAATTTTGTGATTTTTTTAGACAAATAAAATCAAGGCAGAAACAGGATTGAACCTAAAGTTGGGATTTTTTTAGAGAATTAGGCCTAACTTAATTAATAAAGTTATTATATTTGACTGCCATAACAGCACATACAACTCCGAATCAAATCTAATATCTATTGTAAAGTTTTTTTTTTTTTTTTTTGGTAAAGGCAATGTAAATTCTATTGTAAAGTTTGTTTATGCTTTCTGGCACTTTTAAAACCCAAATGCCCTAATAAATCGAATACACTTAACATTGAATTTGCACGTGTAAGTGTCTCAAAGAAGAACATATATATAGCCTAAGATAAATATGTTCCCAAGCTGACCAACTTCTCCTCAAGAACCCCAATCTCCTTCACGTTGAGCTTGTTGATCAAAGTAATACTCGAAATGGTCGACATCGGTTTCACCGCCAGGTCAATCATCACCATGTAAGTCACCACCACTTTCACAAAACCTCCTGACCGGCAGCGCCGGAACGCGGAACAGGAAGTCGACACGGCCTTTGTCCGCTTCGTTGGACAGCACCGTCTGGTTGCTCTCGTCCAGCAGGAGCTTCAAGCTCACTTTGCCTGCCTCCATATCTTTTGAACTGTTTAGATGTACAGAGAGAGAGAGAGAGAGAGAGAGAGAGAGAGAGAGAGAGAGAGAGAGAGAGAGAGTGGAACAACTTACGTGTTTGTGCTCTTTTTGTGTACGTACAGTGATGGATGCATGGTAGAGTGAATATATATAGAACAAGAATGTGCTTTCTTTCCCACTCTCAAATTCGCCCTTTCAGCTCCCGTAGTCGATATAAAAAACCAACCACTATCTAGGACAAAGGCATGCTTAGGAGCAAGTAGTGGCCTACGTGCTAGTCCAACTACTTGCCCGCAAGATGGTATAGTTGTCTCGTTAAAAGGAAGACTTTCTTCCTTCTCCATTCAATTCGTTCTGCTGAGCAATGTGAAAAGCTTCTCAAGCCCAAAATTTTAGCTGAAGGATTTTCTCGCGCAACAGCCATAAGGTTTTTGCTGTATGTTGCTGCTCCCGATGGTTTCGGTACCTTGGGTCTCCTTCTTTGCTGTCCTGATGTTGCTCCGGTGCCATGAGTTGACTGCAAAGCTTGGGCGTATCTTGCTGCTGATCCAGTTTCACATCTGTACTTTCTTGTCCACTTGCTTTGTGTCTTATGCTGGTTGGTTTTTATTCTTATTCTAGTCGAGTCTACTTGTTCTTGTTCTAGCTGGGGCCCTGGCCTGTTTTGTACTTAGTTCCTGCTGGACCTTCTTGACCTTGTCGGGACATCTTTTTGTGTCCTAATATGGTCAGGTTTAGGTTCGAGCTTAGGTTGTACTTGGTGAATTGAATAGTTATACAAACATTTACCTTTACCAAAAAAAAAAAAAATAGTTATTTGTGTCTGTAAATAGAGCTCAATATTGAGCTCAAAATAAAGAAGCCACAGAGCCCAAATGTGAGTTTCTCTGAAAGCCAGCCTGCTCCAGAATAGAGAGAGAGAGAGAGAGAGAGAGAGAGAGAGAGAGAGAGAGAGAGAGAGAGAGAGAGAGAGAGAGAGAGAGAGAGAGAGAGAGAGAGAGAGAGAGAGAGAGAGAGAGAGAGAGAGAGGTACAGCATTGACAGTAGTAATTTTCTCGTATCATCACTGCCACGTTTCCGCAGCCAACAAGTAATAGCCACGCTTCCGTACTCAACAATTGATAGTTTACCATTACCTTGAAATCTAAATAAGAAGAACCATGTCATGGTTATTATCGCAATAACCACCACATGGTAGTAGACTAAAATTAGAGGCAGCAAAATCTATCGTTGACCTATTTTCAATGGGCACTACTTTCCTATAACTCTGGTTGGAAGAAATTCCGACCACCATTCTGATTAGTGGGTTACAATAATGGACATCGGTAATATATATTTAATTAATTTTTTAGGTGAATGATATCCACAACTTATAGCCTATCAATTGGAAGAATGTTAAAAAAAACATGACTTTTTTCAATTCTAGTTCACCTTGTGTCGATAACTAAACTTTTTATAAAGTAGGTCAAAATGAATTTCAAAGTGAAAGACAAAACTCCAGAATTTTCCCTTTATATTTAAATTAAATCTTTAAGTAATCTTTTCACAAATCTTAATATTTAATTTTAATTACGACAGAAAAGCAAGGTATTTTTCTTTTTACTCTGCTCAAATGTAACGAGCAAGTTTATAGTTTTAAACTGTTGAGTTTCTCATTAGAATCAAGGGAATAGTAGGTCAGCAGTGGTGGAAACAGAGGCGGTACGATGGGGTGACGGCAGGTGTTGACTTAGGGTGCGCATGACAACCATTCTGTGCCCGAGAACTATTTCTGAACAGAAATGATTTTTTTTGATTCTGTGCCCGGGAACAATTTCTGAGCATTTGAAGGCGTTTGATAACTGTCCAAAATTTCTATTCCTGGAATAGAAAAAGAACAGAAATGCGTTTGGTAAATGCCGAAAATTTCTATTCCTGGAACAGAAAAAGAACAGAAATGCGTTTGGTAACCGCAGAAAATTTCTATTCTAAATTTTTTTGAAGTGCTTTTTAAAATTTGGTATTAATTCTCATGGAGCACTTGCTTTTTAAAACTTGGTATTTTTTTGAAGTGCTTTTTAAGCCCCCATGTTCCTTAGTTGTCAACGGATAGAGCTCCTCTATACTGGGAAAAGTATGATGCAAAACCTTGAATGGAGCATGAAAGCTGTATAATCAGCTTAAACGACACGTCACAGTCATGGGGATCACTAGAACATTCCTGGAAGAGCAACACTGGAACTCCATCCTGGTTTTTCAGTGGTTTCACATCCACAATCGCCGATTGTTAGTGGCTTGGTTGATCCTATCTTGCACACGCAAGTGAATTCTGAATCTACGACAACGGTTTTAGCTTGTTTGGCTAGACATAAATATCATGCCAATCTAGTAAGTCTTTGAAATCATAAGATACAACTTTGACGATATGGCCACTGGATTTTTGAACCTAGATGGTAAATTTCGCACTTATTTTCCCTCTTTCGTTACCACGTGGTATTTCTTGGAATAAAGACATTGCTCGGTGAATGACCCAGATGAATACTCAGAAAGCATGATGCAATGAACTTTGCAAGCAAGCCTTACCTTAATTCACATGATGACATCTTACGATGCCCTGATCCCATCTGTGTACGCTTCATACTGTTCGAAATATACACATAAATTACTCCATGTATACTTGCAAGGCGGAATTGTTGCTCCTCTGAAGCGTGTTGTAGTTCTGGGACAAGCTCCAAGTCCCGAGCAGCAAAGGAAGGCAGAGAGTATTAGCCGGAACGAGAAAAGAAGGCCTCTCTATAACCACTGTAAGTCTTTAAACTCTCATGCCAATGAAAGCATCGAAACCATGTCATCCCAAGATGGCTCTAGTTCTCTGAAGTTCTCTTTAAATGGAATCGAAAACTTTTTCTGGCGAAAATGCAGAAGTGTGGCCATGACTAACTTGATCAGGCAAATTGTTTGCTTCATGTTCTCTGCTACCAGATGCAAATGGTGGAGGCTTTTGGGACAGTGGAATGGAGGGCTTTGAGAGCGAGGAGGTGGGGCAGAGTGAAGTGTGGGAAGGGGTGGGATCTACCACAATAGGTGGCATAGATTGGCACTGAACTTAAAGCTGTTGATTATGTTTTTGATCTTGTTAATCTGCAATGCCTTCAGTTCTCTCTCTCTCTTCTTCTTTTTTTGGGTCGTGATGTGACCTTCATTAGCATGTCAAGCATGCTTTGAGTCCTTATTTGGTTAATGCAGATTAATATAGTGTGTCGGAAAATGAAGATTGAATATGAAAACTTGGAATTAGACCATTTGATTGTACGCGTAAGAAGCCAACTTGAACACTTAACGCACACTATCGGTATAAGGTTGGACATCAGCAATTTCCATTAGTATATTTAACAAAGGGATGATATTGAACCAAATTTGAAAAGTTTAGGGATTAAATTGGACAAGAAAAGAATTAGAGAATATATTGGACATTGAACAAAAGTTTAGGACTACATGACATCAATGATAATTCGTCATGGACTCATCAAGACAATTTACCTCATCAATTATAGTAAAGTACATGTAATAAAACAAAAGGAAATGACAAAAGTACATGTAAGGATCCTCTCCCATCGTCATGCAGTATTTAAAAATAATATTACAAAAGTCGGAAACACAAATCATGGAATCTCGGGCAGATTGTAATCCCTTGCCATTTTATTTGCAATACTTTTCCTAAGCATGTTTATCTCAGCTGCTTGCTCAAGTGGTATATCATCCGCAACCTCCACTTCTGTAACTCCAAATGGGTAGTCTGGATCTCCATAATGGGAAAAGTTTTTGTCCATCTTGTCCTCCTCACGAATGTAATTATGGAGAGCACAGCATGCAATTACAATAAGTGCTTGCTTTTTTATTGTAAATGGGGGCATGTGTCTCAAAACGGTGAAGCGATTCTTTAATGCTCCAAATGACCTCTCAATGACATTCCTTAGTGAAGAGTGCCTATGGTTAAACAATTCTCTTGCTGTGTTTGGCCGTCTTCCACGCCCCCTATAATCGTTCAAATGATACCGTTCACCTTTAAACGGAGTTAAAAATCCCGGAAGTGATGCATAACCAGAATCTACGACGTAGTATTTTTCTATAACATGGTATATATAAATTTGTTATAATATGCAATCATAACAATCATAAAGAAAAATTTTCTTATAGACAAAATAAATACCTAGTGGTGGTCGAGGAAATTGCAGTCGAGGAGTCTCGAGTGCTGCCGAAAGCACTCGACAATCGTTGGCAGATCCTTCCCACCCAGAATACACGAAAGTAAACTTCATATCAAATGAACAAACACACAGCACATTCTGGGTGGTATTCCCTTTCCTACCTCTATATGGGACCTGCTCAGACACAGGGACGGAAGCATTGATATGGGTGCCATCAATAGCACCTACGCAGCCCTGTACATTTATAAAAATCTAATGTTATACAAGATTATCAACTACATGTATTTGATAATGTAAACTTAAAAAATAAAAACCATACCTTGAAGTATCGTTCATGATTAGGATTCATAAGAATTTCCTGTGGGACAACGTCAAAGGATGGTGGTTTGATAACTTCCTTTGAGAGTTTGATAATTGCTTTCAACACTATATTGAAATAATGGCTAATTGTTTGTCCTGAACGTTGGAATCTCTCACATAAATCTCTATTGGAGCTATTGTGACAAACCATAGATAAGAATATCCCAACTTGTTCATCTATCCTAATAAACCGACTATCTTTCAACCAACCTTTTGCCCTCATTAATTCACACAGGTTCAGAAAAACATGTCTCTCCATCCTGAATGCTTCATAGCATCTATCTGAATGTCCATAAATAATCTCCCTTATCCATTCAGGTCCTGATAGTTTGCTGTCCCTAATAGGTTCTCTTGTATGCATGGACATGTCCTCCGCAATGATGCACAACCATCCTATCAATATATATACATCATCATCATCCAATAATTGTTCATCTGGATCTACCTGTCTATTAGACACACTATTTGATCCCCCTTCCATAGTACCTATATTATCACACAAACACAAGAACATCAATATAGATATATAAAAAAAAATCCATTCACAACCAATAACATAAGTCATAAAGTGAAAACAAACCAAATATATAAATAGCACCTAAACAGTTTGGTGTACCCATGGCACCACAAAAGTACAAGAGTCTCAAGAGCAATATCTCTAAAAACCAAATATCAAGTTCTAACATAAGTCATACAATCGAATGAAACCTCACACAATCCACAGTACATTTCCCAACATCTAGTAAAGAGATTCAATAAGTGCATTTTTCCATTCAGCTGGGGTTTTGATGAAAGCCTCCCTCCATGTAGCACTAACACATGCTCGTTCTATAGCTTTACTATAACGCTCTGGTCCCAAGTCGGGCATACTAAGTAGGCTATCAATGACGGCGGATACGGAGTAAGGGTCCACAGGTGGTTCTGTGACCCGTGAGGTGGCTGAGCTACTCACAGATTGACTTGTCTTAGTTTTGATCAGCTCCTGTATAGCTTTGCAAGTGTCAGCAATGCAAGACGAGTTATTCTTTCTTCTCCTCTTGGCATTTGGAGTCCTATCCAAACGGTGCTTCACATGAACTGGATCAGCACTATTGCCGGATGTAAAGACTGTCTCATCAATGTGGTGATCACTCAAGTTTAGATCACCGTCTGCATCGCCACCACCATTGTCACCTTCCTCTGACACCGTCAAATCTTCGGCATTTCCTATGGCATGCTCCCCAGTAGCATATGTACCACCAAATACAATACACAGCTCAGGATACAGGGGAAATCCATCCTTCTTGAATTTTGTCCACTCACTATTATCCTACAATTTTCACAACAATGACATGTCAAAAACATAATGAAACATTTTAAAACTTACATGTACAATGAAATCAAAATAATCAAAAGTTAAAAGATACCTTGATGTGAGATTCCCAAATACTTGGATCGTCGACAACAACAGTTTTATTCACATTATCCCAGCCAAATCCGGATTGTGAAAGAAGCTTCTTAAAACTACCATACTGTTTCCTCAGTTTGTTCACCTTGTTCTTCAACTGAACTAGGGTATATTGGTATCCTGACTGTTTAATGAATTCAGTCCGTATATTATTCCACCCAACTTTGTTGTAAGTAGAAGATGTGCGATTTCCCTTTTTGACCTCCTCAACCAACAAACTTACAAACATGTTGGTTAAAGGCTCAGTCCACTTTGCATTGAATATCTCTTTTTGAGATGCCATGTAACCTTGATAGATTGAGAATCATATGAGTCATGCATTAAATCAATAACATAGTCATGTAAAGATAAGAGAAGAGAAAAAAATCACGCCCCGCAGAACATCCAAGCATATCACTAGTCAAAACAACCATTACAATGCCTGCATAATGGTCTTCTTATGCGCATACTGCACAATATAATGCACAATGGTCAACTATTGAAAAGTACACCCAAACAGCAGTGCAAATTCAATATGCTTGCCTAGACACTAGAATGTTAATACTCCTAGTGGTCTTCTTATGCGCAAACTGCACAATATAATGCACCTACAGAACAAATACAGATTGTCCACCATGAATAACCACAAGAAAGTATACCTTTGCGATAACCACAGGTGAGGATTTTACCTTTGCGAATCAACTTGGACAAATAATAGGGTGCACTGGACAGAAGCGTGGAGCTGAATCTAGGTGTACCGAACTTCTACTCAAATTGACTAATCACCAATTAGCTTGTTCAATCTGATGAAAAAAACAGCGAGAATGACATCTATGATAGCAAGATCAGATCGTACTTTTGGGAAAATATAACACCATTGATTTGCAAAGTTCATATACTAAACAATGCGTCAATAAGCATGATTGCCGTTTGAGAAATCAGTAACAGGTCAACAAGAGTGCTAATGCAATGCCAATTGCGCATAAAGCAAACATCTAACCACCTTGATCAACTTCACATGATCAATGACTACGGTCATTTCACACAAAAAAAAAACTCCATATAAAACAGAAGGAAAAAGGGAGGGAAGGACTGTTCTTGCCAAAACAACCATTGGTCACACTATCTTATTATCACACTATCTACACCAATTCAAAGTACAACACGAGGAATGAGAAACACAAAGGGCAAATAAACTTTCTGTGGTACTAAATATTGTTTCCATTGGTCATCTGACCAACACAACAATGCTCAGAAAATGTTGATCAATATAAGTTATTCAAAGACTATACAAACACATATAAACCTTGCAGAAGAAATATCTATGCCACTGCTAATTCTGACTTAATCATAAAGTAAAGAAACTACAAATCTTAAAAGAGCAGCACAAAATTACCTTTTTACAGGGGCAACTGCATTAGCTTCAAGCTTCAAGGAAGACCCATGGATGTTGGTCCTTGGTTTCTCAAAGATTTTTCTGGAAATTTTACCAGTTGTAACATTCATTAGCCCACTAGTATAGCCTCAAATGGTAAAGGAAAGGACCACCAACTCTGACGTGCAAATAAATGCATATGTATTCATACTATAAACTTCCAAAACCAATGCATTGTCATGATTCAAGCAACAGAATAAAGAATATGTACTGTATGATAGAGGGTAAATGTGAATTCAAGTGAAAAAGAAGATCCATTCACGTCCAAAAATGAAAAATAAGTTCATGCTCCAAGGTACAATACTAACTTGTCTTACGAAGAGAATGGATTAGAGGCTACTCAAGTAACCAAAGGCTAATCAAAGAAAAAGAGCACAAGTTTAAAAGGTAAAGCTCCATCCAAAGAAAAATGAAGAGATTGGTTACCCACCCGGATTTTAACTGCGTTTTAGGGTATTTCATAATCCATTGATTTAACCAATTAATGGGGTTTCTCCCGTCATCAAAAATGAAAAATAAGTCGGAAAAAGTTCATGAAGTGTCGAAATTGACTAGGCGTATCAAGAAAAGCACTCTACTCGAATCCATCCACCCTAAAATCAAACATGGAACGGTCAATGTAGTGCTCGCTCGAGCCTCGCCGTCGCCAATTTGGGCAAGGGCTCACTCAAGCGAGCGCCGCCCTCGCCGATCTGGGCGACGGCGAGCTCGAGCGAGCGCGGCCTCGCTCAAGCGACTGCGGCCCTTGCCCAGATTCGCGAGGGCGGCAGTCGCTCTAGCGAGAGTGAGTCTAGATGGGCGAGGCCAGCGCTCGCTCGAGCCTCGCCGTCGCCGATCTGGGCAAGGGCTCACTCGAGCGAGCACCGCCCTCGCCGATCTGGGCGACGGCGAGCTCGAGCGAGCGCGGCCCTCACCCACTCGCTCCAGCTTGCCGTCGCCCAGACCGGCGAGGGCGGCGCTCGCTCGAGTGAGCCCTTGCCCATATCGGCGATGGTTGCTCGAGCGAGCGTCGTCGAACAAGAAGGAGGAGACGGAGCAAGTCATCAGCAAGAACTTACCTCGAACGAGAAGGAGCAGCCTCGTCGGTGTCGATGAAGGACCAGCCTCGTAGGTGAAGGAGCAGCAGTGGTGAAGGAGCAGAGAGAACGAGAGCAGCGGTGAAGGAGCAGAGAGAACGAGTTCTGCGCAAGGGAGTAAAAAGTGATTCCAAAAGTGTTTCTTATTTCTGTGCCTAGAAACAAGAAGCTAGTTTTTTTTGTTTCTTGTTTCTCTTCCAAAGTTGTTTCTCGGCACAAATTTTTACAAAATTGTGCCCGGGCACAAAAAATTTACCAAACGCATTTCTATTCCCAAACTATTTCTGGGAACAAAAGAACAGAAATTTTTACTGTTTGGCACGTTGCCAAACGCACCCTTACTCAACACACTCTCAAAACATTAGTAATCTATATGGGTGGATTTGGGTTGCGAATTGGTGGAGTCGAGGTATATATCAATCATAATTTATGATATGAAAATCGATAAATATGATATAATGGGTTATTTTGGTCTAAACTCAGATATGTGATCCACCCTAGCCTCACCCAAATTCGGGTAGTAGAAACCCTGCTCCTCTCGCAAGATTACTTCCAGCCCTACTCACAATTACAACAACATGATCCTGAGTGTGTTTACAACACAATCTAAAGGAAGAAAGATAGCCCTAGAGTTTTACTTTCTTAACAAAAGTCCTGCAAACATCATTGAACAAAACCTCGTAAGAAATACCGACCCAAAAAAAAATCTGGTTAAGATATAGGAAAAAAAGGCCTTATTTTGCAAACTTACCTTTTTGGATCAAGTTAACAAGTGCTTATAGATTCTTGTTAAGCATATTTAATTTCGAATGATTCATTCTACAAAACAGTAAATATGCAAAACATGAGAATATTCAATACATTAAAACCTGTAATTTTTTTCTTAATTAATGGCTTAACTAGTACCCATACAACACTCGTTGAAAAACTCCTCTTATTTATGTACAATAGTTTATTTTACTCTCTTTCTCTCTCTTTCCCTTCGTGCCTCCCTCCCATTGCATGAATTGCTTGGGCAAGGTCGCCCATCTCAAGCGAACCCTAACAGAGATCCGAGGAGAGGCTAGAGGATAACAATGCCGAATCCAGCATGACTAGTAGCAATACATGCACACAAAGGCGGTGCTCGGGTGGCCTTGGTGATCGGAGATGTGTCCATCGTTGGTGTCACCGACGGGCCATGGTACATATGAACGAGCTATTGGGAAGTAGAAAAATAGGGAAAAAAGGGAAGAGAAAGAAAACTTAGATAAAGGAAACGTGTTAGATCTGAATGAAAAGGATTTCAATCTGTAAAATTTCACGGATTTCACCATTTTTCAACATGAATAAACTGTATTCCCATTTTTAACTAAAGTACCCGAATCCATAGATCCCCATAACTTTTCTGCTGTGGTCAGCTCCTCGGATTCTTCTTCCCCTGCAGTTCCTAAGGCTAGCTTTATCTATTGATTTTGTTGAGCGTGTGACCTCGATCATTGTAAACCAGAATCTGTTAACACAGAGAGTTTTAGAGGAAAAAAAATTATTCATCAATTTTCTGTATATTTTCTTCTATTTATGTTTCAATGACCTAGAGGTATATATATACAAAGGAAGGAAAGACTCCTAATAAGGCATAACCTCTAATTTAGCTGATTACAACTCTTACATGTATTTTACAGCTCATTCCCACACTCCCACTCAAGTTGGTGCACAGATGTCATGAATAGCCAACTTGTCAAGTGAGCTGTAGAAGACTCTGCTTGATATAACCTTTGTCAAAATATCTGCCAACTGGTTGATCGTAAAATTCTGCACGTGTCAATGAACGTGTTGAACAAGTAATATAATGATAAAAAGAGTATCGTCCCATAGAGATTGATGATAATAAACCAATTAAATATTAAAAATAGACTAATTCTAAAATTTATCTAATAGATCAAAATATAATTGAGAACAAATAAAAATTGACAATTTTTAAAAATGAAATTTTATAAACTAAAGGCAAATAATCAATCAGGTAAAACATGTTAGAGCATCCAATTTCACCATACCACTGGATATGAATTTCGGATCATTATGTATACAAGAACAATATCAAGCATGTGATAGCGGAATTTCCTAATCTATTTACTATCCTATCTCTAGGTATAGCAAACCTACTAAGTTTATCAATTCACTATATTTCTATGTGAATTTAAATAAACATAAGCGCATTAAAATCTGTGAATATTCCCTGTTTACAATGAATCTTTTAGACCACTTTATCACCGAAAGCTACACAAATAACATGGTATATTTCTATCCACATTTAATTCATGGTTATATATTATAAGGAGCAATTGCATATTATCACTTCTTAGTCTCAAACATGCACATCAGATCATTCAAGTGGTGGCCAGTCACCTAAACGCATTAAACACAATAATATATAACTCACATGAATGAAATTATTTGCAAAGCATAAAAAACATGAAATTCATATCATCATGGTTAGGCTACATCGTAGCTCTAACAAAGAAAATTAGAACATAATAGAAGAAGAAACGAAAATAGAAATTAAATCAAACATCTTGAATCAAAGAACAAGAATTCTGTCGCCACTTTTGTCTTCTCTTCAAAATACTTGAAAAACTCTCAGAACACTGAAAACAAAAATGATCTTTCTCTCTCTCTCTCTCTATGTTCCTCCAAGTTATCCTATTTATATAATAACATTCAAGACTCCTCTCACAAGGCAATTACTTCTTTTTTCGCATAAAATTAAGGAATAAATCGCAGAATTCCCAGTGTAATATCCATCTTCTAACTCTTCTCTGGATCGCATATTCCTTTCCTTCCTTTTGCCATATTTTCCTTATTTTCTCCATATCTCAATATTCTGCATAAACAAGGAAATATTAAGTAAATAAAAGGAAATCCAAATATATTCTAACAAATATTGCATTATTTATTGCCTAAAGTAGATAAAATAACTCTATTTTTATAGAGTTATCATTGGTTTCAGATCACACAAACGGAAACCGAATCATTTTGGTGTCCAAGTTTTGCTTGATGAAATGACAGTTCACCTCAACATGTTTGGTACGATCGTGCTGAACTGGATTATGAGAGATATCAATTGCTGCTTTGTTGTCACAAAACAACTTCATCTCGGCTCCTAGAGCGAACCCAATCTCCGACATTAACTTCTTAAGCCACACAGATGCTCACACAACCCTTTGGCCATCCCTCTAAATTCGGCCTCTGCAATTGACAATGCCACCACCTTCTGCTTCTTGCTCCTCCAAGTAACTAAGTTTCTCCCACAAAGGTGAGGTATCCTGATGTTGATCTCCTATCATAAACACTCTTGGCCCAGTTTGCATCAGTAAACCCTTCGAGCTCAAGATGACCTTTTTTTCAAGAATCTTAATCTTTGCCCTAGAGAGGTCTTCAAGTAGCGAAGTATACGCAATACTGTATTCATATGATCTTTACTCAGGGCATGCATGAATTGACTAACAATACTCACCGCATATGCAATGTCAGGACGAGTATGCTATAGATAAATTAGCTTGCCAACTAACCTTTGATACCTTTCTTTGTTTGTTGGCACTTGATCTAGATACTCCCCAAGCCTATGGTTATGAACAATTGGTGTGTCTACAGGCCTGAAGTCCAACATTCCCACCTTTGCCAACAAGTCTATCACATACTTTCTTTGTTAGAGAAATATTCCCCCTATCGATCTCGCTACCTCAATACCTAGGAAGTATTTTAGCCCTCCAAGGTTTTCATCTCAACTCCTCAGAAAGTTTCTTTTGGAGCTTGGAAATTTCTGTCCAACCATTTTCAATGATAATAATATCATCAACATAGATAATCAACAAAGTTACCTTCCTCTAGTATCGTTTCAGGAATAATGTGTGATCCGAGTCACTTTGGGAATACCCATATCTCCTCATTGCTGAAGTGAACCAGCCAAACCAAGCTCGTGGAGATTGCTTCAGACCATACAACGATCTCTCTAGTTTACACACTGCCTCAGGTTGTAAGGGTGAACTGTACCCAGGTGGAATATCCATATAAATCTCCTCTTCGAGATCACCATAAAGAAATGCATTCTTGACATCATACTGGTGTAGTGGCTAGTCTAGATTAGCTGCAAGAGACAACAAGACCCGAACAGTATTAAGTATAGCAATAGGAGAAAACGTCTCCTGATAGTCAACCCCATAAGTTTGCGTGTACCCCTTCGCTACTGGTCTTGCCTTGTACCTCTCTATAGTTGCATTTGCTTTGTACTTTATAGAAAAGACTCACTTACATCCCACAGTCTTCTTCCCCTTGGTTAACTCCACCAGCTTCCAAGTCTTGTTTGTTTTCAGTGCAGCCATCTCCTCCTCTATTGCTTGAACCCACTTGGGATCTTTCAGAGCATCATGTACCCCTTCTGGAATACGGATTGTAGACACGTTCAACACAAATGCCTTTAATGGATTTGACAACCTTTTGGTTGACACATAATTCCCAATAGGGTAGGTCGATCTCTTCTTTTTAGCATCTGACGAATATCTATTTGGGGGTTTGCCTTGATTGTGCCTAGCAGGTGGTTTATATCCCACAAAAGTATTAAGCTTATCGAAGACACGAGAAAGAGTAGGAAAGGTTACCTCAGGAATATCCTTAGGAGTTGAGTCAGGTACTAGAGAAGAGAGAAGCTATTCTTCATGGTTTTGCTCTTGTAGGAGTTGCCCACCCCTGTCAGGGCTTGTTCAATGTTCGACACCACTTGCCCAGTTTCCCCCTCCTACTGTATGGCCTCCTTCGGCACCATAACTCCCATTTTTGGCAACTCCTGCACTTGCCGAAGTTACCCAGCTTCAGACGACGCCTCCTCCACTCCCCCAAGCTGCCTATCCATTGCCTCTAACCCTCCTCCTCCTCCGGACAATATACTACTAGAAAACTCCCACCAATTCGCCCTTTCTGTCTATGTCTCCCCTTGAAAGGAAGAATTGGAGTCAGGGTAAAATGATTCAGCTTCAACAAACGAGATATCCATAGTGACAGAGGTTTTCCGGGTAGAAGGGTTGTGGCAGCGATACCTCTTCTAGTGTGTACCATACTCCAAGAACACATCACAGTGCACATGGATTAAGTTTCGTTCACTGAGTCTTCAGGACGTGTACAAATGCAACACACTCGAACACCCAAGGAGGAATGGTTAGGACAGATGGTAAAGGAACATATGTGGACAACGCTTGTAGTGGTGTCTAGAAGTTCAACACTTTAGACGACATCCGGTTATGAAGATGCATAGCTGTAGCCACAGCTTTGTTCAAAAATCTTTAAGACACATGACTCTCAATGAGGAGAGCTCGAGCTGTCTCAAGGATATGTATGTTCTTTCTCTCTGTGACAACATTCTATTGAGATATTTGGGAGCAGGACGACTCATGGATCATGCCATGCTGTTGAAAATATTTCCTAAGATATTCATTTATGTACTTTCCACCATTATCACTTCTTAAAATCTGGATCTGCCCAACAAATTGGGTCTCTAACATAGTATGAAAATTCCGAAATATCTTAGCTACCTCATTTTTGCTTCTCATCAAGTAAAGCCATGTCATCCTAGTATAGTCACCAACAAATAGCACAAACCACCTATAACCTGAAACAGCAGTAACAAGAGATGCACCCTAAACATTCGAATGTATTAAAGAAAAAGGGACTTCACGTTTATTTAAACTTATTGGAAAAGGAACTCTACGTCTTTTAACCAATATGCAAGTCTGACATTGTAAATCTAAGCCCTTCAAAGTCAAAAAAAGATCAAGAAATAATCGTTTCAAATAACCAAATGACGGATGTCCCAACAGTCGATGCCAAAGCCATATCTATTTCTCCCTATTGATGGATGCACCTCGAACATGATTTGCACTCCCGAAAATGAAGTCATCCACGTAATGCAGCCCCCCTCTCTTAATACCATGCCTAATTATCTCCTTCGTGAGAATATCCTAAAATAAACAAAAGTGGGGGTACATTAGAACAACACAATTCAAATCTTCAGTAACTTGTCCAACCGAAATTAATTTGGTGGATAATGAAGGGACAAGCAACGTGTTAGGGAGAGAGAGTGTAGGGAAAATTGCAACAACTCTAACCCCAGTCACAGGATAGGTGAATCCATTAGCATTTGAGATATTATCACGTTTTGATTTTGAAGTACGAACAAAATCATCAGGAGTAAATGTCATGTGATCCATAGCTCCAGAATTAGTGATCCAGTGATTGTAGTCAGTTTGATTGGAACTAACCAAAGCACTACCATGATTACCTTCCAACATCACATTATGCTTGCTTTGTGGATCCATGTGAGGTACCAATGATAGTTGAGGCTCTGCGATCACTAGAGAAGCTCTCCTTTTTCCTTCTGCTTGCTTCCAAGCCTTCAACTCCTTCCACCAGTTTGGATACCCATAAAGTTTAAAGCACGTCTCCTTGGTATGCTTAGCATTACCACAATTTGAGCAACCTCTCCCAGGAGAATTTGTTTGGCATGGAGCTGAGCTAGGTCTTCCTCCTTCCTATGCAACCCCAGGCTTAGCCATCTGCAGCAACAATTCTTGGTTCGCTTTGACATTTGTCTTATTCCCCCGAGATATCATGGTTGCCGAATCATGAATAGTGTCATTGTTGGTCAGCATTACAGTTTGTCTTATGTCTTCCCGTCGGACTTGCGCATAGGCTTGTTTAACCGTAGGAAACGACTACATCTGCAAGACATCTGCTCTAACCTTGTCAAGACGGTCGTCCAACCCATCAAGAAAGATGTATACTCGATCTTCCTGTATAGCCATATTGCGTCTTTCAGTATCTTCAGGACACCTCATTGGGTTCAGACGACGGAAGTTGATCTCTCTCCACAGACTTTGAAGGTTGTTGTAATACGCCTTAATTGGTCCTCCTGCTGTCTCATATGAGCCACACGCCTCTTCAAGTCATAAACCTGAGAGGCATATGTTCCATCGAAGAAGGTCATTACAACTAAATCCCAGACCGACTTCACTGTTGGGAAGCGAATGAAATTGCCAATTAAGGCCGGGTTCATTGAGTTGATCAACCACCGTTTGATAGTTGAGTCTTCAGTTTTCCACTTTTGAAATTGAGGGTCTGTAGGTAGAGGCTAAGGGAGGTCTCCATTGATGTATCCTAGCTTGTCTTTGCCTGTGATATACATCTCGACAACCTGAGACCATAAGCCATAGTTGGTTCCATCCAACTTAATTGCAATCTGTGATGAAGATGAATCATTCTGCGGTGTCAGGGTAGGAGTCTGTTTTGAGTTAGAATCTGAGTCAATTTGGTGGTCATATTCTCCAAAAGTGCTTCTGTGGTCGAATTCCCCCTTGATTTTGGTGGGGAATAACTGATCCTGTAAGATTTTGATCCGTCATGGATTTGTGTGTACACAAGAATAAAAAATAGTGGTGGTAGTTTTTGGGCGAGCTTATCGGTGCAGTAACCACACGAAACCGATGCAGCCACGACAATCTTCGAGTGTTTTGGTTGAGCTGGTCAGTGCGGCACCCGCACTGAACCAATACAATTGCGGCAATCGTTGGTTGTATGGGTCGTGGACTGATACGTGTGACGATGGTCTGGTTTGATCAGGTTAGTAATCCCTAATCGAACCTTGCTCTGATACCATGTTAACACAGAGAGTTTTAGAGGAAAAAATATTATTCCTCAATTTTCTGTATATTTTTTTCTATATATGTTACTGACCTAGAGGTATATATATACAGAGGAAGGAAAGACTCCTAATAAGGCATAACCTCTAATTTAGCTTATTACAACTCATACACATATTTTACATCTCATTCTTACATTTTACAGCTCATTCCCACAGAATCATTCACTTAAATATATATTAAAAGGTCAAGCCGCACTCCTAATCATTCATGGGACTTCTACTTTACTAAGCAAGGTCAGAATTCTCCAAGTCGACTACTTTAGTTCTTCCAAGTGGTTGGACATGGTGGTTGGCGTTTGAAATTCACGCTTCGGATATGTCAAGACTACTGGGATAACCCCAATTTCTTCCTCACCAAATACTTCATTATATATTCGAGCCTATCATTTCTAGCTCTTATTCTACTTAATCGGGTCAATCGTACTTGAAAAGACGATGAGGGTCATATCATCCGAATATGTGTTATCAAACTTTTCGCGAATCGACAGTGATTTTGTCCATCACAACATTTGTACAGTAATTCATTACAATATTTTAACAACATGAAATTGGTTCTGTTGTTAATCAAGAAAAGAGCATGTGTACGTTAGGTGCACTAATCACGCAGTCCAAAAGATGAATCATACGAGCCTATTTTATATCAAATCTCAGTCCGAGGGTCGGTCGATATGTTGCGTAAACTATCAGGCCTTTGAAATTCACGTCGATGAGAAGACTATGAAAGAAGGGAATAGAAAATGGGGGGAGCTCGTGTGCAACTTCACTTTACTCGCAACAAGTCAAGATTCGATAAGAGTTTTTTAGGTTTTCCATTTGTCCCTTACCGCTTGCACGTGATGCATGGGAAACTTCGCTCGCGGAACCCAATGCAGAAACGCGCAAAGGAGTATCTTCCTAATTCGATGAAGAGGTTCCCCAGTGAAGAAAATCTGTATGGATGGTGGTGAGGGATTTTCCGAATTCAATCATTCACGCATGATGCGCCGCAGCACAGGTAGGGGAGGAAGAAAGGGAATGTGACGAGTCAACAGCAGTGGTCTTGTTGACTTCGATGCCATGTTAAGTACTTGTGCGATTACCTTGAAATATTTAAAATATTGGACAACTAATTGTCTTAAAGAAAATAAGGAAATAAAGCATGCAGAAGGACATGCTCAACCCAACAATCAGCAAGGTCTTTTGATTTTGGAAAGGGATAAGAAAGCATTTTAACTTTGTAATATCATTGTACGTAGTTTTCAACCTCAACCTTTTCTTCTTCCCTGCAAGTTCTCTGTATAAATCGATTTGTGCTAGGGGTGAGCATGGTCCAGGTGGGTGGTGTTGATTCCGAAAAATTGGAATCAGGAACCGTCCGTTAGTTCCATAGATCCATTCAGGAATTGGACTGCTGGTCCGGTCTGGTTCCCAAGTGTGTTTGTGGAATCAGTCCCCAATCTTTACAAAATTGCATTAATCAATTAATATCATGGTGAACCTAGTTTTTATGTGGGTACTTTTTTGCAAGGGAAAATATAAGAAAATAAAAAAATCTACATGAGGGACTTGCTTATTAAACATAAAATAATATTTTGATTTTAAGATAAATGTTGCAATATATATATACCGGTGCGGTTTGGATGGGCGGTTTCACGCTTGGAACCAGGAACCGGACCGGTACTTACCGGTTCCAGTAAATTTGAATTGGAACTGGACCATATCGTCCCAAAACCAGTCCACATGGGAATTGCCGGTTCTGGGCCAATATGGTTCCAGGAGGTTCTTAGTTCCTTTGCACACCACCAGTTGTGCAAAGGTAGCCCTTTCGTCCTGGGTCATTACTTTCTCTCCAACATGCTCATGTAACGTTGCTGACATGGCAAGTTGTTTGTACACATGGTGCTGATGTGGCGGCTTGCCAGAGTTATACCAGCAAAACACTAGAGGGGAAGAGAGAAAGAGAGAGAGGTTTGACACCCCAAACTCTTTTGACAACAGAGTCCTCTATCTCATTCTAGTTGAGTAAGATGATCAGTCTGTCATTTGCCCTAGCGTTTCGTTTCTGATCAATAGTTTGACATTTCCCTTCGAAATCTCTTCAGGATAATTAAGAAAGAAAAAGGGCACACAACACGCCATCAGAAGACCACCATTTCTTTTGATAGTCCTTATTTTCTCTTCGTCCATGTTGATTCATGATAACATTGGATCTGATTGAGGGACTGAGGAGTGATGATGAAGATTAGCTCAGTTGGTTTGCCTCTTCAGTTGTTTTAAGCAAGTTGATTGGAGAGTAAAAGTTGGGACTTCCAGCTGAATCCTTCTTGTTCATTTACCCAACAAGCTTGGGTATGTGAATGCCAAATAAGCCACACCAGACTATAAACGAGAACGAACTACAGACTTAACCCCTTATATATATAGGGTTTTGATCCATAGAACTTGAGGATCATGATATGTACAACCTCCATGCCTTACATATCGAGGGTTTTGATCCACAGTTTTTGCAAGTTTTCTCTCCAGCTTCTTATTACGGGGTTCATGCCTTTAACTCCGAGTTAGAGTGATGCAAAATCCAATTTGAAAGGATTTGCAGTCCCCCGCCTTACCGCTCGGCCATTCCGCCAAAATGCAAATCATGAGATAAAAGTGGATCAATTATCCTTTCAAGTATTAGAGAACCAAAGAAAATTGAAACCATAGGGCCTTATGCCCAGTAGATTGCACCTAGAAAAATGAAAACAGAGATACAGTAAATTTAGGAGCTACAGACGCATCATGTTGAGTGAAAAAATGGGTGATGGAGAGCAAGAAGACTTGCATCTTTCGCCTATTTCTTATGTACAGTACAAGAACTTCGCTAACTATGCTTCTTGTGGAACAATCACAGCACAAATTATCCCCAAAACAAGAACATATGACACATGCACACAAGACATCAGGTATGGCTACTTATGATCGAGCAATAGAGACTAGAAACATCATACGGGAAAATTTACAGGGAATCCAAATCATAAGATCTTAGAAATTAATCAAATCTCACACGCTCATGCACCGTTTCTTCGCGGCCGGAGATAGCTCGAAGCTTGACTGGAAGAACAAGTCGAGCTCCTCCTGCCCCTTGCTTGTTGATTCGAAGAAGTGTAATTTTCTCTTGTTCTGAAAGCTCAAGGGCAGTACATGCACCGGCTTGCGAGGTGTTGGCGGGCAGCTCCGGATTGCGGGGATCTTGTGATGTTCTGAGGTTGGGGTTCGACACTGTTTGTCGCCGCCGTGATCACCGTCGTTCGATGACTGATCGAAGTTAGTGGTTTCACTCCCGCAGCCTTCTTCGTTGGTTCCTAGACATCGAGGCAATTCTTGGGGCTTTAATGGCGTTTCATGCGAAGAATTGTGATCTCTAGTCATGGTGGAGGAGATTCAAGGGCCAGTTTGATGAGAGAGAGAGAGAGAGAGAGAGAGAGAGAGAGAGAGAGAGAGAGAGAGAGAGGATTGCGTATCCTTTCTTATCTGGAAAGCTATGTCTACAATTAGTCTTGCACCTTCTTCCCCGTTGTTATCTCTCCGTGTCCTTATATTACCTGTTTTATTTTCGAATATTCTATTCCCTGTGACTATGTTTTGAGGGGAGACAGAGGTTGGAAACCACACGCAAGTGGGTGAGTCACTTTGGAAAAATGGGCGCCCGAGAAAATCTATAAGCAACGTCTACGTGCAAATTAATTGACCTCAACCAAGACTTGCACTTACACATTTCGTTTAACAGTTAATCCTTTTGAAACTGATGAGGCTGAATACGAGTATAGTACTGTCAAATTCATTACAAAAAAAAGATTTAATATATATGGTGCCATTTTTTTCATTAGTCTTGGGTTTGACTTTTGGCTTTTGGTTATAGTATGAAATGTGTGTGATTTTTCAACCCTTTGAAACTTTTATACCCTAGAAGATGTACCTAGACACTATATTTTTCGTAGCTTACTCCTTTTGCAAATTGTATTAGGGTTAATATCATAAAAAACCTCAAACTGGTACACCTATAATAATTTTACCCTAAATTATTTTTTTGATCATGAAAAATCCTAAACTGGTACACCAATGACAATTTTACCCTGCATTAGTTTCCGTTAAATTTTACTGTTGAAATGCTTTGTCAAATGACACGCGGTAGTTAATGGATATATCGGTTTTGGAGTTTACCCTCCATTTATTACAGGTGTACCGGTTTTTTTTTTGCATTAATCAAATTTAATTGAAACTAATAGAGGGTAAATTTGTCACAAATGTACCAGTTTGAGATTTTTTGTGGTCAAAAAATTAGTTTGGGGTAAAATTATCATAGATGTATCAGTTTGGGGTTTTTGGTAGTTAAAAAATTAGTTTGAGATAAATTTATTATAGGTATACCAGTTTGGGGGTTTTTTCATGGTATTAATCTTAAATTATGACTTTTGTTTAGATCAGAGATTCAAAGCCAATTTAAAAGCTATATACCGCACATAGGTTAAAGCCGCCCATATGCTTACATTGGCTTTCCGAATTTCTATTTCTCCCATTCCTGAACTTCACCGTGTACGATTGTACAGAAGGAAACTTCTGATGTCTGACTTGACATCCAGAGGACCTGTTCTACACTACGGTTGATGTCCGCCTCTGCCCGTCTCTCAAACTCATGTATGGAAGCATCCCCAGATTAAGAATGCTTTGTCGCATTTTCTGTCTTATTTTGAAAGGAAGAAAACGATTTCAACTCATAACAATTTGACCCTCGAGGAGTAATCAATTCTTGTGTACAAATCAATTATATATAATTATATTATCCCGTCCCCATATGCATGATTTCAGAGAACACACAAATGAGCGAGAGAGAGAGAGATGAACAAAAGAAAAATAGTCATGACCTGCTTGGGGGAATCCCATGCAGAATACACACAGTGAGATTTTATCATCAGCCAAGTACTCATGACCTACTTGGGGGAATCCCATGCAGAATACACACGGTGAGATTTTATCATCATCCCATCACCTGTCACTTCGCCCTCTCTTTCTCCCACTCTCTACTCCTTGTCTCCATACTACAACGACGTTGCATCGGATCCCCCCCCCGTCCGTGATAGAAATAAATTATTCTCTCTCTCTCTGTCGCTACTCCGTCACGCATGTCCTTGGCATTTTCCTGATGCAATTTACCAAACATCGTGCGGACGTGAGGAAACCCTAGTTTTCAACTTTTTTGGTGTTTTCGTGATCCCTCAAGTTGAGGGCAGGTAAATCGACGGCCTGGCAGTGGAGAAAGTTATCGCGGGCGTGCATATCCACGTGCGAAATCATAGAACAAGCATATGTTTTTTTTTTTAGGCATAACATTAACACGCGTCTCGCTATTTTATGATTTGAGGAATTACATTGTTGTATCTTACATGCGTTGTGTGATATACTATTCATTTATATATTCACGTGCTTGTACCAATAAAGTGCGATAAGAGTCATAAAACTTGAGTAGTATCGTACGAAATTGATTTTTTTCCTTAAAAAATCAAATGCCATCGATCTCTTGAGTGTCAATATGATGCGATAATAACAAAAAAAAGTCATAAATCTATTGTATGGATATTAATTCAATCCAAAATATTTTAATTTGGCTAATTTAGTCATAAACCTTTTTACGATTTGCTAATATAGTTCTTCTAGCCAATTATGAATAGAAATTGCTCATGTGAACACTGGCTGTCCTATGTGCCACCTTACGTGGCATGGGCAGTACGTAGACGGCACATAGGACTGCCAGTGTTCACTTAAGCAATTTCCACCCTTGATGTGGATAATTTTTGCAAAATTTCAAAAATTTTCCTGAATTATTTATTATATTTTTTAATTTTAAGTTTATCTTTCCATTGTAGCCGACGAGAGTTGGGTGAGAGCCTACAGGCCCTCACTGGCCACCGGCGAGGGTCGTGGCCCTCGCCAACCATGATGGCCTTTGTGGTCCCACGGGCCGCGGGCGAGCCCTTTGTGACTGCTCACAAGGGTTGCAACCGTTGCCAGCAGTCGACAAGGGTAGCCAGCTATTGCTGAGGCCCCAACGATTCTCGCTAGCCATAATTAAAAAAAGAAAAGAAAAAATAAAAAAAGAATATAAATTTTAAAATTGCAAAAATTATACACATTAATGTTGACCATACCACTTAGGACTGCTAGTATGCACGTTAGTATTTTCCGGCCAAAATTAACCGAAAGGACTATATTGATAAATTATCAAGAGGTTTATAATTAAATTGGCCAAATTAAAGTTTTAAGATTGAATTGGTATCCGTACAATATGTTTATGATTTTTTTGGTAATTTTCCCCCATATGAATGCCATGTATAAGCAATTTTTAGCTAAGACATATAATTTTACGAATGCCCTCCATTGCACATTTGATTTTTAAAAAAGTTTACGACTATTACCTGATCCAATGAAAGATTTAGGATTTCATTTTACTAAGCGCGCAATGTTTTATTGTTTTTCGTGAAAATTTTCATTCTTATTACATCTTTAAATATCGTGATATCACCAGACACTTGTGATTTGTTGTCATTACATAACTTTATGTATTATTATTGCAAGTACCGCCAGATGCATAAATGGTAATGAGAAATGATTAAATCTGTTGTGAGATTAATAACATATTCTGGACCAAAAAATAAATAAAAAATGATTACAAATTGTTGTAAGATTCACCCTTTCAAAAATTTGTGACTTACAAAATGTTATTATTCTCACAGTAATCCAAAAACTGTTATGCTAGCGAGGCCCAATAATAATTAAGGGCTTTTTAGTTTTATGTTTTAACTTTTAGCGGTAGTTACGGTAATTTCCATAACTTTAACACGGTTTATCAATGACACGATTCAGTGGGGTAAAAAGAGAATGAATTTACAATGAAAATTAGGGGTTTATTTGTTCCGCGGAAATTTCTTAAAGGAGGAAAATATTTTTCCTGAAAGTCATTTTCCTTATTGGATAGTGTACTTGAAAGTGGAATGGAAAAGAATTTTGATGTTCAAATCTTACTTTAAAATATTTTCCTTCCCGTTATACTTATATTTTATTCCTAACATAAGATATTAAGATGATATGAAAATGCTTGTCGAAGATATTACCGTTATATGAAATATAAATTTTTGTTTTTTTATTATCAAAATAAAGCAACCTAAAAAATGATGCCAAAACAGAAAAGAAAGAACAAACTTAATTTCTCAGTGCTCATAAAATTTCACGTGAGAATAGTTCTCCATTCCAACAAAATAATCAAAAAGTGATACCTCGGTAAGCATCCAATAGAAGATACAGAAGAGGAGTGAAGACCATTAGAGGGAGAGTACATAGATTGAAGCTCTATGTGAGCATGTTTGTGGAAAATGAGCTTGGGAAAATGGTTTCTTCTTCTTGGTATGAAAAAAATCTACAATTTGAAGTATGATTGTCAGTAAATTGCTCCCGATTGTTCATCATTTGATAACCGAAAAATCAAATCTTCCCAAGTAGGATTCAAACCGACGGACCTTCTCTTGAAAGTACTATAACAATGTTTTCTATGATGATAGTTTCCTTGAACAAAAAGTATTTTCCATTGATTATCCACTTTCGGTGAAGCGAACACATGAAAGTTAGGAAAACGATCTCTCATGAGAATCTTTTTGTCATATAAAAAACAAAAGATGGAAATAGTTGAATGTTTGGAGGTATATGCATTATGTACCAAAGTTATTTGGAAGGAATGGTTCCCGGTTTTGCACGGGCACGAAAGTCCCACATCTTTGGCTGCTTCCTTGTGCTTCTTCCCCAAGCTTCTTCCTCTGTCTACAAGCATATACACAGCGAACGGAGTTACAGAACATGTTACTGTACAGTTTCTGTCGAATATTAGTATTTTAATTCTTGGATTATGTCCTCGACCATGTAGAAAAAAAGATATTCAAGGCATCAAATATATTTCATTTTCTTCTTAACAACACAAAGATCGATCAATAATAATTATTGAATATTTTTTTGGGAACTCCAATAAGCAGGATGAGCCCCTCATTTGGCTCTGGAAATGAAAATTAGTGATATAGAAATGGTATTATAGCCTAGATAAAACTTAGAAATGGATTATCTATCTCTTGGTCCCAGACTCCCAGCCAAATAAATACTCAATTCTAGAGGAACATCTCCCCAAATGACTCGCAAAGCATGCCTCTGGCCCAAAATAAAAAGAAAGGGAGGGGGGGGGTGGTGTTTGTGCTAGTGAATTTCTTAAAAAGTGGTGATTGTTGAAAAATAAAAAAATACATGGTACCTAATTTCCCGGTAAATAACTTACTGGGTAACTTACCAACACTTTTGTAAAACTATCAACCTTTTTAATAGCTTGTAAAAATTATCGATTTTTCTTATTTTTTATCGACTTTTATCTGTCTTTCTTATCAACGTCTTAAATTAATCAAAATCTCATATGAGTTTACCGATTTTTATTTGAGTGAGTTACCAACTTCTTTTCCAATTAAATTACTAACTAGTATTGGGTTACAAGCTCTTATTTGAGTCACTTACCGACATTTAATTTCGTCCTTTTAATTTCCCAACTAATGTTTGCTTGTCTTGTTTTACGAATGCCTTAAATTTATCTGATTTACGCGAATTTACCAACATCGATGTGTGTGATTTATGAGCTTTTCTCCCATTAGCTTATCAACTTTCATTTGACTCGTTTACTAATAGTTACCATCTTTTATTTGTCTTGCTTACCAAGTCTTCAAATTCACTGACTCTTTCCAGAAATTGTCAACAGTCTTATGAATATTTTTGCGATTAAGTTACCGACTAGTTTGGGTTTACCAATTTTTATATAAGTTACTAGCCGGCTATCTAGTCTTTTAATCACCAACTTCCATTATCTCTGACAACCTTTTGTCTGCACATTAACAGTAAATCAAATAATTCCTCCCAGACATCTCTCTGCATGATCTACACTTCCCTTTCTGGTATCAATCGGTTGAATGAGCACAAGATACAAAATAACACCCGCATGTAATTGCAGAAAAAGAGACAAAAGGTTCAACCCTTATGTGTTTATCATCGAGAACGTAAAAGAACAAGCAATCGGGATGGAAAGATGCAAAAAGGGGAATCCTAGGAGATTCGTGGACCAGGTGACATAACCATCCAAATGCGTTGCAGCGTACGAAATTCGTGTCAGAAACTACTCACAAATGATACAAATCTCTCAAATGTCGTACTTTCCTCCGCGAGCTCTGACTCTGAGGAAACTGTGGCTTACTTCTAAAGTAAACGCTAAGGTAAAAAAAAAAAAAATCAGCCCGGCGGTCAGAGGGACGGTAGGCACGTTCTGTCATTACTTTACATTACTGAGAATGGACTTGAAATAATGATTTTAGGTCCGTCATCAATGGTTACCATCCGAATCTAATCACATCTCTATTTAGATAGATAGGTCTGAACAAATTAGGTTTGCTCACATATGCATGATAAGAAAGTCATTGGATTAAAGCTTTAGGCTTGAATCACATCGACTTGCTCAACGCCATTTTCCATGATCATGTTTGTAATGGGAGCCACCTTGATCTCATCCAAATCAATCATCGATCATACTTGACATGACGTTCCTTTTACAAATTAAATTCTTTTTGATAGGAATCCATTTGATAGGTATTGATGCTCATAAACGTCTTTCGATGGGAGTCACAATATTTCCGGTATCTCTAAATAATGGGACTATTGGTGACATTCGGCATAACAATTTACCTAGGTAACTTGCTAGATGAATGGTGTCAGTAATTTTGGTACATAAAAGGTCTTAAATTCTCAACTCCTAATTCACATAAAAAATAAGTAAATAAATAAATTAGATCACCGATCATATGATTTAGATGGTTATAGAGAATAACGAAATTAAATGGTGGTGATAGGAACGTGCATTTAATTATATGGTAGGAGGAGGAAGGTAACTTGCAGTTAATTAGCCAGAGTGTCGTCTTCTTGAACGGTTTGACGAATACTTATCCAATAATGCCATGCCAACCACCACCACGGGTCATGATCGAACGTTAGGTGGGACCCCGTTACATTAATAAGTGATGCCACAATGTTTTTGAATATCTTTCTTCGATCCTCGCAAATGCCAAGCAAATATTTACTTCATACGCGGCTCCCAAAACATTGATTTCCCTAGCTAATTTTTGTTGAATTCATGACATATATCCTCTGCAATTCAGAAAAATTGTTGTTTCATTGTCCAGGATAATGCTCAAAAGAGCACATGTCATGTATCTATTACGATACATTAAAACTAATAGCCGGGATCTTTATGGGGTTGACCCGCTTAGACACGCAGTTGTATAGGTTTGGATAAAACATATATGGGTTGATGTAACAAACATGATCTTTATGAGGTTGACCTGCTTAAACACGAATCCCTACATTTAAGCTTGCATTGTTGGGAGTGTGCAACAAAAGTTCTATATCCTCGCTTGCAGAGTTTGTCAAGAGGGAGTCAAGTCCGAGCTCCTCAAAATATCTATTTTGACTCACCTTCGCTAAAAAACTTAAGCTAATGAGTTATGAGCCAACTAGGATATGGTAATTGCTCCACACCACAACAATTTTTCGATATGAGACTTTTTTTAATACAACTCATACGTGCATTTCAACAATCTCCCATTCACATGTGAGCTTAGGATTGTTCCATTTAATTCTTGTATCGTCTTGCATCAACATGTCTCAACTTGAATATCTAACATCACTTTTATCCTTGATCTCTTTCTCTAGATTGAACCATAAATGCTACCATCAAGACTGCATTGCTACACCACAGCTCCACCTCCAGGCCAAACCCGCGTTGGCCACGAGATTCATTTCTTGACATATTCACTAAATACCAATACATATTGGGAGTGAGCCACCAATCAACCACAAGCTCTAATTAATATTTGTTGGGAACACGTAGTAGAAGTTTGATGCATTCATACCGGAAGAAGCTAAGAGGGAGTCTAAGTCAGAGCTTGTTAACATATTTAGTTAGACTCACATTCACTCAAAAGTTGAAGTTAATAGGTAATAGGCCAATTGAGATATATTAACTATTCTATACCACACCGATTCTCTAAAGTGTGGTTTATCTAACGCAACTCACATGTGCATTTCAACAAGAGTGCCATTTGTTTCATTATGACACAATTACACATGTTTTAACACGTTTAATATTCATACTTTAAGAATTTTTTCATCGTTAGAAGTTTATAAATATTGCACACATGTCAAAATGAATAAATGGAAAAATAAATACCTATTTAGTGATATAAAAATCATTAAACATAAAGAAAAACTAACTCAATAGTACACTTTAGATTAATGTGGTGTGCAATTACTTGTATTGTCTAAAATGTGTTCAATGTGTTAACACAAGTTATGAGTATAAGCATGTTTAACGTCTTTATGGAAGTTACCATTCAATCCTAAACCTGTTGTACGTATATCAATTCAATCATAAACTTTTCAATTTCGCTAATGTTGTCTTAAACTCTTGCGCCAAATTCAAATATAGTCATTCCTACCAATTGCCGTAAGAATTTGTTGGCATAGAGATGCACATAGTGCTTCGTTTCGAATAAAGGTGTCCATGTTAGCATGTCATGTAGGACAATCGGTATTGACTGAACGCCATGTTAGAAATTTCTTTTACAATTGGCCGAAAGACTAAATTAGAATTTCACATAAAAGTTTAGTACTAAATCAACAAAATTGGAAAGTTTAGGATTGAATTGACATTCGTAAAAGAAGTTTGTGATTGACTTGATAATTACGCCTGTTTATTTAATACCCAAGTTAATGTATACTCGTAAATAGGTTAACGTATGTCGGCCCCAAACATGGTGATACATTTGAGAATCGTGTTAATCGTGGCATGTAATCCATTTAATTGAGCATGTCGTGTTTGTCAAGGTAGACATGTCGTGTTGTTCGAGTTAGCCATACTTGTATTGTGCCACTATTTCGACTCGACACGACACGATTAGCACAATACGACATGAATAAGGCCACTAGTAGATCTAATCATGAGCTCAACAACAACAACGACAACAACAACAACAGGTCCGATCAGGCTTGCCCGAGCCAAGAAGGCTTGAAACCCAAATTATGCGGGCTTGACAAACAATTTCCTCTTTGAGAATGAATCCTCCAACATAGACCCACTTGGGCCCGCCTAAGCTCGATAATTTTACAAAGAATGGCTAATGTTTTTTTTTAAAATCATAGGCAGCCCAAGCAAAAATTTTGTGACCATTACACAACCCGACCCACTCAACTTCAAAATTTTGATATATTCCTTCCTATGTCTGTTTTCTTGATTTTCATAACTAATAACGTTTGATATAGTAAGACCCGCCTACTAGTTTATCTACCGAGTGAAATTGTAGATTCAGTAAATGAGTCTGCGGTTTTAAAGAAAAAGTACTTACAGAGTACCACATCAATCAATTAACCAATTTAATGGAGGGATCCCAATATCTCTAGCATCGTATTTCATGAACTCCCACCTCTTTTGCCCAACACGATGCAATGACCGCTAAAAAAAGGATGATGAAAGTGTCACGGCCAATGCTTGAGATTGTAACCGTGTAGCGATTTAGGCTTCCTTTGGTTTGTTGGGTCGTCTAAGCTAAGCCTTTTTTCCAAGGATTGATCGCTCGCTCAAACTTACCCAATCATAGAGAGAAAATGTGTTTAGAGAGAGAAGTTTCAGAAAAGAATGTATTTCTATGGCTTAAATGTTGGATGATACAAATAAGGAGAGAGTTCCCCTATTTATATACGAGTCCTACTAATCGGGGAAGAGCTTTCCAACTACCTTCTACTCTAGTAAATTTAAGACTACCACCTACCCTACTAAATAAAAAAAAAACATATTGAATATACATTTATCATACTGTCCCTAGGAGCATTCTAGAAATCCTAGAGCCCAGGGCACTTCTTGCCGATCATTTCGGCCATTTTTTCGGTCGGTTGGGTCGTGGAACCTGCAATCCGTGACAAAGGCACAATAAACATATGAACAGCTAAAGTTAGTTGTTATGGTCCCAATGGTTTTCTTGTCTTCTTATGATGTCTGGTATGCGTAGCCAATGCCTTAGACAAATTGAGACGCGATAGTTTTTTAATCATCGGTGTATGAACTGAGTGAACGAGCAAACCTCTCTCATTATACGACATGGCCGTGAAGCTTCCGGGCTTGGCTTTAGTCTTCGCATATCTGTCACGTTCCCATATAGTTGTGCACTTGCGGAAAAAGCGACTGAATCCCATTAAGTCATTAAAGGCGAGTTCAATATCCTTGTTCTTGATAATGTGAAGGACATTGCTCCTCGCCACAAGACCTCAGTTTGTGTTCGACGTTCAATCATTCTCTGTCCATTAAGACCGTCGGTTGGAATTAAGAGTTGGGCCGAATGTGGGTTAAACTTAAAAATGGCCTTCTTTCATCAATTTCCTGCTTAAAGGCCCACACTTCTCGAGCTACAGATATCCAACTGCTCACTAATTCATTTGGTGATTCTCTTATAGACACCGAATCATTGGCATAAAGCAAAGACCCTCGATATACAATATATTTCTTCAATCCAGGACTAAGATCTATGTCCAGTTATAACTCAGGGAGGGATTTTTGAGTATGGAAGAGTGGCTTTGATACCAAATGTTAAGATAGATTGGGAACTCAATTTAAAAAAAAAACACTCTTTTATTAGAGGCACGCTATTTACAATATTTGTTCAGAAAACTTGCTCATAAACACAAATGAGATCACTTGGCTTATTAGTGGTTCACAGCCTTACATTATTCTAGAGATTAGTAGCTCATCCCCCTTAAAAACATCTAGAATTCGTTGGAGGGTGGATCTTTTTCTTCAATATTCCCCCTTCCCTACTACTCTTTTCATAATGTGGATTTAGCAGCCATGTCAACTTGCTTTTGGAACTCTTCTTCCATAGCCGTCCTCCATTCTGCCCCTCGTGAGGCATCGTCATATGTAGAAGGCTTTTCTACACCAACATCCTCGGTCAATGCTGCATTTGCATATTTAGGATTTGGTTTTCTCTACATTGTTGACATCGTCACTTTAGGCACATGTTTTTCAGGTTCTTCAACTTGACTTGGTCAAAGCTCCTCTGTCATTCTCGGACATACACCAATTCGCCATGGACTCTTATATTTTCCCAGTGATTGTGCACTTGCTACTTCAATCGGCTGGGTCTTACCAAACCCATTATCTTCTTCCATTTTTTCATGTGCCTCTTCAATTTGTTTTAACTTTGGTAATTCAATGGTTTGTGACAACCACTACGATGATGCCTCGTTGAACACCATATTCTTGAAAGCGTAACACCGACCTGTGGCGTGATCATAGCACTTTCACCCTTTCCTTTGATCATCATAGACCACAAATATGAAGCAAACCGCCTTCTTATCGAACTTTGCTTCGTAGGTGATAAGGTACGATTGCATAATACACACATCCAAACGCACTAAAGTGACTCACCGTTCACCAGATTCTAGTAAATATATCGTGCAAAGCTCCTAAACCTGTATAGACACTACAAAAAAACACCGGATTAGCGACGAAATTTGCGACGGAAAATTTACAAAAATCCGTCGCAAATCGAATTTGCGACGAATTTTGCGACGGAAAAAATTCTGTCGCTACTAGGTCGTCGCAAAATTTTGCGACGGAAAATTTAAAAGTTCGTTGTAAAATTCGTCGCAAATTAGCCACGAATGCAATCCGTCGCAAATTTGCAACGAACTCTATCCGTCGCAAAATTTGTCACAATTTCGTTGCAAATTTGCGACGAACTCTATCCGTCGCAAACTTGCGACGAACTCTATCCGTCGCAAACTTGCGACGAACTCTATCCGTCGCAAAATTCATTGCAAAATTCGTCGCAATTTCGTCACAATTTTCATCGCAAAATCATCCGAAAATTCGTGACGAATTTCGTCGGAAAATTCATCGCGAATTTCGTCGCAAATTAGCGACGAATTGTAATGATAGCAAAATTCGACTTAAAATATTCATCGCTAGTTTTACATCATT
This sequence comes from Syzygium jambos, assembly GCA_031216235.1. Taxonomy (NCBI): domain Eukaryota; kingdom Viridiplantae; phylum Streptophyta; class Magnoliopsida; order Myrtales; family Myrtaceae; genus Syzygium; species Syzygium jambos. Next base: position 12,222,499 of record CM062229.1, on the reverse strand, counting down.
TCGGCCATAAATTCTTGTCCATATCAAACAAAGGAGACAACGACATATAATTGAAATAAATAACTGAAGGAAAGTTGCAGAGTCTGACATGATGCTATTTGATATTCAATCTTACAATACATTCAAAACATGAACTAAGAGACGGGACAACCATAGAAGACGTAAAAAAACCATACACAAGAAGACGCGGCTTTGGTACGATGGCAGGACACCAAAAATAGTCACTTTTGTCGAGACCTGAGAAAATGTCGATACATAAATCAGTCCAGAATATAAAAGAAGCGTTTATACATGGATGTGGAACTAGATGTAAAATAACAAGAGGGTTAACAAAAATACGTTTTAGGACGAACATAAATGTTCTTACGTATGAATATAAGTGAAATTATGAAAAACCAAGATTATGAAGCAAGCTTACCCCCGATTTTGAGAATTTTAACTAGAAAGTCTGGAGAAAATCATCATCATCATCATCATCATCATCATCATTCTCGGCATCAATGTGTTGGTCATCATTGTGCCCATCACCTATTGGATTGGCTGGAGGTACAGGAGGATCGTCATAGCGATTGAGGTTAAGGTGTTGCATAACGAGTCTCATTTGTTGTTCCAAGTTATTTATTTGTTCATCATTCTTAATAAGTAAATTATTCAGACGATGCACTTCTTGGGTCAATTGCTCGTCTTGTCGTGACCTCCTTTGACCAGTCGCAGTGGATGATGAACTTCCAGGACTATTCAGCATGTATATCCTTGACAACGATCTCATCCCAAATATTTTCCCTTTTTTCATCCCACCCGTTGCCTCCATCCATAATGCCATATTATCAACTGATGGCCTGGACTCAGGACAATCATCACTACCACTAGCACTGCTCATTAAAAGTTCATTATATTTTTCCTACATTAACAGTGTAGATGAAAATAAAATCACTATATATATATCTACCACAAATATTGAAAACATTCACGGTTTTCATTATAGTTTACATATAAGCCAAAGTATAACCTTACATACCTTAACAGCTTTTGCTCGATCGCCAGTTCATATCTTATCTTTCTTTTGAAATGTGCGTTCAAATGTAGCTGCAAATGTCGGTTTCGTCCCCAATTCTTGTGCCTTCAAAATGTAAACATGAGTAATTGAATTAAATTAACTTATAACTCATTTAACAGACTTACAAGTCGTTTGCGATGCTCCGCAATGTTGATAGAGCCCCCAGCATATGTGGCTGACCCATCACTAGAACTAGAAGATCGATTCTTCTTATTTTGCTCACAGAGTTGCCGACTCTGTTCAGATGCCCAAAATCTGTTAATTGCCGCCCAATTGTTAGCTGTAAAGAAAGACGGCTTGGCTTGCTTGCTCTTCGCTCTATTCATGACATTTCGCATAAAATCACTTATTTTCTTATCGAAAATTCTTCTCACTTCATTGTCTTCCGCTTCCTCCCACATGAACTTCAGTTGCAATGAATAAAAACACAAATTGAAAATTATTATGATGATCACATATCCATAACCATGCACCAGACAAATATAGACAAATTTTGTAAAGTTCATGTCTGGGGAAAATATCTAGTCCTTTAGGTATCGAAAACTACAGAGTTGATCTGGTCCCTTTGTATCATTTTTTACCATCAATATACTACACCAAATTTAATTGGTGAGAAAATAAAATATGTAAAACTTATATTGAACTCATTCCACCACATTTCTTTCACTTCTTGTGGAACACTTCTGTAAGTAATATACTCTCCCATCCAAAAGTTTCTTACTATTTTGTTCAATTCCCTCACAACAGACGGAGTATCTGTGAATCTGCATTCATACGGATATTGTGCAATATGGACAATTCAGTTGACATCAATATTTAAAACCCTAAATATTACATATACTAAAATAAAAATGAAGTACTTACGAATCTTCAAATGGGCATATGAAGAATCGGTTATCTTCTTGACCTCTGTTTCCGTCAATATTCGATTGTTCTTCCGAATAATGGGGTGGAACGGAAGGAGAGGGAGCTCAAGGAGATTGAACTGGAGAACATTTAGTTCGCATGTGGCCAAGTCCCATAACATATTGTCGAGTGTTGGAGGAAGGGCCAACGTGTGCATATTGTGACGGACCATATTGTAATTGAGGGTTAGATGCCGGGACAGGGGAAGAGGAAAGGGACGGGGACGAGGACGAGGAAGAGGCTTGTCTTCTAGGCACGTGACCTCCACGTTTATACTGACAAGTAGGAAGGTTATGCGAATATGTAAAGAACTATTGACACGTATTACGGACACATAATGATGTGCACGACGAAGCTTACCATTTTGATGGAAAGACTGAGAAAATGTTTCCTTGAAATGAACCAATGTTGAGTGTTTATGACGTGTAATTTCCTACAAACAAATATACTATGAATCCCATTCATTTTGATATGAAATATCAATGTATGAGCACGATATGGGTGGCCATAAGTATCAAACATCACTATATGAATCGCATTCATTTTGATTAAATTTTTTTTGACCACGTACAAAAATTTAAATTTCACTGAAAGTGGGTGGCCACAGGTATTCTAAGTCATTCTGTAAAGTTTTGTAAGAAAACATTATTATTATTGTTAAAATTTTTTTGGGACCTAAAAAAAATTTCACTAAAAATTGGTGGCCACCGATATTCTAAGACATTTTGTAAAGTTTTGAAATTTTAAAATTTTAAGAATTTTTAAATTATTATTTTTTAATATAAAATTTTTTCCGTGAAATAAATTTTTTTTTCCATACTAAAATTGGGTGGCCACAGGTAGTCTAAGCTATTAGGTAAAGTTTCCAAAATTTTTGTCCTTCTTTATTTTAATAATTTTTAGGGCACTTTAAAAAAATTAAATATAACTAAAAGTGGGTGGCCACAGGTATTATAAGCCATTCCGTGAAGTTTTGAAAATTTTGAAATTCTAATATTTTTTGGCCATCTAAAGAAATTTAAATTTCACTGTAAGTTGATGGCCACATGTTTTATAGGCAATTCTATGCAGTTTAGAAATTTTATATTTTTATATTTTTTTTCACCCAAAAAATAAAAATTTCCCTCACAATGGGTGACCACATTTATGTTAAGCCATTTTATAAGGTTATAGAAATTTTTAATTTTTTAATATTTTTTCCCCGGACCGTTAAAAAATCTAAATTTCATTGAAAATGGGTGGTTACTATTAATTTTTTCCATTTTGTGATATTATGAAATTTTAGTTTTTTAAAAATTTTAAAAAACTTTTACGGTAAAATTCATATTTGTTGCCAACATATTCTGTTGTTTTAATTTTCCGTAATTTTTCTTGATTTTTTATAGAATTGTTCAATTTTCAAGCATTTTCTTTGAAAACACTTAATCAATCACCCTATCGTTATTTAACACTTAATCATCCACATAATAGACAAATTAACCAGTCGACCATCAATCAAAGCCACATGCAATCCTGAAATCGACCCGTAACTTAGCCAACAAAAAGTTATCCTAAATAATCCTTAAACAAGTCCGACTAATTATCTAATTATACCAACTAGGGTTTAGGGAGTTGCTTACTTGGTTCAAGGACAACAAAAACCGGCCGATCGAACAGTGGCGGTCCCGGCGCGGGCGTGGGCCCAAATGGTAACTAGTCGGCTAGGTGCTCGGCCACGACCGAGCGAACGACGGCGAAGCTCGATGGCGATGGCGTCGGGCGGCGGCTCGTCGGCGGGCAGGGGCGACAGCGTCAGTCGGCGACTGGGAGGCGGGTGGCCGGCTGGCTGGCGGCGGCACGGCGGTGCCGGCAGCTAGGCGGCGGCTGGTCGGCGGCAACGGTGGCTGTGCTCTGGCGTCGGGCGGCTCTTGGTGGGCGGGCGAGGGCAACGAGGCTAGGCAGCGATGGCGTCGATCTGCTGGTCGGCGGCGGTGAGGCTTTCGGCTGCTGCTGGGACGCGACCGACAGGGGCGAGGATGCGCGACCGGCGGGGGGGCGGGCGACGGGCGGGGGGGCTGGCGGCGAGGCGGGGGCGAGCGAGCAAGGCGGGGGTGGGCGACGAGGCGAGGGCGAGGGCGAGGGAGTGACCGGCAGGGGGCGGTCGGCGAGGTGGGGGCGAGGGCGCGACCGGCGGGGGGCGGGGGACAGGCGGGGGGCTGCGGGGCGGCTGGCCTGCAACCAGCGACGGGCGGGGGGGCCTACGGGGTGACCGGCGACGGGCAGCGACGGTTGGGCAACGATGGCGGCAATGGCTGTGACGGCGACGACGGGGGGGGGGCTGCGCAGATCGGGCGGGGGGCGACGTCGGGGAAGGGGGGAGGAGAGGGTAATAATGTTGCAAATTTGCGACGGAGCGCATGCCTGCGACGGAAAGTGAAGTTCCGTCGCAAATTCGCGACAGACTCTCTACGTCCGTAGCAAATTTTCCACCGACAAAAATTTCCGACGGAAACAAAAATCCGTTGCAAATTTGCGATGAAAAATTTAATTCGTCACAAATTTGCGACGGAAAGAAACATCCGTCGCAAATTTGCGACGGATTAATTTTTTCGTCGCAAATTTTCGACGGATTAAATTTTCCGTCGCAAATTTTGAACCGTAAAAATTCCCTCGCAAATTTGCGACGGACTATACTGATCCGTCGCAAATTTGCGATGGACAGGTTGAGTCCGTCGCAAATTTGCGACGGATAAATATAGTTCGTCGCAAATTTGCAATGGATTTTTTTTACGTCGCAAATTTCGAGCGGTAAAAATTCCTCGCAAAATTTGCGACGGACTCAACCCATTTGTCGCAAATTTGCGACGGAAATCCACTTTCCGTCTCAAATTTTCGATCGACAAAAAATTTCCGGCAGAAATAAAAATCTGTCGCAAATTTGCGACGTAAAAAAAATTCCGTTGCAAATTTGCAACGGAAATAAAAATCCGTCGCAAATTTGCGATGGATTAAATTATTCGTCGCAAATTTCGAACGGTAAAAATTCCCTCGCAAAATTTGCGACGGACAGGTTGAGTCCGTCGCAAATATGCACATACTACAATAACGTTGTAAATTTGTGACGTCTTTTTTTTGGTAAAAAATTTAGCATCTCATTTATTTGGGTCCTAAATTTGCTACGTCTTTTTTTCAGTCAAATATTTTGGCATCCCAAATTTTGCAATGGAAATTAGAATATCGGAAATGTTAAGGCACGTTAATAATATTTGACTTGTCGGCATTTAGGGACAAAATTTCGGACGATCAATTAAAATAAAAAGAATAATCGACAATAACAATAATAAAAAAGCACAATAACAATAATAACAAGAACAATAATGATAACAACCAAAATAGCACTCGTAGCATTAATAATTACACATCTGTAGTGTTTTGTGACAAAAATTTTAATCTTCATCTTCATCTTCGTCTTTGTCTGAAAATCAGATTTTGAACATTCTTGTACATTTAATTCGCAAATTTTAGTTAGATCCACATCTATCATTGCTCCACACAGATCTCGTAAAGTTGGTATGTTATATTCCTCAATTTCAACCGTGTTACACACTTTCTCTTGTTGGTAGACTCTATCCTTCTAGTGTTTCTCGATTTTCCTCCATGCTTTGATTTTACATACAGCCCACCAATCAGTTTTGTCACGTTTCAAACTAGGATATGATGCATAACATATTTGAATTGCTTGTTGTGCCAAGACAAATGGTTCATACTTCATATACCTTTTCTTGTGATTTATTTCAACAAAATTGAATTTCGTATGCACCTTTATTCCTTTGACGGGGTCGAACCACGTGCACTTAAATAACACAACCCGCATCATTAATGGTCCAGGGTACTCTATCTCTATGATTTCATCCAACAAGCCATAAAAATCATATTTCGAACTGTCACCATTGGATGACCGAACAGACACACCACTATTCATTGTGGATTTTCCCATTCCATATTCTTGAGTATGAAAATTTTATCTATTTATGAAATATGCTGGCCAATTTCGAACTCTTAACTGTGGATCCCATGACAGATGATATAGCAATCCCTGCCCTCCAATTTCATCATAATTACTGTGAACCTAAGGTTACACATGCAAAATCAATAATATATATTTTACTAAATGATGTATATAATTTTAATAACTTGGTTTTGATCCATAGGCAACTTACATATGTCTTGAACCATGCTGCAAATTGTTCATCGCACAAACGGTCAAACTCATTTGGTTGTAGTCCAAACATTGAAGTTTGGAAAATCCTAATATTAAAAACCATATCATTATTAGCAAATATTTGACACGCAAAACATATATTTGCAAATTTACACTTACTTGAAGTATGGCTCGACTTCTGGGCAGTTTAGTAAAATATAAGTATGGGCTGCATGAAATTCTTCGCCTGATAAGTAACGAAACTGACATGCGCGGCTTAGTCGACCCAAATAATTGAAAATAGAGAATGCTGTGCAATTGGGATCAATGGGGCCCTCATCATTTCTGCCTGCTCTCCGCCTCTTGCAATGAACGTGCGGCTCAAAATAGTATGATGCAAATGTTGTCACTTCTTCCACAATATATGCATTACAAATTGAAACTTCAATACGTGCCTTATTCTTCACTTTTTTCTTCAAATGATATAAGAATCTAGTTGAAATAGAAAGAAACTTATCGGAACATATTATATGATAAACTAATTTGAACTGTATTTTAAAAAAAACATTACCTCTCAAATGGATACATCCATCGAAATTGGACGGGACCTGCAACTTTGGCCTCATAAGGCAAGTGAACTAAGAGATGCTCCATCGAATCAAAAAACGCTAGAGGAAATATCCTTTCTAAGTTGCAAAGAATAATTGGAATATCTCTCTCTAGTTTTTCCATGTGCGATGCTTTTAACACTGTCGAGCAAATATCATGGAGGAAATTGCTTAATTCTGTAATGGCGCCCCATACAAAGTTCGGTAGAACTTCCTTCAAAGCTATTGGAATTAGTCTTTCCATCAGGATGTGACAATCATAACTCTTCAAACCTGTCAACTTGCATTCATTCAAATCAACACATCTCCCGAGGTTCGAAGCATATCCATCAGGAAACCACACAGATTCAACCATTGACAAACAACTCGCCTCTGCTCCTTATCCAATGTATAAACTGCTTTCGATTTTGGTCCCCTGCTGCTTGCATCCACAGCTAGTATTGGCCGATCGCAAATATCTCTCATATCTTTTCTTGTGTTCAAGTTATCTTTTATTTTTCCGGCGACATCCATCACACTATTTATGACATTGTCGAAAACATTCTTTTCTATGTGCATGACGTCAAGATTATGATGAATAAGATGGGCCTTCCAATATGGTAGATCCTAAAATATACTGCGTTTTGTCCACTTATGTGTATTTCCGTACGCAAAAGTCGTGCCGTGCGGGTTCTCAACAACAGTTGGAAAGTCCTGCACACGCTCCCAAATTTGATCGCCGGTCAACCTCAATGGTGGACGTGTTCTTTCAGTCCTATTCTTGATGAACTCTTTCTTATTCCTTCTGAAAAGATGACTTGGCGGTAAAAATTGTCGGTGACAGTCAAAATAGCTAAGCTTCTTTCCATGTTTTAATCTAAATGACTTTGACCTCTCCAAACATATCGGACATCCTAAGATCCCAGCTGTACTCCATCCAAATAACATTCCGTAAGCTAGAAAGTCATTTATCGTCCAAAGAAGGGCAACTTTCATTACAAATGTTTGATCGGTAAAAACGTCATACATAGGAACACCTTCAACCCATAGCTGTTGTAACTCCTCAATCAATGGTTGCATATAAACATCTATCAACTTTTTCAGATTTTGCGGCCCTATCACGATCAATGTCAAAAACATATAATGTGTCTTCATGCACATACCAGGTGAAAGATTGTATGGCGTTAAGATAACTGGCCAGCATGAATAACTTTTTCCTGTTTTCCTAAATGGAGCAAATCCATCGGCACAGAGACCTAACCTGATGTTTCGAGGCTCCATTGCAAACTTAGGGTATGCTCTATCAAAATATTGCCATGCCTCCGCATCTGAAGGATGACACATTAGACCCTATTCTGTTTCATGATTTGCACGCCAAGTCATGTGTTCAGCAGTGGCTTTAGACTCATAAAGCCTTTGCAATCTGGGGATTAAGGGCAGATAAAACATTTACTTGCATGGTCTACGCTTCTGATTACGACCCGGCTTCCTGTTAATCTTGTACCTAGGTTGGCTACAGAATTTGCAAGATTCTGCATTTTCATCATCTCTCTAATATATCATACAACCCCTATTACATACATCAATCCTTACAACCGGAAGACCTAAGTTATCCACTAGCTTTTTCATATCATAAAAATCACTTGGCATATTGTTATCACGAGGCAATGATTCCCGCATTACTTCAACAAAAGAGTTGAAGCAATCCGCAGACACATTATGCTCTGCCTTGATATTTAATAGTCGGTCTGTCACCGATAACTTAGTGTAGTCCTCACAACCTGCCCATAAAGGTTCATCTGCTGCTTTCAACACATCCCAAAATTGATTAGATTGAAAAGTTTCATTATAGACATTCTCATCAAAACCCGTTACTCCTATATCTTCCAATTGTGAAGCATGACTAGTACCCACTTGTTCACGTGTAGGAGTAAAACTAGTACTTGCATGATTTGATTCTGTGACAAAATTATAACTAGCTGCATCAATCACCATCCTCTCGTATGGGTTCAATTGCTCATAATAGCTACATTCTTCCTTAACTGAAAATTGGTCACTTCTTCCATATCCTTTATCAGATATAAATGGTTTACCATGGGAAGTCCAATTATAATAGTTCGGAGTAAACCCAAATCTAGTAAGGTGTTCTCTAACTTGATCACACACAAGAAATTTACCATTACCGTACTTTTTACACGGACACCTTAACTTATTTCCATCCATAAACTCATATTTACTACTAGCAAAGTCAAAAAATAGTTCCAATCCTGTACGAAACTCATCTGTCAATCTTTGATGTCCAGGTAAGTTCTTATTATACATCCAAGCCCTTTCTCTTTACATTGTGTCTGTATTAAAATAAAAAATTCTGGTAAAATATTTAAAATATCATATCTATTGTTCTTAATTAAAACCATAAAATTTTGAAAATTATAATTTTTGTTATTCACGCAACAATTAATATGAAATTGCAAAAATAGAAAAAATTACCATGTAAAGAAGACTTACCCAAATATTTGACTGAAATATTGGTAAGAGAAAGTGATCAATTTGATGAGAATTGCAACGTCCACTTGGATTGCGAGACCTTCAATTAGGCACATACCCAAAAAGAATAATCACTTAAGAATCATTTTTTAATAATTTTTAATGTGCGATGGAAACGGAATTCATCCGTCGTAAATTTGCAACGAATAAATGAAAATTCCGTCCCAAATTTGCGACGGAAATAGTTTCCGTCGCAAAACGGCGTGGCCGTTCGGCCTCATCCAAAGGCCGACGAGGTGTCGCCGGTCGTCAAACCGGTGATGCAGATACGAAAAAAAAACAAACATAAACATATATAAAAAAAAGAAATTACAATCCAACGACGAATAGTCACAAAGCTAGCTATGATACTTACCGGTACAAAAGCTTCACCGAGATTAATATGATACGGATTTATTTTCCGTTGCAAATTTGCGACGAACTTTTTTCCGTCGCAAATTTACGACGGATTTTGCGACGGTTTTTTTTTTTTCCGTCGGTAATTTGCGACGAACATTTTTCTGTCACAAATTTGCGACGGAATTTGCGATGCATAAAAATTCCGTCACAAATTTCCGACGGATTTTTCATACGTCGCAAATTCCTTCGCAAATTTGCGACGGAAAAAAGTTCGTCGCAAATTTCCGTTGCAAATTTCATGTTTTTTTGTAGTGAGATGTCAATTTAGTAATAAACTTTCTAATTTTTCCAATTTAATTTTAAACGTTTCCGCGAAATTCCAATATAGTTATTCTGGTAATTTTTCGTTGGAAATCATTGATGTGGCGGTGTACCACGTAGGAAAGCTGGCAATGATTGGACCACTGAATCAATAATTTTTGACGAAAATTGACTGGAAGGATTACATTCAAATTTCGCGCAAATGTTTAGGACGAAATTGGCTAATCTGAAAATTTTAACACTGAATTGATATCTGTGCAGTAGATTTAGGACCGATTGAATAATTTTTACCCAAATATCTATCTCTTGGCTAAATCTGTGCTGTCTCGGCTTGATCTGCCCGTCCATTTGAGCAAGTCTAGTTGGGCCATCGGCGATATTACTCCATTAGTCATTGCCTTACATCAATACGAGACAAATTTCATGGCCACACCAAGCAAAAATCTCGTTGGAGCTTTTTAGATGGAGTGGGTTACAATCATGCCATCGAGAATGGTCCCTAAATTATTCCCTTTGACCACACTTTTATTTATTTTCTCATCGAAAGCACTTTTCTTGCACTTGTCGTTTGCTCATGTTGGGTAAAGGCTAGTATAGTTTTAAAACACAGATGGCAATTTATACAAGCTTTTAAGAAATAATCTCACGTAACTTTTATGGTTTGCAGCTTTAAAATATGAAATACCAATACACAAATTGCAACACTTAACAACACAAATTTCAACACAAAAGAGTTACGGTTCTGTCACAACTATAGACCAAATCGACTCTTAAATCAATTTCAGACGAGGCATCATGCAATTCTAGAATGCGCTTGGTGAGATATTCCTTTGGATAGAATTGATTTATTTGTCCCGTTCAAGAACGTAGTGATGATCCTAAATTGCCATGATTGGACGTTAATGGAGCATTCGACTTCAAGTGTTTCTTGCCTTCATCTAGAATGTACTGATTTTTCTAAATCGCTCATGATGCATATCAACATCTATGCTAACAATGTTATGATTTCTCGGGTAAAAGTAAGCGGAGATGCACATGCGATGACTAGACCTAGTCTTACTGAAAAATGATGCAAGACCCCGTCCATGTGATGTTGTAAAAACTGGCCTGGTCCATTTGAGTTAAGAAATCATAATAAATACTCCAAGTAACCATACAAGATGATGATTATTTGAGGTGGGTGCTAACTTTTGAATCACTTAAAATGGCCAAGAGCTGCACTTCATTCGAGCCCTCTCGCAGCAGTGATAACTCGCTACTCTAGTCTGCCGGAGGGTGTAGTCCATTCACGAACCACACTTCTACCGGAGGGGATCTTGTCTGTTACCATTGTAATTACTTGGTTCGTGCCACCTGGATCAGCCTCCGAAAGGAGTGTTCCAAATAACCTCACAAGGGGACGGCCATTTAAGGATAAGTGTTAACTTATGGGTATACTCGACAAGGCATGTCTCGATCGATGTGGGCCTCAGGGTGCTTTGTATGTACTTTCACATCAATTTGAATGGAAGTTATAACTCCTCCATGAAGATTCCTCACAGGCCCATTCTTTCAAAGGAAGTACGCGTTTTTCCATTGTGGACAAAAAAGGTAGTAGGTGGTTTGGAAACAAAGCACGAGGATTCATCTAGAAAATGTTGACCCCGCGGTACGATTTGAATTAGATATGGAACTTAAGTGCACAATAATGTTTGGACGATCAGCATTGACCCTAAATTCTGGTCCCAGCACAAAGAAAAGTGGATCTTAAATGTGAGGATTCTCTCATTGGATTGGGAGGTAACCTTCGCCGGTTGCAGTACTCAACGTGTCAGCATCAACAGACTCAATGATTTTCCAAGCGGTGGAACTAGAGCTATGTATCCAATTACTTATCTGCCATTTAGCTAAACTTTAGTTAGCCAAAAAAAAAAAAAATCCTTTTGTTCACCTTTGTGAGGAAATAAAAGATTGGACTGGGATGAAGGGAAAATTAACTAATCAATATCAAATCCTTTGAACGGATGTCATTCAGTCATGAATTTTTTAATTTTGTTAAATTATTGCTAAATCTTTGTGCGAAAATTCAATATATTCCTTCCGACTAATTTGCATCGGACGTGGAGGTCCAAGCATCGTCAACCATTCTATGTGGCATATCGCCGCGTCTGCGATTTTTTGCAAGAATTGGACAAAAGGATTATATTGAAATTTCTTGCAAATATTTAGGATTAAATTGATAAAAATTTGAGACTGAATTAGAAACCGTACAATAAGTTTAAGATTGATTGAACAATTATCCCTTGGGATGAACGATCCCCATGAACACAAAGACATGGAAACATTTCAATTTGCATATAGCTGGCATTTGAATAACTGAATCCAGTGAATTTCATATAAGATCCATTTACGATGAATCGAATGTATTATGTGCATACATTTTAAAATTTTACGAGTGATGAAAAAGTTGCATCATTAGTTGTATTCTTAGAATAAATCCATTATAGAAGGTTCATAAAATTAAATAATTTATAGTAATAGGGTTGGATTGTAATGATCATTTCAAACATGTCCATTGCTTCTGTGCTTCGGAACATACCATGAACCCAATAATGAGTTCTGCCAGTGCGAGGCCCCTTCATACTTTTGCAATTATGACCTCACGATCACGCGGGGCTAGCGCACGAACGTGCACTAGGCTAAAGGTCCATTGAAGACCTGTCAGCTTTACTTTGATGGAGAAATTTGGACAATTTTATGGTCAACTAATTGGAGAGCATGCTCATGATTGAAAAAATAAAATAAAATCGGAGAGTATGCCTTTTGGGACCACAGACGCTGTGATCCAAAGGAATTGAAATAAAAGAAACATTCGAAATTCTTAAAAAAGAAAAATAAATTCTTAAAAAAAAGATAAAATTCTAGATGAATTTTAAAGAGGACTCGTGTTTATGTGGATTCGGCTGTTGGAACGATTATGTCTATAATCTTATTCAAGATACACAAGAGAAATGCGCAAATGCACTAAGAAGGAATATTACAAGTCATATGTTAGGTTAAGAAGAGCCTTAAAATAAAACGAGTGAAACGTAAAAATATATCTTAACAGCATCTGAATGTCAACATGGTCAATTACCAAAAAAATCCTAAATCTATTATACTTGTTACAATTTGGTCCTAAATTTTTTAATTGTGCTAATTGAGTCCTAAACTTTTTTACATTTTGCTAATTGAGTCAATCCTGCTAATTTTTGTTAGAAATTGCTGACATGGATACTGGCCATTCTACGTGGCACGGCCGAAGCTAACATGGACATTCTAAAATAATATTTTGATAATTTTTGAAACTTCTAATTTTTTTTGTTTTTTTCTTTTCTTTTCTTTTTTTTTTTACTTTTTTTTGGATTGAGGGTTGACAACGGTTGCTAGCGACCCTCGCTGACACTAGGCAAGGGCATTGTGGCCTTGGTGAGGGCCTGGGCGAGGGCCGTGACGCCCTCGTAGGCCAAAGCAAGGGCGCACAGCCCCTAGCCTAGATGGTGTGGGCTGCGGCGCCCCAAATTGGGTGAGGGCTGAGACTCCCATGCCCATGGCTGGCGAGGGCATCCCGGCCTTGGCTTGTAGCCAATAAGGGTTAGCTGGCGACCCTGCTAGTCCTCAGTCCAAAAAAAAAATTAAGGAAAAGAAAAGAAAAAAAGAAAAAAATTTATTAAAATATTATTAGAAACTGTCCACGGAGCGTCGGCCATGCCACGTAGGAAGGCTAGCGATTTCCGGTCAAAATTGACCGAATAGACTCAATTGACAAAATGTGAAAATGTTTAAAACTTAATTGACACAATAAAAAAATTTTAGGATTAAACTGGCGCAAATGCAATAGATCTAGGATTTTTTTGGGAATTTTGCTAATGTGCACATCTTTCGTGTTTTTCCTAAGCCACATAAGAAAAACACTCGATCGTGTTGAGCCAGTCAGTGGAAGTCATAGTCTTTGTCCTTATTGAAGCCCATGATGTGAAATCGTCAAATTAAAAGGTTCTTGAATTTTCTTATCCAAATTCATAATCAATGGGACACATGCCGGCTTGTGTTTAACTTTATATTGAGCTAGTCCTTTTTATGAAGAGGTTCTTGAATATTTCAGGACCTCAAGGGTTGCTGATTACTTGCGCTAATACATTATAAAATTCCGCCCATAAGATGTCCACGGAGCATACACCTACTATTGAAGTGACAAAACGAAAGGCAAAAAATTAGAATGGTTGCAGTACATAATCTTCTTACAAATAGCATGAAGATAACATATTAAGTAGAGTATCATCGAGTTGATTATTTAGAGATTTTTTTGATTTGATCATGGATACTCTACTTGATGTGTTATTTTCATGCTGATTTGTAGAAGATTCTGCAGTGTAGCCATATCGTTTTTTTGATTTCTGATTTGTTACTTCAATACTTTCAATAAAAAAAAGTTATACCATTATTGTTTTCTTTCAAATATAGCATACTTTTCTTTGGCCAAATGAACTTAATTGACTTGATTTTGTAGTTGAATTAAGAAATCTAGAGCATATTAACGGTGTTACATCAAGTGGGTTTCATATAAGACTCACATGATCTAACGATTGAAATCAAGTGGCTTCACATGTAACAGATGTATGTACGAATATTTCGAGAATAAGTGCTCATATCACTTCACATTGTGGCCCATGACGTTAGATGCCTATATATGCTTGTGAAGGTGCCACGTATCTCAACCCTCCGCCTTTGGATTAGTCACTTCGTTGTCCGACTAAGTTTGGAATTCTTCATGAACACACTTCTTGTACACACTGCATACCATGAATCTTCCTCGTCTCTCTTTCATCATCTCCTTCATCTTGTCCACAGCTTCGATTTCTGGACAGAAACTCTACACTCCGACGCTGAGCCTACAACGCCGAGACATCTTCCAAGACCCGGAACGTGTGGTTTCGGCATCCATAACTAACGGTTTCGAAACATTCTTCTTCAACCAAACGCTCGATCATTTCAACTACAGACCCGAGAGCTACACCACCTTCAAACAGAGATACTTGATCAACTCCAACTACTGGGGTGGCGCAAATTCCAGTGCGCCGATCTTCATTTACCTCGGCGCTGAATCACCAATCGACGGAGCCCCGACCGTGATCGGGTTTCTGACCGATAACGCAGCTCAATTCAAGGCTTTATTAGTTTATGTTGAGGTAATACATTTGAATTCTACCATTTCCTTCTCAGCCCATGCACGAATGTTCTTTTTGTCTAATTTAAGCTTCTTCTAACTACGTAATTAAATTCTTCTTTTCCTTGTGGAATTTTTCTTGACAGCATCGGTATTATGGTGAGTCAATTCCACTTGGGATGAGCTTCCAAGAAGCTCTCAATGATACAAATATTCGCGGGTATTTTAGCTCGGCCCAAGCTTTGGCCGATTATGCAGCCATTATAATGCACGTGAAGCGGAAATTAAAAGCCAGAGATTCTCCAGTTATTGTGGTGGGAGGATCATATGGAGGAAGTAAGTGCAAAGTGTATAATATTCTATACATATTTGTGTATGGTAGAAAGAAATAATCGAAAAAAGGTTCCACCGGAAGTTTGACGGGTTCTGATATAAGTTCTCTGTTGACTATGTAAAATAACCAATGATACGAGAAAATGATGAGTTGTTGTTGTCATTTATTTTCAACAAAAGCACTAATTCCTTTTTTTACGTGAGAAAGATATATTATATTGTTATATTAAGTTGTTGAATTCTAATAGCTAATGCGAATTTCAGTGCTTGCTTCGTGGTTCCGGCTAAAATATCCGCACGTGACCCTCGGAGCTCTGGCCTCATCGGCTCCAATACTGTATTTCGACGATATTACCCCGCAGGATGCATACTATTCTGTGGTCACCAAGGATTTTAAGGTAATTACACCCGTAATTTCTCTTCTTCTCCTTTTGTTCTGATAATGGAGTGTGTGGCACTTTTCGAGCATCCAAAGAATATCCATTAATTGACGCAAAATCCCTATCTTCCCATTTTATGCACGCAAGGTAAGTACATAAGTACACACACTCTTGCTCCTAGGGGATGGAATTAACAGAATTCAACGGTATAGTTATGTGTAACCATAGCTTAAGTGAGAAAGACATACAAATTTATTGTCTGAATAATCTTTAGAATCTAAATATCTATTCACTGTTTTTCATTGTTAGTCTCGAACCATGGTCTTTTTGCACAGGAAGCTAGCAAGACTTGCTACCAAACTATAGGAGACTCGTGGTCAGAGATCGATAGAGTTCTTCAGGAGCCTAGCGGCCTTTCAAACTTAAGCAAGATGTTCAAGACTTGCAAGTATGTGATCTGATCTGTCATAATCGAGTGCTATAGAGTATTCCCCTTCCAATTTCTCAATTTAAGGGAGTTGAATTGACTCAATTCACCATATGAGATCAGGAACATAATCTGCGCTCACTCTTCAATTCGGGGCGAAGTTTCATGATCTTCGAGGCTGAATTGAGTCTTCGAGAATGCGCGTAAATGTTAATTTATGAAGGAGACAAAATCAGTCATAGAATAACTACTGCTTCTTGTTGTGTGTGTACGGTGTAGGCCTTTGGAGAGTGGGGATGAGCTGAAGAACTACTTGGTATCGTTGTACGCGCGAGCAGCTCAATATGATGATCCACCAAGATATCCGGTGACAGTGATATGCAAGGGCATTGATGGAGCAAATACCACCGAAAATGGCATTCTTGGCAAGATATTTGCAGGCGTTGTGGCCTACCACGCGAACTCCTCATGCTACGTCAATCCTCCCACTAATGTTTCTGAAACTAGCCTAGGTTGGAGGTGGCAGGTACAATACTCTAAATTATCACATTTAAGCATTCGAGGAGGCCCGATGGGTCTCAAGTTTACTTAAAGGGAGATTTGCTTGCAGAGATGCAGCGAAATGGTAATGCCCATCGGCATCACAAACAATTCTATGTTCCAACCAGAACCTTTCGTCTTGAGCAGCTTCATTGATTATTGCGTCTCCCTGTATGGCGTCGCGCCTCGTCCGCATTGGGTCACTACGTACTACGGTGGTCATGTATGATTTCCAATGGTTGTTGGAATATATGCGTTCGGCTCTTATTTCAATCAGTAAATTAAATTGTTTCCTATGCATGAAATTCAAAGTAAATTTTACCATTGTCGTCCCCGACCTTTTTTTTTTGTTGCAGGATATAAAGCTAGTTCTTCGTAGGTTCGGCAGCAACATTATTTTCTCAAATGGACTCCGAGATCCTTATAGTAGCGCGGGGTATATAACATTATATGCTTATCTCCACACATTTGAATAATTAAAAATTTTACATTACATAATAGTTAATAATTCTATCTCTTTTTCTATCTTAGGGTCCTGAAGAACATTTCTGACAGTATCATTGCCGTCTACACAAAGAAAGGTATATAACCAGGCAATGTGTGTGTTGTTTGCGACTTGTCTTATGCACCCGTGAATCACATAAGAGAAGAACAAGATTGATGCATGCTAATTTTTTTTCACTGGAACTTGAATTCTCTCATCTGTCAGTGAATGCCTTGCAGGTTCCCATTGTTTGGATATACTTGCAAAGAAGCAAACCGATCCAGACTGGTTGGTCATGCAACGAAAAACTGAAGTTGACATTATAAAAGGGTGGATAGCCAAATATTATGCCGATCTTCTCGCTTTCAAACAATGATATGATGAGATGTTATAGCCATAAATATGGATGGTGAATTGATTCGGAAAGGCCATTTCGATAACAAATGAGAACAAAAGAATAAGGTCTATGTATCTCACCATAATTAAAGTTATCCTTGTATTTCGTTGCTCCATTAGAACGAGCTCTTAATCAAGGAAATCAAAATTACTTACCCCAATTTTATATTTATGCCATGTATTTGGTTCATAACAAGCTTCCAGTTAATTGACCCACAATTAAAACTGGTCTTTTTTTTTTTTTTACTGATTTAGCAAAGATTTTCATTTTATTTCGACTTTCATATATTGTGGTATGGGTTTATGGATTCACATTCAACACAAGAACTTAGGAACATATGAAATTAAACATTTATCTAATGAATGAAATATTTTTTTGAGCTGCTCACAATTGTAAAAGTAGAAAGCTTAGCAGGGTCTGAGGAAAAAAAAAGCACAAGTCTGGCTTAACACATAAATTAAGAAGAGCATTTAAATGTCAATGTGGGCACCGGGTCGAACATAATCATGGAACGAGTAAAAAGTAAAAAGCTCTTCGTAAGACTCGAGGAAAGACTAGGTTATTCACCAATGACAAAGCGTCGAAACTTGGCACTATACTCCATCCACATATTTATTTTCATAAGATACGACACATCCCTCGTGCTTTTCCTAAGCGACATGTGCCAACGACAGTCGATCGTGTTGAGCCAGTCAATGGAAGCTCGGTTCGTGGGCAATACACATGCCGATTGTAGTTGTCATTATTGAAGCCCCGCAATGTGAAATCGACAGGATAAAAGGTGATTAAGACGTTTAGTTGGAAGAAATCAGTGAAAGAGAACCTTAATTAGTGTCACGATATCACTACAAAAAAACTGAATTTTTGCCACGAAAATTTGCGACGAAAAAATTTTCATTGCAAATTTACGACAAATTTTCCAACGAAAAGTAAAATTCGTTGGAAATTTTCTTTGGAAAATTTTTTGTCGCAAAATTTGTTGGAAATTTTCAACAAAAAAATTTTCGTTGCAAAATTCGTTGGAAATTTCCAACGAAAAAAAATTCGTTGGAAATTTCCAACGAATTTTCCCACGAATTTCAATTTTCCGGGTAATTATTTCATTGTGTACATTTTTCGTTGGAAAATTCGTTGGAAATTTCCAACGAATTCCAAAAAAACCCGGTACTGTTCGGCATTTTTTATATTCGTTGGAAAATTCGTTGGAAATTTCCAACGAATTTTCCAACGAATTTCAATTTTCCGGGCCATTACTTCAGTGGGTACAATTTTCCAACGAATTTCAATTTTCCGGGCAATTATTTTAGTGTGTACAATTTTCGTTGCAAAATTCGTGAGAAATTTGCCACGAATTTTGCAACGAAAACCCTACTTCTTCCTTATTCAATATTTTCGCGCTCGTTATTCCCACAACTCTCAATTTCCACGTTCTCTCTCTCTCTCTCTCTCTCTCTCTCTCTCTCTCTCTCCTTCGCCTTCACCTTCTCCCTCCGTCTCCCCCTCCGCCTCCCCCTCCGCCTCCTCCCCCGCCGCCCCCCCTCCTCCTCCGGCTCCGGCTCCGGCTCCGGCTCCGGCGCCATGGACACCAAGCCTCCGACGCCCCCGACGCCACCAAGCCTCGTCGTCGGCGAGGGCCGAGCTCGCTGGCCATGGCGAGCTCGGCCCTCGCCATGGCCGGCGAGGCTAGGAGATGACGACGAACTTGACGGGCGGCGGCCTCGAAGCCTGCTCCCGCCCCTGCTGCTGCTGCTTCTTCTTCATCTTCTTGTTCTTCGGCGCAACAGCCTCGCCGACGACGAGCTCGAGCTCGCCCAAATCTGGGCGAGCTCGGCCCTCGCCGACAACGAGGCTTGCCCTCGCCGGCCATGGTGAGGGCCGAGCTCGCTCAGATCTGGGTCAGCTCGGCCCTCGCCGGCGACGAGCTTGGCCCTCGCCGGCGGCGAGGGCTATTTTTCGACAAAATTTTTTTTTTTCGACCAAAAAAAAAATTTCCTCGATTTTTCGACCAAAAAAAATTTGTAGTTTCCAACGAAAAAAAATTCGTAGGAAAAAAAAATTCGTTTCCAACGAATTTAGCCACGAGTTTTCCAACGAATTTTCCAACGAAAAAAAATTCGTTGCAAATTTCCAACGAAAATTGAAATTTTTCGTTGGAAAAATTTGCGACGACTTATTACCAACGAATTTTTTTTCGTTGGAAATTCGTTTTCCAACGAATTTTTCCAAATTTTTCGTTGGAAATTTCGTCGGAAAAAACATGTTTTTTTGTAGTGTATGTCTAAAACATATAATAGATTTTTCTTTTGGCCGGATCAATATAATAGACTTGATTTTGTAATCAAACATACTCCTTGCAAACAATGTTACATTAAGTAAGTTCCATGTGAAACTCAGATGATCTAAAGATCAGGATTAAGTGGCATTGCATGTATAAGATGTACGTAACAATATTTCAAGAATAAGCACTCAAATTCCCTTAAAGCCATGGCCAAAGGACAGTAGATGCCTCACTCCAACGCTGAGTATACACTGTGAAGATGTCGTTCGAGATCCTGAATGGGCAATTTCGGCATCTATAACAGACGATTTCGAAGCCTTCTTCTTCAACCAAACGCTCGATCATTTCAACTAGAGACTAGAGAGCTACACTACCTTCGAACAAAGATACTTGATTAACTCCAACTATTGGGGCGGTGCGAATTCTAGTGCCCCAATCTTCGTTTAACTCGGTGCCAAACCACCACTCGACAGAGCCCCAACTAGGATCGGGTTTCTGATCGATAATGCAGCTCAATTGAAAGCTTTGTTAGTTTATATTGAGGTAGTACATTTGAATTCTACCACGCATGAATGTTCTTTGGTCTAATTGAAGCTTCATACTACTTACTCAAATTTCGTTTTCCTTGTGGAATGTTTCTTGTCAGCATCAGTATTATGGCGAGTCAATTCCGCTCGGGATGAACTTGGAAGAAGCTCTCAATGATGCAAATATTCGTGGGTATTTTAGCTCAGCCCAAGCTTGGGCCGATTATGCAACCATTATCATGCACGTGAAGAAGAAATTGAAAGTCCGAATCTCGAATCATTGTGGCAGGAGGATCATATGGAGGAAGTAAGTGCAATGATTATAATAATTCTATCGATATTTGTGAGCATAGATCGTGGAATATATTACTTTTTTTTACGGTTTGTGCTACCTTTTAATTTGAATACGAAAATGTTGAATCTCATTCCAACCTTCTCGTTCACGCGCGCGGGTACATGTGGTAGAAAGAAATAATAGAAAAAGGACTATATATGTGTGTTGCACGTAGGTTGTGATTTAGATACCTGTTCTAAATTTGAGTGTGTGAAGAACCGACAATATAATTATTGCGTGAAAACGATAAGTTGTTACTACCCTTCATTTTCAATGAAAATAATAATTCTTTTTACGTGAAAAAGATATTTCCTTATCTCAAGTTATTGAATTCTGATAACTAATATGAATTTCAGTGCTTGCTTCATGGTTTCGACTAAAATATCCACATGTGATCCTCAGAGCTGTAGCCTAATCAGCTCCAATACCATACTTTAATCATATTACCCTGCAGGATGCATACTTTTCAGTGATCACAAAGGATTTTAAGGTAATCACACTCGTAATTTCTCTTCTTCTTTTAGGTTCTAATAATGGAGTGGATAGCACTTTTAAAACATCCAAAGAATATTTATTGGTTGATGCGGTATCCCTGTCATCTTGTCTCGCGCACACAAGGTGAGTATCAAGAGAATTCAAGGGTGTGTCTTTTTCAAAATCATACATTAGATGAGAAAGACATACAAACTTACTACCCGAATAATCTTCGGAATCTTAATATATTTTCTTTCTTTATCGTAGTTTGTGTTGAGCCTTGGTCGTTTTGCACAGGAAGCTAGTGAGACTTGCTGCCAAACTAGAGGGGACTCGTGGTCGGAGATCGATAGAGTTGCTCATGAGCCTGACGGCACTTCAACCTTAAGCATGATGTTCAGGACTTGCTAGTATGCGGTCTGATGCGTCTTCTTTTATGTGTCTTAATCCTGAAATGAGTAAACTACTTAGAGTATCCCCATCCAATTTCTCAATTTACCTTCTGAGATCATGAACCTAACCCACACACACTTTTTTTGTGTGTGTGGAAGTTTAAGGCCTTTAGA
This sequence comes from Syzygium jambos, assembly GCA_031216235.1. Taxonomy (NCBI): domain Eukaryota; kingdom Viridiplantae; phylum Streptophyta; class Magnoliopsida; order Myrtales; family Myrtaceae; genus Syzygium; species Syzygium jambos. The sequence goes on along the minus strand of CM062229.1, from coordinate 12,200,637 downwards.
GAGTGGGGATGAGCTGAAGAGCTACTTGAAATCGTTGTGTTGGAGAGCAGCTAAATATGATGATCCAGCTAGGAATCCAGTGACGACGATATGCAACGGCATTGATGGAGCAAATACTACTGAGAATGGCATTCTTGGCAAACTATATGCCGGCGTTGTCGCTATAACATGAACTCCACATGTTACTTCAATCCTCCCACTAATGTATCTCAAACTAGTTTGGGTTGGGGGTAGCAGGTACAAGCACGGCCATTAATCTAGCCTATTTTAATTGAAGTATCCCATTCTTGAATCTACCTAGTAAAATTGTGCAGCGTTTAAGAAAAGTTACCCTTGTATTGAACTAAAAGGGAGATTTGCTTGTAGAGCTGCAGCGAAATGGTAATCCCCATAGGCATCACAAACAATTCTATGTTCCAACAAGACCCTTTCATCTTGAGCAGCTTCGTTGATGAATGCAACTCCTCGTATCATGTCGCGCCTCGACCACATAGTGTCACTACCTACTACGGTGGTCACGTGTGATTTTCGGCAGCAAAGAAAATTTATACATGGCTCTTATTTTTATCAGTAAATTATGCCAATTTCGATGCATAAAAATCAAAGCAAAGCTTACCACCGTCGTCCTTTGCCTTCTTTTTTTTTTTTTTCTTTTGGTGCAGGATGTAGAGCTGATTCTTTGTAGGTTCGGTAGCTACATCATTTTTTCAAACGGACTTCGAGATACTTGGAGTAGCGTGGGGTATAATAAATTATATGCTTATCTCCATACATCCGAAGAATTAAAATTTTACATTACTAAGTCACGCTTAACAATTTCCTCTCTTTTTCAATCTTAGGGTTCTAACGAATATTTTTTATAGTATCGTCACCGTCATATGGAGGTTTTGTTTTTTTTTACATCTTTTACTATGAAACATTTGATATTCGAATTTCATTATTTAACGTGAAAAAAACGAACTATTTAAAAATAGAAAATTTTGACAAGTGAAATCTTGTATTATATTTAGTGTCTCAAATATTCTTTTTGTTTAAATTTTTTTAGAGAAACTAATATTTTTTTTAAATCCCAAAAACTATAATTATATCCTCATTTTAATGCCCAAAATCGGTGGATCTACACATTTTATAGTGTGATATTGATTATGTAAATTCAATACTGAGAGTTTTGGTTTTTAATATTTTGAACAAGATTTAAAAGTGAGCCCATATTTACCCTTACTAAATAAAGGAGAATCTACTAAATTTCATATTACTTCATGTGCAATTTTGAGATGAAACATTTTAAATTATGTCTATATTATCATGATCGTTAAGGAATAATAGTTTGTTTAGTACAGTATTAGAATAAAGGTCATTGATTTAAATCCTGACGCTCCCTCTCAATTTTCTCCTCCATATTATGGGAAAATTACCAAAAAAGTCTTAAACCTTTTATAATTGTGCCAATTCAGTCCTAAACCTCTTGTAATTGTGCCAATTTAGTTCATCTGGCTACTTTTGGTTGGCCGGCGTTTACGTGGACGCCGGTCGGCGCCTGCCAACTAATGTGGCATATATTTTAATAATTATTTTTTTTATTTTTTTCCCCTAACTTCTTCCCCGGTCGCCAAGAGGCTGAGGCGTCGCCCAGATCGGGCGAGACATCGCCCAATGACAGCGATGTCTCGCCAAATCTGGGTGACGCCTTGCCGTCATCGGGTGAGGTCGAGCTCGCCCAACGACGGCAAGGTCTCACCAAATTTGGACAGCGCATCGCTGTTGCTAGGCGAGCTCGACCTCACCCAGCCATGGCGAGGCTCGACCTCACCTGGCGACGGCGAGGTCTCGCCAGATTTGGGCAAGCTCGACCTCGCCTGCCATGGGTGAGGCTAGCCCTCGCCAGATTTGAGCGGCCTTATCGTCACCAGGCAAGGTTGAGCTTGCCTGGCAACGGCGAGGTCTCGTCAGATCTGGGTGAGGTCGACCTTGCCCAGCAACAGTAAGGCCTCGCCGACCATGGGCGAGGTCAAGCTCCCCCAGCGACGGCGAGGCCTCGCCCGGCGACGGCGAGGCTTGCCCTCTCCAATGCTCCTCTTGCGGTGACCGGGGAAGAAGATAGGGAAAAAAAAAGAAAGAGAAAAAAATAAAAATTGAAAAATAATAAAAATTTATTAAAATGTATTGCCATGTCAGCTGGCCGGCGTCCACGTCAGTGTCGGCCTGCCAAAAGTGGTCGGATGGATTTAATTAGCACAATTACAAAAGGTTTAGGACTGAATTGGCAAAAAAAAAGAAGTTTAGGACTGAATTGACATAATTGCAAAAGGTTTAGGACTTTTCCGGTAATTTTCCCCAATATTATTATTACCGATATTCTGTCAGTCATCCTATTTCTGCGTGATCTTCTTGAGTTACATTCATATACTATTTTAGGAGCGTAGGGTATCGGCTTACACGCGAGCGGGAGGGTCAAGTAGAATGTCATATATAAGTTATTGGCCCTTTCTAACAATGATAATTATTCCAAGCACTGTGTTAGGTTAAATTTAGTGCTAAATGATATACCATTTGTCACGCCCCGTACTCCACGAAGCGTCAACATCTCACATTAAGGTCGAATTTGTGGTGCGACGTTCTCAGGATTACGTCACCGACCCGACCCAAATCAGAGAATCATAACACAAGCGAAACGACGTATAAATATAATATGTATATATATATATACACCCGTACAACTAACGACATAACCACGGATAGCACAACATAAGAATTCAGTATGATCAAAAACATTTACATACATTACTATTAACAGTAAATACATTATCCATTTACAGTGAGTACAACTACCACCAATAACGATCAGCAGCCACTAAGGTAAAAAAGGATCAGTGGCTAGGGTACTAGGCTGAGCTAAGATGGGCTTCAGTCAAAAAGGTACAGCCCATGCTACCTATGGTCAAAGATAGCCTAGGGAACCTAATCTGGATCAGAATCAGAGGACTCTAACGAGGAAGAACTATTTGGCAACTCCTTATCAGAATCTAACGATTCTAACTCAGACTCAACCTCCTCAGGTTGGTCCTCAGCGTCCATCTCCTCATGCTCAGGGTCCTTCTCCATCGGCTACTCAAAATGCTGGGGAATCCCAAAACGGATTAGCGCCTCTGCCATCCTCACTGCCGGGGGTCTAAAATGTTGGTTTTTCAACAACCGTGAGACGAATCTCAGCAAGTAAATAACCCCTAAACCTAAACTAGGCTAACATGCATCTCCTGACAGATGACTAAAACACGTAAAACAGTGTACCATAATATCATGATAATTGACCTAGGCCCGTGGCCTGGATCATTCATACTACGGCCCTGCAGGTTAGGCATTTATTAACAATCTTCATGTGCAGTTTATCGAACATGCACAACAACTGACGTACTCGGCACGCAATTGCCGTAACCAGGTATTCACAATTATTCCGACTCGAAAGCCAACAGATATACTGACCCGAAGGCCACAATTTAATCCGACCCGAAGGCCACAATTTAATCAGACCCGAAGGCCCGACCCGAAGGCCACAATTTAATCACCTCTGGTACATGCATTTTCGCACTCATAATTCGAGTTCACGTCAAAATGCGATATGCGAAATAATGCATTATGGGCACTCAAATCAATCATGAACATACAATTCGTTAATGCCAAAATGTGCCAAAGTATGATTAGTCATAACTCGACCCATTCCAATATATTGTCGGCATGCCCAGTTCATTTCTTTTTAGCCCTTCTTGGCACAGTACGTATTTCAAGTATTTAACACAATATAATTCTATATACTTAGGGTCTGCCATCAACAATTCAATCTCAGCCATTAATCCCACAAGCATGGTATCACACAATTTTAATCTAATCAATTCCCAATTAGCCATGGGATCACCCAATTTAAGCAGCCACCACAAGAATTCATTCGATCCCCAAACTTAGGCAAATTATTCAATTTCGGTTCTGTTGTGCACAGTACCAGAACAACCCATATTTGGGCATTAAATCACATCTAAATGAGCCTATTAAGCTCCAATTATACCCCACAATCATCCAATATACAACCACCTATAATTAGACTATAATCTAGTCTAATTAAACACTAATTCACCCATTTAAAGTGCAAATTTAACTAATTTGGATTTAGGGATTTAATACTCGCCTAAATCGATTCGAGTTGACGGAAACGAGCGGCCAATCGCAGGTGGATGGCAAGATCGGCGGCTACGTTCCGATGGCGACAACTCATGGCGGCGTACGGACGGCGACGTACGGACGATCGTGCGGACAACGTACGGGGACGGCTGAGGGCGAGCTTGAATGGCGGCCGGCGATGCTCGGCGCGGCGGTGGCGCTCCGGCGTCCACGGCGGCGAAGAACCGGTAGAGAGGGAGAGAGAAATCGGGAGAGGGGAAGCTGCTTGTGGGGGCTTCTGGCCGAATGAGGGTTGAGGAGAGAGAGAGAGGGTGGTCAGACCGGTCAAATAGGGTGGGCTGATGGAGGACACGTGTCGCCAATCCGGGAGTTTTGACCAAAATGCCCTTGATCCAACGGTCATCGTTCGTTCTCATCCAATAATTGATGGGCAAAAGGGTCGTTAGCCCCAATAATTGAGCTAAAAAAATCAGACTTAATTAATCCAAAATTTTCTCAAAATTCGGAGCTTAAAAATAGCCTAGGGACAGAATTGTCATTTTTTCGGTCCTGGGTTGAAATTTTAATTTTTGACCGTAACGACTCCAAATATGCGTGGCCACCCTAAAATGACATCGGTTGCGAAAAATAATCACATACGGCTTCGAAAATCGACATCGGAGTCTAGAGGGGCAAAATCGTAATTTTTGACTTCCGGATCGAAATTTCAATTTTCGACCGTACTAACCCCAAACGTGTGTGGCCAGCATAATATGACGTCAGAATCGTGAAAATAGCTTCTTAGGCCCTTGAAGATCGACACCGAAGTCCGGGTCCAATTTCGTAACCAAACTCGCTAAATTTCGAATTTCAGGGTCTCTCACTAACAGGCGGTTGTTTAGAGGTTACGCGTATCGACCTAGGGTTATCCGAATCACGACGGTCCCGATCACTCAAAGAATGAGAGGAATTATCGCTAGTTCCAGAGGTCGCCATCGTTCGGTTCAAGTTCGAGACTGGCTGGCCACGTGCACTTTCGGACGTGCAGAACCACCCGCGATCCAATTGTACATCGTTAGCCTTGGCAAAACGAAATCCGTCACTTTTCCTAAGATCGGACCTTGTTGGCCCAAAATATTCCCTCATTATTTCTCGAGATCGGTACCCAGTTCGCAATCGGGTCCCTGGTCCACCTACTGTTTTCCTAATTAGCCATACCCCTTTGGTTAGTATCTCGAGAGTGATCAGCTCTAGGCGAGACTTGCTAAAATGAAATGCGAAATAATATCAATTTATTGGTCCCGGAATTACATCGAAATTCAGGCTGTCACAACTCTTTCCCCCTTACAAAAATTTCGTCCTTGAAATTTGTAATCTACACTTACTCCTCAAACAAGTGGGGGTGTTGATGTCGCATGACCTCTTCGCTTTCCCAAGTAGCACCCTCTATTCTATGGTGCTCCCAAACAATCTTGACCATTGGAATCGTCTTATTCCTTAGCATCCTATCTTTCCGATCTTCGATCCTGACTGGCCTTTCCACGTATGACACTCTGTCGTCCACGTCTATCTCCTCATACTTCAGGACGTGAGTCGGATCTAGTTTATATTTTCTCAACATTGACACGTGGAATGCATTATGCACTTGGGATAGATTAGGTGGCAGGGCAAGTCGATAAGCCATATCTCCAGTCCTTTCCAATATTTCAAATGGACCGACATACCTTGGGCTGAGCTTCCCTTTCTTGCCGAATCGGGATAATCCCTTCATAGATGATACTTTGAAAAACACATGGTCTCCAACTTGAAACTCTAAGGGTCGTCGTCTCCGATCAGCATAGCTTTTCTGGCGACTTTGTGTTGTCTTCAGCCTTTCCCGAATAATTTCGATAGCCTCCAAGGTCTGTTGAACTAATTCTAGGCCCGTAATACTTCGCTCGCCAACTTCATCCCAATATACTGGCGTTCTACACGCCCTGCCATACAAGACTTCAAACGGGGCCATCTGGATACTCTGTTGGTAACTATTGTTGTAGGCGAATTCCACTAAGTGTAGTTGTTCTTTCCACTTGCCTTGAAAATCCACTACACAAGCCCGCAACATGTTCTCCAGAGTTTAAATCGTCCTTTTAGATTGGCCATCCGTCTGTGAATGATAAGCCATATTGAACTACAACTTTGTTCCCAATGCCGTCTGCATACTCTTCCAAAAGTTAGCCGTAAACCTCAGGTTGCGGTCCGAAGTGATCGTCACTGGTACTCCATATAACTTGACGATTTGTCGCACATATAATCCGCGTACCTTTCTAATTCAAAATCCTTTCGCACTGCTAGAAAGTGCGCTGACTTAGTCAATCGATCTACGATCACACATATAGAGTCGTGCCCTCTCTGACTTCTTAGCAATCCCGTTACGAAATCCATGGTGATGTGTTCCCATTTCCACTCTGGAATTTCTAATGGTTGTAGCAGTCCCCCAGGTTTACAGTGTTGTGCCTTCACTTGCTGGCACGTCAGACACTTGGCCACATATCTGGCCACATCCTTCTTCATTCTATTTCACCAATAATGCTGCCGCAGATTCTGGTACATCTTCGTACTGCCAGGGTGGATGCTATATTTACTACGACGTGCTTCACTTAGAATTTCTTCCTTAAGCTCCAAATCATTGGGTACGCATAGTCGCCCACGAAACTTCAAAACTCCGTCCTCGGACACTTGGAAGTCCGACTTCCTCTTGGCGATGTCCATCTCAATCATCTTCTGAATCTCTAGATCCGTAGACTGCAATTCTCGGTTCTTGGTTTGAATCTCCGGTTCTATTCTCAAAGCAGCTAGTAAGTTTGATACGTGGCTCACTTCAAACTTGAACTATGAATCTCTAAGCCTCTCCAGCAAGGTCCATTCCTTGATCATCATATGCGCCATACTTGACTTACGACTCAGCGCATCAGCGACTTGATTTTCCTTCCCCGGGTGATATATAATATCGCAATCGTAGTCCTTCAGCAGTTCCATCCATCGGCGCTGCCTCATGTTCAATTCTTTCTGCGAGAATAAGTACTTGAGACTCTGATGATCTGTGTAGATTTGGAATTTTTCTCCACATAGGTAGTGCCTCCAAAGTTTGAGCTCAAACACAATGCAACCAACTCTAAGTCGTGTGTCGGGTAGTTCATCTCGTGTGACCTCAACTGACGCGACGCATACGCGACTACTTTTCCGTGCTGCATCAGTACACAACCTAGTCCTCATAGCGAAGCATCGCTGTAGACTTTAAATCCTCCGGGTCCAGACGGAATAGTTAATACTAGGGTAGTTGTCAGCTTGAGCTTCAGTTCCTAGAAATTCCGTTCACATTTGTCATCCCACTCAAACTTGACTTCCTTTTTCAGCAATCGCATTAATGGCATGGCTATTGACGAGAATCCTTCCACAAAACGTCGATAATAGCCGGCCAATCCTAAGAAACTCCTGATTTCCGTCACGGATGTCGGTCTGGGCCACTTAAGTACTGCCTCGATCTTAGTCGGATTCACAGAGATTCCTTCTCCCGAAACTATGTGTCCAAGAAACGCTACTTTACTAAGCCAAAATTCGCATTTGCTGAACTTCGCATAAAGTGCATGCTCCCTCAAGGTCCGTAGCACCTCGGTCAAATGCACTTCGTGTTCTTCCGGACTCTTCGAATATACTAGAATATCGTCGATTAACACAATGACGAACTGGTCTAAGAATTCCTTGAATACCCTGTTCATCAGATCTATAAAATCTACAGGGGCGTTGTTAAGCCGAAGGGCATCACTGTAAATTCATAGTGCCCGTATCTCGTCCTAAAGGTGGTCTTGGGTATGTCTTCCTTCCGAATTCTTAATTGATGATACCCAGTCCATAAGTCGATCTTGGAGAACACTGATGTTCCTTATAGTTGATCGAAGAGATCGTGAATCCTCAGCAGTGGATATTTATTCTTTACCGTCACCTGATTCAGCTGCCGATAATCTATACATAGCATCAACGTCCCGTCCTTTTTCCTTACAAACAGGACTGGAGCTCCCCATGAAGACGCACTAGGACGAATAAACCTCTTATCCAGCAATTCCTGCATATGGACCTTCAACTCTTTCAACTCGGATAAGGACATCGAATAAGGGGCCTTAGAAATTGGCTCAGTACCTGAGGCCAATTCTATTACGAATTCTACTTCTCGCTCAGGCGGTAAACCCGGCAATTCCTGAGGAAAGACCTCGAGGAAATTTCACACTATGGGTATTTTTTCCAATTTAGGTTCTGCCACCGTCGGGTTCATTACGTTCACCAGATACCCCTCGCAACCTTCATCGAGCAACTTTGTCACCTCAAGCGAGGAAATCCAGGGGATTGAGGTTCCTCCTCGGTTTCCCTGGAATTCAAACCTAGGATGTCCAATCGGGTTAAATAGGATCATCCTATTGCCGTAATCCATAACGGCTTTCTACTTCGTCAACCAGTCCATACCGATGATCACATCGAAATCATGCATGGCCAATATAACCAGGTCAATTCTTTCTTCTCTATCCCCAATCACAATTTTACAATCAAGACACCCCATCGATACTAACATCCTATCATGCAGTGGGGTCGACACACAGAGCATATTCTCAAGCAATACAGGTTCAATACCAACCAATCTAACGAACTGCTCTGAAATAAATGAATGGGTCGCCCCGGGATCAAATAACGCATATGCAGCATGATCACAGAGAGAAATGGTACCTGTGACTATGCTCGACGCATCTTCTGCATCCTTATGCGCCATTGCATAGACCCTGCCTAGCGCGAGAGGTCTTTCTTGAACAGCCGATGGGGGATTTTCGGCTTGATTCCCAACTCTGGGTGATTGTTGCATCGGGGGTCCTGAAGGGCGTTGTTGGGGACAGTTCTTAATTTGATGCTCCAAACTTCCACATCGAAAACATGCCCCAAATCTGTTTCGGCTGCTGATTAGGCTTCCCAATATTTCTCCTAGGTGGTGGAATAATCGCCTATTACTTGTCATCAGTTTCTTGCCAAAGTGGCGGTTGTCCCTATTCTGAGCAAACCGTGATCCAGATGCGGCTGCCCTATCCATCAGTTCCCGTTCCATGGTCTGAATTCGTTCGTACAGTTCTCGGTAGTCGCGAATATTCAACAAAAGCATCTGAGTGCGAAGATCCGGTCTCAGACCATCCCGGAATCTTCGAGCCTTATCTAGTGGATTTTCTACCATCCTTGGAGCGAACCTCGATAGTCTCGCAAATTTTGCCTCATACTGGACTACTGTCATTGAGCCTTGACGAAGTCTCATGAACTCCGTCATTTTCTTCTCCTGAGCACTCTCTGAAAAGTATTGCCCATAAAAATTCTCAACAAATACCGTTTAGGTCTGGTCTACACCCTCTGGAAACACCTTATCTTTGACGGCTTTCCACCAGTCATTAGCATTGTCCTGCAATTGGTATGTTGCCAAAGTAATTTTCTCGGTTTCGATGCATCCCAATAAATCGAATGCCTTTTCTAACTCTTCCACCCAACGTGGGCAGTTTCAGGGTCACCTCGGCCCGTAAACTTAGGTGGTTTCAACTTAAGAAACTGCTCTACTAGCTGGTGCATCTGCCTAATCGCCACCACTGGTTGAGCTTGTGCCTACTGGGCTTGATTTCCATTGAGAGCAGCAGCTACTATAGCCCCAGCAGCCTAAGTGGTCACATTATCTCGCTCTTGAGCTTGTCTATCCATCACATCCCCAATCCTTTCTAACACCCTAAGAACTCCTTCCATACGCGGATCTTCCACAGGTCTAATATCAACTCTGGGGTCCACTACAGCTCCAGCATTAACTTTAGGGTTTTCTACCGTTCTAGCACCCATCTCGAGGTCCTCTACAACTCTAGCTCGAGCACGACCTCCACCTCTGGTTCCTCTTCCTACGCCCCTTCTTGGGACTCTTCCTAAACCTCTTCCTTTGCTGCTCATTATATCCGCTTCCTACCACTCTCCTACCTACTGTAATTTCACTAGGAATTAAAAACCTAAACCAAACTAAACTGGTCTAAGGCCCTAGGCAGGTAGCTAGCACGACAATAATCAACCACCCAGCATGCAACTAAACATAAACAACACAGAACCTCAAACAAGGAGATACACCTTCTCACCTTAGGTCCTGTCGCACCTGCATCTTATGAATCAATTTATATATGCACTCAATCAATCACAAACAGTCAAGAGGTACACTTAGCACACGAGGTCACCTTATTGACTACCCATGGTCTCATCGCTCCTTATCACTTCATACTTCGACCTGATTGGACCGAGCTAACCTTGCTCTGATACCAATTCAAATAGAGATGTCACGCCCCGTACCCCACGAAGTGTCAACATCCCACATTAAGGTCGAATTTGTGGTGCAATGTTCCCAGGATTACGTCACCGACCCAACCCAAATCAGAGAATCATAACACAAGTGAAAACGACGTATAAATATAATATGTATATATATACACCCGTACAACTAATGACATAACCACGGATAGCACAACATAAGAATTCAGTATGATTAAAAACATTTACATACATTACTATTAACAGTAAATACATTATCCATTTACAGTGAGTACAACTACCACCAATAACGGTCAACAACCACTAAGGTCAAAAAGGATCAGTGGCTAGGGTACTAGGCTGAGCTAAGATGGGCTTCAGTCAAAAAGGTACAGCCCATGCTACCTATGGTCAAAGATAGCCTAGGGAACCCAGTCTGAGTCAGAATCAGAGGACTCTGACGAGGAAGAACTATCTGGCAACTCCTTATCAGAATCTAGCGATTCTAACTCAGACTCAGCCTCCTCAGGCTGGTCCTCAGCATCCATCTCCTCATGCTTAGGGTCCTCTTCCATCGGCTGTTCAAAATGCTGGGGAATCTCCAAACGGATTAGCGCCTCTGCCATCCTCACTGCCGGGGGTCTGAAATGTCGGTTTTCCAACAACCTTGAGACGAATCTCAGCAAGTAAATAACCCCTAAACCTAAATTAAGCTAACATGCACCTCCTGATAGACGAGTAAAACACGTAAAACAATGTACCATAATATCACGATAATTGACCTAGGTCCGTGGCCCGGATCATTCATACTACGGCCCTGCAGGTTAGGCATTATTAACAATCTTCACATGCAGTTTATCGAACATGCACAACAACTGACATACTCGGCACACAATTGCTATAACCAGGTATTCAGAATTATTCCGACCCGAAGGCCAACAGATATACTGACCCGAAGGTCACGACCCGAAGGCAACAATTTAATCCAACTCGAAGGCCTAACCCGAAGGCCACAATTTAATCAGACCCGAAGGCCCGACCCGAAGGCCCGACCTGAAGGCCACAATTTAATCACGTCTGGTACATGCATTTTCGCACTCATAATTCGAGTTCACGTCAAAATGTGATATGCGAAATAATGCATTATGGGCACTCAAATCAATTATGAACATACAATTCGTTAGTGCCAAAATGCGCCAAAGTATGATTAGTCATAACTCGACCCATTCCAATATATTGTTGGCATGCCCAATTCATTTCTTTTTAGCCCTTCTTGGCACAGTACGTATTTCAAGTATTTAACACAATATAATTCTATACACTTATGGCCCGTCATTAACAATTCAATCTCAGCCATTAATCCCACAAGCATGATATCACACAATTTTAATCCAATCAATTCCCAATTAGCCATGGGATCACCTAATTTAAGCAACCACCACAGGAATTCATTCAATCCCCAAACTTGGGCAAATTATTCAATTTCGGTTCTTTTGTGCATAGTACCAGAACAGCCCATTTTTAGGCATTAAATCACATCTAAATGAGCCTATTAAGCTCCAATTATACCCCACAATCATCCAATATACAACCACCTATAATTAGACTATAATCTAGTCTAATTAAACACTAATTCACCTATTTAAAGTGCAAATTAAACTAATTTGGATTTAGGGATTTAATACTCGCCTAAACCGATTCGAGTCGACGGGAACGAGCGGCCAATCGCCGGTGGACGGCAAGATCGGCGGCGGCGTTCCGACGGCGACAACTTACAGCGGCGTACGGACGGCAACATACGGACGACGTACGGGGACGGCTGAGGGCGAGCTAGAATGGCGGCCGGCGATGCTCGGCGCGGCTGCGTGGCGGTGGCACTCCGGCGTCCATGGCGGCGAAGAACCGGCGGAGAGGGAGAGACAAATCGGGAGAGGGGGAGCTGCTCGTAGGAGGCTTCTGGCCGAATGACGGGTGAAGAGAGAGAGAGGGTGGTCAGACCGGTTAAATAGGGTGGGTTGATGGAGGACACGTGTCGCCAATCCGGGAGTTTGACCAAAATGCCCTTAATCCAACGGTCATCGTTCGTTCTTATCCAATAATTGATGGGCAAAAGGGTCATTAGCCCCAATAATTGAGCTGAAAAAATCAGACTTAATTAATTCAAAATTATTCCAAAATTCGGAGCTAAAAAATGGCTCAGAGGCAGAATGGTCATTTTTCCGGTCCCGGGTCAAAATTCCAATTTTTGATCGTAACGACTCCAAATATACATGGCCACCCTAAAATTACATCGGCCGCGAAAAATAATCACATACGGCTTCGAAAATCGACATCGGAATCCAGAGGGGCAAAATTGTAATTTTTGACTTCCGGGTCGAAATTCCAATTTTCAACCGTACTAACCCCAAACGTGTGTGGCTAGTATAATATGACGTCAGAATCGTGAAAATATCTTCTTAGGCCCTCGAAGATCGACACCGAAGTCCGGGTCCAATTTCGTGACCAAACTCGCTAAATTTCGAATTTCAAGGTCTCTCACTAACGGGCGGCTGTTTAGAGGTTACGCGTATCGACCTAGGGTTATCCGAATCATGACGGTCCCGATCACTCAGAGAATGAGAGGAATTATCGCTAGTTCCAAAGGTCGCCATCGTTCGGTTCAAGTTCGGGACTAGCTGGCCACATGCACTTTCGGACGTGCAGAACCACCCGCGATCCGATTGTACATCGTTGGTCATGGCCAAACCAAATCTGTTACTTTTTCTAATATCGGCCCACGTTGGCCCAAAATATTCCCTCATTATTTCTCGAGATCGGTACCCAGTTCGCAATCGGGTCCCTGGTCCACGTACCGTTTTTCTAGTTAGCCTACCCCTTTGGTTAGTATCCCGAGAGTAATTAACTCTGGGCGAGACTTAATAAAATAAAATGCGGAATAATATCAATTTATTGGTCCCGGAATTACATCGAAATTCAAGCTGTTACACCATTACTAAATTTATGTGGCAAAAATCCAACAAATAGACATAGTATCGAAACTAAATTGGGGTTCTGCGATCATGCCGTACATTGGAAACAAAAAGTCCAATTTCAGTGCACAAGCATGAGGTCGCACAAGGTTTATAAATTGTATAAGCATTTGTTGGCCAAAAATATTGGAATGAGTAAGCACTCGGGAAGCCTATTTTCCCATTTTCCAGAGGTTTAATCCTATTTGTTTCTACTAATTTGCACGTGTGGCAAATTGCGTTCTCCATTTCGTTTTCACGGTTTTTAACTGGACAGTTACAATCGATTATCCTCCTATTCTCATTTGATGATTCCCTCAAATAATCTCTTCGAACGTGGTGGCATCACACCCACCCATTTCCTTAGGGTATTCTAGGAAAAGTTTAAACAGGCTACGCAGCCTCACATCATGTATGCCGTCGACCCGGCCCACTGACTGTCTCGTCTTCACAAATGGGGTGAATCCATTGGACACACAGATCCTACCTTACGTATAATCATATGGGCTTGTGTTTCCCTTGTCTTGAGCAAGTCCTTTTTATCAAGAGGTTCTTGAATATTTTACGACCTCGAGAGTTGTTAATTAGTTACACTAATACATTATACACTTAACCCAAAAAGATGTCTAAAGAGCATAGACTTACAATAAAGATATTATATACCAACACTATTTTCTTTCAAATATATTAGACTTTTCTTTTGGCCCAATAAATATAATTGACTTGGTTTTGTAGTGCATATAAGACTAGAGCATATATTAAATGTTACATTAAATGAATCCATGTGAGACTCATATGATCTAATTGTTGACATCTAAATTTTGGTGACCCATTTAGCTATATTCCATATAGCTATTAAAAGCATTTTTATTAATAACATAAATTGCATTTTGATTGAACTAGTGCATGGAAGGTTTGAGCTTAAAATTAGCTGAGCTAAGTCTACAAGAATGCAGAATTTGGCCAAACCCATTGAAGATTATAGTGGCGCGGTTCAACTCCTAATTTTTTTTATGTACTGAACAACTATGCCAAAATTTAAGTGTTAACAGGTGAAGCGTTAAGTAATATGTCATATATAAAGTATTTGCCCCTTCAATAGTTTAAACATTTTGCAAAAGGCAATTAGTCTAACAATGATATTTATTCCAAGCATTGCATTAGGTTAGTTCTAGTGCAACATGATATGCCATTTATGAATTGAGGCGGCAAAAAGTCAGTCAATATAGTACCAAAATGATAATAGGCTTCTATGACGATACCGTGCATCGTAAACCAAAAAGTCCAATTGCAGTGTGCAAGCATAAAGGTCGAGCAAGTTTTATAAATTTGAATAAGCACTTATTGGCCGAAAGATTAAAACTTAGTTATCACTCGGGAAGCCTATTTTCCCATTTCTTAAAGTTTTTTCCAAACTGTTTCTAGTTCTTTGTTTTGCAGAACTGTGTACTGGTCTACTCTAGGATAATATAATTTACGCCAGTGGCAAATTATACTCTCCATTTCAATTAAATGGCGCTTTCTTGGAACCTTCCGGAATAAAAAGCTCAATAATCGACAACGTCTATCCAAGACTTTGTCAAAATCAACTAACTATCCTCGTATTCTCACCTCATCTTTTGATCATTCCCACTTGTGTCTTGCTTACTTGTGTTATTAATCGTAATTATATTCCATTTGGGCGTTTGGAAGGGCTTAGTCTAACAGCAACAACACAATCAGCTAACGACGTAATCAGTAATGAAGGCAATCTAAATATATAAATACAGGTTGAGTACTAGTCTCTCGTAGAGTCAGAGGTTGTCTATTACATAAATAATGCGTCAAGTAGAAGCAAAACCATTGACTCCGATGATCAATTACCACCTGTTATTCTTTCTCTTAATTTTTTTAATGAAATCCATATGGTTTTGGAGCCGTGTCACCTATAGTCATTCTCCTGATCCTGAATTGTTCTAACGTAATTTCGCATAGAAAATGATAGTACAAAAGGGGATCGTGGGTTGCTATATAAAGCTGAACTAGTTGACGCCAAGGAACATCATAAAAACCCTTCCCTTCGCAAGCAATGCTTTAGCTTAAGCAATGACCAGAAACCCTAACTTGTCTTCATCACATTATAGCCTTTTGTTCATTCTGACACTTAGGGTGTGTTTGTTTTACGAAAAATGAACCATTTTTGGAAAATACTTTCCAGGAAATCATTTTTTAGGAAAATGAACTCATTTTTCGGTGTTTGGCTAAAACCTAAAAAAGACTTGGAAATGAACAGTGTAAGCGATGTCAAGACGTGTAACGGTGAGATATATAAGACTACCATCCAAGTGTTGATAAAGTGTAGGATTTGGAAGAAGAGTTCCATCCTTGTCATTGAATTTTGCATTTGACTCAATGGGTGTAGATGAAATCTTGTTATCAGTGAGCCCAGCTCAAGAAATAAGATCAGTGGCATATTTTGCTTGATACAAACAATAACCGGAAGCATCAGACGCAAACTCCAAGCCTAGAAAATAGCTGAGTCGCCCAAGATCTTTCATTTCAAACTGTTAACTAAGACACTGCTAGAGTTTGATAATGCTGGTCTGATCATAGCCAGTAATAACCATATCATCCACAGATAAAAGCAGTATAATGTACCCACGATGTGTGCACCGAACAAAGAGAGCATGGTCATAAGAACTGGATTTAAAACCGAGAGATTCCATAGTTGAGCTAAACTTGGAGTACCATGCACGGGGAGCTTGCTTCAATCCATACAATGCCCGAGGTAATCGGCACACTTTATTAGATGAATGAGAGTATCTAGGAGGAGATACCATATCAACTTCCTTTGTGGGATCGCCATTAAGAAATGAATTTTCAACATCCATTTGAAATAGAGGCTAACGTTTAACAACGGCAACAGCAAGAAGACTGCGAACAAAAGTAAGACGAGCAACATGGGCAAAAGTCTCATCATAATCAATGTCGTACTCCTAAGTAAAGCCTTTTGCTACTAGCCGAGCTTTGTAGCAACCCGCTGTACCATCTGCCTTGGTTATAATCTTATATACCCATTTACTACCGACAGCAAACTTATCAGGAGGTAATTCAACCAAATCCCATGTGTGAGAGTTTTCCAAGGCTTGCAACTCATCTGCCATTGCTCGCTGCCAAAGAGGATTAGTACTAGCTTCTTTATAGGTGCAAGGTTTGTGAAGAGAAGCAATGGTAGAGTAACAATGATAATCACGAAGATGAGCCGGAGGTTGACTTACTCTGGTGGAACGACGAACAGAAGTAGATGGAATGGCTGAAGATTAAGGATCCTTGATTGGGGCAGACATGTCAGAAGTTGCCGAAGTGGGATCGCCAGATGGGCCTGCATCAAGATAAGAAGAAGACAACTGTGGAGAGGAAGATTCACAAGTTGATGGTAGTACAGGATCTTCTGGGAATAAATCAACTGAAGGATTGGTAAAGACAGGGACATGAGTAGAAGATTCAAAGGGATGAATGGATGAGAACATGTTATGTTCCCAAAATGAAACATGACGAGATACACAAAGACGGTTAGAAATAGGATCCCAACATCTATATCCCTTGTGTTCAATGCCACACCCAAGAAAGCAACATAAACGAACACGGGGTTCTAACTTTGTGCGTTCATGTGGAAGGAGGTGCATAAAACAAGCATTACCAAAGACTCTAAGACGACTGTAATAAGGAACCTTGCCATATAAACGCTCACAAGGAGAAATATTGTCTACGACAGGGGACAGGGTACAATTGATAGCATAAACAACAGTGAGACAAGCTTCCTCCCAAAACTTTTCTGGACAAGAGGCAAAGATTAAAAGAGTTCGAGTAACATCCAAGATATGCCTATGTTTACGTTTGGCATGACCATTTTGTTGGAAAGTCCCTGGACATGAACGATGAATAAGAGTACCTTGTTGGGAGAGAAGTCTAGAAATTCCATGTCTCGACATTCCATGGCATTATCGATACGAAAAACCTTGATATCTTTAGAAAAAAATTTTTTTCTCATGGCAACAAAATCACGATAGATACGAGTAAGCTCATATTGATTTTTTATAAGATAAAGCAAGGTATAATGAGAATAATCATCAATAAAAATGACAAAATAACGAGAACCTCCCATGGGTGCTGGAGAAGGTCCCCAAATGTCAGAGTGAATTCGATCAAAGGGAGCATGAGAGATAGATTCACTAAGATCAAATGGCAAGGCATGATGTTTTCCTAATTGACAAGGCAAGCAATGAAAATGTTTATCATCAACAGAGCCTAAATGACCACTTAAAATCAAGGATTTTAATCTAGAAGAGGAAGGATGACCTAACAGAGAATGCCAAGTTTCAAATGAAACTGTGGCAGCACAACTAGTAAAAGAGTTGGGAATATTTAAAGAAACAAGCTCAACTAGGCGTCTCACTCTACAGCCAGTTCCAATAGTCTGTCCCGTCCGTGAATCTTGCACATGACAACCATGAAGAGAGAAGTGAACATCAAAGCCAAGTTCACATAATTGTCCAACCGATATTAAATTTAAAGAAAGTTTGGGATACCCAAAAAAAATAAAGGTATTAGGTAAGGACAAGGTGGATGTGGAAATGTGTCATGTATGACTGACTTGCATTAGAGAATTATCGGCTATATGAATAGTAGGTGCATGTGAAGGGAAGGGTTTTGATGTAAACAAATTAGAATTTGATGTCATATGATTGCAGCAAACGGAATCAAAATACCGCAAATTAGAGTTACCTGAGGTGACAGACATAGAAGGAGAAATATAGAAGCTAAAAGTACCAGACTTTCGAAGAATGGAATGGAAATCCTCCAGTGAGAAACTGATCGGCAATCCATTGGGAGAAGTATCTACAACAGCAGCAATGGTAGATGGATGTGCATATGAACCTCGGCTTTGGAGTTGATTGATCGGCCCAATAGATTGCTTATATCGTAATCAATAACAATGGGATGCCATATGACCACGTTGGTGACAATGCTTACAAAATTTATCCATCATATGCACTTTACCATGCTAAACACAGTAGGTTGGACAATAAATGTCAAGAAAAAAGTACCTAGAGAGCAGATATGGAGAAAATAAGCCCAAAAATGAACTTAGCACGCCGAAAAACCTTGGGAACCGGTCACAAATCACCAAGAACTGGTCAGAAAACGATCAAACCGGTCAAAAATGCGACAGAGAAGGTTCGACCAGTCCGGTCTAAACTGGTCAATGGTCCGATGTGAGGTGATGTGGCGTTGACGTGTTAGATGACGTCAGCATAGCAGAGACACATGGCGCGTGTTGCTACGATGGCGCGTGGATCTCACGTGTAGATCCTTCGGGTGGCGTGTGAGAGCACGTCCGGCGGTTTTTGGCGGCGAAACTTCACAGGCTAGCTCGGTGGAGGACGGTGAGTCTTGGGTTTGTGTTTGTTTTCTGAAACATGCGGCGAAAGAGGTCTAAATCACAATGGAACAGTGGCGGGTTTCCTGGGTCTGAGATGCGACGGCGCGTGTCGTGCCATCCGGCGTTCATTGGCGACAAAATTTTAGTATTTCCCTCATCTGAGGGCGATAAGTCAAATGGTGGTGACAATTTTTCTAAATGAGTGACAAAATTATGTCAAACAGTGACTAAAAGCTTCATTCTCGACGAAGAATCAGTAGTGATGCGACCGGCTAGCATCGTGACGGCTACCATGTAGCAGACTCAATGGGCGCACCTCAAATAACACTAGCTCTGATACCAAGTTGAGAATTGTGAATAAATACAAAAAAAATATTCTATAAATTTTTTAGTGAATAGTACACGAGCCTATTTATAGGCTTTACATAACGATTATCTAAAGTAACAAATAAATGAAGATATACAGAATCACAGAATATCACAAATATATATATCTAACAAGTGGCAAAAGATTTTTTGGTAATCTTAATTTGCTCGATTTATACCTTTTTCCTTTAGCATGCATTTTCTGTAATTGAATCGATCACTTGAATAATTGTTTGGGTAATTTTTCAGGAAACTAGTTTTTCTTGCCACCAAACCATAAGAAGATCCTGGGAGGAAATTGATAGAGTTGCTTCTAAGCTTCATGGTCTTGCGAAATTGAGCAAAACTTTCAAAACTTGCAGGTGCGTGGATAATGGAATTAGGATGGTGCGTCATATTGTATTTTGGAGACTTTTCAGTGTGTTCTGTAGTACAAGTAACTCTTAGAAAATAAAAAGTTGTTAGATATATCTAATTGGAAATTTAGAGCATACACTAAGGGTGAAAAAAACCTTTGCACAAGCGGTTTATCCATTCTTGATTTTAGAATTCCAGCGATCAACTCCCTCACTTACCATCAAATTTAGGCCGGATAAGACTGTTTGTGAAAACCTTTTTTTACACCGACAGTTTATTCCATAATAGCATGAACTTTCGCTAAACAAAGTGAATGCGTCTAACATGATATGATGTTTCAAGCTCTGATATTGGTTTTAAAAAATATTAAAGGATATGCTTTATAGACTAATATACATCTAATTATGCATATCTTTATCTTTTGTTAGACCATTGGAAAGTTCTTCAGAGCTCAAGTACCACTTGCAATCGGTCTACGCGGATACTGCTCAGGACAATGATCCAATCAAACGTCCGGTGGAAGCGATATGCAATGCCATTGATGGAGCTTCTCCAAGAAATGACATTCTCAGGAAGATTTTCGCAGGCCTCGTCGCATCCGACGGAAATTTGACATGCTACGTCAATCCACCTTCTCCGGGTCCATCTCAAACTGATTTGGGTTGGCATTGGCAGGTACACACCATAATGGGATATCATGAACAGATTTCAGTTTACTACTATCAGTTGAAATTGACTTGAATTTTGGGAAAAATTACTAAAATAGTCCTAAACCAATTATAATTGTGCCAATTCAATCCTAAATCTTTTTTTTATGCCAACTCAACTTATCCATCCAATTTTGACCAGTTGATGCTTATGTGGACAACGGCCGTCCGGCCACCACTGACGTGGCAATTTGTAAATATTTTTAATATTTTTTTCGAATTTTTTTATTTATTTTTTCCTTTCTTTTCTTTCCCTTTTTTTTTCCTCCTTTCATCTTTAACCTCTAGCCGATCATCGGATCGTGAGGTTAGCCTTGCCGTCATTGGGCAAGGCCATCCTTGCCCAGCAATGTCGCAACGGCGAGGTCGGCGTCGCCCAAACCAGCCAAAGGTTGGGGCTGGCAAGGTCGGCCCCTTCGACAATTGGTGACGCCGACCTCGCCAGCGACGTTGCTGGGTGAGGATGAGCCTCGCCGGCAACTGGCGAGGCTGACCTTGCCATTGCGACGTTGCTGGGCGAGGACAAGACCTCGCCAGATCTGGCATGGCTCGTCCTTGCCAACGGCCAACAGGGCCAACCTTGCCGGCCCTAGCCTCTGGCCAGTTTGGGCCACGCCGACCTCGCCGTTGCGACGTTGCCAGGCAAGGACGAGACCTCGCCAGATCTGGCAATGCAGATTATCTTCTTAATTACTCAAACAGCAATATATGAACCGGAATTACACGATTTTCCGATGGAGAAAATATTTTTTTTTAGCAACTCAATATTGTGAGACTAGAAAGTTTGACAAGGTTGGGAAAGAAAAAACACAAGTCTGAACTAACACATAATTTAAGAAGAGCATTTGAATGTCAGCATGGGCACCGTTTTGAAAATAATCATGGAACGACTAAAAAGTAGAAAGTTCTGCGTAAGACCCAAGGAAAATCAAAGTTCATCACAAATGACAAAGCGTATATTGGCAAAACGAATCTGAAACCTGCCTCGTGTTTTTCCTAAGCTCAATTCATGGAAATTACACAAGTCAATTGTCATTATCACGTCTAGTTTATAATCTAGAATTCGAATCCTCCTTAAAATTTTCTTATCCAAAATCATAATCTAGTATTTGAAATGGGGATGCATCAAACTGTAGCAAATTAATCATATGCCGGGTCGTGCTTAACTTGTCTTGAGCTAGTCCTTTTTATCAAGAGGTTCTTGAATAAATACATTGTACAATATAGCCAAAAGATGTCTAAAGATCATAGACATATCCTAAGTGCTCAATTCACTTCAAACCGTGGCCCAGGACGGCAGATGCCTATATATATATATATATATATATGCTTATGAAGGTGTCTCATTACATTGTCCTACTAATTTTACACTACAAAAAAACTGCATTTTAGAGACGACAATTAGCGACGAACAACCGCAAATTTTCGTCGCTATAATTTTTTAGCGACGACTTTTGCGACGAACCAAATTTCGTTGCGAAAAACCATGTCGCTAAATTAGCGACGAAACATATGGCAATTCGTCGCTAATTAGCGACAAACTGACTCGTCGCTAACACATCTGTCGCAAAACTCAGATATCGCAACTTAGCGACTAGACACACCATTAGTCGCCATTTAGCGACGAACTACACCTGGCGTCGCTAATATTTTAGCGACTACAAGAGTATGATTGTCGCAAATTTTTGCGACAATATTTTTCTTGTAGTCGCAAAAATGTCCAGAATGCATGGAACTCAGTCTCGCATATTTAGCGACAACAATGTCTACTGCCGTCACCAATTAGCGATAACTCTATCCCCCGTCGCTAATGACGTCCCGAATGCATATTATAGCTCTCGGCCACTTTTAGCGACGATACTGTCATCTACCGTCACTAACGATGTTCCGCATTTATATAGATAGATCACGGCCACTTTTGGCGACGGGTATGTTTTCTTCCGTCGCTAAAAGTGTCCCCGAATGTAAATTTAATAGGTCTCGGCCACTTTTGGCGACGACAATGTGTTCTTCCGTTACTAATTAGCGACGATTAGATTGTCCGTCGCTAACGTTGTCCCGAATGCAAAATGGGTATCACTCGGCCACTTTTAGCGACAAGGTAGTCGCCGATTCGTCGCCATTTAGCGACAAACGCAACTGTTCGTCGCTAAAATCGTCCAGAATAGCGACGATAGTATATCGTAGCGTCGCTAAAGCTGTTTGAACGATTAATATGTATTTTTTGTTTTTTGTTCAGTTCTACCTGATAAGTCATAACATTCAACGCAAAACGAAATATAGAAGCAAAAAGTAAATATCTAAGAAAAGTACCCATATCAAAAAAATTAAAATGTATATATTGCAATTATGTTCAGCAAATGTATCTAAACAATTATCATTCGCACATATCAAAAATGTTCAGCAAATGTATCTACTCTTCATGGTCTTCATCGGGTGGGGGTGCCGGTGGAAGTCCAGTCTGCTCGGCTGCTTCATCCTCATCGTCTTGCTGCGAATGCTGACCATGCTGTTGTCTCATTAGCATACTCAATTGTTGTTGCATGATGCGCATTGCCTCATCTCTGGCATCTATGGCATCTAGTCTCTCCTCCATCTTCTTCATTTTTTTCGTCTTTCTCTGCAAGTAGATTCTCGAGGTTTTCCACTTTTTTTTCCAGCTCACTCTCTCTTGCGCTGCGCCTTGAACTCGTTCCAGCAGAAGATGTGCCTACCGACTTCATGCTGTCCCGGGCTAACGACCCCAACCCGTACACCTTCCCTTTCTTCACTGCTGCAGATGCCTGCCACCACAGCTTCTCCTGCTCGGCCTGCGACATTTCAATCGCGGGCGACGTCCCTTCTGTACCCTCGCCGCTGCCACTACCCCCGACACCCGCCGTAGATGCAAGCATTTCATCAAATTTTTCCTACGTACACACTTTAAAAGTTACTAGGCATGCATTACAATCAACTAATCTGCTATAAAATCATCAAGTTCGAACATACCTTAACGGCCTTCGCCGTGCCACTGACGAATGATTTGTCCTTTCTCATGAAGGTCCGCTCATATGTTTGTGAGAAGCTGGGCGGCGTTCCCAACACCTTCGCCTAACATACACAACGGACTTCCAATTAGTCATACAATCTATTAACGGAATAAATTGACAATCTGACAATATACTTACCATCTTCCTTTTGTGCTCCGCAACTGTGATGGAGCCGCCGGCATACGTCCCAATCCCAGATTCTCTGGAACTGGAAGTTCGATTAATTTTATTCTTCTCGCTGGCGCGCTTATGCTCCTCACTAGCCCACTTTCTATGGATTTCCCTCCATGACTGATCGTCCATCCAAGCCGGCTGCCTCTGAGTGGTTTTCGCCTTGTTCATCACATTTCGCATGTGATCGCCGGCCTTCTTGTTTAAAATTCTTCTAACCTCGCTATCCATAGATCTGTCCCAATAGTACTTGCGCTGCAAAAAAAAAAAAACGCTAACTCAATTTACCAATACATTTTAGAAATGTCACTAACAAACCGATCTTACACTTACCTCAAACTCTCGCCACCATACTCTCCTATGTTCCTCCGGCGCTTGCGTAATGCATGTATATGGCCCACGCCAAAAATTGTTGATCATACGATACCAGTCCCGCAGGACTACCGTCGCTCTGTAGAAGCTGCATTTGTTAAACATAAAAAATACATAAAACATCTCAAATTCCAAAGAAAATCTAGCCTATACAGTTAATAACAAAAAATTATGCACTTTCATCAAATTGTACTTACGAGTCTCCTAACGGTTCTATCCGCCTCCTCCCTTCATCATCGATGACCCAATTATCATCCGCATCTTCGGCGCTTGGCGGTGTCGACGCTTGGCCTACCGATGATCGTGCCGTGATCAAAGGCTCGCCCTCAGATTGAGTCTCCTCCGTTCCTTCGTCTTCCAACTGTTGAGGCTGCGGTTCTGTGGGGGGCGTTTCGACCCAAGTGGGCGAAACTCATCGGTTAATCCTCCACGCCTAGGTAAGTTCTTATTATACATCCAAGACCTATCTCCTTCCATGATGCCTACGATGAAAACCCGACTCAACAAATGTCAAGATTCATTACGGTATTTTAACAAACATATGCGGGGTGTCACATGTATCCGAGTCGTTTAACCCCATATTAGGCTTGAAATCAATCTCGTGTAAACAACAACGTATAACGGCAACACAACAACGCGTAATAGACAGAAATATCACTCAAATTGAAAGAAGAAATAACTTACCTTGAAATTAAACAAGTTGGGACAATGGTGTATTTTTTGCGGTTTCTTCAATCGCGAATTTCTCACTCCCTTTAGCTTTTCCGATTTCTTCGCTAAAGCATACGCATCTCCACCTCCAGGTAACTTGTACTTACTCCAAGTAGGCGTCGGGCTCTCGTTCAGACAGAGAGGAAGAAGAGATCGAGTGCTGCGAAATGAATGAATCGTCTGTTTTGTTGCTGATATAAGCTATATTTAGCGACGAAATATATTTATTTCGTCGCTAAATAGCGACTAATAATTAAATCGTCGCTAAAGATAGTCGCTATTCAGCGACTAAACACAAGTCGTAGGTAAATATAGTAGCTATTTAGTGACGGTACTAATATCGTCGCTAATTTGAGACGAGATTGCGACAACTTAGTCGCTAAACTGTCCAGAGATCAAGAAACGTAAAATGTAACATTAGATCACATTAGCGACGAAGTAATTACGATGCGTCGCTAAACTGTGTTTTTGCGACTACCTAGTATTTTTGTAGCTACTTAGCTATGATAAAAATGCCGTCGCTGAATGTAGTCGCTATTTAGCGACAGAAAAGCGTGATCGTCACAAATTGGCGACGACATCTTTATCTCGTGGGTATTTAGCGACGAATTAGCGACTAATTGTCTGTTGCCGTCGCTATTTTCGGTAATTGGCGACGAAATTAACTTGGTCGCTAATTTCGTCGCCACTTAGCGACTATTTGCCTTTTGTTGTCGCTAATTAGCGACGATACTGTTGTCGTCGCAAATATGTTGTAGCTAAATTACAGTTTTTTTGTAGTGTTAGAGCCCTTCATAAACATACTTCTTGTCCACACTACACACATCATGACTCTTTCTAGGCTTTCTCTGGTCATCTCCTTCATTTTAACCACAGCTTCAATTTCTGGACAGAAACTTGACCCTCCAACGCTGAGTCTACACCGTGAAGACATCCTCCGACATCCCGAATTTGCAGTTTCGGCATCCATAACAAATGATTTCGAAACCCTCTTCTTCAACCAAACGCTCGATCATTTCGACTATAGACCCAAGAGCTACAACATCTTCCAACAAAGATACTTGATGGACTCCAAGTACCGGGGGCGGCACAAATTCTAGTGCACCGATCTTCGTTTACCTCGGTAATGAGGTGCCAATCGATGGAGCCCTGACAATTGTCGGGTTTCTGAGAGACAACGCAGCTCAATTTAAAGCGTTATTAGTTTATATTGAGGTAGCACATTTGACTTCTACCATTTTTTCTTGGCTTTGTGCATGAATGTTCCTTTTGTCTAATTTAAGCTTCTAGCTACGTAATTAAATTCTTCTTTTCTTGTGGAATTTTTCTTGTCAGCATCGGTATTTTGGTGTGTCAATTCCACTTGGGATGAGCTTCGAAGAAGCTCTCGAAGATGCAAATATTCGCAGGCATTTTAGCTCGGCCCAAGCTTTGGCCGATTATGCAGCCATTATCATGCACGCGAAGCAGAACTTGAAAGCCAGAAGTTCGTCAGTTATTGTCGTGGGAGGATCATATGGAGGAAGCAAGTGCAATGGGCAAAATAGACTATCTATATTTGTGAACATAAACCGTGGAGTATTTGATTTTTTTTTCACGGTCTGTGCCAACTATTAATTCGAATATGAATTTGTTGATTCTGATTCCAAACTTATCGTGTGTGTGTGTGTGGTAGAAAGAAATAACAGAGTATGTGAAAAACCAATGGTATAAATGTTATGTGAAAATGTTGAGATGTTACTACCCTTCATTTTCAATGAAAATAATATTCCCTATTTTATGCGAAAAAGATATATCATCCTATTATCTTAAATCATCAAATTCTAATAATTAATGCAAATTTCAATACTAGCTTTGTGGCTCTCGGAGCTCTAGCTTCATCAGCTCTCATATTGTACTTTGACGATATTACCCCGCATGATGCATACTATTTAGTGGTCACCCAGGATTTCAAGGTAACAACACTTGTAATTTATCTTCTTTTTTGTCCAAAAAATGGGGCGTGCGGCACAAATAATCCCTGAATTTTGGCCCAATATGTAATGTGGTCCCTAAACTTTAACTTTATTCAATATGGTCATTAAAATTTAACCCAATGTATAACGTCATCCTTGAATTTTTCATTTGTTCAATGCGATACTTAGACTTTTGGTACATGTTCAATCCAGTCCTCAGACTGTATGAAAATATTCAATATTGTCCTTCTATTAACTCAAGTTTAGGAACAACATTAAAAAATTTCATACAATCTAAGGATTAAATTAAATATGTACCAAAAGTTCGAAGATCGCATTAAATAAATTAAAAATTCATGCTTGACATTACATATTTAGTTAAAGTTCAGAGACTATATTACATATTGAATTAAAGTTTATGGATCATTTCCGTGTTATCTTTCAGGCCTTGCATGCATGGGTGATGTGACCAGTATGCCAACATGAAGCCATAGAAATCTGGGAACTCACCAAAGGGCGACACATGTCCGCAGTCTAAATCGATGTCTTTGTGGACAAAAGTCATAGTCGTCGGTCCATCCACCGAAGCATACAGCTTAGAGCCTCATAGCCTCATAAACACTAGATATAAATTGGACCAAGTGGAAGGCCTAACCATTTTATATCTGTCTTGCAATATTTTATATCTCTTCAACTCCTTTATTATCTACTTGATAGAGGCTTTATGCATAACCGTTTTCCTTCTAGAAAAATATTTTCTCTAGATTTTCACGAAAATGTTTTAATTTTCATGAAACAACCAATTCACTCCATCTTGATAGTTGTATTAGTCATTTCATAATTAGCTGAAAAAATTGATGGAATATCAATTTTCTAAAAGCAGAACGGATATAGACTTAAAAGTCTTAGGGCGTAACATGAAACTAAATTTGACTCATGGAATAAATTGAACGGGGGCTAGACAGCTGATTCGGATAATTGATTCCGGCTTCTAGCTAATTTATATCTAGTGTTGGGATCAAACTTTTGATCATCCCAACTAGTCTTGATTATACCAATCCTCAATTTTTTCACCACATGTGAATATTGATGGATATGGCAGGAGGTATTGCCATGGGGAGGGGAAGTTGATTCGACCAAAAAAATATTAGAAAAGTTGATAAATTATCTATATATATATATATATATATATGGTTCAAATGGACACCGGTAACCAACTCAAGTATGACCTGATAAAGCAAAAGTAGTCAGTAACCTTAGGGGAGATAATTGGCAAGTTATATAAATAAAGATTGGTAAATTCATGTTAAAGTTGATAAATCTAAGGAATTTATAGAAGAGACGAATAATTTGGTAGACAACAAAAAAAGTCGATAGACTAACAAAGAAAACCAAATTAACGTTTGTAAATAAGTCAAAAAAATAAAAAAAAAGTTGATAATCTGTAAACTATCAAAAAGAGTTAGTAATTTCATGAAAGTAAAGTGACAAAGAGTTACCAACAAGTTATCAGGAAATCAGGTCAGTAGTGGTAACCTTTCTTTTTTTAACTAACGGTCTTTTGACACTTACTAGTTCAATAAAAAACCAACCAATATGAAAGAAAATCTATCTTTTGGAGAAGGAACACTAGAATCGTCCTCCAATGCTTAGTTTTGTAATTATAAATTAACAAAGAAAATTGTGGTAAAGAGTTTTGAGCCAGACTATGGACAAAGATCTTCTTAGGCTCCCAAACACTAAAATATATTCATCTTGGGCATTTTGAGACGCAATATATTTAAGCTCTACAAGAGTTTGAAGTTTCCAGTGGGGATAGTGACACAAATAATCTCTCAATTTTGTCTCAATGTGCAATGTGATCCCTAAACTTTAACTTTATTTAATGTAGTCCTTGAACTTTAACCCAATATATAATGTCATTCCTGAATTTTTAATTTGTCTAATGTAGTTCTTGAACTTTTGATACATGTTCAATCCAGTCCTTAGACTATATGAAAATATTTAATATTGTCCTTCCATTAACTCATGTTTAGGAACAATATTGAAAATTTTCATACAGTCTAAGAATTAAATTAAATATGTATCAAAAGTTCAGGAACCAAACTGAATAAATTAAAAATCCAGGCTTGACATTATATATTTAGCCAAAGCTCAGAAACTATACTACACATTGAATTAAAGTTTATGGATCATTTGTGTGGTTATCTTCCCGGGCCTTGCATGCACGGGTGATGTGACCAGCATGCCAACATGAAGCCATAGAAATCTGGGAACCCATCAAAGGGCGACACATGTCTGCAGTCTAAATCGATGTCTTTGCGGACTATAGTCATAGTCGTCGGTCCATCCACCGAAGCATACAGCTTAGAGCCTCATAGCCACTTACTTGAAAATCTCATGCGAATAGAATTCACTGTTGTCGACATCTGACGTTCAAGTGATTGGTAGATAGCTGTGGACAAAGAAGACTTATATATTCGCATGCCGTGATTATTCATGAACCAAAGAAAAAAAAAGAGAATAGTTTGGAAAATTCGATTTGACCTTTTGATGAACTTGGTGACGTGTTCGAATTGGTTATAAATCACTTGAAGCTTCGTGGTGAGATTACTCCACAAACTTTGAAGTTCTTTTGTTCCTATTAGAGCGAATTTTCTAAGGTGGCGTTGATCCAACTTATACGTACTAGTTTGAAAATTTCTCACTGAAAAAAAGTTCGAATATTTGACGAGGCAGCGATTTTGAAAATGACAAGTGGCATATGATCCAATATTCGAATCTAATTTCTGACAACCGATTGCGAGCTCGAGATCTGATTAGTGCTATTCTAAAACCTTAAGTCCTAAACTAAAACAAAACCGTACGTAATCAAATGAACATCGATTTTGATATTTAAGTCCGGTTTTTGCACTTATCTCCATATAAACCCTAGTAAGATATAATTCCAAAGTCTGTAGCGCTAGCCTAGCCATTAAAGGCTGTTAATCATCATCTGTGATCATGTCATGTCATTATTCCTAATTGTTGACACATATTTTTAATTTGCTCAAAATTAATTACACAAAATTTAGGAGTTAATTTTTATTAATTCCTAAAACAAAAAATATTTCTATTTAAATGCATTGCATATAGAAATTAGGTACATTTGCATTAATAGGGTCTATTAGAACTTTTTTTTTAAAAAATCAAATCAAAATTTCGAAAAAAAAAAAGAAAAGGATCAGGCCGGGACTGGGCCCAGTCTAGCCTTTCCTCCTCCCGAGCTGGGCCTGGCCTGGCCCAGCTTCATTTCTTCTCCACCTCCCCCGGTCAAGCCTCCCCTCTCTCTCCTCTGTTTTGCTCTGTCCCGGCTGACACTGCAGAAGTGTGAATTATCCGCTCCACCGCGCAAAATGTCCACGAAAGTCATGGCCAGTGCAGGGCATTGAAGGCAGCAGAGGGTGGCATCATCGTCGTCGCGTATACAGGCTAGCGAGAGGAGAGAGAGACAAGGGAGGCTGGTTCAGGTGAAGAAAAAAAATACAAGGAGATAGAGAGAGAACCGGAGAGAAACAGAGAAGAGAGAGGAGCCTTGGAGGGTCTTAAGGTCCCAGTCGGCCTTGCTGTCTCCGGCGAGCCGACCGGCAAGCCCCCGGAAGTACCCCCGGTCGGCCAGTTTAGAGAGAGAGACCGAGAAAAACAGAGAGAGAGAAGAGAGAGAGAGAGAGAGAGAGAGAGAGAGAGAGAGAGCATACTGAGAGTCCGCCGACAGTGAGGAGGAATCCCGCAGCGTCGCCGTCGTCCCCAGATCGGCCGGAGACCCCCCAGACGCACCGTTGACCGGTGAGCCTCTCCCAGCCCCGACTACCCCTGTTTTGCCCTGTTTTGGTGTCCGTTTTGGCCGGGACTCACGCCGGCCGTTTCGCGTGAATCCCAGCGCATACTGTCGTCGGTCTCGGTCCCCACGTACCGTTGAAGGTGAACCGCAACTGCCGGAGCCGACCGGATCGCCGGAGGAGGTCGAAATCCTCTGATTTTCGTCGCGCACACCACGTGCTCGATGAAATGCCTCCAAGAGCTGAATTTGTTTTTGGCCGCCGATTGGCGGTCGGGCAGTCGAACGGCGAGCTCAGCCATCGGAAAATGTAAGTGGGGGCTTGTGGGTGAAACCCAGGCCAGGGGTGGCTTGGGTCGTCCGGCGGAATCGCCGGATTTCGCCGGCGAAGCTCCCGCGTGCCCAGACACGCGGGAGCCGCCCCTAGACCGGTCTGTGAATTGGTTCAACTAGTCTGCAGACCGGTCTGCAAGAAAATTGGACTGATTTGACTCGGTCGAACCGGTCTAATTTTGTCTTCATCCATCGGACCGGGCCCCAACCGGGCCTAATTTGGTCCATACCCGGGTCAATGACCCTGGTTGACCCCTGACCCGGTTCGAATTTGGAGATCCGACCCAGGTCAACGCTGTAGGTCGAGTGGTTGACCTGGGTCGGATCTGACCCGATCCGGTTTAATATTTTTATTTTATTTTAAAATAATAAAAAAATTTTAAAAAATATTTTTTTTCTTATCTCTTTTCTTCTTTTCTTTTTCTTCCGTTTTTTTTAAATTTTTTTTAAAAAATTAAAATTTGGAAAAATTTTCAAAAAGATTTCCTTTTTATTTTCTTCTTTTTTTATCCGAAAAAAAATTTAAAAAAAAATTTAAATTTTTTTATGGGGTTTATCTAAATGTTTTAATTTATTGTTGTATTGTTATACATGTTGTGTTCAATTGAAATAATTGCACAAATTGCCATGTTTTAAATTAGATAGACCTATAGGGTTACGCGGTAGTATTTTGCATGTTATTTTTATTACCGTGGTATTATTATGCGTGTTTTTAATACAATTGCATGAACTGTTGTATTTCTGAATGTCATCTGACTTAGTTAAGGTTAGAACCTTAGGCTGCATGAATTGTTGTGTTTTGTACTGCTAATTATTTCTGATTATGTACTCGTTTGATCATCTCACATATTAGAAGAAAGATCCTAAAATCAATCCAAATTGCCTGACAAATGTTTTCAAAAATGAACAGGGTAGAAAGGTACTGAAAGGGCATTAGTTATCCAACTAATGTAACCAAGTCCCCGAACTCGGTTAATCTCTGGTTCGTAGAAATAGGGTGATTCTCCCATCATTCTATTTGGGTTTCTAATCGACTCACCCCAAATGGATTAATGTCAACTCCTTAATATAAACCATTTGCATGTTAAAAATTTAAACCCTAAGTCGCGATATGGTATGGGCTTGAGAGAGCCCGAGTTAAGTCGTGACCTAGACTTAGCACGTACCAGGCGAGCCCCCCTTTTTTCACATGTCACTCAAAAACTAGGGAGGTCGGTCGCAACAGATTGGCGACTCCGCTGGGGACTTGCATTTTTTTTTAAAAAAAGTGGACTTAAGCCAAAATTTTTTATCTTGTTCAAAATATTTTTTATTTGGCAGCAAGGATTCCAGGTATGATCATGATATTAAGGTGTTATTTGTCTTGTAGGTTCGAATTGATTGTTTATCAATTATTGTGCATGCTCTAATGATTTAGCACTACACTATTGCACACACAACCACGCTACCGAACCTGGGCCGCAATAGGGCATTTTAGGATGGTGTTAAGAAAGATACCACCTCGAACGCGAGCCCGCGATGTAGAGGTTGCCTTTCTTTTCCCCGAAATTTATTTCTAAAAATCGTACAAAATATCTTTAGCCATTATTCACGTGACTATAAGATATTTCTTTCGATTTGGCCGAGGTTAAAAGGACTTGACACCAACGCGAGACTGCGACGATCAAGCACCCCTTTAATTTCACTTTGCTAAGCTAGCCTAGATAGAAATCGAGCCTCACTCCTCATGTGTATGTCGTTGTGATTGCCATGGTTCAAGGAAAGGTATATATTCTATCCCTTCTCATTTTATTATACAGCCTACTTATTCAATTGATTTGTTACTGTTAAACCACTCGTTGATTGCAGTCTATAGACAAGGAACATGTTTATTGTGGAACTTGTCCATGAAAATAAGCAGCTCTAAGAGACTGTAGATTCCCTATTATTTATGGAATGAGCATCCGAGAAGGGCGCCCTTTTTTGTTAAAACCTCCTATCTTTTATATTTTCATAGTAATTATGTTCAGGGGCTTTGGTTTTCGTCCTTAAAAGTATTTTTGGGTTGTGCTAATGTTAATATAACTCGAACCGCTTTTTATTCTATAAATAAAATTTTTTGCCCCTTAATGACACCACCGCGGCCTTCGGCCCAGTGGTATCCAGGGATGTAGCGTAATGGTCCGAGGCGACCGGGGTTCGAACCCCGGGGACGCCGCCTGTAATGTTGATATTAATAAAAACCCTTTTTTCTTCTTTTTTCTTTGCAAATAAAGAAATTATGTAATAATAATATGCCTAGATCATAAAATGATTCTTTATTGGGCATTATACTCGTTCATTTCAACGTTTTCGCCAGTAGTTAAAAAATGGCCGAAGAAAACGTCCGTCTCAATAACATGGAGGATGAGATGAAGATGGTTCTCAACGCGATCCAAAATCTCACGAAGCAGGTGGAATCCATTCAGGACAAGCTCACGCCCACGCCTGCAGCAGTTGAAGTGGTGTTACCACCACTATCTACTAGAAAAGACAAAGCCTCCGCCAGCGACAGCAACATGCCCTCGCTAGAGGACGATCCGCTTCCCCTTGTTGTCAGGAAGTCTGAACTTGAAGCTACACCAATGACGGAGCATGACAAACGCCTTGCAAAAGTCGAGGAGATGCTGAAACAGCAACAAGGCCCGCAACATGCTATTCCACTTGACCTGTCTATATACAAACGGGTCAAAGTACCAAGAAAGTTCAAGACGCCGGAATTCGAGAAGTATGATGGTACCTCATGCCCCAGGCATCATCTACACATGTATCATGTGCGGATGATCCAATACGTTGATAATGAACCCTTCATGATTCAGACTTTTCAAGCGAGTTTGACAGGACCAGCCCTGATATGGTATATGTCGAAAGATGTGGATGCTTTTAAGTCCAGGGATGATGCCGCTGATACATTCCTCAAACAATATCAATTCAACCTCGACGTCATCTTTACTTGTGATGATTTGAAACGCGCTGAGAAGAAGAAGAGTGAGTCCTTCAAGGAGTACGCCACCAGATGGAGAAACTTAGCCGTCCAAGTTACCCCACAACTCACTGATCATAAATAAGTGAAGTTATTCATAAAGTCGCTTCCGTACGAATGCAGACACCGCCTGGTTAGTGCCACTGCTGAATCCCTTAATCATCTTGCTCCTGTGGGCGAACGAATCGAAATGGAATTGCGTGAGGGGTAGTTCACAGACCCCACTTCCACAAGTAAGAAACTCGGCATGAAGAAAGAGAAAGAACCCCTGACAGATGTGGATGTTGCATACACCCAAACTGTTCGTCATTCCCCAATGATTCATTTGAGTAGTAGACAGCAACTGGCCTCAGGCCGCCAATCACCTCAAAGGCTAAATAATAAAAAACAGTTCACGCCACTCCCTTTGCCTATGTCTCAGATCCTGCCTATTCTCCTAAAAAAGAAGTTGTTTGCTAAAGAGCCAAAGCGTGAAAATCCTGAGCGTTTCCCCAACTATGATCCCTCCGAGGCATGTGACTATCATTTGGGTGAAACGAGACATTCCGTCAGTGACTGTGTGTCTTGAAAAATAAAGTCCAGAAATTATTAGATGCGAATATGTTTTCATTCCGCAACGCACTACCCAATCAAGCAGGAGGCGCAGATGTCGTCATTGAGTAAACTGAAGACTCAATTTTCCTCCCTTAGAATAGAGGCATATTTAATAATTTGAATACTCCTAAGTGGGAGCTTTTCTTCCTTTCTAAAATCTCAGTTGTTTTCTAAGATTCCCAGTTTTCTGAATTTTTAATTATGCTTGGAATTTTAGTATTTCAATTTCCATTCCAACAAATGTAATTCGCCTGAATTATTCAAAAGAATTATAAATGTTTTGTTTTGAAGGCCTGAAGAAGTATCCCAAACCGACCCGTTGATGATATCCAGCCATGCAAATGAAAGTGTTCTGAGGCCCGGGCTTCCTCATGCTTCCTTGTTTCTAAGCTTTTGAAAATAAAACAATTGTTTTGTCATTTTCCAAAAGGGCAAAAAAGAAGAATGGTGTTGGAAAAGCATGCATGTTCATAGCCATGTTTGTTTTTCTAACTCGCTCACTTCGTGTCTCAGAGCATACTCCTTTTAATTTGTTATTACAAATGGGACATTTGGAAATAACACCAACTGAAAAGCACATCAGCCCCTGATCTCATTACTACTAGTGGGTGATATCGGCCCTAGAAAGGCAAAGAGAACGCTGAGCATTCCTTGACTCCATGATGAGCAAAACATCATTTTGTACAAAAATAATGAAATGGGGAACATGCTAGATTCTAACGTGCTAGCGAGCCGAATAGAGCACCAATAGTGGAACCTCTCGAGTCGGATACAGCACAAATGAAGTGCTTAATTGGAAGAGTAGACTAGGGGGCATGCGATCTCGCAGTTCATCAAAAAGGTTGTATTTTGTTCCTAAAGTTCATCCACTTTAGCATAGAAATGACACGTTCTTTCCTTTTATATAGGACAAAATTGAGTAAAGAACACTCATGGTAGCAAGTCTAACCGGAATGGGTTTCGCACATAAAAAAAAAGCATCAAGGCCGATTCTGACAACCATCGAAGTCTCGACGGTGGTCACGCCTACATCTGTCAAGGACCTTTAAAACAGAGATTAGCTTTCTGCGAAGATCCCCATGCAAGCAATTGCACATGCCTGTGCAATTAAGAATCAGAGCATTCACGAGAAACTCCTCGACATGCTGGAACTGCATTAACATAGCGCGTGCTGACAATAGAATCCTCTGCCTGGAAGCACCCCTAATTATAGAGGATTTCATTCGAGCTTCGAGACTAAGAGCATGAAGGAGCAGATTTAGACAAAGAAGGCTAAACAAAGTAAAGAGGAGAAAAGACTATACTAGCTTTGAAGGCAAAATGGAGGAAGGGTAATCTGTATCGTTCTCAATTTACTCTCAATCATCTCATTTCTAACATAGGCTCATGTGTTTGTCAAAAGGAAATTATCAACATCCGAGAAAACTCAAGGAATTGTCAGTCTAATTTCCAATAAAAGGAATCACGAAGGATAATGTTGTATCGTTTCCAATTCCTATCCCTTAAAAAGCCCATTCATTAACACGATCTTCTTATTACCTTGCAAGTATGCCTCACTATCACAACACAGATAAGTATCTCTTTCCCTAAAAACTCTTCTCGTAATAGTACAAAGAAACAGAGAAAGAGGAAGAATGTTAAAGCAAATGAATGCTTAACATTTCTCTAAGTACATCACATGTCCTTTGAAAAGAATTTTGCATGGTAATTTTACCTGTTTAATTCACCAATTCCCTGTGAAAATTTTGACAATTCGACGAATGGTGTCGAACTGCTCTAATGTATTGAACAAGGTGTGTCAGAATGATGAGAGGCAATCCTTAGTCTATACACATTCTCACGTACCAAACTCTTGTAAGATGAGTGAAAAGGTTTCATTTCTACAAGGTAAAGAGATTTCTCGCATAAGGTACGGTAGCCAAAATGACGAGAGGCAGTTCATTTTCCTGCCTCATGCACTACCATTAATCCTTTGCTTAATCATTTTTGAACCCATACGCTCAGAGGTACTTTTCAAATTACCCTTGTCAAGAAGCACCCCACATTGGGGCAGCTTGAGGTAAACCAGCATCACAGGGAGGATTCAAATTTAGAGAGAGCAAGAAGAGCCTCCCTCCCTTTTGGTCACCGCCCTCGTGACTTCGACCTCGTTGTTTTCACGGAACCCGTGATCCTCAATGGAGTCCTCCAAGACAAGTACGCCATCAATGGCTGGACAACCGAGGCTAAGAGGGTTTTGTCAAGAGAGAAGCAGCAAACTAATGCCTGTTCAAAATGTCAATATCTTATTGATAACAGTGATGTTTTCACTGAGCAAGACAAGAAGGATGAGGAGTTTGTAATATCTAAAAGTTTCTATGATCATCAGCTGCAACAGCTCGCACAAGGTGAAAAGACGAATAGAAATTTTCTTGCTCTCACTTACATTAATCTTTGAATGTTTTTATTGCAGATGAACTCTCGCGATAATTTAAATGTCCAAGGATGACGAAGAGCAATTCTTTTTCTATCACATACACTCATATCCTTTGCTAGCCCAATTGAGCCGGCAATTTCATTTCGTACGAACCCAATTGGTGATCATCCCCCACATCGGAGCAAGGCAAAAGTCATCACAGTTTGAGCATCACGATCCCAAGTACCGAATGAAGATGAAAACTCCAAGAGTCTAAAAACATTGTTCTGTTCAATTTTGTTTAGGCTAGTTCTGACAACACCAAGAGAATAGCAAAAAATGCTGAAAAATAGGGGCATGAAAAAGCAGTGTACCTGGTAAAAGTAAGGCCAATGCCTATGAATAAAAAACAAAGAAAAAGAAAAGGAGAAGAAGAAAAACGATGAAAAAGATGAAGAGAAAGGAGTCCCTAATTTCTGGGTAACTTCTATGAAAAATAATGAAGTTTTAGCTGAGGAGATCTCTGAGCGTGATAAAGTGCTCTCAAATACCTCAAAGTTATTAAATGGTGTAGAATAAACGACCCCAAAGGATACAAACTTGAGTTCTTCCTTGATATAAACTCCTACTTTAATAACTCTGTCTTGACAAAGATTTGTTACATGATAGATGAAAACGAACTTATTCTTGGTAAAGCAATTGGGGCAGAGATAGAATGATATCTAGGAAAGATGCTTGACACAGAAGCTCCTCAAGAAAAAGTTATCAAAGATGCTAAAACACAAGATTGGCCAGGAGAGTCTTCCAAAAGAATCCTGACGGTGGAGAAGAAGACTGGTGACAATATCAAGATGATCACCAATTCTCACCCTTACACATTGTTGAGCCCAACGATCATTTCGTTCCTTAACCTGTAAACCAAGCCCACGTTACATTTCTCATGAAGTCTCTTCTGATTGGGACACTTGAATTAACGTGAAATTTCAAATGTTTATAAACAACGCTTGAGGAAATGCGAGCAAGACTATTTTTATCTCGTTTTGCAGGGTTCTTGATTTGTAAACCTGGAGATAATTACAGAACATTCTCTTTAATGGCCTTGACTTGGACAGTAACCTTTGTTAAGCCATTGATCAAGCCTACATTACAACCCTGAAGAAGACCTCTCAGATTGGCAGCGTCGTACCGCTTACGAGAAAACTCAGATCCTTGCGGATGTGATAGCGGTCAGATTGAGTGTTTTCGATATTCCCGCATTAATGGACGGAACAAACAACCGTTTTCAATGAGAGTGAGTGAAAAGTCCTTTTTGACTGAAGGTCCCTCGTTCATCATCTCGAGAAATCCACCTTCCGAGCGAATATTGTCTTGATTGACCCTAGGTGGATTTTTGGTGATGCAAACATGGCAAAATTATCATGCATGAACTTTCAAATGCACACTCCGGAATAGCTCAGCTTGTCTATCTTTGATGAATGCATGTATGTTTGTGCTAATCGTATTTGACAGCTCAGAGTTTTAATCTCCAGTGATAGAATACAAAAATCCGAACACTAGAGAAGCCCTCATTATCATCCCAAGGGAGATGCCCCGAAAAAGGTCGGTTATTCAGCAGATGATGCATCAAACCTCCGGGAACATGCCCAAGTAAGTACACCTTACCCATGCCTGATTCCAGCATCATGAATTTTTTCCAAACTTACCCAAGGAGTAAACCAATCTTGACTAGCTGGTCAAGATATTTCATACAATATTCAAGAATGGCATCATATGTCTATTTCTCCGATGAATACGTATGCATTTGCACAAAAGAAAATTTGTCTGAAAGGAGACATGCCCTTAAAAGGCGGGAACGTGCCCAGGTGCTCATCGTTTAAGTCTTTTTAAGATCTGCTGGCGAGGACCCACTCGGTAAACCAACAAATCCTCGGGCGAGGACTCCCAGGTGCTCATTGTTTGAGCCTTTTCAAGACCTGCTGGCAAGGACCCACCAGGCAAACCATCAAATCCTCGGGCGAGGACCCCCAGGTGCTCATGGTTTGAGCATTTTCAAGACCTGCTGGCGAGGACCCACCAGGTAAATCATCAAATCCTCGAGCAAGAACCCACAGGTGCTCATCGTTTGATCCTTTTTAAGACCTGCTGGCGAGGACCTACCAGATAAACCAACAAATCCTCGGGCGAGGACCCCCAGGTGCTCATCGTTTGAGCCTTTTCAAGACCTGCTGGCGAGGACTCACCAGGCAAACCATCAAATCCTCGAGCGAGGACCCCCAGGTGCTCATCGTTTAAGCCTTTTCAAGACCTACTGGTGAGGACTCACCAGGCAAACCATCAAATCCTCGGGCGAAGACCCCCAGGTGCTCATTGTTTGAGCCTTTTCAAGACCTGCTGGCGAGGACCTACCAGGTAAACCATCAAATCCTCGAGCGAGGACCCCCAGATGCTCATTGTTTAAGCCTTTTCAAGACCTGCTGGCAAGGACCCACCAGGCAAACCAACAAATCATCGGACGAGGAACCTCAGGTGCTCACCGTTTATGTCTTTTCAAGACCTGATGGCGAGGACCCACCAGGCAAACTAACAAACCTTAGGCGAGGAACCCCAGGTGCTCATCATTTAAGTCTTTTCAAGGCCTGCTGGCGAGGACCCACCAGGCAAACCATCAAATCCTCGGGCAGGGACCCCCAGGTGCTCATTGTTTGAGTTTCTCTAAGACCTGCTGACGAGGACCCACCAAGCAAACCATCAAATTCCCGAGCGAGGCCCCTAGGTACTTATTGTTTGAGTCTCTCCAAGACCTGCTGGCTAGGACCCACTAAGCAAACCGTCAAATTTTTGGGCAAGAATCTCCCGGTACTTTGGCAAAATAATCAAGTCAGTCAAGGTGACCGAAGAAAAGTTCGGGTCCTAGACAAATAAAATCCAGTCAGTCAAGGCGACCGAAGAAAAGTTCGGGTCCTAGACAGATGATTTCCCTATTCAAGGCGACCGAAGAAAGGTTCGGTTCCTGGACAAATGAAATCCAGTCAAGGCGACCGAAGATAAGTTCGGGTCCTAGGCAAGCGATTTCCCCAGTCAAGACGACCAAAGAAAGGTTCGGGCTATAGACAAATAGTTTCTCTCGTCAAGACAATCGAAGATAGGTTCGAGTCCTAGACGAAGGAAATTCAGTTGAGGCGACCGAAGATAGGTTCGAGTCCTCAACACATGATATCAGCTATGTGGAATTACTCTACCCTTCGGCAAGGTAAGTAGCCCCAGGTATGTTTTTATTTTCTTTAGCATGCATCATCTTATCGCATCATAAAAAATGAGACTCACGGTCTCGTAAAAAATAACATTCATTGAGCATGCATGGGCCAAATTTAGGTGTCATTTTATCTTTGAACGTAACCTCTGCGAGCTCAATCTCTGCGAGCTCACCTTCAAAGAGGGGCAGCTATTGACACCTATTTTTAATTTGCCCAAAATTAATTACACAAAATTTAGGAGTTGATTTTTATTAATTCCTAA
This sequence comes from Syzygium jambos, assembly GCA_031216235.1. Classification (NCBI taxonomy): domain Eukaryota; kingdom Viridiplantae; phylum Streptophyta; class Magnoliopsida; order Myrtales; family Myrtaceae; genus Syzygium; species Syzygium jambos. The sequence continues at coordinate 12,160,395 of CM062229.1, read as the reverse complement.
AACAAAAAAAATATTTCTATTTAAATGCATTGCATATAGAAATTAGGTACATTTGCATTAATAGGGTCTATTAGAACTTTTTAAAAAAAAATCAAATCAAAATTCCAAAAAAAAAGGGATCAGGCCGGGACTGGGCCCAACCCAGCCCAATCCAGCCTTTCCTCCCCCCGAGCTGGGCCTGGCCCGGCCCAACTTCATTTCTTCTCCACCTCCCCCGGTCGAGCCTCCCCTGTCTCTCCTCTGTTTTGCTCTGTCCCGGCTGACATTGCAGAAGTGCGGATTATCCGCTCCACCGCGCAAAATGGCCACGAAAGTCATGGCCGATGCAAGGCATTGAAGGTAGCAGAGGGTGACGTCATCGTCGTCGCTTATACAGGCTAGCGAGAGGAGAGAGAGATAGGGGAGGCTGGTTCGGGTGAAGAAAAAAGAATACAAGGAGATAGAGAGAGAACCGGAGAGAAACAGAGAAGAGAGAGGAGCCTCGGAGGGTCTTGAGGTCCCAGTCAGCCTCGCCGTCTCCGGCAAGCCGACCGGCAACCCCCCGGAAGTACCCCCGATAGGCCAGTTTAGAGAGAGAGACCAAGAAAACAGAGAGAGAAGAGAAAGAATAGAAAGAGAGAGAGAGAGAGCATACTGAGAGTCTGCCGACCGTAAGGAGGAATCCTGCAGCGTCGCCGTCGCCCCCAGATCGGCCGGAGACCCCCCAGATGCACCGTTGACCGGTGAGCCTCTCCCGGCCCCGACTGCCCCTATTTTGCCCTATTTTGGTGTCTGGTTTGGCCGGGACTCACGCCGGCCGTTTCGCGCAAATCCTGGCCCGTACCGTCGTCGGTCCCGGTCCCCACATACCGTTGAAGGTGAACCGTAGCTGCCAGAGCCGACCGGGTCGTCGGAGAAGGTCGAAATCCTCTGATTTTCGTCGCGCACACCACGTGCTCGATGAAATGCCTCCGAGAGCTGAATTTGTTTTTGGCCGCCAACCGACGATCGGGCAGTCGAACGGCAAGCTCGACCGTCGGAAAAGGTAAGTGGGGGCTTGTGGGTGAAAACCCACCCAAGCCAGGGGTGGCCTGGGTCGTCCGGCGGAATCGCCGGATTCCGCCGGCAAAGCTCCCGCGTGCCCAGACACGCGGGAGCCGCCCCTAGACCGGTCTGTGAACCGGTTCAACCGGTCTGCAAGCAAATTGGACCGGTTCGACCCGATCGAACCGGTCCAATTTTGTCTTCATCCATCGGACCGGGCCCCAACTAGGCCCGATCCGATCCATACCCAAGTCAATGACCCGGGTTGACCTCTGACCCGGTTCGGATCCGGAGATCCAACCCGGGTCAACACTGTGGGTCGGGTCATTGACCCGGGTCGGATCCGACCCGACCCGGTTTAATATTATATTATATTATATTATTATTTTATTTTAAAATAATAAAAATTTTAAAATTTTAAAAAAAAATTTTATATTTTTTTTCTTATCTCTTATCTTCTTTTCTTTTTCTTCCGTTTTTTTTAAATTTTTTTTAAAAAAAATTAAAATTTGGAAAAATTTTCAAAAAGATTTTCTTTTTATTTTCTTCTTTTTTTTATTCGAAAAAAAATTTAAAAAATTTAAATTTTTTTATGGGGTTTATCTAAATGTTTTAATTTATTGTTGTATTGTTGTACATGTTGTGTTCAATTGAAATAATTGCACAAATTGCCATGTTTTAAATTAGATAGACCTATAAGGTTACGCGGTAGTATTTTGCATGTTATTTTTATTACCGTGGTATTATTATGCGTGTTTTTAATACAATTGCATGAACTGTTGTGTTTCTGAATGTCATCTGACTTAGTTAAGGTTAGAACCTTAGGCTGCATGAATTGTTGTGTTTTTTACTGCTAATCGTTTCTGATTATGCACTCGTTTGATCACCTCACATGTTAAGAAAAAGATCCTAAAATCAATCCAAATTGCCCGACAAATGTTTTCAAAAATGAACATGATAGAAAGATACCGAAAGGGCATTAGTTATCCAACTAATGTAACCAAGTCCCCGAACTCGATTAATCTCTTGTTCGTAGGATTAGGGTGATTCTCCCATCATCCTATTTGGATTTCTAATCGACCCATCCCAAATCGATTAGTGGCGACTCCTTGATATAAACCATTTGCATGTTAAAAATTTAAACCCTAAGTTGCGATATGGTATGGGCTTGGGAGAGCCTGAGTTAAGTCGTGACCTAGACTTAGCACGTACCAGGCGAGCCCCCCTTTTTTCTCATGTCATTGAAAAACCAGGGAGGTCAGTCGCGACACTAATTGTCGTAATTATTACACGGCACTGTAGTGTTTCCAAGGACTCAACAAGCATAAGCTAATAACATACTTAATTATCAACGAATTTGACTTTTAGGGAGAGGAAGATTCTTTATCCTGAGCACTGATCCATTCAGTGTCTTGACAAGTTCCAACTGTTGACAATAACCCCATTTCCATAAACCAGTGGTTTAGATTTTAGAGGTTGTCTTGTTCATCTAAATGATCAAGACAGCCTATCTGATTCTTTCTTGGTCTCTTTTGTCTGCTCCCGAAACCCGAATTGATTCTTTCTAGAATACATAAGGAAAACACTCGGATCGTGCTGTGCCAGTCAATGGAAGCTCAATTCATGAAAATTACAAAAACTCAATTGTCCTCGTCCTCATTGAAGCCCACAACGCGAATTCGACATAAAGAAAAGGGTTATTAACCCGTTGATTTCGATGAAATCAATGAAAGAGACCCTATATTAGTTATCACCATTTCTACAAAAAAAAAAAAAGAATCATCATCATATGCCGGCTTGTGTTTTACTTGGCTTGAGCTAGTCCCTTCCTATCAAGAGGTTCTTAAATATTACAAGACCCCAAAAGTTGCTAATTACTTACAGTAATACATTATACACTTTAGCCAAAACATATCTAAAGAGCATAGACTAGCTTACAATAAAAATTTTATGCCACCATTGTTTATTTTTCTAAATATAATAGACTTTTCTTTTGGCCGAATAAATATAATTGACTTAATTTTGTAATTGAAGAAACTCCTAGTGTAAATTAGACTAAAGCATATAAAATGTTACATTAAGTGGGTCCATAAGAAACTCATATGATTTAATGATTGAGATCAAGTAGCTTCACACATATTAGGTGTATGTAAAAATCTTGAGGATAAGCGCACAATTCACTTCAAATCGTGGCCCAGGACGGCAGATGCTTATAAATGCTTATGAAGGTGTCTCATTTCATTGTCCTGCTTAGTTTGGAATTCTTCAAAAGCATACTTCTTGTCCACGCTGCAGACTATGGCTCACTCTTGGCTCTCTCTTATCATCTCCTTTGTGTTGTCCACAGCTACAATTTCTGGACAGAAACTTCACACTCCGACGCTGAGTCTACACCGCAAACACGTCCTCCGAGATCCCGAACAAGCACTTTCGGCGTCCGTAACAGATGGTTTTGAAACCTTCTTCTTCAATCAAACCCTGGATCACTTCAACTATAGACCAGAGAGCTACACTACCTTCAAACAAAGATACTTGATCAACTCCAGCTTCTGGGGCAGTGCGAATTCTAGTGCACCGATCTTTGTTTACCTTGGTGCCGAAGAGCCAATCGACGGATCCCCAAGTACAATCGGTTTTCTAACAGATAACGCAGCTCAATTCAAAGCTTTATTAGTTTATATTGAGGTAGTATATTTGAATTGTTTTCTTCATGAATGTTCTTTTTTCTAACTAAATCTTCCAACTACGAAGTTAAAGTCTTCTCTTCTTGTGGATTTTTTCTTGTCAGCATCGGTATTATGGTGAGTCAATTCCACTTGGGATGAGCTTCGAAGAAGCTCTCAAAGATGCAAATGTTCGCGGGTATTTTAACTCCGCCCAAGCTTTGGCCGATTATGCAACCATTATTTTACACGTTAAGGAGGAACGAAACGCCAGTAAATCTCCAGTTATTGTGGTGGGAGGATCATATGGAGGAAGTAAGTGCAATGGGTATTATATTCTATCAATATGAAAAAGTTGAATCTCATTCCAAACTTCCATCGCGTGTGTGGTTAAAGGAAATATGAGAAGGTTCAGAGGTTTTAAACCAATGGTATAATTATCATGTTAAATTGATGAGTCATTGGTGCCCTTTATTTTCAATAGCAACAATAACTCATTTTCATGAAAAAGATTATCATCTCGTTATCTTAAGTTATCAAGGTCTGATAGATAATGCCAATTTCAGTGCTTGCTTCATGGTTCCGGCTAAAATATCCACATGTGGCCCTCGGAGCTCTGGCCTCATCAGCTCCTATACTATACTTTGACGATATTACCCCACAAAATGCATACTATTCAGTGGTCACCGAGGATTTTAAGGTAATTACACCTGTAATTTCTCTTCTTCTTTTTGTCCAAATAATGGATTGCTCGGCACTTTTGAAGCATCCAAACAGTATCAATTGGTTGAGGCAATATCCCTATATCTTCCCATGTTACTCACACAAGGTAATTACACGAGTACAATATTCATGCTCCTAAGGCATGGCATCTAGATAATTCAATGGTGTAGTTATTTGAAACCATACCTTAAGTGAGAAAGACATGCCGGCTTATCACCGGATCAATATTTGAAATCTTAATTTCTATTCTTTCTTTTTCATTGTTTGTGTCTTCTGCACAGGAAGCCAGCGAGACTTGCTTCCAAACTATAGGAGACTCGTGGTCGGAAATCGATAGAGTTGCTCAGAATCCTAATGGTCTTTCAAACTTAAGCACGATATTCAAAACATGCGGGTGTGTGCCCTTATATGTCATCTATTATGTGTATTAATCCCTAAAAGAGTGAAATGCTACGAAGTATATTTAAAGAATAGACTCAATTTACCTTTTGAGATCATGAACCTAACCTACACACAACTCTTCTGTTCGGTGTGACGTTTCAAGATCTTTAAGGCTTAATTGAGTCTTTAAGAACTTCTATGAATGTTAATTTACTAAGGAGACTCAATCAATCAATCATGCATTAACTCCAGCTTTTTTTTGTGTGGATGAGTTAGGCCTTTGGGGAGTGGGGATGAACTGAAGAGCTACTTGATATCGATGTACATAGGAGCAGCTCAGTACGATGATCCACCAATATATCCAGTGACAAGGATATGCAACGGCATTGATGGAGCAAATACTACTGAAAATGGCATTCTTGGCAAAATATTTGCAGGCGTCGTTGCCTATGAGGGGAACTCCACATGCTACTTCAATTCTCCCACTAATGTATCTGAAACTTTGTTGGGTTGGGGGTGGCAGGTACAATACTCTCCATCATTATCTTCAAGCATTAGAGGAGGCTGATGGGTCTCGAATATTTGGGCGGGTTTGGATATTGCATCTCGATCTCACAGGTGGATTTAAACCAGGCTGAATTGAATTTACTTCAAAGTGGACAGCGTTATGAAAACAGTTCCCTTCTCGGACTTAAGCAATGGCTTTTGTCCCAGTACTGGAATCATCATGTCTATGTTCAGGCTGATCCAAGCATGCTCATTGATCGGGTCTAATTTAATTGCACAATCCTATTCTTGAAAGCTTGCTCGTGAAATTGGGTAGCATCTAAGAAAACTTACACTTTTGTTGAAATAAAAGGGAGATTTACTTGCAGGAGTGCAGCGAGATGGTATTCCCCATTGGCATCACAAACAATCCTATGTTCCAACCAGCGCCTTTCAACTTGAGCAGATTCATTGATGACTGCAACCACGAGTACGGTGTTGCGCCTCGCCCGCATTGGATCACTACCTACTACGGTGGTCATGTATGATTTCCAATTACTCTTAGAAATATATGTTTGATTCTTATTTCTATCAGTAAATTAAACTGGTTTTTATGCATAAAATTCAAAGCAAACCTTACTACCGTCGTCCTCAACCTACTTTTTTTTTTTGGCAGGACATAGAGCTAGTGTTTCACAGGTTTGGTAGCAACATTATTTTCTCAAATGGACTTCGAGATCCTTACAGTAGTGCCGGGTATAAAAATACATGCTTATTTCCATATATTTGAAGTATTAAAATTTCCATTACTTAATTACGCTTAACAATTTGATCTCTTTTTTAATCTAAGGGTCCTGAAGAACATTTCAGACAGTATCCTCGCTGTCTATACAAAGGAAGGTACATAGCTAGGCAATTATTTTTGTTGTTTGTGATTTGTTTTACGTACCGTAAATTACTCAAAAGAAGGAAACCTATTCAAATTAGAAATCCAACTCGATTGTCGAGAGTATATTAATAAATTATTGATTACTCGAGCATCAAACCACAATTCCCATTTGAATTTAGATTTTTACTTTGGTCAGGTTTGTCCAAACTCGAGACATATTAATGATTATATGCATTGTAGGTTCCCATTGTTTGGACTTATTACCAGAGATGCAAACCGATCCAGACTGGTTGGTCATGCAGCGAAAAACTGAAGTTGAGATTATAAAAGGGTGGATAGCGGAATATTATGCCGATCTTCTTGCTTTGAAACAATGATACGATGAATTGCTGTTGCCAAAAATATGGGTGATGAATTGATTCAAGAAGGCCATTTCAGTGACAGATGAGAACGCAAGACTAAGTCCTCCGCATCTTACCAAAAAGTTAATGCTTGCACTTTCTTTGCTCCATGAGAACGAACTCTAAATCAAGAAAAGCAAAATGACTTCGCCCAATTTTATGTTTTGAGTCATGTAATTCACAACATGCTTCCAATTAATCGTTGGACTCTGGCAAAACATTTGAAGCTGCTGGTGTTCTTTATTGATTAAGCATAGATTTTCATTCTATTTTGATGTTCTTATTCTTTTGGCAAGGGCTTATGGGACCTCATTCACTAGACGAGCTTAGGATTAGTTCTATTTCCCCTCCCCATGGCAATACCTCCTAGGCATTGGCATTATACCGGGAAAATTACCAAAAAAGTCGTAAACATTTTGCAGTTGTGCCAATTCAGTCCTAAACCTTTTTTTTGCCAATTCAGTCCTAAACATTTTGCAATTCGACCAATTCAGTCCTTTTGGCCAACCGGAGCTGACCTGGACGTCGGTCGGCACCAGCCGGTGACGTGGTAATATTTTAATATTTTTTTCGAATTTTTTCCTTTCTCTTTTTTTTTTCTTTTCCTTCTTCCTCCTGGCTAGTCCGACCAGGGGGAAGCTCGGCGGCGAGGTCCACTGGGGAGGCTCACCATCACCGGGCAAGGCGAGGCGTCCTCGCCCAGCCTCGCCACGGTTGTGCAACGGCGAGGGTCGGCAAGGGCGGAGCTCGCCATGGCGAGGCTGGGCGAGGTCGCCTCGCCTTGCTCGGCAACGGCAAGCCTCCCCAGTGGACCTCGCCGCCGAGCTTCCCCCTGGTCGGACTGGCCAAGGGGAAGAAGGAAAAGAAAAAAAAAAGAGAAAGGGAAAAAAATTCGAAAAAAATATTAAAATATTGCCACGTCACCGGCCGGCGTCCATGTCAGCTTCGGCCAGCCAAAAGGACTGAATTGGCCGAATTGCAAAAGGTTTAGTACTGAATTGGCAAAAAAAAAATAGGTTTAGGACTGAATTGGCACAACTACAAAAAGTTTAGGACTTTTTTGGTAATTTTCCCGCATTATACCTCACACGCAATGAAAAACTATCGAATGTTCTCGATCGCACAACTCCCGCATCTAAACTTTGAGCTAGAAGAAAATGCAATTTCATTCCAATATCAAACTAAATCTACATGGCCGATTTAGTTGTCAAAGTGATTAAGATTGCTATAATCTCCACTTAAGGCCACTTCATTTGGAGCTTCTCATTGTAAATTTCCCTAGCGCAGTGTAAGTGGCCTGTCCATAGTGTGCACAAACTGGTTTATAAAGTTTACATCACTTGATTACGCTTAACGCCCCTCTTAATTTTTTCCTGCGTAATTTTCCTGATATCATATCCGTTTTCTTGTTCTCCGGTTATCATCTCGAGTTACAATTCACATACAATTTTGCATGTGTAGAGAGAACCAGTTGACACGCGAAGGGGAGTATTAAGTACAATGGTATTTATACATTATTGGCCCTTCCTAACAGTCTAAACTTTTTGCGAAAACAATTTGAACTGACAATCATATTTATTCCAGACATTGCATTAGGTTAATTTTAGTGCAATATGATACACCATTACTATATTTACGTGGCAAAAACCCAACCAACAATAATAGGTTTCTATGACCATAACGCGGAAAACCAAAACGTATAATTTCAGTGATCAAAACAAAAGGTCGTACAACTTTTAATAAGTTTCTTATTTTTATGTCAAACATTTTTTAGTTAAATATATATATTTTAGTTAAAATATATATATATATATATGTACACCAAATAGGGGTTCTTGTACATACTAATGACTCTCTGAGATAGATACTATCCCCCAACACGGCCTTAGCCTTTGGCCTTCAACAAGGAACGGCTTTTAAGTCTTCAGACACCATGAATATATGCCATAATTAATCGAGTTTCAGAAATTTTTTTATCCACAAGATTCATATAGTGGCAAATAGAGAATATTCTTAGTGTAATTAATTTGCCTTATCAAGCTAACAGTGCAACTCTAAACATATAACGACACCAGACCTTGAAGAAGAGAAGGGAAGTGTTTAGACAGACCTGGGAAACTTGTGTGCTATATTCATCAACTAGTGCATTCTAATATAAGCACTTGGGAAGCCTATTTTCCCATTTTTTACACGTTCGTCCAATTTGTTGCTGGTACTTTGTTTTGCCAAACTGTTTACTGGTCTTAAACTCTAGGATAGGTAAATTATATTCTCCATTTCATCTTCACGGTTTTGAACCGGTTAGTCCCTACGTTAATTAATCTTCCAATTTAATGCTGCTTTCTTAGCACATAAGGAATAATAGCTGAATATTGAAGTCGTCAACAACGCCTATCAAAGACTAATTCTCAAAACAATCGATTATCCGCGTAGTCCCACCTCGCCATGAGATCATTCCCTTTTATGTCATGTTTGTTTCTGCTATTAATTGCAATTATAATCCATTTGGGTGTTTGAAAAGGACTTAATCTAACACTTACAAAGCAAATCAGCTAAAGATATAACATTTAACGTTGCTTTCTGAGCAACTTATGGTCTGAATACGGAAGACATCGACAACGTCTATCAAAGACTTGGTCTCAAAACAATCAATTGTCCGCGTACTCCCACCTCGCCATGTGATCATTCCCTTTTATGTCGCTCGTTTTTGCTATTAATTGCAATTATAATCCATTTGGGTGTTTGAAAAGGACTTAATCTACCACTTATAAAGCAAATCAGCTGAAGATATTACATTCAACGTTGCTTTCTTAGCAACTTACGGAATGATAGCTGAATATGGAAGTCCTAGACAACGTCTATCAAAGACTTCTTCTCAAAACAAACAATTATCCACGTACTCCCTCCCCACAATTTGATCGTACCGTTTTATGTTGTGCTTGATTTTGTTGTCAATTGCAATCATATTCCATTTGGGTGTTTGAAAAGGAGTTAATCTTACACGTATAGAACAAATCAGCTAAAGGGGGTTGAGTACTAGTCTCTCCTACGCTCAAAAGTGTATTACAGAAATAGAATGTTGAGTTGGTGCGAAGCCATTGAGTCCAATATGAGCATTACAACCTGTAATGTTCTTTCTTTTAATTTCTTAATGAAACTCATATGGACTTCATGCTGAGTCACGTATATTCTCCTGATTCTGCGTTGTTCTAACGTAACTTCGCATAAAAAATAATAGCACAAACTGGGATCGGGGGTTAATATATATAAAGGTGAACTAGTTGACGCCAAAAAACATCATACAAATTCTTCTCTTCACATGCATGCTTTAGCTTACGCAATGACCAGAAACCCAAACATGTCTTCATCACATTATAGCCTTTTGATCATTCTGATACTTTTCTCAGCCTGTGTTGCTGCCAAGGAGAACTTAGATGGTTACCGTATTCCAAAGCTGAGCGTACTCTGTCGGACATTTATTCAAGATCCTACACGGGCGGTTCGAGCTTCCATCTTGTCAAAGGATTTCCAGACTTTCTTTTACAATCAAATCCTCGATCATTTTGATTATATGCCTGAAAGTTACACTGCTTTCAAACAAAGATATGTGATCAATTTCAAATACTGGGGTGGCGCATATGCAAGCGCCCCCATCTTCGTTATCTTGGTGCAAAAGCAGCCATCGACGGTGACATAGGTGGTATCGGGTTCATGACAAATAATGCGGCTCAGTTTAGAGCGCTTTTGGTCTATGTAGAGGTAATAAGAATGCCCCATATTATTAGCCTGGTTGTACTTTCTTACCCTTATGTTTGGCGTGCATATGTATATATTCACGCATTTTACTAACGTAAAGTTGAAATCCTGCAGCATCGGTTTTATGGTGAATCCATCCCGTAGAGGTTGACACTCGACAAAGCACTGAGTGAACCCAACACTCGCGGATATTTCAGCTCAGTGCAAGCTCTTGCCGATTACGCGGAAATTCTTGTATACTTGAAACAAAAATTGAATGCCAGACATTCTCCCATAATTGTCATTGGAGGATCATACGGGGGAAGTAAGTGAATATATTTTCACATAGCAACAACATGACTGCCGCTATAAATCGAAATTAAAGCCCACTTCTTACATTGAAGAGAACTATTATAATCTGCCGAAGGTCATTATTCTTGAACAATTCATGGATAGAGCTTTTCCTAAACAGCACTAGTCATATTGACGACGACAATCCATATAAGATATATTCCACATATCACTTGTAAGTACGTGTTTCAATCTTCGTATATTTGATTTTCAATGCTAGCTTCATGGTTCCAATTGAAGTACCCACATGTGGCGCTCGGAGCTTTGGCGTCATCCGCTCCAATTCTCTACTTTCCTGACGTCATACGTCATACCTCAAGGTGCATACTATTCAGTAGTCGCAAAAGATTTTTTGGTAATCCTAATTTGCTCGATGTATACCTTTTTCCTTTAGCATGCATTTTCTATAATCAAATCGATTGAACAAATGTTTGGGTAATTTTTCAGGAAACTAGTTTTTCTTGCCACCGAACCACATAAGACGATCCTGGGAGGAAACTGATAGAGTTGCTTCTAAGCCCCATGGTCTCGCGAAATTGAGCAGAATTTTCAAAACTTGCAGGTGCGTAGAGGATGGAATTGAGAGTCATTCATCATATTGTATTTTGCGGACTTTTCAGTATTTTGTGTATGATGATGTGCATATTTGACTTATATTTTGATTATATTTGGTGGTATTTTGGGAAAATATTCGAATAAATAGAGTGGAATTTATTTGTTTTTATGCATTGTGATTAGGTGATGGTGAATGATGCAATCGTGAAGATTTTGGACGTTTTTGAGCTGTTGATTGGGATTCTGCATGTAAAAGATCTATTTTCCAGATATCCGTGCTCACGACTTAAGATCGCGCGGATGTAAATTTTGGCGCAGAATTTGAGGACGTGATTTGGCCATTAATTTCCATATTTTCCAGATTTGATTGTGGAGGATTTTTGTACTTAAATAGGACTCTTAATTAGGGACATTAGGGAAAAGATTTTGTTGACACCTAAATTTTGGCGCATCATTTTAGTGGTTAATTGCATAAAAATTAGGGATTAAATTTTAGTCCCTAACAAAAATATTAAAGTTACATTATATAGCATTTATTAAGTAGTTGCATTTGCATCGGACTGGTGGCGGATGGGCTTAACAAAATTGAACTGGAGTTAATAGACTCAAGTACAGAGGTTCTGAACCCAATGGAATTAATTGGATCAAGCCCATGTGAATTAAAGATTTAGCCCAACTCGTTATACCCTCAAGTGGTCAAGATCGACATGTGCGTTGCGCGTGTGGCACATTGGATTAGGAAATATTGAGAAAATATTGTGAAAATCTTTGGGCGCAAGATAACAATATTCACGTGAAGCTAGAATTTGGACATGATGGGGTGAAAATATTCGGATAAGATTGTACCTAGTGATAAATATTTGATCTTATTATATCTTCAAGGAAGGCACGTGGATTTGCAATATACGAGGACAATATATAAAGGAAAGATGAAGTGTATCAGCAGATTTGATCTTCTGACATCTTTGTGCAAAAGAATAAAATATAGGTCCTTTCCCAAAAAAAATTTAGGTTGTCATGCATATAAAAGGGGAGGACTCGGTCAACAAAAGGGGGCTGGATTTTTACGAAAACAGAACACACACGCGGCCATTAAAGAAGAAAACAAAAAGAAAAGTTAGGGAGAAGGGAGAGAACGACAAAAGAGACGGAGTCAACCAAATAGAGAGAGAGAGAGAGTCCTCTTCTGCCTTCCACCCCCACTACCCGACGCCATTGACGCTGCACCGGAGACGCTGCTGCTTGCTGCTCCGCGACGACTGACCTTGCCGCTTCACAAGTTACACAAAGAAACACCCGACGAACTGCTGCAGCTTGCTGATCCCGTGGAGGTCCTTGCCCCGACGAGCCTTCGTCCTTCGAGCCGCCTGCGACCAAGGCAGCATCTCCCCTGCTTGAGCCGACCCCCGCTGTTGCCTTCCTCAGTGGCGCTTGCTCTTGCTGCACAGATAGTTGATCCAGCCACTTCGCCTTGCATCAAAAGCCCGGCTGTGACTGACGTTGCTGCTGCCTACCCCGACTTCTGTTGAATAAACATTAAATGTCCGTTCTTTATTAGTGTGTTATTTCAGCAGTTTTATAGGAAAATGAAATGTCAAGAGTCAGCAGTTACTCTTACGGGTGATAATGGGTTTTAATTTTTTGGTTTATGGCTATTAATAGAATTGCCTATAATTAAGTTTATTTCAGTTTTAGAAGGGTAGACTACAGCCTATAAATAAATCATTATATTGCTTGTAAGGATGACACATAGAATCGAGAATAAAGCCTCTCTTCAGAAATTATTCTCCACAAGTCCATAGTTTGCAGCCAACAATTTTCTTTTACAAATTGGTATCAGAGCCGATGGGGAGTGTAATCAATAATGTGCCGCTGCCCCGATTAACGAAGGTGAACTACGAGAATTGGAGCATCCAAATGAAAGCTCTTCTCGGTTCTGTGGATTGTTGGGAGGTGGTTCAAGAAGGTTTCGAAGAACCAGAATCTACCGCAGGATATACGGCGGCTCAAAATAAGGCGTTGAAAGAAACGCGATCAAAAGATAAGACGGCATTGTACATGCTGTTCCGAGCTGTTGATGAGTCGGGCTTCGAGAAGATTGCGAGTGCGACAACTTCAAAAGAAGCGTGGGACATCTTGGAGACTGCGTACAAAGGAGCCGACCGAGTTAAACAAGTTCGCCTTCAAACTCTTCGCAACGAGTTGGAAGGCATGAAGATGAAGGAGTCGGAAGGTGTGTCCGATTACATCACGCGTGTTCAAACCGTGGTGAATCAACTCAACCGAGACGGAGAAAAGTTGTCCGATGCGCGGGTCGTGGAGAAGATTCTGAGGTCGTTAACCGACAGTTTCGAGAATGTGGTATGTGCCATAGAAGAGTCAAAGGATCTAGCAACGTTCACGGTCGACGAGCTTGCCGGTTCCCTTATGGCACATGAATATCGTAAGAAGAAGAAGAAGGAGGAGAAACTTGAGCAGGCACTTCAAACCAAAGCATCGATCAATGACGAAAAGATATTCTATTCTCAAAACTTTCGAGGTAGATGGCGTGGCCGTGGTGGTCGAGGAAATAGTCGCAGTGGGAAAAGCCGCGGTCAAGAAGGGTATCATGAGGAGAAGGGGCAATCAAACCAACAGAATTGGCGTGGAAGAGGACGCGGTCGTGGAAGAGGCGGTTGGTCAAATTATTCCAACATCGAGTGCTACAAGTGTGGCAAATATGGTCACTATGCGAAGGATTGCAATTCCGATAAGTGTTACAATTGTGGAAAGGTGGGGCATTTTGCAAAAGAATGTCGAGTCAAGAAAAAGGTGGAAGAGACAACCAACCTAGCCACGGAAGATGAGGTGAAAGAAGGTTTTCTCTTAATGGCATATAACAAAGTCAACACCGACAACGACACGGTGTGGTACCTCGACACGGCTGCAAGCAACCATATGTGCGGGCACGAGCATTGTTTCAAAGAGATGCGAAAGGTTGAAGCTGTATATGTATCGTTTGGAGATGGCTCGAAGGTTGAGGTCAAAGGCCAAGGTACGATTTATTATTTACAAAAGGATGGTTTAGTTGGGTCAATCCAAGATGTGTATTACGTACCAGACCTCAAGAGCAACATTTTAAGTATGGGGCAACTCATGGAGAAAGGTTATTCGGTTTTTATGAAAGACCGGATATTACTATTGAAAGACAAGCAAGGGCGTTCAGTCGCTCAAGTTGAAATGGGGAGAAATCGGATGTACAAACTGAATTTGAGAAGTGTACGAGAAAAATGTTTACAAGTCAACGTAGAAGACAAGGCGTCACTGTGGCATCTCCGTTTTGGTCACCTACATCATGAAGGCCTAAACAAGTTGGCAAAGAAGAACATGGTGCACGGACTACCAGACATGGAATACGAGGGAAAATTTTGTGAAGAATGTGTGCTCGGAAAGCATGCGAGAATGTCGTTTCAAAAGAAGGCAGAATATCGGGCTAAGCAACCTCTCGAGTTGATTCATTCCGACATATGTGGGCCAATCACCCCTGAATCTTTCAGCGGCAAAAGGTATTTCATTTCCTTTATTGATGATTTCTCAAGAAAAACTTGGGTTTATTTTCTGAAAGAAAAATCCGAGGCGTTCGAGGTGTTCAAAAAATTTAAAGTGCTGGTGGAAAAGGCAACCGGTAGACACATCAAATCTGTACGATCCGATAGAGGTGGCGAATACACTTCGACGGTTTTCATGGAGTATTGTGAGGAGCAAGGCATAAGGCGATTTCTAACCGCACCGTACTCTCCACAGCAAAACGGTGTGGCCGAGAGGAAGAACCGGACCATTCTCGACATGGTTCGGTCAATGCTCAAGAGCAAGAAAATGCCGAAGGAATTTTGGGCGGAAGCCGTGCAATGCGCTGTCTATGTTCAAAATCGGTGTCCACATGCGAAGTTGTATGATCAAACACCACAAGAGGCATGGAGCGGACAAAAACCGACAGTCTCTCATCTCAAAGTATTCGGCAGTTTGGCCTACGCACACGTGCCGGATCAGCGAAGAACAAAGCTCGAAGACAAAAGCAAAAGATATATTTTTATTGGGTATGATGAGAAAACAAAAGGATACAAGCTATTCGACCCGATAAGCAAGAAGATTCTAGTGAGCCGTGATGTACGAGTTCATGAAGCAAATGAGTGGGATTGGAATAAAGCAACAGAGGGTATCATCAAAGTTGGAGAATCATCAACTGCTGTACCAACAACCATACCGGAAAATTCTGAAACTATTGATGATGAAGATGAACCGCGACAACCCAAAATGCGAAGTGTACAAGATTTGTATGATTCGACAAATGAGGTACACCTTGTATGTCTTTTGGTGGATTCCGAGAATATAAGTTTTGAACAGGCGGTGCAAGACAAGAAGTGGCAAACTGCCATGGACGAGGAGATTAAAGCAATAGATCGCAACAACACATGGGAGTTAGCAGAATTGCCGAAAGGAACTCAGCCCATTGGTGTCAAGTGGGTGTTTAAGAGAAAGATGAATGCTCAAGGGGAGATAGAACGGTATAAGGCGAGACTTGTAGCAAAGGGATACGAGCAAAAGGCAGGAATCGACTATGACGAGGTGTTTGCTCCCGTTGCAAGAATGGAGACAATCAGATTGCTCATTTCACAAGCGGCTCAATTCAAATGGCCGATATTACAAATGGATGTCAAGTCGGCATTCCTGAATGGTGTGCTTGAAGAAGAAGTTTATATCGAACAACCACCCGGGTACATGAAAATCGGAGAAGAAAAGAAGGTGTTGAAATTGAAGAAGGCACTTTACGGGTTGAAGCAAGCACCGCGGGTGTGGAATACTCGTATCGATACATACTTCAAGGAGAACGGGTTCGAGCAATGTCCCTACGAACATGCCCTTTATGTGAAGAAGAGTGGAGGTAATATGTTATTTGTTGCTCTTTATATTGATGACCTCATTTTTTTGGGGAATAATAATGAAATGATACAAAAGTTCAAGAGCACAATGACACGGGAATTCGAGATGACAGATTTGGGCTTGATGAAGTTTTTCCTTGGTCTGGAGGTAAGACAAGGAAAGACGGGTATCTTTGTATCCCAGGAGGCATATACAAAGGAGATTTTGAAGAAGTACAAGATGGAGTCTTGCAATCCGGTTTCAACACCAATGGAACCGGGTGCAAAACTCTCTAAGTTTGATGGAGGAGAACGAGTCGACGCAAGCAAATACCGGAGTTTAGTGGGAAGCCTTCGCTATCTCACATGCACAAGGCCGGACCTTGCATTAAGTGTCGGCATTGTAAGTCGGTTCATGGAGGAGCCAGTTTATTCACATTGGAAGGCGTTGAAGCGAATCCTACGGTACATCAAAGGAACAGTGTCACTCGGGTTATTCTATACAAATGCGGCAGATTACAAGTTGGTCGGGTACTCCGACAGCGATTGGTGCGGAGACTTGGACGATCGAAAAAGCACATCGGGTTATGTGTTTTTTATGGGTGACACGGCGTTTACCTGGCTTTCAAAGAAGCAACCGATCGTGACACTCTCGACATGTGAAGCTGAATATGTGGCAGCATCTTTGTGTGTACGTCATGCGATATGGCTCAGAAATTTGTTGGGCAAGTTGGAGCAACAACAACTCGATGCGACTGTGATACGAGTTGACAACAAATCAGCAATTGAGTTGAGCAAGAACCCGGTGAATCATGAGAGAAGCAAGCATATTGACGTTCGCTTTCACTTCATCCGAGATCAAGTGAAGGAAGGAAGTGTGGAATTAGTGCACGTGGCAAGTCGGGACCAAGTCGCGGATATCTTCACGAAACCGCTACCGACGATACTTCTCGACAACTGCAAAAGATTGATCGGCATGAAAGATGGCAGAAGCATTTAAGTTTATGGGGGAGTCTTGTTGAATAAACATTAAATGTCCGTTCTTTATTAGTGTGTTATTTCAGCAGTTTTATAGGAAAATGAAATGTCAAGAGTCAGCAGTTACTCTTACGGGTGATAATGGGTTTTAATTTTTTGGTTTATGGCTATTAATAGAATTGCCTATAATTAAGTTTATTTCAGTTTTAGAAGGGTAGACTACAGCCTATAAATAAATCATTATATTGCTTGTAAGGATGACACATAGAATCGAGAATAAAGCCTCTCTTCAGAAATTATTCTCCACAAGTCCATAGTTTGCAGCCAACAATTTTCTTTTACAACTTCGACGTTGGTGTTGCTGTTCCGCTTCCTTTTTGCTACCGCCACCGCTGGCCGCAAATACTAGACCCGCCGTAGACGCTGCTTGCTGGTTCGTGGCGTCCTGTCCGCGGCCTTCCTGAACCGCGACGACGACTTGCTGCTTTCGTCCCAGCCCAAGCCGTTGCAGCCCCAACGACCACGACTGCCGCCGCTGCCCCTGTTCCGACTTCACCGATATTCCCAGGCTTGAAATCACTTCAGACGACTGGACGAGCTATAACTTTAGGCCCACGACGTCCCTCTGCTTGTGCTGAAGCGCTGGCTCTAGTCAACCATCAAGCCAAGGTGTATTGCTGTTTGCAGGTTCTTCTAGTGATTTCGTGAACCATCCATTCACGACTCCAGTTGAGCAACCGCGGACAACGCCCGTCGTCGACTACCACGCGTTCTACAGTCGCAATTCGGAGTTGAATTCAAACTTGGAAGTTATCCACTAATTAGGTAAGAATTTCATCCAGTATTAATTTAAATATTTTATTACCTAGTTTGTTTGATGTCGTTACCTTTTGTGAAATTGTTGTTATCTTCAGAGAGATATTCGTAATTTTTTTAATAAAGAAAAGATGGTTTCTTGCTTGATTTGAAAAAGTGCAATTTAACTGAATATTCTTCGGAAATCTTAGATTTGGATGGAATTTGAAAATTTCAAAATCTTTTGAATATATATCCGAGATATTCAAAATGACAAAATCTTTTCAAGATATGATTGATTAGGAAAATTTCCTAATCCGCAACCGCGCACGTGGAAATAAATCTATCTATCAGGCATTAGATAGAGTTATTTCCATAGCGGGTATTTCGAATTTTAGGATTGATCTGTCAGGCTTCAGATCGAGACTTAATTCGAAAGATTTAGCGTTTTTTTTTAATATTTGATTTTAATTTCGAATTTTGATAAAGAAAATACCAAAAGATTAATCTAGAATAGGTTAATTTCTTTAGTTTAAAATTGCATGTTTAGATAATTAGCATTTTTAATTCCGAACTTCATAAAAAAAATACAAAAAATAATATACCCGTCATTAGAAATAGGTCACGTCGTCGCATGACATATAGTTTGCATGTTAGGTTGCATTAATCGCATGTCAATTTTTGCACGTCATACATATAGGTTAGCTTTCATTTAAATAAGTAAAAAATCAAAAAGAAATTTCTGCACCTTTGAACTCTAAGTCAGGATTTTTTTAAATTTGTCAAATTGAGTATTTTTCTCGAAATTGGTACCGAAAGGGCGTTAGGGAATCTAGCGTAACCAAGTCCCCGAATTCATAATTTCTGGTTCGTAGAAATAAAATAGTACTCCCGCTATTTTATTTAGGTTTCTAATCAACCTACCTTAAATGATTAGTGGCGACTCCTGTTGAAAATATTTGCATGCTCACAATTGGACCTAAGTTGCGATTTGGTAGAGTTTGGGAGAACTCGAGCTAGGTTAGTTAATTTAATTGATCTAGTAATCCATTAGCCTAAGATTGTAAAACATCGATTTTTTTTAGGTCGCGACAGATTTTGCCTTTTTTTTCTTTCCATGTTGGATAGAATTTCTTTTTCTAGACTTGCTTTTTTTATTTAAGAGGTTGAACGCAAGAGGAGACTTGACTCCAGAAAATTCAGAAACACATTATTTTCTCTTTTGCGCATTTTGTAGCCATGTGTGGCTAACTCCTTTTTAGTCTAGCAAAGGATTATCAAAGTTCAAGTTCATTCAAGTTGTGAGATCTAAACTTAATCCTCCTTCTTAATTTCTACAGCATTTATATATTCTCTGTTTTATTGTTTACCATTGCTTTGTTGGTTGTTACAATAAGAGCTCGTTGTGCAATTGACAGGGTGATAGTTTGCCAATTGAAATACCCAAACCCATAATTATTTAGGTGTTTTAATAATAATGGCAAATAATATGACTTGATTAAAACCAGATTTTCAAGTTGTATTATGAGAATATATGATCTAGCTTGAATAAGTTACGCGTGTGATTTATTGGCTAGGGTTGGGTTTTTCTCGTTTTTCATGCTATTAGCGAATTGAATCTTTGGCGCGTGTCGGGGTTATTCGTTAATAAGGGATTAATCACAGGCGCGTGTCCGGTTAATCTAATATTAAGGAAAGATTAGGCTGTTAGAAGCGTTTCAACAACCATAACTAGTCTATTGCAGTGTTTGAGATTATTCATTTGATTCAATGATCAACTTCCGAACTTGAATGAGATTACCTTTGCTAGATGTTGCATAATCTGATTTTCTTTAATTTCTATTTGCTTATTTTGTTCTGCATAAATCCCCTTTTTAGTTTCGCTTTTATTGTTTACTTGGTTTTCAAAGAATTAACAATTTGTCAGTCTCTGTGGATTCGACTCTGCTCACCCTAAGTACAATTTATTTGTGATTTGGAGAGTAGAAATTATTTTTGGTGAATTCGACCACCACCAGTGTAGCATAAGTAATTCTTAGAAAATCAAATATTATTAGAAATATATGCTTTATAGACGAATTTACATTTAATTATGTATATTTTTGTCTTCTGTCTGACCTAAAAAAAAATCTTCTGTTAGACCATTGCAAAGTTCTCACTACAAAAAAATGATTTTTTTCCGACAAAATTACCAACGAAAAATTCTGGAAAATTCGTTGGAAAGGGAAATCTTCTGTTAGACCATTGCAAAGTTCTCACTACAAAAAAATGATTTTTTTCCGACAAAATTACCAACGAAAAATTCTGGAAAATTCGTTGGAAAGGGAATTTCCAACGAATTTTCCAACGAAAAATTTTTCGTTGGTAATTCGTCGTCGGAAAATTTTCCAACGAAAAATTTGAATTTTCGTTGGAAATTTGCAATAAATTTTTTTTCGTTGAAAAGTTTATCGGAAAATTCGTGGCTAAATTCGTTGGAAACGAATTTTTTTTTCCGACGAATTTTTTTTCGTTGGAAACTATAATTTTTTTTTAGTCGAAAATTCGTGAAAATTTTTTTTCCATCAAAAATATTTTTTTTTGGTCCAATTTTTTTTTTTGGTCGAAAAATAGCCCTCGCCGGCGAGCTCGAGCTCGCCCAGCTCGCCGCCGGCGAGGGCCGAGCTCGCCGCCCAGATCTGGGCGAGCTCGAGCTCGCCGGCGAGGGCCGAGCTCGCCGGCGAGGGCCGAGCTCGCCGCCCAGATCCAGCTCGCCGCCAGCGAGGGCCGAGCTCGCCGCCCAGATCTGGGCGAGCTCGAGCTCGCCGGCGAGGGCCGAGCTCGCCGCCCAGATCTGGGCGAGCTCGAGCTCGCCGGCGAGGGCCGAGCTCGCCCAGATCTGGGCGAGCTCGAGCTCGCCGGCCATGGCGAGCTCGGCCCTCGCCATGGCCGGCGAGGGCCAGCCTCGTCGCCGGCGAGGCTGTTGCGCCAACAAGAAGATGAAGAAGAAGCAGCAGCAGCAGCAGGGGCGGGAGCAGGCTTCGAGGCCGCCGCCCGTCAAGTCCGTCGTCGTCTCGCCGGCGACGAGGCTCGGTGGCGTCGGGGGCGTCGGAGGCTTGGTGTCCATGGCGCCGGAGCCGGAGCCGGTGCCGGAGGAGGAGGGGGGGCGGCGGGGGAGTGCGCGGAGGGGGAGACGAAGGCTAAGGAGAGAGAGAGAGAGAGAGAGTGTGTGGAAATTGAGAGTGTGTGTGGAAATTGTGTGTGTGTGTGGAAATTGAATAAGGAAGAAGTATATTTTTTTGACATTCGTTGGAAATTTCGTTGGAAATTTCCAACGAATTTTTTTTCGTTGGAAATTTCCAACGAATTTTCCAACGAATTTAAATTTTCCGGATAATTATTTTAGTATGTACAATTTTCGTTGGAAAATTCGTTGGAAATTTCCAACAAATTTTTCAACGAATATAAAAAATGCCGAATAGTACCGGATTTTTTTGAAATTCGTTGGAAAATTCGTTGGAAATTTCCAACGAATTTTCCAACGAAAATTGTACCCACTAAAATAATTGCCCGGAAAATTGAAATTCGTTGGAAAATTCGTTGGAAATTTCCAACGAAAAAAATTCGTTGGAAATTTCCAACGAATTTTCCAACGAAAATTGTACAAACTAAAATAATTGTCCGGAAAATTGAAATTCGTTGGAAAATTCGTTGGAAATTTCCAACGAAAAAAATTCGTTGGAAATTTCCAACGAATTTTCCAACGAAAATTGTACAAACTAAAATAATTCCCGGAAAATTGAAATTCGTTGGAAAATTCGTTGGAAATTTCCAACGAAAAAAAATTCGTTGGAAATTTCCAACGAAAAAAATTCGTTGGAAATTTCCAACGAATTTTCCAACGAAAATTGTACACATTAAAATAATTGTCCGGAAAATTGAAATTCGTTGGAAAATTCGTTGGAAATTTCCAACGAAAAAAAATTCGTTGGAAATTTCCAACGAATTTTCCAACGAAAATTGTACAAACTAAAATAATTCCCGGAAAATTCAAATTCGTTGGAAATTTCCAACGAATTTTTTTTCGTTGGAAATTTCCAACGAAATTTCCAACGAAAATTGTACACACTAAATAATTGCCCGGAAAATTGAAATTCGTTGGAAAATTCGTTGGAAATTTCCAACGAAAAAAATTCGTTGGAAATTTCCAACGAATTTTCCAACGAATATACAAAATGCCGAACAATACCGGGTTTTTTTGAATTCGTTGGAAAATTCGTTGGAAATTTCCAACGAAAATTGTACACACTAAAATAAATTCCCGGAAAATTGAAATTCGTTGGAAAATTCGTTGGAAATTTCCAACGAATTTTCCCACGAAAATTTTTTCGTTGGAAATTTCCAACGAATTTTCCCACGAAAAATTTTTCGTTGGAAATTTCCAACGAATTTTCCAACGAAAAATTTTTCGTCGGAAATTTCCAACGAATTTTACTTTTCGTTGGAAAATTTGTGGCAAATTTGCGACGAAAATTTTTCGTTGGAAATTTTTCGTGGCAAAAATCCATTTTTTTTGTAGTGTCTTCACAGCTCAAGGGGTACTTGAAATGAGTCTACGCAACTGTTGCTCAGTACGATAATCCATTCAAACGTCAAATGGAAGTGTTATGCAATGCCATTGATAGAGCTTATCCAAGAGATGGAATTCTTCGGAAAATTTTCACAGGCCTGGTCGCTCTCATCGGAAATTCCACATGCTACGTGAATCCACCTTATCAAAGTTCATCTCAAACTGATTTGGGTTGGCATTGGCAGGTATACAGTATAGTATAAAATCATGAACGGATTTTAGTTTACTACTTTCAGTTGAAATTGACTGATCAAATTGATCATGGAAAAAACCAGTTAACTCCAGACTCGATTGATGAACGAACATCTCCAAGATGCGGCAATTGATGCCTCTTATATATCTGAGCAGAGTCTGCGTAGTCTAATGATCGAGCAAAGTCGCTCGTGAATAGTTCGACTCATATATCCTAATTGGCTCTACCCAATAGTAATGTGCTTAGTAGATTAAGAGTCAACGAACAATTTCGAACTCTTTTGCCATAATTAGTTAACTTCGAGTTTTTCATTGGACTAACAAGATGGATGTCGTTTGGCTTTGCAGACATGTAGCGAGATGGCGATTCCCATAGGCATCACCAAGAATACTATGTTTCAACCAAAGCCCTTCGACCTGAATAGCTTCACCAATGCCTGCAAGAAAAGATTCGGCGTCACACCTCAGCCACATTGGGTCACTACTTACTACGGTGGTCATGTACGATCAAAGAATTCATATATTTAGGACTCTCCTTTAATTATCGTGTTGTTATCTGTATAACTTTCTTTTTAACCAAACAAAGTATAACACTCTTTAATTCTTTATTGACGACGAAAAATTGCAGGACATAGAACTTGTTCTGCACAAGTCCGCTAGCAACATTATTTTCTCCAATGGGCTTCAAGATCCTTACAGCAGCGGCGGGTACGTGTAGAATTGAAACCTGTAGATTTCTTTAAAAACATCACTGTATTAACTGAGATTTCAAAATAACTCATATATATCGTCAACTATAGGGTCTTGAAAAATATTTCAAATACTGTCGTTGTGGTCTACACAGCTAAAGGTACGTGTCGACTAAATTCGTGTCGCATCAAAATCAAATAAAACGGATTATCTTTCCATATTTGGATTTATGGAAGCTAATTAAATTATAGAAATTGATTTTGTTGACATAGTTTATTATGTATAGGTTCTCATTGTTTGGACATACTTTCTGGTGCGGAAGCCAAGCGATTGAACAATAAAATTGACAGAATAAGAAAATAAATCGGACACCAGATTTACGTGGTTCGATCGTAGTGACCTACATCCACAGGGAGAGCAGCACGGAATTCCACTATAGATCAAGCGATACAACGGATATTACAACCGCACTCAAGTCATTCAAACACTCTAAGTGTTTCCCAAGCCCCAATTACCACTACAAAAAAACTGGATTTTTGCCACGAAAATTTGCGACGAAAAAATTTTCGTTGGAAATTTCCAACGAATTTTTTTTCCTTGGAAAATTCGTTAGAAATTTCCAACAAAAATTTTTTCGTTGGAAATTTCCAACGAAAAAATTTTTTGTGGGAAAATTCGTTGGAAATTTCCAACGAATCCAACGAATTTTCCAACGAATTTAAATTTTCCGGCAAATATTTTAGTGTGTACAATTTTCGTTGGAAAATTCGTTGGAAATTTCCAACGAATTAAAAAACGCCGGTACGGATCGGCATTTTTTATATTCGTTGGAAAATTCGTTGGAAATTTCCAATGAATTTTCCAACGAATTTCAATTTTCCGGGCAAATATTTTAATGTGTACAATTTTCATTGGAAAATTCGTTGGAAATTTCCAACGAATTTTCCAACGAATTTCAATTTTCGGACAAATATTTTAGTGTGTACAATTTTCATTGGAAAATTCGTTGGAAATTTCCAACGAATTTTCCAACGAATTAAAAAACGCCGGTACGGATCGTCATTTTTTATATTCGTTGGAAAATTCGTTGGAAATTTCCAACGAATTTTCCAACGAATTTAAATTTTCCAGGCAAATATTTTAGTGTGTATAATTTTCGTTGAAAAATTCGTTGGAAATTTCCAACGAATTTCAATTTTCGGGCAAATATTTTAGTGTGTACAATTTTCGTTGGAAAATTCATTGGAAATTTCCAACGAAAAATAATTCGTTGGAAATTTCCAACGAATTTCAATTTTCCGTGCAAATATTTTAGTGTGTATAATTTTCGTTGAAAAATTCGTTGGAAATTTCCAACGAGATTTCCAACGAATTTAAATTTTTCGTGCAATTATTTTAGTGTGTACAATTTTCGTTGCAAAATTCGTGGAAAATTTCCCACGAATTTTGCAACGAAAACCCTACTTCTTTCTTATTCAAATTTTCGCGCCCATTCTCTCAATTTCCACTCTCTCTCTCTCTCTCTCTCTCTCTCTCTCTCTCTCTCTCTCTCTCTCTCTCCTTTGCCTTCCCTTCTCCCTCCGCCTCCTCCCCCGCCGCACCGTCTCCGGCTCCGGCTCCGGCTCCGGCTCCGACGCCATAGACACCAAGACTCCGCTACCCCCCTCCTCCTCTGCGACGTCGGCTCCCTCCCCAAAGGCGCCGCCGCGGCCATCCAGGGCCGCCCCCAACGCCCCCGAGGCCACCATGGGCTGCCCCCGACGCCACCAAGCCTCATCGCCGGCGAGGGTCGAGCTCGCCCAGATCTGGGCGAGCTTGAGCTCGTCGCCGGCGAGCTCGAGCTCGTCGCCGGCGAGCTCGGCCCTCGCCGGTGACGAGGCTAGCCCTCGCCGGCGGTGAGGGCCATTTTTCGAAAAAAAAAAAATTTCGTTGGAAAAAACATTTCCACGATTTTTCGACCAAAAAAAAATTTGTAATTTCTCCAACTAAAAATTTTTCGTTGGAAAAAAAATTTCCGCGATTTTTCGACAAAAAAAAAATTTTGTAATTTTTCCAACGAATTTAGCCACGAGTTTTCCAACGAATTTTCCAACGAAAATTGAAATTTTTCGTTGGAAAAATTTCCGACGACTTATTACCAACAAATTGTTTTTCGTTGGAAAATTCGTTGGAAATTCGTTTTCCAACGAATTTTTCCAAATTTTTCGTTGGAAATTTTGTCGGAAAAAATCAGTTTTTTTGTAGTGTACACCCAATAACTCACGCAGTGTTTAGCCCCACAATTCCTCACGAAATAATCTCTCAATCTCGCAAAAGAATTTTACACAAATCTTATCACAAGGTTTAATCGCTACGAACACTTGAACTATTGGTGTAATTCAACGAACAAAATCACGAACCCACAACCAAGCACTCACTTGCAGAGCGACGCTTCAAGAAGTCTTCACGAATTCATCAACAACTGCGTGCCAATCTTGCGGCAAAAAAGAACAGCCCTATATAGCCCAAAGAAAAAAATTAAAGTGGACGACTTCAACGTGGAAGAGATATTCCACAAAATTCAATCAACAAGTCAACTTCCCTATTTTAAGTGTTTCCACGTAAAGTCCAGCAAATCAACCAAGAAGGAGATCCCACTGCCTGAAGATATTCACAATTTGGTCCAATTCAAATATACGTTGGACTTTCCAACTTCGATGGCCGAAGACTCCAGCTTATATAAGAAAATTACGTGATTTGATTCACTCGATTTCAGATGTCCGTAAAATATCCAATTCGGAATATTTAGATTTTCGCTTCGGGCTTAAACTCGAGACATATTTTTAACACTTTCGGCTACAGAATTCAATCCCGAATGGTTGGTCAAGCAGCGGAAAATTGAGATTGAGATTATAACAAAGTGGATTGCTACATACCTTGCTGATCTTCGCGCTTTGGGAGAATAATTAATATATATCACATGGGAAAGTCATTACATGGTACAATGAAAATAGCATAGTAAATAAAAACCAGAGCTGTGTGTTTCGTTTATGTTCTTGTGAGAAGGGTGCGAAATTTGTGCGTCTGTGTGTGTGTGTGGATGTGTTAGGCCTTTACAGAATGGGAATGACCTGAAGAACTAGCTTATATCGTTGTATCCACCAATGTATCCAGTGATAATGATATGCAACGGCATTGGTGGAGTAAATACTCTTCAAAAAATGGCATTCTTGGCAAAATATGCAGGCGTTGTTGCCTATAACGTGAACTCCGCATGCTACCTCAATCCTCCCACTAAGGTATATCAAAAGCACGTTTGGGTTGGGGGTGGTAGGTACAATACTCTACATCATCATCGTTAAGCATTAAAGGACGCCAATGGGTCTCGATTGCTTGGGAGGGTTTGGATATTGCGTTTCGAGGTCACAGGTGGATTCGAACCTGGTTGAGTTAAATTTACCTCGAAGTGGACAGAGTTAGGAAAACTGATCCCATTTTTTGCGTCCGAGTGATCTTACAATTACGTTGGACTTGGGCATTGACCTTTCGTCCCAATACAGGGATGATTAGGTCTATGTTCAGGCCGATCCAAGAACACCTATCAGTCAAGACTATTTTAATTGCACCATCCCCTTCTTGAAAACTTCCTTGCAAAATTTGGCAGGGTCTAAGAAAACGTAACACTTCTATTGAACTAAAAGGGGGACTTGCTTCCAGAGCTGCGGCGAAATGGTATGCCCCATAGGCATCACAAACAATCGAGTCTATGTTCCAACCAGCGCCTTTCATCTTAACAAGATTCAACTCCTAATACCACCACACCTCGCCCACATAGGTCACTACCTGCTACGGTGGTCATGCATGATTTTCGGTGACTCGGAAAATATATGTTTGGCTCTTATTTCTATTAGTAGATTAGACTAGTTTCTTTGCATAAAGTTTAAAGCAAACCGTACCACTATCGTCCTCCACTTTCTTCATTTTTTATTATTTTTTGTTGCAGGATGTAGAGCTAATTCCTCATAGGTTTGGCAGAAACATTAATTTTCTCAAATGGAGATCTAGATCCTTACAGTAGAGGAGGGTATAAAAACTTGTATACTTATCTCCATACATCCATTCGAGTCATAAATTTTTACATTATATAATCACGATTGACAATTTGATCTCTTTTTCAATCTTAGATCCTAAAGAAGAACTCAAACGGTACAGTCAATATCTATACAAAGAAAGGTACAAAACCAGGCCATTTTATTTGTTGCTAGCGACTTGTCTTAAGTACCCGTGAATCTCTCAAGAGAAGGAAATCTAGACAAATTAGAAATCTAACTCCAAAGAAGAAAGTACTTTTATAATTTCTTGCTCGTATGGGCTTCAAACCATTACCCTTATTTTGACTTGAATTTTCCACTTAGATCAAATTTTCATCACGGGCTCGAACTCGAGTATATTCCCACCAATGGTTGTATGTTTTGCAAGTTCGCGTTGTTTGGATTTATTACCAAAGATGCAAACCGATCCAGACTGATTGCTGATGCAACGAAATGCCATAGTGTGTGTTGAGAAAATCTCATAATTAGTTGTGGAGATCGACAAAACATTCCATAAATTCTTATTGAGTTTGACTTGAATATTTTCAGGTAATATTCTGGCTTTGGGTATTCACAGTATCCATTCATACTCGTTAAGGCTCAATGATTAACTTATACACATCGCAACGGCTAGTGATCTAGCATGGATTTCTTAATTAAAATATTATTATCCAAGATTCCTTTATAATGATCTTTAGATCAGAATTTGATTTGATGATTAATCTCGTCATGATATTCTTTCTAAATGAAAGTCTCAACTTATGGAAACTTTGATTTGATTATATGGGGAAAGGAATCATCTAAGAGATTCTAATTTGCTTATTTAATAGCTACCGAATCTTATTTTGATGTTCTTATCCAACAAAAGTATTGGAAAATGGTCCTCTGAATATTGTCCAATGGCTATATTATAAGTGGAGGAATATAAAAGTGTTGACATCTAAATTTTGCTCAATTATTTAGGATTTTATCGCATAAAAAGCTACGGCTTAATTTTTAACTCCTAAGCCAAAACATTTTCATTAAATTATATGGCTCATAGATATTAGACGCATTTGCATTAATAGAATTTAGTGAAACATATTTTTCTTTTATTTTTTTTATTTTATGTAAAAAAAATCATTATAAAAATTTCAAAAAAAAAAGAGCAAAAAAGGAGAGAAGACAAAAGGGGACGCTATCTTCCCCATAGACTTCCCCGTAGACAGGCGCCCTCCTCTGCACACTTGCACCCAAAAAGAAAAAGGGTGTCCAGCCACAATTCGAAGAAAAACAGAGAAAGTAGAGAGGAGCGAAGGAAGGAAAAAGCCAAAGGAGGAAGGAAAAAGACGAAAATGATTAACGCAAGAGGATCTGTTTCTCTGCTTCAACACTTTCACAAATAAAGAAACAAGTGAGAAAGGACGAGAAAGGGGGGTCTGCGTGTTTTCATGAGGAAAAAAGAGAGAGGGGAAAGCAGAACACGAAAAACAAGAAAGGAAATGGAGAAAAGCTTTACGGCGCCGAGGCTTAAAATGGGAGGAGAGGACAGAACGGGAAAAGGAAAAAAAAAAAGAAGAAGAGCAGGGAGACTGAGAGATCCGAAGAAGGAGGGAGAGAGGGTGGTGGACATGAGAAATTAGGCCGGTTCCGGTGTCGTTTCCTCATTCGTGACTCGCCTTGGTCCCTGGCCGACAACCCCCGACCAGCGCCCTCGAGCACACGGCTTCTCGCTCCCAAATCCCAGCATTTCCTGTGAGTTTCTTGTTTTGGTTCGAACTTCCCTTGCCCCGAGGATCTCGGCTCGGAGACACCAACGCGGCCAGCCATAGCTCCGATTCGTCTCGAGCTCGCCCCTCTAGCCGCCGTCTCCGAGCCGGGTAGGGACCTCCGCGACCAAACACTCGCTCCGCAAACCTTTGGTGGCTTCGCCCTGTTTTGGCCGAATCAGGGAATCGAGAACCGTTCATTTTGTTCGTCCACGTGCATGCTTGGTTTGTGATGCGGGAGCATCCGAGACTACTAATCAATCCTTAAGTCCTGAGCAGATTCCTTCAGCAAAACAAACACTATCGGTATTTATTCATGCCAAGACTAACTTCGGTTACAATTTGCTTCGATGGGTTAAGGAATGATGATACCAATATTAAAATTCGTTGCTGATCGATGCTATATCAAAAGGGAGTTATTCAGGATAAGTTCCGTAGTGATTTAATGTTCTTTGGAAGTGGATATTTGCTGGTTATTATTGGTGGACGAATTTTGAAAGTTGAAGAGTTAAGACTCCTAGTCCCCATGTTGTTTATTGCATTCCCTAGTTCCTAGACCTTTAATGTTGTTTATTGCATTCCCTAGTTCCTAGACCTTTAATGCTATTTCAGTCTTGTTTAGTCTTTAATGTTTGGGTAGTTCCCATGTTGTTTTCAATTCTGAGTCTAATATCTATATAATGAGACATATTCTCATTTGTAAGGGACGATTGAACGAATGAAAATTCCTCTTTGTGAGTTGAATTATTATCTCGATTCTTTATCCAACGTCGTTGGTGGTGAATCAAACAGTTCTTTATCCTTGGTTGGTGGAATTTCCTTTAAGCCTTGATGGTGAACTGCAATTATCTCGGTCCTTTATCCTTGACCGGTGATTTGTACCTATAGACTTAGGTGATAGACCTTCCATATCCTCGAGTTACAAACATCCCCACAAACACAGTGCCTCGTCCACTTCCTCCCAGAATCGCTCACTCCACAGAGCTTATTTGTGGAAACTCAAAACACGAAAGTTGTAGATCTACGAGTCCTTGATCTGTGGCTTTTGGAATCGGGTCAATCCGACCTGTATTGAGGAAGTTACGCCCATTTTTCCGAAATCGTGCAGTCCTGAAATTTCTGTTCGGAGTCACTCGCCCACGCACGCATCAAGTTGGTATCAGAGCTCAAGGTTGAACTTATCTTGAGTGATTCCTTTGTGTTGTTGTTTTCTACTTATCATGGATGACGAACAAGTTCCACAAGGCTTGACTTTGGAGCAAGCGCACAACCTAAGGGGAGATCGTGCTATAGAGAATCTCCAAAGGCAAATGGAGCGAATTCTCAATCTCCTAGAGAACCCGGCGAGACAAGAGCAACCAGCAAGGCGTCCCGATGTTCAGCGACACCATGACGATTCAGATTCGCATCACAATTCTAATGATGATTCTGATTTCACTGGAGGCAACTCTAGTGCCTCTGAGCAACGAGTTCGAAGAAGAAGAAGACACCATGAGAATGACCGTGAGATTAAAACAGATGTACCTGAATTCGAGGGTAGTCTCAATCCTGACAACTTTGTTGATTGGCTCCATGCCATTGAACGAGTTTTTGACTTCAAGTCCTACTCGGATGAGAAGAGGTGCAAAGTCGCTGTTCTGAAACTTACTAAATATGCTTCTCTATGGTAGGAGAATTTAAGGCATCAGCGAGCTAGAGAAGGGAAAAGCCGAATCAAGTCTTGGGATAAACTCAAGAAACTCATGAAGAAGAGGTTCTTGCCCGATACCTATAAGCAAGATCTATTTCTTAAGTTGAATTCCCTAAGACAACAAGGGATGAGTATTGAAGAATATATTCGTGAGTTCGAACAACTCATGATGAGATGCGAAGTTCCAGAAGTTCCCGAGCAAACCATCGCTCGATTCCTTGGTGGCATGAATCGGGAAATTGCTAATTTGGTTGAACCTCAGCCTTATTGGTCCTTCGAAGATGTTTGCAAGCTAGCAATGAAGGTTGAAAAACAACTAAAGAGTAGCAAAAGGTTTTCTTCCAAAACCTCCTCGAAGGGGACATCCTACTTTAGGGATGCTTCCTCAAGCAAATATGAAGGTGTTTCGTCGAAAGCTAAGGGTAAAGAGAAGTTGGTGGAACCCGTCAAAGAAACCAGCAAGAAAGTTGATGGTGACACAAGGAAGTGTTTTAAGTGCCATGGCTATGGGCATTTGCAAGCTAATTGTCCAAATCGGAGAGTTATGACTCTTCAAGAAATTGAGAAGATCGATTTGGAACTTCAAGAGGCCAGCGATGAACATGACCAGAATGATTCTGAAGCTGAAGAATCCAAGAATATCGTTGAAAAGGCTGATGATGGCGAGTTGTTGGTTATACAGAGAGCCTTGCATGCTGAGATATCTCCCGAAGAGAAAGAGCAAAGGGAGAACATCTTCCACACCCGTTGTACTATTAACGGGAAGGTGTGTACGATGATTATCGATGGAGGAAGCTGCACCAATGTCGCCTCGACAACCATGATTGAAAAACTGAAGCTACCAACATCGAAACATCATCAACCTTACAAGCTTCAGTGGCTTAGCAAAGGAAGTGATGTGAAGGTAACCAAACAAGCCCTTATATTATTTTCCATTGGGAAGAATTATCGAGATGAAGTTTTGTGCGATGTTATTCCCATGGATGCTTGTCACTTGTTGTTAGGTAGACCTTGGCAATATGATAGAAAGGCTGTACATGATGGGCATAAAAACACATACTCTTTTCACAAGGAACGAAAATGCATTACTCTTGAATCTTTGAGGCCGAGCATGATACATCAAAATCAACCTGGGGAGGGAAACACTAGTAAGGAAAATCTTTTCTTGAGTGAAACACAGGTTGAGAGAGCCATTACCAAACAGAAAAATGTATTTGCGTTGCTTATGGTTGAAAAAAAGAGTGAGAAAGAGATACCTACACATCCGAAAATGCATTCCTTGTTAAAAGACTTTACAGATGTGTTCCCCGAAGAATTGCCATCTGGATTACCTCCAATAAGAGGTATTGAGCACCAAATTGACTTGCTGCCCGGTGCCCCTCTACCGAACAAAGCAGCATATAGATGCAACCCGGAGGAAACAAAGGAGTTGCAAAGACAAGTCAATGAACTTATCGACAAGGGATATGTTCGAGAAAGTATGAGCCCATGTTCTGTTCCGGCTCTACTCGTTCCAAAGAAGGATGGAACATTCAGAATGTGTGTCGATAGCCGAGCCATCAACAACATCACTATTAAGTATAGGTATCCTATACCTAGACTTGATGATATGCTTGATGAATTATATGGTTCTACTGTGTTTTCGAAGATAGATTTGCGAAGTGGCTATCACCAGATCCGAATGTGGGAAGGAGATGAGTGGAAAACAGCTTTCAAGACTAAGGGAGGTTTATATGAATGGTTGGTTATGCCATTCGGACTTTCTAATACTCCAAGTACGTTCATGAGGCTTATGAACGAGGTTCTTCGTTCCTTTATTGGTCGATTTGTTGATGTATACTTTGACAATATCCTTGTTTATAGTCGAAGCGAGGAGGAACATATTTCTCATTTGAAATAGGTCTTTAAAGCCTTGAGAGAACATAAGCTTTATGCCAAAATGGAGAAGTGTGAGTTCTTCTCTTCTAGCATTACATTCCTTGGATATGTGGTTTCGAAAGATGGAATTTCCGTTGATCAATTAAAGGTGGATGCAATGAAAACCTGGCCGGTTCCGAAATCCATCACAGATGGAAGGAGTTTTCATGGCCTTGCTTCTTTCTATCGTCGTTTTGTGAAGAACTTCAGTACAATCATGGCCCCTATCACTGAATGCATGAAGAAGGGTTCTTTTGAATGGACAAGAGCTGCTCATGACGCTTTTGAACTCATCAAACAGAAGCTATGTGAGTCCCCCGTTCTTGCCCTTCCCAATTTTGATAAAGTATTTGAAGTTCAATGTGATGCAAGTGGAGTTGGCATTGGAGCTGTTCTTGTTCAAGAACAAAGGCCATTGGCATATTTCAGTGAAAAGTTAACTGATTCGATGAAGAACTACTCAACTTATGATAAGGAGTTCTACGCCATTGTGAGAGCTCTTGATCATTGGAGTCACTATTTGAGGCCTAAACAGTTTGTACTTCATTCTGATCATGAGGCTTTGAAGTTTATTAGTGGCCAACGCAAGCTCAACTCAAGGCATACCAAATGGGTAGAATTTCTTCAATCATTTTCTTTCGTTTCGAAGTATAAACCTGGTCATACTAATGTTGTTGCGGATGCTTTATCAAGAAGATACTCTATGCTTGCTGTTCTTGATTCTAAAATTCTTGGTTTTCAATCCATGAAAGAACTATATTCTGAAGATCCGGAGTTCTCTACTATTATCGATAGTTGCAAACATGGAATTCAAGGTACATATTCTGTCCAAAATGGTTTTCTTTTCAAGGGAAATCGATTATGTGTGCCGAAGAGTTCATTTAGAGAATTGTTGATCCGAGAAGCACATGGTGGAGGTTTGGCTGGTCACTTCGGCGTGAACAAAACTCTTGAAATCCTTCAAGAGCACTTTTATTGGCCAAAGATGAGTGGAGACGTACGTGCTATCATCTTGAGGTGTGCAACTTGTCAAAGAGCAAAGAGTCATTTCCATCAAGGTCTGTATACTCCCATTCCAGTACCATTACAGCCTTGGGAAGATGTGAGCATAGATTTTATTGTGGCTCTTCCAAGAACTCAGAGGGGAAAAGATGCCATTATGGTGGTCGTTGATCGGTTTTCTAAAATGGCTCATTTTATTCCATGTCACAAGACGAATGATGCATCT
The DNA here is from genome assembly GCA_031216235.1 of Syzygium jambos. Lineage (NCBI taxonomy): Eukaryota > Viridiplantae > Streptophyta > Magnoliopsida > Myrtales > Myrtaceae > Syzygium > Syzygium jambos. The sequence goes on along the minus strand of CM062229.1, from coordinate 12,126,373 downwards.
CATGTGGCTGATCTTTATTTCAAGGAGATCATTCGCCTTCATGGAGTACCGAAGACCATTGTATCTGATCATGATTCTAAGTTTTTAAGTTATTTCTGGAAGACCTTATGGAGAATGCTTGGGACCAGACTTCTATTCAGTACCACTTGTCATCCTCAAACCGATGGCCAAACGGAGGTAACCAATCGCACTCTCACTACGTTACTTCGAGGAATGGTTAGTAAATCTCTAAAAGATTGGGATTTGAAGCTTGCACATGCTGAGTTCGCTTATAATCGATCACCAAGTTATACTACTGGTCGATCACTCTTCGAAGTTGTGTATGGAATCAATCCGCTCACACCGATTGATTTAATTCCTATTCCATCTAATTCACAAGTGAACTTTGATGGCAAAGAGCGAGCTGAATCAATGAAAAAACTCCATGAGCAGATTCGAAGCAAGATCGAGAAGGCTAACGAGTTTTATAAGAAGAAAGCTAATAAACATCGGAGGAAGGCTCATTTCCAACCAGGTGATCTTGTGTGGTTACACTTAAGGAAGGAAAGATTTCCTTCTCAGCGGAAGAATAAGCTTATGCCTAGAGCTGACGGTCCATTTGAAGTTCTCGAGAGAATTGGCGAAAATGCTTACAAGATTGATCTTCCTGGAGAATATGGAGTTTCGGCAACTTTTAATGTAGGTGATCTTTCTCCTTACTTGGAGGATGATGACTTGCCAGATTTGAGGACAAATTTCAAACAACCCGGGGAGAATGATGCGGGAGCATCCGAGACTACTGATCAATCCTTAAGTCCTGAGCAGATTCCTTCGGCAAAACAAACACTATCGGTACTTATTCATGCCAAGACTAACTTCGGTTACAATTTGCTTCGATGGGTTAAGGAATGATGATACCAATATTAAAATTCGTTGCTGATCGATGCTATATCAAAAGGGAGTTATTCAGGATAAATTCCATAGTGATTTAATGTTCTTTGGAAGTGGATATTTGCTGGTTATTATTGGTGGACGAATTTTGAAAGTTGAAGAGTTAAGACTCCTAGTCCCCATGTTGTTTATTGCATTCCCTAGTTCCTAGACCTTTAATGCTATTTCAGTCTTGTTTAGTCTTTAATGTTTGGGTAGTTCCCATGTTGTTTTCAATTCTGAGTCTAATATCTATATAATGAGACATATTCTCATTTGTAAGGGACGATTGAACGAATGAAAATTCCTCTTTGTGAGTTGAATTATTATCTCGATTCTTTATCCAACGTCGTTGGTGGTGAATCAAACAGTTCTTTATCCTTGATTGGTGGAATTTCCTTTAAGCCTTGATGGTGAACTGCAATTATCTCGGTCCTTTATCCTTGACCGGTGATTTGTACCTATAGACTTAGGTGATAGACCTTCCATATCCTCGAGTTACAAACATCCCCACAAACACAGTGCCTCGTCCACTTCCTCCCAGAATCGTTCACTCCACAGAGCTTATTTGTGGAAACTCAAAACACGAAAGTTGTAGATCTACGAGTCCTTGATCTGTGGCTTTTGGAATCAGGTCAATCCGACCTGTATTGAGGAAGTTACGTCCATTTTTCCGAAATCGTGCAGTCTTGAAATTTCTGTTCGGAGTCACTCGCCCACGCACGCATCAGTTTGAATGGGCTGATGTGTTTGATTTTGGATGCTTGTCGATGATTTCTTTGGGTCTGGCTCTGAGTTCGCGTTCTGAAAATAGTCAATGCCCTTTTTTTTCCCGGTTCATGCTCACCATATGTGTGATAATATGCGCAAGCCACCCTGTGCACATGCTTTGCCGATTCCCCTTTTGTTCTTGAACGCGTATAGACAGGTTTTGCATGTTATAAACCTCTTGTTATTTGTTGAGTGTCGCTTGTATCGTCAAACCAAATCTGAACAATCATTGTCTTGTCTATGCACTCCTTGTTTTGCATATTTTCCAATGTGTCTTTGTGGTCCTTGCCGGTAAGGAAACCTTTCGAGTCTAAGCTATTATGTATCGATTTGTCTCCTCGGTTCGTCCTCTACGTATATTTGCTGTTCTGTGGTCATAAATGTGAGGTGTGATCGACGGTGACAAACGATGTCGATTTTGGGGCAGATAATGACTAGTGAAATTCTTTGGTGATTGCGGTGATGGTGGCTGATGATGGTTTGGGATGGTCGGCGATGGTGTCTTTCGGTGATGGCGGTGTCACGATTCTAGCCGGAGCAGATTCGACGTGGGTACCAGTCGAGGAGGTCGGTTTTGGTTTGGTGTGATGGTCATCGGTGAGTCGCTGAGAAGAACACGTTCTCAATGAGGAGTTTCGGGGAAGAAGTCTGGGTGAAGACGTCTTGGGGAGAGGACGCCCAGAAAGGGGAAGAGGAGTTAAAGAAAAAAGAATAGAAAAAGAAAAGGAAACAAAAGAAAAGGAAAAAGAGAAAGAAAAGAGAGAGAATAAAAAAAAAAAAAGGGGGGGGAGATCTTGGGCGAACCAGGTGGGGTTTCCGGCGATTCGGGTCCGCGGCCGCAAACCGGGTCGAAACTGGGTAGGGTTTTGTTAGTGCTTGGGCCGATTTTATGTTTATTTGGTGTTATTTGTTTTGGGCCTTTTAGTTGTTAGAGTGGGTTTTTTAGGTGTTGGGCTTTCGCGAATGGGCCTAGTTGGAAATTGGGCTGAATTGTTATTTAAGTTTTTATTTCTAGTGGGCTAAGTTGAGGCGTTTTTTTTTATTTGTTTTGGGTTTTAGGTATTTTCGAGTTAGGCCTTCGCGGAGCCCACGTCGCGGTGGACCCGGGCTGGCGCGCTTGGGTTAGTCTCGATCTGGGTCGGATGTGGAGATCCGACCCGGATCCGTTTATAATATTTTAATATTATATTATTATTTTAATATTTAAAAAATATTTTTAAAAAATAAAAAAAAATTTTGAAAAAAAAATTTCATTTGGACTTTGGAATTGGTTTTTCTTGCCCTATTGTGTGATTAGTGTCATGTTTGATTGCGCATTGCTTGGTTCACAAACTTCGAATTGCGCATTTGATTCAACCTCGTACGTAGTTGATTGGGCATGTTAGATTCTTGTGTTGATTGTTGTTTTCGCTAGCTTGGTTAGGAATCGAATTTTGAGACTCCCGATTAATGTGAACACGTTAGGCGGTAATTGAACAAGGTTAGATACCAAAAGAGCACTAATTGATCATTTAGTGTAATCAAGTTCCCATACCTATCGAATCTCTGATTCGTAGAAGTGAAGTATTTCTCCCGTGCTTCACTTGGGTGTCAAATCGACTCACCAAAAATTGATTTGTGGCAACTTCTAAATGAAATTGATTTGCATGATTAATAACTCAAACCTAAGTCGCGAATTGGTATGGGCTCGGGAGAGCTCGAGCTAGGTTTAATTTAGCAATTCATTAGCCAAACCCCTTAGACGGCGGGGCCGGTTCGGGGAGGTCGCGATAAAAAGGAGATTATTGTATTGAAGAAATATGCGACATCTTGAATCTAAAATTTCAAAGTATTGAGAGCTTCAATCATACATACTTGACATTCTTAAGATTGACTTTGTAATCTTCAGAGTGGTTCTAAAGGGGAGTAACTTTGATATTGTCAAAGAGAGTGACTCTGAGATACTGAGACCAAGAGTTTACATCCTCATCTGTATCCGTTGATTGATTCATTAGTGAAATCCGGCCAATAGGCTATCTGCATGGAGAGTGAACGTAGACTTACTATAAGCCGAACTACTATAAATTTGTGTGCAAATTCTCTTTTCCCTAAACTCTTATTGTTTGTTTTTGCACAGTAGTATTCCACATCTGATTATTGTTCAGATTCTGATTTATTCAGACTCTTACCACACTCTATTTAACAGTATCTATCTTGATTGTTTCAATTCCGCATTAATTGATCCAATTAGGTCATACTCACCTATTCACCCTCTCTTGGTGATCTTTACTAGCAACCTCAGTGTGGATAGCCGAATATATGCCGATCTTCTTGTGTTGAAACGGTGATGTGTTGAATTTTTTATTACAGAAAATATGGATGATGAATTGATTCAGGAAGGCCATTTCAATAATAGATAAGAACAAAAGACAAAGTCCACTATATTTCTTACTTTACCAAAAAAAAAAGACAAAGTCCACTATGTATCTTACCAAAAAGTTATCCTTGTTTTTCTTTGTTCCATTAGAACGAGCAAAATGACTTCACCCAATTTTATATTTAAGTAATGTACTCGACAACAAACATCCAATTAATTTTGGACTCTGGTAAAAACATTGGAAACTGCTGATCTTTTTTATTGATTAAGCATAGATTTCCAGTTTATTTTGATTTTCAAATTCTGTGGATCCACATTCACTTGCAACCTTAGGATCAGTTCTATTTTCCCTCCCAATAGTTTAAACTGATTTCAGGAAATAACAGTTTGTTTTAATATGGTACCAGAGCAAAACTCAATTATTCGAATCCTAACACCCCTTCTCAATTTTCTCCGGCATAATATTCCTGATATCTTATAGGTTTTCTCGTTCCCAGTGATCATCTTGAGTTACATTCAAACATTGTTTTGCACATGTACGGAACCAGCTCGGGCGGTGTTAAGTACTAAGTCGTACGTGCATTATTTCCCTTCCTAGCACTCTAAACTTTTTGCGAAAATTTTTTTGAACGAATTGACAATCAAATCCATGCCAAACATTGCACAAATTCACCCGTGTCTGGAGAATTCCTTCGTGCGGTTGAAAAACGAACTCTCCAGGTGATCCTTTCTCGTGCGGCTTCAGGAACTCGCTCCACCGTCTAGCCAAGAAGGTAATTCTTTGGTGAGGCAATTTTGGATAGTTTTTTTTTTTTTCTTGGTAAGGATCAATCTTGGATAGTTTATCTCCAACAAGGAAAGAAATCGTTATGTGAATTAGTGTGACCGTCAAGAAAAGAAAGTTTAATCCAAATAAGGAAGTTGTCCATTGCGATTCTCACAGAAAATAAGATCAGTACAAATTGGGATGGCGGGTTTCTCCATATAAAGGTCAATTAAGGTGAAATAGCTCAAAAAACATCGCGAGGATCGTCCTCTTCACATGCCTAAGCAATCACCAGACACCCTAACATGTCTTCATCACATTATAGCCTTTTGATCATTCTGATAGCTTTCTCAGCTTGTGTTGCTACCGGGAAGAGTTACTACATTCCGAAACTAAGCGTACTCCGCCGAACATTTATTCAAGATCCTACATGGGTGGTTCGAGCAAAGGACTTCCAGACTTTCTTTTACAACCAAACCCTAGATCATTTCAATTACAGGCCTGAAAGTTACACTCTTTTCAGACAAAAATATGTGATCAATTTCAAATATTGGGGTGGCGCGAATGCAAGCGCCCCGATCTTCGTTTATCTCGGTGCAGAAGCAGCCATCGACGGTGACATAGGCAGTGACGGGTTCCTCATGGATAATGCGGCTCACTTTAGAGCACTTTTGGTCTATATAGAGGTAATAAAAATGCCCGTGTTATTTGCCTGCTTGTACGTTATTTCTCCATTATGTTGAAATCTACGAAAGTAAAGTTGAAATCTTGCAGCATCGGTTTTATGGTGAATCAATCCCATATGGATCGACACTCGACAAAGCTCTAAGTGACCCGAACACTCGTGGATATTTCAGCTCAGCACAAGCTCTTGCCGATTACGCGGAAATCATTGAATACCTAAAACAGAAATTGAATGCCAAACATTCTCCGGTAATTGTCATTGGAGGATCATATGGGGGAGGTAAGTGAATATATTTTCACATAGCAGCAATATGACTACCGCTATAAATCGAAATTGAAGAAAATAGCCCACCACTTACATTGAAGAGGACAATTTTAATCGGCCGAGGGTCATTGTTCTTGAACATTTCATGGATAGAGTCTTTCCTAGAGAGCGCTAGTCTTATTGACAACGACAATCCCTATAAAGTTCGATAGCTTGCCCTGAATGGCATCGAAGAAAGTTCCAACAGTCCGGTTAAGAGGAAACCATCGACGGCATGTATTCTACATATCACTTATAAGTACGTCTTTCAATCTTAATATATTTAATTTTCAGTGCTAGCTTCATGGTTTAGATTGAAGTACCCTCATGTGGCACTTGGAGCTTTGGCATCATCCGCTCCAATTCTCTACTTTTATGACCTCATACCTCACGACCCATACTTTTCAGTAGTCGCAAAAGATTTTCTGGTAATCTTAATTTGCTTAATTTATATCTTTTTTCCTTGAGCATGCATTTTCTATAATCAAATCAATCACTTGAATAATTGTTCGGGTAATTTTTCAGGAAGCTAGTTTTTCTTGCCACCAAACCATAAGACAATCCTGGGAAGAAATCGATAGAGTTGCTTCTGAGCCTCATGGTCTCACGAAATTGAGCAGAACTTTCAAAACTTGCAGGTGCGTGGATGATGGAATTGAGATCATGCATCATTTTGTATTTTGGAGACTTTTGAGTATGTTCTGTTGCATAAGTAATTCTTAGAAAATAAAAAGTTTTTAGATATATCTAATAGAAAATTTATAGCATACACCAACGTTGAAAAGAACCTTTACACAGGCTTTTTATCCATTCTTGATTGGAGAGTTTCAGCTATCAACTCCCTCACTTACCACCAATTTAGGGCGGATAAGACGTTTGTGAAAACCTTTTTTTACCCTGACAATTTATTCCATAATAGGATGAACTTTCACTAAACAAAGTGAATGCGTCTAATATGAGATAATGGTTTCAAGCTCCGATATTAGTTTAAAAGTAGAAAAGATACGTTTTATAGACGAATTTACAATTAATAATGCATATCTTTGTCTCTTTTTTTAGCCCATTGCAAAGTTCTTCAGAGCTCAAGAACCACTTGACAGGGATCTACGCAGGTGCTGCTCAGTACAATGATCCATTCAGACGTCCGGTGGAAGCGATATGTAATGACATTGATGGAGCTTCTCCAAAAAATGACATTCTCAAGAAGATTTTCGCAGGCCTCGTCGCATCCGAAGGAAATTTGACATGCTACGTGAATCCACCTTCTCCACCTCGAGCTCCATCCCAAACTGATTTGGGTTGGCATTGGCAGGTACACACCATAGGCCGATATCATGAACCGATTTTAGTTTACTACTACTGGTTGAAATTGACTCAGATTGATTATGAAAAAACAAAGCTAATTTTAAACTCGACTGATGAACAAACAACTCCAAGATTTGGCATAATATGCGTCTTATATTTCTGCGCAGAGTCTATGTAGTCTAATGGTCGAGCAGGAGTAGCTCGATAATAGTATGATTCATTTAAGTCCTAATTGGCTACACCTAATAGTGATGTGCTTAGTAGATTGATAGTCAAGAACACGAGTTCCAACTTTTTCGCCATAATTATCAACCTTCGAGTTTTGAATTGTACTAAGAAAATGGAGGTTTTTTGCTCTGCAGACATGTAGCGAGATGGTGGCTCCTGCTGACATCATCAACAATACTATGTTTCAATCATTTCCCTTCGACCTAAATGAGTTTGTGAATGACTGCAAGAGAAGATTTGGCGTCGCAGCTCGGCCACATTGGGCCACTGCTTATTACGGTGGTCATGTACGGTCACAAAAAAAAGTCATATATATAGGATACTTCTTTAATTTTCATAATATATATAACATTCTTTATGAGCAAATAACATATGACACTCTTCAGTTACTTCATTGACTTTGGAAAATTGCAGGACATAAAACTTGTTTTGCATAGGTTCGCTAGCAACATTATTTTCTCTAATGGGCTTCAAGATCCTTACAGCAGCGGCGGGTAAGTGTAGAATCAAAACCTATAGATTTCTATGAAAGTATCCCTGAATTGGATAAGATTTCAAAATCATTCTTATTTATCATCAATTATAGGGTCCTGAAGAATATTTCAGATACTGTCATCGCCGTCTACACAGCTAAAGGTATCTGTCGACTTGATTCTTGTCGAACCAAAGAAATGGAATGGATTATCTTTCTATCTTCGGATTTTAATTGGATTGCTGAAATTAATGATGTAAAATTAATTTCTTACATGCAGGTTCTCATTGTTTGGACATACTTGCAGCTACTGAAAAAGATCCTATCTGGTTGGTCAAGCAGCGGAAAAACGAGGTTGAGATTATAAGAAAATGGATTGCCACATATTATGCCGATCTTCATGCTTTTGGAAAATAATTAATATACATCACATGGGAATGTCATTACATTAAATAATGCTAATAGTGTTGAGAATAAAGACCAGAGTTGTGTGCCTCGTCTATGTTCTTGTGAGAAGGGTCATTGAACATAAAGAAAAACTAAAAACATTAGTACACTGATGTGAACTGAAAATATTCATATTGTCGGGGAAATGTGTTCGATATATTATTGTAACTTACCGTGTGTAAACGCGTTTTACATGTTTCTTGTGTAAACTAATTAATTTATATTAGTAAACAGTTTAATACACATTGACACTGAATAATATAACACATTCAATAATCGCGTTAATCGTGTCGTGTAATCTGCTTTATCAAGCTTGTCGTATTTGTGTCAAGGCAGACGTGTCTTGTTGCTTGGGTTAGCCATATTCGTGCTATACTGTTGTTTCGACATGACATGATTAGCGCAACAATGACACAAATTGGCAGACCCGCTTGAAACAACACCACATTTATAGGTTATTACTAGATCTAATCACGAGTCACTGGCTTTATCAGGTCAAACCAGGCTTGCCCGAGCTAAGAAGGCTTGAAACCCAAATTGGGCGGGCCTGACAAGCAATTTTTTTTTTAGCTCGAATCCTTCCGCATAGGCCCACTTGGGCGTACCTAGGCTGGATGATTATATGAAAAAGGACTTTTGGGGCTGTTACACGATCCGACCCACTAAACTTCAAATTTTTTGTTACTTTCCTTCCTTTGTCTATTTTCTTGATCTTTATAACCAATAATGTTTGATATATTAAATCTCAATTTGTTTTCCGACGTTCAATCATTTTCTGTCCACTAACACCGTCCGCTGGAATTTAGAGTTGGGGCAAGATGTGGTTTGAAATATATATCTAGTTAAATTTCTTTTATAGGGAAAAAGGCACAATTAATTCACGCTGAGTACCTAAGAAGTGGAAAAAGATAGTTAATTATTCCTTGCTTCTTGGATTTTCAATAAAGTCGTATGCGAGGTCAATTTCCATGAACAATTCTCACGTGAGAACCCACACTTTTCTAGCTATGGAAATCCAACCGTCTGCCTAATTAGCGAACCCCTAGGATTTATTGGCTAATCCAATATATTATTTATTAGCTAACATTCGCTTATATGTAGCTAAATCATGACGCCAAATCATTTCCATAAAAAAAACCCTTAACATAAAATATATATCTTCAATCCAGGATTAGGATTTGTGTGCATCTACAACTCAGGGTGGAATCTGAAGAGGAGCACATTCCAACGCTCTATCATCTCAATATCTATCTCTTGGCTAAATCTGTCTTGTTTCTACTAACAAAGACATTTTTAGTGACTTTAGGAGCACGGCTTTATTATCCATGCAAGCCCATTTCTACATGAAAAATATCATCATTTTGAATGAAGACAAGAGAATTTATACTTCGAGTTACACCTAATTATTCATTAATTTCCATCCTAAGGTATCAAACCTTTGGTAGTTGGTCCTAGATACGACAATGGGGTGGCAACTTGGCAGGCCTAATTTGGCCTAAGCATAGCTCGCTCGGACCGAAAAATAAGTAAGCAATATGGATCCATCTCATAAAAAAAATTCATACTTCAAAAGCTTTAGAACTGTAATTAATGGGTATATGTGACCACTTCCATTGGCTGTGTGGCCTTTAAAATGGAGAGTGTCATTCAGTGTGACCATAAGATACCCTTAGCAATTGATCTTGAACAAATGAGCTAAAATTGAGCTCTTTCCAAATTCACAAGAACATATTATTAATTTGGTTTTGCTATATTAAGCCCATTCCAATCTATATTTTAAATTTTAAGCAGCCGATTTATCACTCCACCTATTAAATTGAGTTAAAATATGGGTCCGTGACCCATTTTGCCACCTCTAATTTGTGATCAATTTAGAGTGGATATTAACTTATAAGTTACTTAACAAACCCTCTTCCAATCAATGTGGGTCTTTTGGAATGCTGCATGCATACATACAAACATACGTACGTACGTACTTACTAGGGGTGTGCAAAGGAATCGGAAATCGCTCGAACCACCCCGATCCGGACCAGACCGGCCTGAAACTGGCGGTTCCCATAAGGACCGATCCGGTTCCTAATTCTAATTTATTAGAATCGGTGAGTACCGATCCAGCTCCTGGTTCTAGGCGTGGAACCGCTCACCCACCTCCCCGGACTGGACAACTAATATATACATATACATATATATATATAATTTTTAAGAAAAATCTCAACATAAAAAAAAATGAAAACATTTTTAAAAAAATGAAAACCATAAAATCCTTAATTTGAAACTTGACTCTCAACTCCCATAACTTACTGCAGCGCCTCTAGCCATTCATCATCTCCTTCTCTCACTCTCGATCACCTTCAATTGCGAAAAACTTTATGGGACCGGTTCTATGAATCCACCCAGAAACCAGACCGCCGGTCCGATCCGGTTTTCGGGTGGGTCCATAGAACCAACGAGCAGTTCTCAGTTCTAATTTCTCGGAACCGATCCTTAGTGAGCAGTTCCTGGTTCCATGTTGGGAATCGCTCGCCCGGATCATGCTCACCTCTAGTACATACATCTAGTAATTACACCAAAATGTTCATCTACTAGATTTGAAGGAAGTATGCGATTTTTTTCTTTTTGGCCAAGAAAGGTAGTAGGTGGTTTGGAAATAAAATAATGAGGATTCATCTAGAAAATGTTGACCCTTCAGTGTGATTTTCTTCGGCATCAATTTTTTTAATTACTATGCTCTCCATGGTCTACCATCAAAGTTTCAAAGTTCAATTTTTATCTAGAATATATACGTCGATGCTGATTCTCTTCTTAATTACTCAAACAGCGATATATGAACCGGAATTACACGATTTTCTGCTGAAGAAAATATTTTTTTTAGCTACTCAATATTGTGAGACTAGAAAGTTTGAAAAGTTAGGAAATCAACTACACAAGTCTGACCTAACACATAAATTAAGAAGAGCATTTGAATATCAGTATGGGCACCGTTTTAAAAATAATCATGCACCGACTAAAAAGAAGAAAGTTCTGCGTAAGACCCAAGGAAAATGAAAGTTCTTCACAAATGACAAAGCGTATATTGGCAAAACGAATCTGACACCTCCCTCGTGTTTTTTCCTAAGCTCAATTCGTGGAAATTGCGTGAGTCAATTGTTATTATCCCGTTTAGTTCATAATCTAGAATTTGAATCCACAATAAATTTTCTTATTTAAATTCATAACCTAGTATCTGAAATAGGGATGCATCAAACTGTAGCCAATTAATCATATGCCGGGTCATGCTTTACTTATCTTGAGCTAGTCCTTCCTATCAAGAGGTTCTTGAATAATAAATTGTACAATTTAGCCAGAAGATGTCTAAAGAACATAGACATATAATAAGTGCTCAATTCACTTCAAACCGTGGCCCAGGACGGCAGATGCCTATATATATGCTTATGAAGGTGTCTCATTTCATTGTCCTACTAAGTTTAGAGCTCTTCATAAACATACTTGTTGTCCACACTACAAACATCATGACTCTTTCTAGGCTTTCTCTGATCATCTCCTTCATTTTATCCACAGCTTCAATTTCTGGGCAGACACTTGACCCTCCAACGCTGAGTCTACACCGTGAAGACATTCTCCAAGATCCCGAACGTGCAGTTTCGGCATCCATAACAAATGATTTCGAAACCCTCTTTTTCAACCAAATGTAAGACTGAAATTGAAGGATTCTATCGTGCATTGAAGAACAAAATTTATGCACAATTAGAATCAAATGCGGAAAACAGGATCGAAAATAAACTGATCTCCAGCCATTGTTCAACTTTAAGTTCGTCGGAAATCCACGGTAGTTCGACGTCAATTTGAAGCGATTACGGGCGCACTCTACTAACCCAATCCCCTCGCGTACTGATGGTGTATTACCGAATGAGAGGGTTTGCGTTAGACCTTGTGTTAGCCCTTATGGAATGAACGTTCATCTTTATAAACCGCTTCCCATCAAGGCGGTTACCGAAGAGGGCGGTTATCACCGAAGGGATACGAAGCGTGGAAAAACCGTATGTGGATAACCGTCACTTAAAAGAGAAAACGTGGGTCAAACTTAAATGTAGGATCACATTATAAATATAACATTCTCCCACTTGATCCCAACATTTTCATCATAAAGATTACCCAACCAAATCCATGAAAACCATATGCTTAAGAAAAGAAACAAGACACATGAATCATGGCGACACGTCCTCTAAGAGCGAGTAATATCTTCCAAGTATTACAATGCATCTTATTCCTTTAATGTTAGCCCATATGTGACAACACATCTTAATGAATAAACCCTATGTTTATTCCAGAACCAAGGATAATTGTTATTCTCATAAACAACTGAATGTGTACACCAAAAATTGAGAATAACATTACAACTGAATAAGAGTTTCAAACAACAAAAGTTGTCCATACGACGATAAATCACATCATGGGAACTATTCCCATACTGGCCACATGATCCTTATACTTCATAGGTGGCATGCCTTTAGTTAAAGGATCAGCTATCATCAATTCAGTGCGAACGTGTTCAATGACCACTTTATTCTCCTTCACACGTTCTTTTATGGCTAAATACTTAATGTCGTTCGACTGCCACTTCTAGCATTTTTAGCCGTAAAAACTACAGTTGAATTGTCACAATATATTCTTAATGGCCTAGAAATAGAATCAACAATTCTAAGCCCTGAAATGAAACTCTTCAACCATACACCATGCGAGGTAGCCTCCAAACAAGAAACAAACTCAGCCTCCATAGTGAAAGTAGCAGTCAAAGTTTGCTTCGCACTCCTCCATGACACGGCTCCGCTAGCTAACATAAAAATGTATCCTGATGTTGATTTTAGAGAATCAACGCAACTAGCGTAATCCGCATCCGAATAACCAACTACTTCCAAGTTGTCAGTCCGTATATACAAAAGCATGTAGCCTTTAGTACCTTGAAGGTATCTCATCACTTTCTTTGTAGCTTTCCAGTGGTCCATCCCTGGATTACTCTGATATCTTCCCAACATTCCCACCGCAAAGGCGATGTCAGGTCGAGTGCAAACCTGAGCATACATCAAGCTTCCGACAGCAGAAGCATATGGGATGTTCTTCATTTGTTCCCTTTCCAAATCGTTTTTCGGGCATTGGTTCAAATTGAACCTATCACCCTTTACAAGACCTTATTGATGTGCTATACTTGGTGAACAATCTTTCATCCGAAATCTCTCCAAGACCTTATTGATGTAGGTTTCTTGAGATAGTCCTAAAACTCCTCGAGTTCTATCTCTATGGATCTTAATCCCAATGACATAAGATGCCTCACCCATATCTTTCATGTCAAAACTCTTAGAGAGGAATTGTTTCATCTCATGTAACAACCCCTTATCATTGGTTGCAAGTAAAATATCATCCACATATAGTACAAGAAAACAAATTTTGCTCCCACTGACTTTCTGGTATATGCATTGATCCATGATATTCTCTACAAAACCGAATGAAGAGATGACATCATGGAACCTTAAATACCATTGACGGGATGCTTGTTTCAAGCCATACATAGATTTCTTAAGCTTGCACACCAATTGCTCACCTTTACTAGAGGAGAATCCTTCAGGTTGTTTCATGTATACCTCCTCCTCTAGGTCCCCATTGAGGAACGCCGTTTTCACGTCCATTTGATGTAATTCCATATCAAAATGGGCAACCAAGGCCAAAACAATACGAAGAGAATCTTTCTTAGATACAGGAGAAAAGGTCTCCGTGTAATCGATTCCTTCTTTTTGAGTGAATCCTTTGGCGACGAGTCTAGCTTTATATCTCTCAATGTTGCCCAACGAGTCCTTCTTAGTTTTGAAGACCCATTTACAACCAATGGCTTTTACACCATTAGGCAACTCAACCAAATCCCAGACTTTATTTGATGCCATAGAACTCATCTCATCCTTCATGGCATTGTACCACAAATTGGATTCATCACTACTCATGGCTTGTGAAAACGTTTCAGGATCATTCTCAGCTCTAATATTATAGTCAGACTCTTGTAGATACACAATATAATCACTAGGAATTGCTGATTTCCTCATTCTAGTAGATCTTCTTAATGTTGTATCAACATTCTCTGGAGGAGCGTGTTGTTCAACTGGTTGTTCAACAGCTTCTGGTACTTGTTGAACAACTGGATTTACCAGATCATTATCAGCAAGTTGTGGAACTTCAATGGTTGGTTGTTCAATAGCCGGCTGAACTGAAGGGGCGTTATGAACAACAACCAACCTAATACTTGAAGTGGAAGGTTGAGTATTTGAATGATCTTTCTCGGGAACAATGTCCTTTAATCGATCACTCCCACTAATCAAGTCATTTTCAAGAAACTTAGCATTTCTTGATTCCACAATCCTAGTAGTGTGAGATGGACAATAAAATCTGTATCCCTTGGACTTTTCAGCATATCCAATGAAATACCCACTTACAATCCTTGGGTCCAACTTCTTTTCTTGTGGATTATAGACTCTTACTTCAGACGGGCATCCCCAAACGTGTACATGTCGCAAACTTGGCTTCCAACCTTTGAATAACTCAAAAGGCGTCTTTGGAACAGCCTTGGTTGGAACTCGATTTAATATGTACACTGCCGTCTTAAGAGCTTCAGTCCACAAGGACTTAGGAAGTTTGGAGCTACTAAGCATACTCCGCATCATGTCCAATAAAGTTCGGTTTCTTCTTTCTGCTACGCCATTTTGGTCTGGTGAACCTGGCATAGTGTATTGGGCAACTATCCCATTCTCTTGAAGAAACTTCGCAAACGGACCAGGTGCTTGTCCATCTTCAGTGTATCTACCATAAAATTCTCCACCTCTATCTGATCTCACGATCTTAATTTGATTGCCGCATTATTTCTCTACTTCCGCCTTAAAAACCTTAAAGGCATCCAACGCTTCATGCTTATTATGAAGCAAGTAGAGATACATGTAACGTGAGTAATCATCAATGAAGGAGATGAAGTATTTCTGACTATACGAGTCCATATCAGGACTACAAATATCTGTATGTATGATTTCTAATATGTTTGTACTCCTCTTGGCACCTTTCTTTGTCATGTCGGTCTGCTTTCCCTTTATGCAGTCCACGCAAATATCATAATCAGTAAAATCCAAAGTACCGAGTACTCCATCATTTACTAATCGCTTAATTCTATCTATGGAGATATGTCCCAATCTCCGGTGCCACAACATAGAGGAATCTTCATTTACAACACATCGTTTTATACCAGCATTATCGTGAACATGCATCGCATTATAATAGGCATTGTCTTGCAAATTAATTCGAAAAAGACCATCAGACAAAATACCACTCCCAACAATTCCAGATTTAAACAATAAACTGAAGTTTGAATCTGAAAAGTTAAAAGAGTAACCAAAAGGTACAAGTCTTGAAACTAAAATTAAGTTTCTAGAGAAACTTGGAACATAAAAAGTCCTTTCCAAATTCAAAACAAAGCCACTATTGAGAACTAATCTACATGTCCCAATAGCTTCTACAGGCGAACGCATCTTGTTTCCCGAATAGATGCTTTGTTCACTTCCCACTGGCTTTCTGTGGTTTTGAAAACCCTGCAAGGAATTCGAAATATGGATTGTAGAACGAGAATCAATCCACCAAGTGTTGTGACTCACATCAGCCATATTAGATTCATAACAAACATAAGAGGTTGGATTACCTTTCTTCTCAAGCCAGGCCTTAAATCTGACGCAATCCTTCTTCATATGCCCCTTCTTTCTACAGAAGAAACATTTGGATTCTTTCTTAATGTCAGCTTGGGGAGGTATTTTACCTTTCCCCTTCTGCTTGCCGTGACTCTTAAACATTTCTTGTGTTGCCAAATGAGCACTTTCTCCCAATTCAATAGTCAGCCTCTCTTCCTCTTGAACACACATGGTCATAAGTTCATTAATTGACCATTTATTCTTATGTGTGTTGTAAGAGATCTTGAAAGGTGCATACTGTTGTGGGAGAGTGTTCAGAATGTAATACACAAGAAATGATTCAGATATCTCAACCTCAAGGTTTTTCAGCTGAGCTGCAATGTCCCTCATCTTCATGATGTGCTCACGCACACCTCTAACACTTGTGAGCTTTAGAGATGAAAACTTCATTATTAGGGTCATGGCATGTGCCTTTTCTGAAGTCTCAAACTGCGCATCAATGGCCTCCAATAAAGCCTTAGCATTGCTATGCTGAGCAACTGAACCACGAATACTAGGAGATACTTTAGTCCTTATAAACATTACACTCAGGCGGTTGGACCGCTCTCACTGTTCATAAAGGGCTATCTCAGCTGCAGTGCTCGTGTCAGTAGGAACAGGTGGTTCATCTTTCCTTATAGCATAGTCAATGTCCATGCACCCCAATTGAAGAAGAATTGACTCTTTCCAAACTTTATAGTTTTCACCATTCAGTATGGGAACATCACTCTTAAATTCAGAGAAATTCATAGGTTGTAAAACTGCATATCAAACAATCATGCTTATGTCACAAAATTTGAGGCAAAATTAACATATATCATGTTCTACCAATGTAAAACATGTTACAAAATATGAATCACATAACATAAAAACTGCCTGTGGGCTAAGTTTTTAATTTAAATAGATTCATAAATACTTCATGAAGAAACTATCATATTATATTCATTTCCTTAATCCCTATGGGTAAATTAAGAAAAATAATATGATATTTCAACCCAATTAATTAAATTAATATAATGAAAATTCCTGTGGAATTAAATTCATTATATTAATAAAATTAATTACAATTAATGTCCATTTCCAAATGTGATCCGAATGCTATTCATATATAATTTAATTAATTAAGGATGTTGTGGCTACTCCCCAATTAATTTAAAAAATATATGGATCACTGGACATTTAATTTCATGCATAAAAAATTATTCATAAAATGCATGAAAGACAAAACAATAAATTTAATTTGGCAAGGGGCATAATCGCAATAATGGGTAAAAAACAGGGTCAAAAACGTAAAAAAGCGAAGGGAGGGGCGCCGGTTCCTAGGGCGCGTGGCGCGCACGCGCCTGCCTTATGCGCGGGCGCGTGGCGCGCACGCGCCTTTATTACCGCGCGGGCGCGTGCGGCGCACGCGCCTGCAACTGCCGCGCGCGTGGGCCGCACGCGCCTGCAGTTGCGCGCGCGTGGCGACCACGCGCCAGCGGTTGCGCGCACGTGGGGGCCACGCGCTTCTTTCTCTTCGCGAACAGAAGCCATTTTCTCGCCATTTTTCGCCGTTCTTCGCCGTTCCGCCGCGCATTCAACCGAATGGATCTCCTCCGGTAGCCCATATCACACCAAAATAATTAATGGGTTTCGGAGACTACGTCGGCGCGACCATATGGAACCAAAATTCGGCGAAAACAACCAAGAAATTGGCTCGAATCAAGCAAAATTCCGTCCAACCGCACAAACCCTAACCCGCAACTTCCGCCGCTCAAATAGCCTCCGGCGACCACCGAAATGCCAGATTAAGTTAGGGCTATTCTTCTCCATGGTGGTGCGACCATGCTGGTCCGAAGTCGAGCGGTGGGTCGCCGGAATTTTGCCGGAATCGGCGATTTCCCTTCTTAGCCCCAAAAACCCGAATTACTGTTTATATCAAAAAGCCCCGAAAATACACCAAAAATTCAACAAGAACAAGGCAGAGGCACTAAACTTGCTCCGATACCAAATGTAAGACTGAAACTGAAGGATTCTATCGTGCATTGAAGAACAAAATTCATGCACAATTAGAATCAAATGCGGAAAGCAGGATCGAAAATAAACTGACCTCCAGCCATTGTTCAACTTTAAGTTCGTCGGAAATCCACGGTAGTTCGACGTCACTTTGAAGCGATTACGGGCGCACTCTACTAACCCAATCCCCTCGCGTACTGATGGTGTATTACCGAATGAGAAGGTTTGCGTTAGACCTTGTGTTAGCCCTTATGGAATAAACGTTCATCTTTATAAACCGCTTCCCATCAAGGCGGTTACCGAAGAGGGCGGTTATCACCGAAGGGATACGAAACGTGGAAAAACCGTATGTGGATAACCGTCACTTAAAAAAAAAAACGTGGGTCAAACTTAAATGTGGGATCACATTATAAGTATAACACCAAACTCTCGATCATTTCGACTATAGACCTGAGAGCTACACTATCTTCCAACAAAGATACTTGATTGACTCCAAATACTGGGGCGGCGCAAGTTCTGGTGCACCGATCTTCGTTTACCTGGGTAATGAAGCGCCAATCGATGGAGCCCCAACTATTGTCGGGTTTCTCAGAGACAACGCAGCTCAATTTAAAGCTTTACTAGTTTATATTGAGGTAGCACATTTGACCTCTGCCTTTTTTTTTTTTGGGGTCCGTGCATGAATGTTCCTTTTGTCTAATTTAAGCTTCTAACTACGTAAATAAAACTTCTTTTCTTGTGGAATTTTTTCGTGTCAGCATCGGTATTTTGGTGAGTCAATTCCACTTGGGATGAGCTTCGAAGAAGCTCTCAATGATGCAAATGTTCGTGGGTATTTTAGCTCGGCCCAAGCTTTGGCGGATTATGCAGCTATTATCATACACGTGAAGCAGAACATGAAAGCCAGAAGTTCTCCAGTTATTGTCGTGGGAGGATCATATGGAGGAAGTAAGTGCAATGGCCAAAATAGTCTATCTATATTGGTGGCATAAACCGTGGAGTAGTTGATTTTTTTACGGTCTGAGCCGCTTATTAATTAAAATATGAAAAAGTTGATTCTGATTCCAAACTTATCATATGTGTGTGGTAGAAAGAAATAACAGAGTATGTGAAAAACCAATGGTATAAATCTTATGTGAAAATGATGAGCTGTCACCGCCCTTCATTTTCAACTAAATAGTAATTTCTATTTTATGTGAAAAAAATATATCATCTTGTTTTCTTAAATCATCGAATTCTTATAGCTAATGCAAATTTCAGTGCTAGCTTTGTGGTTCCGCCTGAGGTATCCACATGTGGCTCTCGGAGCTCTAGCCTCGTCAGCTCCCATATTGTACTTTGACGATATTACCCCGCAAGATGCATACTATTCAGTGGTCACCAAGGATTTCAAGGTAACAGCACTTGTAATTTCTCTTCCTTCTTTTTCATAATCATGGGGCGTGTGAAACTTTTGGAGCATCCAAAGAACATCTATTGGTTGACGTAATATCCCTATCTTCCATCTCACGCACAGAAGGTAAGTAAATGAGAACACATAGTCAGGCTCTTAGCGTATGGCATCAAGAGAACTCAACGGTATGGTTATTTGAAACCATACCTTAAATGAGAAAGACATAGAAACTTACCACCCAAGTAACCTTTGGAGTCTTTATATCTATTCTTTCTTTTTATAGCTTGTGTTGAACCTTGTTCATTTTGCACAGGACACCAGTGAGACTTGCCACCAAACTATAGGAGACTCATGGTCAGAGATCGATAGGGTTGCTGATGAGCCTAATGGCCTTTCAAACTTAAGCAAGATGTTCAAGACTTGCAAGTATGTTGTCTGAGGCTTCATCTATTATATGTCTCAATCCCCAAATGAGTCAAGTGCAATAGAGTATAGCCATCCAATTTCTCAATTTTAGGGGGTTGAATTGACTAAGATTTAACTTTTGAGATCATGAACTTAACCCGCGCACACTCTACTGTTCGGTGTCATATTTCACGATGTTCAAGGGTAAATTGAGTCTTAAGAACATCTGTGAATTTTAATTTACTAAGGTGATTCGATCAATAATGGATTAACTACTGTTTTTTTTTTCGTGGATGTGTTAGGCCTTTAGAGAGTGGGAAAGAGCTGAAGAACTACTTGAAATCGTTGTACACGATAACGGCCCAAGGAGATCTTCCACCTACATATCCCGTGACAGTGATATGTAAGGGCATTGACGGAGCAAACACTACTGAACATGGCATTCTTGGCAAAATATTTGCGGGTGTTGTTGCCTATAACGTAAACTCCACATGCTACGTCAATCCTCCCACTAATATGTCTCAAACTGACTTGGGTTGGAGGTGGCAGGTACAATACTCTAAATTATCATATTTGAGCATTCGAGGAGGCCCGATGGGTCTTCGATTATTTAGGCGCGTTTGGATAATGCATTTCGGTCTCACGGGTTGATTCGGGCTTGGCAGAGCTAACTTTGCTTCAAGGTAGATAGGGTTAGGAAAACTTTTCCCTTTTCGAGTCCGAATGATCGACCATTTCGGTGGACTTGGGCAATGGCCTCGTCATAATGCAGGGATCATCTCAGGTCTATCTTCAGGCCGATCCTAGGCGCCCATTGATCGGATCTACTTTAATTGCACTATTCCATTCTTGAAAATTTCCTCTTATAATTGTGTAGCATCTAAGGAAACTTGCATTTGTATCGAACTAAAAGGGAGATTGCTTGCAGAGATGCAGCGAATTGGTAATCCCCATAGGCATCACAAACAACTCCATGTTCCCACCAGAACCTTTTGTCTTGAGCAGCTTCGTTGATGGATGCAACAAATCATTCGGTGTCGCACCTCGCCCACATTGGATCACTACCTACTATGGCGGTCATGTATGATTTCCGGTGGCTCTTAGAAATATATGTTTGGCTCTTATTTCTATTAGTAAATTAAATTGGTTACTACGCATAAATTTAAAGCAAACCTTACCATCGTCGTCCTTTGCCTTTTTTTCATTTTTGCAGGATGTAGAGCTAGTTCTTCGTAGGTTCGGTAGCAACATTATTTTCTCAAATGGACTTCGAGATCCTTGGAGTAGCACAGGGTATCAATAATCATATGCTTCTTTCCATACATCCAAAGAATAAAAATTTTGCCTTTCTTAATCATGCATAACAATTTCTTCTCTTTTTCAATCTTAGGGTCTTGAAAAACATCTCGGACAGTATCGTAGCTATCTATACAGAGAAAGGTATATAACCAGGCGATGTATTTGTTGTTTGCGACTTTATCTCGCATACCCGTGAATCACACAAGAGAAGAACAATGTTGATGCATGTAAAACAAAATCAGAGGATCTTGAATTTTTAATTTGTGACTATATGCTTTGCAGGTTCCCACTGTTTGGATTTATTTGCAGGGAAGCAAACCGATCCAGACTGGTTGGTCATGCAGCGAAAAGCTGAAGTTGAGATTATAAAAGGGTGGATAGCCAAATATTATGCGGATCTTCTTGCTTTCAAAAGCTGAAGTTGAGATTATGAAAGGGTGGATAGCCAAATATTATGCCGATCTTCTTGCTTTCAAAAAATGATACGATGAATTGCTGTTGCCAAAAAAATGGATGAATAATTGACTCAGGAAGGCCATTTCAATAACAGATGAGAACAGAAGAATAAGGCCTTATGTATCTGGCCATAAAGTTATCTTTGTATTTCTTTGCTCCACTAGAGCGAGCTGTTAATCAAGAAAAGCCAAATGACTTTCACTCAATTTTATGTTTGTGTCATGTAATTCACAACATGCTTCCAATTAATTGTTGGACTCCCCGATAAAGCATTTGAAACTGCTGGTCTTTTTCATTGATTAAGCATAGATTTTCAGTTTTTTGTTGGTTTCCATATTCTGTGGCATGGGTTTATGTACCCACATTCACTATACGAGCTCAGGATTAGTTGGATTTCCCCTCCCCATGGCAATACCTCCTGCCATATCCATCAATATTCCCATGTGATCAAAAAATTGAGGATTGGTATAATTAAGACTAATTGAGATGATCAAAAGTTTGATCACAGCACCACATATAAATTAGCTATAAGCCGAAATCAATTACCCAAATTAGCTGTCTTGCCCCCGTTCAATTTATTTCATGAGTAAAGTATAGTTTCTTGGTACCCCCTTTGACTTTTAAGTCTAGATCCGTTCTGCTTTTAGAAAATTGATATTCCATCAATCTTTTCAGCTAATTATGAAATGACTAACACAACTATCAAGATGGAGTGAATTGGTTGTTTTATAAAAATTAAAATATTTTCGTGAAAATCTAGAGAAAATGTTTTTCTAGAAGGAAAACGATTATGAATAAAGCGTCTATCAAGTAGATAATAAAGGAGTTGAAGAGATAGAAAATATTGCAAGATGGATATATGAAATAGTTCGGCCTTCCACTTCGTCTATGTCCACTTTCCTATAAGATAAAAATAGTATTTTTTTTATCATCTATACAAGTATTTATGTTATGAAAATTTAATTCGATTAAATTTAATTCGAAATTTGATGATATAGCATGTGTAGCCCTTAGATTGTACAAATAATACACATCTCTTTAGGAAAATAAAAGTAAGTTTTCGTTTCCAAATGATGGAACATAATTTTTTTGAATTTAGCCGTAAATATTGTAATTTTCCTAAAACATTACCACAGGGAAAATATTTTCCAAAAATGTCAAATTTCCCGTGAAACAAACCAAGTATTCATATAATAGTTGTTAAATTTAAGGTATTAGTAAGAAAGGTAAACGAAAATTGGTAAATATAAGAGAAATTCTTTTTGTTAGAGATAAGATGTCAAACCCTGGCACTTACTAGAATGGGGAAGTAACATGGCTGTCTTTCCACTCGAAGGATGCAACCTCAAACGCAATAAAAAAAAAAAACCAACTCTCAAATGGCCATTAATCGAGGAACCTGAAAAAATTGAGACTGAAAGGAGTGAGCAACCACAATCCAGTGAGTAGTATATATCTCTTCTAAGCATATCAAGCACTCACTATCCACTTTACAAAACAATATCAAAACCCACTTATCTCAATTTCAATATATAATACGCATACAAAATAAGAATGACTTATGTATGCTTCAACATAACCATATACATATCAGAAAACATTATTTAATTAATAATATCACAACAAACATCATTCATCAAGTTCATTGATCAATATGAACAACACACATCAATGATCTATTCCATTGATTAATCTCATCAAACAACATAGTGGTCCATTTCATTGGTCAATATCAAATCACATGTCAATGGTCCATCAATTGACCAAACTTGTGGTTAAATGTCTAACCATGGTCAGGACACAACGCCTTGTGATAAGGCAATCAAGATTCCCCCCTTGATAAGGTTCACCTACAAAAATCTTTTTGCTCATCCCATAAGAATATCCTAACTAGTATGCATTCCCACAAAATCCTCAATGGGTTCATAGTGATATTGAGCACAAAAACCACATCCTCCAATACCATGAATTAAATCAACAATCAATATCACCAATTGATTTCATAAAACAAAACACATAATCTTTATCAACTTCGTTCATCAAAATGAACACATTTCACAAGACATTTCTCACATCATTTTAAAATTCTTCATAAATCATTGCACATAAAACATTTCTCAAATCATTTAGAACTCATTCCATAAACTAGTTCGTAAAGAAATATATATATATATATATATATATATATATTCGCAATATCTTTCTTAAAACCATTCTCAAATTGTTCTCGAATATTAAAAGGTAGTAATTGTCCAATCAGATTTTTATGGAACAAACAGACTTTTATGCAACAAACTTGCTTTAATAACTCTAAGATACTCAAATCCTTATCACTTTTAAGAAATGAATTGATAAAATCAATAAAGAGGTAGCACTGCTTACCTAGAAATGCTTAAAAACCAAACAACAAATATTACTCAAACCGTCGAGCTCGCAATCCTAACATTAAACAAGAATCAACGTCAAAACTAAGTAAAACATTACAACAACTACGAAACGGCTAAACTATGCTTAAGCGCTAACAAAATGACTCATACATGCTAACAAAACTCTCAACCAAAGGGGATATTCAAAGTTATATGCAACGTGGAGCTTGAGCACGAGACTTGATTGCATCATAACTCTTTACAACGAATCCCGTTTCAAGCAAGCTCATTGTCAAAAGGAAGATCTTTTGAAGCACTAGAAGATCCACAACTTGGCCGACCCAAAATTGAGCTAAAAACCAACAAAATTCAGCCCGAAAGTTGATAGGCGTGCACTGTTCTTCACGCACGGGAAATTTCGAAAATTCGTTTCAGACAAATCGCAAGCTCAAATTGAGTTCTGTAAAATGCTATAACTAACACCCTAAGCTATCAAAACCCCACAATATCTCAACTCAAAAACTCTTAAATCAGACTTTGCAACTCGATTTCACAAAATTTCAAAGTTAAGCTCTAATTCCAAAAAACTTCTCTGATTGGACGAACGAGGGGCGAGAGCATTTACCGGGTGTTGCGATACATAGTTAAATCAGCTTGGCAAGACATTCGTGACATGGATGCGAAAAAGCCCTCTTCTTTCTTTCCTTTTCTTTTTTCTTCTTCTTCTTTCTTTCCTATTTCTCGAGCGTGCATCTCTCGGCCTTTATAATGAACCGAAGTCCACAGATTCTTTTTTTTTATTTTTCAACATTTCTTTTTCTCTTTTTTTTTTTTATAAAGCCCCACCCCTGACTCATTCAAATATTACATAAGAGAAGTCGTAATTAAAAAAACCAAATATGTGCTTGTAACTACTCAAGAAAGAGTTGGTGACACAAAACTAATTGGTATCTTTATTGGCTAAAAATAAGTATCGCTCTAATTATGGTTGGTAATTGCTAAACAGAGTAGGTAATTTTTAAGTTGGTAAGTAAGGCAAGTAAATGCGGTAAGTC
Source organism: Syzygium jambos (assembly GCA_031216235.1). Classification (NCBI taxonomy): domain Eukaryota; kingdom Viridiplantae; phylum Streptophyta; class Magnoliopsida; order Myrtales; family Myrtaceae; genus Syzygium; species Syzygium jambos. The sequence goes on along the minus strand of CM062229.1, from coordinate 12,101,414 downwards.
AATAAAAAGTTAGCAAATTTATGAAATACAATAAATATTGGTAAACAACTCAAATGAGAGTTAGCAACTAAGAACTACTTGGTAATTTAATTGGAGAAAAGTTTGTAAATCATGTAAATAAAGGTTGATAATTTCATATAATTGTTGGTCAAGTCAAGCTCTTGGTAAGAAAGGTAAATAAAAGTATATAAATGATAACAAAAAAAATTAGAGGTGAAAGATGTCGATAATTTAAAGAAACAAAATTAATATTGGTAACTAATTCAATGAAGAGTTGGTAATGTAAGACTCTGTAGTAACTTAATTGGATAAAATTTGGTAATTGCTTCAATTAAGGTTGGTAATTTCCAAGAATAGTTGGTATTTAAACAAGTTAATAAGAATTGCAAATAAAAGTTGGTAACTTAATAAAAAGTTGATAAATTTTCCATAAAAAAAGGTTCAAATGAACACCGGAACCAACTCAAATATTACTTGATAAAAAAAATTGTCGGTCACTTTATGAGAGAAAAACTGGCAAGTCATATAAATAAAATTGATAAATTTAAGGAATTTAAAAAAGAGACATAAAATTTGGTCGACGACAAAAAAAAGTTGATAGACTAACAAAAGAAAAACAAATGAATGTTTATAAATAACTCAAAAAAAAATAGAAGTTGATAATTTGTATATTATCAAAAAGAGTTAGAAATTTCATGAAAGTGACGATGAGTTACCAACAAGTTATCAGGAAATTAGGTCAGTAGTGGTAAATTTTTCTTTTTTTTTTTACCAATGGCTTTTTGACACATGTTTTAGAAAACTCATCAGGAATCTACCAATATGAAATAACATCTATCTTTTGGACACGGAACACTAGAGCCGTGCTCCAACTCGTTACATTATTGCATTCGGAGAATAGTTAGTTTTGTAATCAAAATTAACAAAGAAAATTTTGATAAAGAGTTTTGAGCATTTTTAGACTGTGTACAAAGATCCTCTTATGCTCCCAAACACTAAAATGTTCAATGATGTCCTTTAATTAATTCAAGTTTAGGGACAACATTGAAACTTATTATATAGTCTAAGTACTAAATTAAACGTGTATCAAAAGTTCAGGGACTATATTAAACAAATTAAAAGTTCTTGAACGACATTATATATTGGGCTAAAATTTAGGAATTTACCCTTTATGTGGTTGTATTCTTACGCATTGAGTTAAAACTAAAGCAGAAGAGAAAAATTTATGTATATTTAATGATGAAAAGATAAGGAGCACATGCGGTTTTACTGGATCATCTACGGTAACAAAATATTACACAATCAATCACAAAGATATCCAGAATATTATAGATATTTGCAATATCCTAAATAATCTAAGATAATCTAAATATATCTTATATCCCCCTCAAACTCAATGTGACATCAAAGAAGTCAACTAGAGTATGAAGAAAAAATCTTGAAAACGTCCAAGCGGATGTGCCTTTGTAGAGATATCAGCAATCTAATCAGTAAGTTGAAGTTGAAACAAGTCGTACATTCCCGTGAAGCACATGAGATCGTATGAAATAACAGTCAATTTCAATATGCTGCGCTCATGAAAAACATCATTATAAGCTATTTGAATAGCACTCCGATTGTCACAATAAATGATTGTTCCACGTTATAACGAACTCCCGTGTCTTCTAACAGCCATCACAATCAAGTAATTCTAATGTCGTATCAGTAAGAGCATGATATTTCGCTTCAGTGATAGATCGAGCAACAACGATTTGTTTCTTGCTACGCCATGATATAAGTGAGGTAACAAGAAAGAAGCAGTAGCTTGTAGTAGAGCAACAATCAAGAGGGTCACCAGCCAAATTAGCATCGGAATAAGCCTTCAACTCCAAAGTAGAGTCAACGGGAGGATAAAGACCCTAAAATAAGGTATTCTTCACATAATGAAGAATACGAAGGACAACAACAAAGTGAGTCGTACTTGGTGCAGTCATGAACTGACTGACTATGTGAACAGCATAAGCAATGTTAAGATGAGTAAATGTGAGATATACAAGACTACCAACCAGCTGTCAATAAAGTGTAGGATTTGAAAGAGCAATTCCATCGTTGCATCAAATTCGGCATTTGCCTCAATTGGAGTTGTAGCAGTCTTAGTATCAGCGAGTATCACGCAAGAAAGAAGATCGGTGGCGTATTTTGCTTGAGAAAGATAATAGCCTAAGGAGTTTGAGATAACCTCCAATCCTAGAAAGTTACTGAGTTGCCCAAGATCTGTCATTTTAAACTGCTAATGAGATACTACTGGAGCTTGTAATACCAATATGATCATCGCCGGTAATAACCATGTCATCCACGTATAATAGCAGTAGAATATACCTACGAGATGTTTTCTGAACATATAGAGCATTGTCATGAGGACTAGATCTAAAGCCAAGACGATCCACAGTGGAACTGAACTTAGAATACCACGCACGAGAAGCCTGTTTCAATCCATATAAAGCTTTACATAAACAACATACTTTATTAGAAGCAGTAGTGTACCCAGGAGGAAGCTCCATATATATTTCCTCAATAAGATCGCTATTAAGAAAAGCATTTTTAACATCCATCTAAAATAGAGGCCAATGCTTAATAGCTACAATAGAAAGAAAACTTCTAACGAAAGTAAGACGTGCAATTGGAGCAAATGTCTCATCATAGCCAATTCCATACTCCTAAGTGAAGCCTTTTGCTATTAGTCTAGCTAAGTAGTATTCCACCCTACCATCTGCCTTAGTCTTGATCTTATACATCCATCTACAACGTATAGCTAACTTTCCAGGAGCCAAATCAACCAATTCCCAGGTATGAGAATTGTCTAAGGCGTGCAACTCTTCCGCCACGTTTGAGCTTCTCTATATGTGCGAGGCTCGTGAAGGAAGCAATAGTAGAGTAGCAATGGAAATCACGAAGCCGAACAAAAGGTTGACTTACGCAAGTGGAGTGATGAACAAGAGAAGAGGGAATGACCAAGGATAGAGAATATGAGGATGGTGCAGACAAGTCAGGAGCTGCCAAAGTGGGATTACCCAAAAGTACGTGCATCAAGATTAGAAGAAGATAACTCCAAAGAGATAGATTCAATCGGTGTATCTTCAGGAATTAGATCCACAGATAGATCCGCTGAAGGATTGGTAAAAAAGGAAGAAGTAGGAGAGTAGTTGGAAGGATGAAGTGAAGAGCTTATGTTCCCAAAAGGTAACATGACGAAATACGCGGAGATGATTAGAGATAGGATCCCAACATCAATATCATTTGTGCTCAAACCCATACCCAAGGAAACAACATAGACGAGCAAGAGGTTCTAATTTCGTGAGTTCATTTGGAAGAAGATAGACAAAACAAGCACTACCAAAAACTCGAAGAAGATTATAATTAGCAACATTGTCATACAAGTGCTCATAAGGAGAGACATTACCTATAATTGGTGATGGAGTACGATTGATAGTGTGTATAGCAGTATGAGAAACCTCTCCCCAGAATTGTTCCAAACAAGAGGCTGAGATTAGAAGAGTGCGAAATGTGTCGAAGTTTACGCTATGTTCGACCATTTTTTTGGGAAGTTCCTGGACAAAAACGATGAAATGATAGTACAACTCTGAGCAATAATTTGAAGAAATTTTGTGCATTTATATTCCATGACATTATTAGTACGGAAGATCTTGATGTTTTGTGAAAATTGTGTTTTGATCATGGCAACAAAATCACAATAAATAGGAGCCAGTTCAGATCGATTCTTCATAAGATTGAGCCATATATAACGATAATAATCATCCACAAAAAGGTAAAGGTAAAGTGTGATGTTTTCCCAACTTACATGACAAGCAATCAAACTGTTTATTTTCAACAAAACTTAAATGACCACTAGAAATCAAATGACCTATTTTAGAAAAAGAAGCATGACCCAAACAAGAATGCCAAGTTTCAGATGATACTGTGGCAGCACAGCTACTAAGAGCATTTGGAATCTTTAGGGAGATAAGCTCGAATAGGCGTCCCACTTTACGATCTGTCCCAATTATTTGTCCTATCCGTGGATCCTGTACACAATAACCAATAGAAGAGAAGTGAATATCAAAGTCAAGTTCACGTAATTGACCCACAGATATCAAGTTTAAGGAGAGTTTAGGAACCACGAAAATGTCAGGTAATGATAATGTAGATATTGAGATGTTTCCTATATGGCTAACTAGCATCTATGAGTTATCAACTGTATGTATAGTGGGTTTTTGTGAAAGTAATGACTTTGACTTAAACAAATTGGTATTTGAAGACATGTGACTGCAACAGGCAGAATCAAATAACCATGAATCAAAGGTACCTGGAGTTACAGACAAAGCAAAAGAGCTAAAGGTACCGGTTTCTCAATGAATGGAGCGGAGATCCTCTAGAGATAAAGTCAAAGATGAGTTGTTAGGAGAACCCTCAATAGCAGCAGCAGTGGTGGACGAGCATGCTGGTGGACCTCTGTATCGAGATCGGTTGTTTGTTCCTATAGGTTGCCTAGGTTGTCTTCAATTGTAAGTGGATGCAAGGTGACCAATTTTATGACAATACGTACCATATTTGTAGTGAGATGAGGAAGAGGCAAGTGTGGCAAGTATTGCATCTGTAGGAGTGGATAAGATAGGGCGTTGCGCCTTTAAAGTAGCAAGCCGAGTCTCTTCAATCAATAATTCTGAAATGACTGCCTCAAGACGAGGTAAAACATCTCCATAGAGAAGTGAAGTATACATGTTCAAATTCATCATTGAGTGCCATAAGAAATTGCATAATATGCATATGATCACGATATTCAGCAAACTTGCTAGCATCAGCAGTAGCTTCCCAATGCGGACCTGATAAAGTCAATTGATCCCAAACAACAAGCATAACATGCGATACAAATTGCCTAACAACTGATATTGATGAGCAATATTCGAGGTAGAGTAACGGCCAGCAAGCAAATCCCATGCTTCCTTAGCTGTATTGAGGCAACCAAACTAAAGTCGAATAGAAAGAATCAAAGTATTTCGAAACCATGTTAAAATTTGATGGTTCTTACTGTCCCTTTCTTCCAAACGCTCAATAAAATTTTCTCCAGTTTCTTCAACAATCCTCGTAGGTGCACAGATTTCACCAGTCACATAATGCCAAAGTTTGTGTCCTCTCAAGAAACTTGACATTTCTTGATCCCATAAGATATAATTCGATCCATTCAAGATAGTTTGAATGGGCATTGGCGCCTCCATTTTATCTATTGGAATGCACTAATAAACAGTACTTGGAGTGCAAAACTGAAGAAAATAAGGCCAAAAAAAAGGGAATCAACACGTCGAAATACCTCAGTCAACAGTCAACATCAATGGTCAATGGTCAATGGTCAACAGTCGACAATGACATGGAAGACGACGGGGTGGTGACATGTCAGTGACACAATAGACGACGCGGCGGTGACGCGGCAGGTGACGTCAGGATGACGCGTAGATGACGTCAGCAATGCTCAGTCGGCCTTCGAATCACATGCAGCTCATGTGGGCATGCGGATCCCACGCGCACAACGTCTAGTTGGCGCGTGCGGTGTCGTTTGGTAGCAAAGTTTGGCATTTTGGAATCTTTGAGTGACTAAGAACCTTTCTGTGGTCTTGTATTATAAAAATATGTAGAGTTAGATGTCCAAAAACAACTTACTATGGACAGTTTCGATGTTTGAGACGGTGGCTCGTGGTGACGACATCAGGTGATATCGGCAGTTTGTCAAAACGAGCAGCGAAAAATGCTTAAACAGCAATTGAAGTTGCAGGTGGACTTGGTGGTGAAAGTGAGCAACGCGGCCTATTCGACTAGGGGTGTGCATGGTCCGGGTGGGCGGTTCCCGCCACGGAACCGTGGACCACCCTCTACAGGGTCGATTCCAAAAATTGAAACTGAGAACCGCCCGTCAGTTCCATGGACCCGCCCGAGAACTGGACCACCGGTCCGGTCCGATTCTTGGGCGGGTCCATGGAACCGGTCTCAACAAGTTTTCCTAGACAAATAAAAAAAAAATCTGTGAACCAACATCGGATCAACAGAACAAAAGGAAAAGAATATAACTTTTCAAACAATTCCTACACTATGATCGATTATATTAACCACATCATCCATAAATCAAGTGGATACCCATTAATTATTGAGAAAAATAACCAAGGTATCTCAATTACACAAGAGCTTCAGACATGATAACAAATTTTCTTCTTTTTTTAATTTTTTTGGTCAAATTTTTTAATTAAAAATTAAAAAAATTAAAATATATTATTATTATATTACCGGTCCGGTCTGGGTGGGCGGATAGGCGATTCCACACCAAGAATTGGGAACCGGCCCAAACAGTACTGTTGACACCTAAATTTTGTCCAAATCAATTAGGGTTTTATTGCATAGAAAATTAGGGTTTAATTTTCTAACCCCTAAACCAAAAATATTTTTAGTAAAACTGCATGGCATATAGTTATTAGGTGCATTTGCATTAATAGGACCCATTAGAACATATTTTCCATGTTTATTTTCAAAAATTAAATTAAAAAAAGGGGTTAATTATTTTTAAAAAAAAAAAAAGAAGGGGGGGAGAAAGGCCAGCGTTGAATCAGTCAACGCTGGCCCACTTCTCTGCCCCTCGTTTGCGTGAAAATGGAGAAAGCAGCAGCAGTCGCAGGAGATAGGGGGCAGCGACCTGGGAAAAGGAGGAGAGCAGGCAGCAGGGGGAGAGGGGAGAGTTCCGAGACAGAGAGGACGGAGGGGTGAGAGGAACGGAGAGAAAGAAAAGAGAGGAGAGAGCTCAGGGAGACGGGGGCGACGGTGAGAGAAAGAGAAGAGAAGAGAGGTCCAGAGGAGAGTTCGGAGGGAGAGACAGAGACCGAGAAACAGAGGGGAAGAGAAACAGAAAGAACAGGGGAGAGAGGGAGCGAGCGAGAGAGATCAGAAAGAGAAGGGAGGCCGAGAGTGCGAGAGAGCGAGATCTGTGGCCTAACGGGCTCCCGTCGACGATCGCTGCGCCTCAACCGTGGCCGGCGACGTCCCAACGCGTTCGTCTTCTCACGGTAGGTCTCGACCCGAGTTTCGTCGGGTTTTGTTTGGTTGGGATCGTGGTAAAATTCCCGAGGATCCCGGCTCGGAGGCGCGCGAGGCAACCGGACATAACCCGATCTGTCGAGTTTGCCCCCATTCGCCGCCGCCAAGCCGAGTAGGGACAAGGCCACCGAACCCCCCCTGTTTCGGTTTGTTTTCTTTGAGTCGTCGCCGGCAGGGGAGTAGGGCCGAGGCTCGTTTTCAGCCGTTACCGAGTGTCAGCAAGCCTTCCCTATTATCTATTGTATGCTGTCTTCCATGTATGCTCACTGTGATCGATGTTTGAGCTGCCATCGGCTTCGTTTTTCCTCTTCCAGTCGACGCCTGCAAGCTGTTTGATGATTTGCCCGAATGAACTCTTGAGTTTGGCTGCGTTTTGCTGCATTTTTTGGGGGGGGCGTCGGTCGGTCCCTACGCGTCGCCGGTCGTCACAGCGGTCCGAGCATGACCTTGAAGGGAACGAACCAGCCAGTCCCTCGTCGGGATCTGGCTAGTTCGCAGATGCGAGCCCGACCTCCACGGTCGGGGTGTGTCGAACGGCGGTCGAGCAAGGACTCGGCGCGGGGCCGGAAACCCCCAGCCACAGAGGCTGGGGAGCGGAGGGACCGGCATTCCGGCCGACCGGCGAAGGGGGAAGCAGCCGACGCGGAGTCGGGCGGCCGGCCGGGGAAGACGGGGGCCTCAGGCGCGGCGTGGAAGTCGCGGACTGGGTCCGGTGAGTCAGGTCTGCAAGTCGGGTCAGGTGGCCGGGCGAGTCGGGTAGGGTTTCTCATGGCCGGGTCGGGTCGCGGGTCGAAACCGGGTAGGGTTTGACTCTAGGGTTTTGTCCTAGTGGGCCGAATAGGTGTGTGGGCCGGAGTTTTAGGTTTTTAGGTGTTATTTCTGATTGGGCCTTGGGCTTTCTTTTTTGTTTTTTTAAAAAATGGGCTGGGCCCTTTTCCTTTTTTTAATTTCTCCGACCGGGCTCAATAAATGAGCCCGGTTCGGTCGTGGACCCGGGCCGGCGCGCCCGGGTCAATCCCGATCCGGGTCGGATGTGGAGATCCGACCCGGATCCGATTCCTTTTTTAAATATTTTTTTTAAAAAAAGAGAAAAGCCCGATTTTTATTTTATTATTTTTTAAAAAAAAATAAAAAAATTCAAAAAAAAGAAATTTTCAAAAAATTCCGAAAAATTTCAGAAATTCCGAATTTTTTTTTCTTTTTTTTTAATTTTTTTTTAAAAAATTAAATAAAAAAAAATTCTCAAAAAAATCAGAAGTTTAATTTGGGTTCTGAAAGTAGCTTATCTCGCCCTTTTCGCATGTTTAGTGCTATGTTTAATTGCACGTCACCTGGTTCACACACTTTGAATCGCACATTCAATTTAACCTCGCATGTAGTTGATTATGCATGTTTAGGTTTAGATATTAATTGTCGTTCTCCTTAGCTTACGAACGGAATTTTGAGATTCCCGATTAGCGAGAGCATGTTAGGTGGTGAATTGAACAAGATTAGGTACCGAAAGGGCATTAATTAGTCGATTAGTGTAATCAAGTCCCCGTACCCATTGAATCTCTGGTTCGTAGAAGTGAAGCTTTTCTCCCGTGCTTTACTTAGGTGTCTAATCGACCTACCAAAAATCGATTAGTGGCGACTCCTAAATGAAACTGATTTGCATGTTAACAACTTAAAATTAAGTCGCGAATTGGTATGAGCTTGGGAGAGCTCGAGCTAGGTTCAACTTAGCAATCCATTAGCCAAACCCCTTAGGCCGCGGGGCCGGTTCGGGGAGGTCGCGACAAGTACCGGTTCCAAAAAATTGGAACCAGGAACCGGACCGGTTCCCTTGAGAACCACCGGTTCCGATCCTGTTTCGAGCGGTCCAGGCGGGTCTCGGTTCTTTTGCACACCCCTATATTCGATTAGCGTCACAACTAAAAAAAAAAGAGCTACTTAGGAAAGAGGCTCTAATATCAAGTTAAAACTAAAGCAGAAGAGAAGAATTTCTATATATTTTATGGTGAAAAGATAAGGAGTACATGAGCCTTATTATAGGCTTTGCAGGTCAACTATTTATGGTAATAAAATATTACACAATCATCTAAAATATTATAAATATTTACAATATCGTAAATAATCTAAAATAATCTAAATATACCTAACACCTTGCGTGCACGGGTAATGTGATCAGCAAGCCAACATGAAGCAATAGAAATCTGGGAACTCATCAAAGGGCGACACGTGCCCGCAGTCTCAATCGATGTCTTGTGGAGAAAACTCATAGTTGCCGGTCCATTCACCGAAAGCATACAGCTTAAAGCCTCATAGCCACTTAGTTGAAAATCTCATGCGAATATAATTCACGGTTGTCGACCTCTGACGTTCAAGTGAGTCGTAGATGGCTACGGACAAAGAAGATTTCTATATTCGCAAGCCAAATTTATTCATGAACCAAAGAAAAAAAGAAGAAGAAGATTTTGGAAAGATTCGATTTGACCTTTCATGAACTTGGAGACGTGTTCGAATGGGTATAAATCACTTGAAGTTTCGTGGTGAGATTGCTCCACAAACTTTAAAGTTCTTTTGTCCCCTATTAGAGTGAATTTTCTAAGGTGGCGTTGATGCAACATACACGGATCAGTTTGAATGTTTCTCTCTGTAAAAGAAAAAATTCTAAGCTTGGATATCTTGACGAGGCAGTGATTTTGAAAATGACACATGCCGTATGATAAAAAATTCCATTTGGGAGCCGAATCTAATTTCTGACAACCGGTTGCGAGCTCGAGACCTGATTAGTGCTTTTTCGAAACCTAAAGTCCTAATACCAAACCGTTAGTAATCGAATGAAAATCTATTTTGATATTTAAGTCTTGTTTTTGCACTGACCTCCTTATAAACCCATATGAAGTTATGAGCCAGTAAGATATAATTCCGAAGTCTGGAGTGCTAGCCTAACCACTAAAGGCCTTTAATCATCATGTGTGATCATGTCATGTCATTATTCCTAATTGTCATAATTATTACACGCCACTTTAGTATTTCCAAGGATTGAACAAGCATAAGCATTAATAGATTTGCAGCCCTGCTGGCAAAAGGATTGGGAGGGTAAAAACACTAATATCACAGATGCGGGGTTCAATTCCCGCGCTCTATAAAAAGCAAAATAAAAATCAGAGAGCGAGAAAAGTTACAAATAGGTCAGACAAAAAGAAAACAAGCATAAGCTAATAACATACTCAATTATCAATGAATTTGACTGTTAGGGAGAGGAAGATTCCTATCTGATTCTTTCTTAGTCTCATTTGTCTCCCCCGGAAACCCGAATTGACTTCTAGCCGAGCCGCCTCACCGTTCTCATGATTTCTAATCATTATGTGAAACGAAAGAAAAAGGCTATATACAGGGATGAATTAACAGAATGATCGAGACATCAGAAACACCAACCCTTTGGTCACATACATGCTTTTGCTTAGGCAATTATGACTACAAACTCTGGAATGTCTTCACACTGTTGCCTTTGGATCACTCTGATATTGCTCTCAGCTTCTGTTGCTACTGCACATAACTTGGACGATGTCGACATTCCAAAGCTGAGGATGTCCCGTCCAGAGTTCTTGCGAGACCCGGCACGCACAGTTCAAGCTTCGGTCGCAAAGGACTTCATGACTTTCTTCTACAACCAAACCCTCGATCATTTCAACTATAGACCAGAAAGTTACACTGCCTTCAATCAAAGATACGTGGTCAATTCCAAGTACTGGGGCGGCTCAGATTCTAGCACTCCGATCTTTGCCTTTCTTGGTGCAGAAGCGCCGATCGATGGCGACATAGCTAGTGTTGGGTTCCTCACGGATAATGCTGCTAAATTTAGAGCACTACTTGTATACCTAGAGGTAATTAACAACAGTAATGTCTGAAACTGTGTCGCTACTCTTTCAACTTGAAGCTCTCACTAAGGTCCATTTATGTTGTGAAATTTATTATTGTCGCGACCGAACTCCCGAGCCCTTTTTGGACAACATGCAAAAAGCAGGGGGGCTCGCCTGGTACGTCCTAAGTCTAGGTTTAGGACTTAACTCGGGCTCTCCCAAGCCCATACCATATCGCGACTTAAGGTTTAAATATTTAACGTGCAAATGGTTTATACCAAGGAGTCGCCACTAATCGATTTGAGGTGGGTCGATTAGAAACCCAAATAAGGTGATGGGAGAATCACCCTATTCCTACAAACCAGAGATTAACTGAATTCGGGGACTTTGTTACATTAGTTGGATAACTAATGCCCTTTCGGTACCATTCTACCCTGTTCATTTTTTGAAAACATTTGTCAAGCAGTTTGGATTGATTTTAGGACCTTTTTCCTAACATGTGAGGTGATCAAGCAAGTGCATAATCAGAAGCGATTAGCAGTCAAAAAAACGCAACAATTCATGCAGCTTAAGGTTCTAACCTTTACCAAGCCAGATGACATTCAAAACGCAGCAGTTCATGCAATTGTATTAAAAAACATGCATAATAACAACGCGACGGTAATAATAAAAAATGCAACATACTAATACGCGATTTCATACTTGTTGAATTTAAATAAAACAACAACATGCATAATTATAAAAGATTAAAACACTCAGATAAGTCATACATAAAAAAAAGAAAAAAAAATTCGGAAATTTTTTTTTTTTTGAAATTTTTTTTTTCGGAAAAAAAACTAAAAAAAACTAAAAAAAACGAAAATATTATTATTATTTTTTTTTTTTTTTGAAAATATTATTTCAAAATTTTTAATTAAAAAAAAGGAAAGAAAAAGGAAAATAAAAACCTTTTTTTATTTTTTTTTATTTTTTTTAAAATTTTTTTGAATTTTTTTAATATTTTTTTAAAATAAAATAAAAGAAAATAAAAATAAAAAATAAAAAACCGGTCTGGTCGGGTCGGATCTGGGTCGGTCGGAACCGACCCGGGTCAACGGATCCGACCCGGATCGTTGACCCGGGTCGGATCGGCTGATCCGGGTCGGACGAAACCGACCCGAGTCAACGGACCCGACCCGGTCGTTGACCGGGTCGGGTCGACTGATTCGGGTCGGTCAGAATCGACCCGAGTCAACGGATCCGACCCGGGAGTTGACCTGGGTCGGATCTGCTGATTCGGGTCGAATCCGACCCGATTCGCAGATCCGCGGAGAGAGTCGCCGGCGGAGCCAAAATTGGCCGTCCGCCGGTTGACCCAGGCCGTCGCCGCCCCCTGGAACGGCCCCTGGGATGGCCACTAGCGTCACCGACCGCTTGGCTCGCCGTCTGGCCGTCGGTTCGCCGGCCGGCGAGCCAAATCAAAGTCGGCTTCTCTGGGGAATTTTATCAAACAGCTGGCGGGCGCGGCCAAAAATGGCCGAATCTGACCTGTTCCGGCGACTCGGTCGACTCCGACCGCCACACTTACCTTTGGTGAAGACGTATGCACAGTAGAGGATGACGGTATGGGCCGGGAATCGCGCGATTCGGCCGGCGTGAGTCCCGGCCGAACTGTGTCCACGAACAGGGGAAAACAGAGGAGGCTCTCGGCCGGGGGGCTCACCGGTCGTCAGCGCTTCTGGATGGTCTCCGGCGGGTCTGAGGGCGTCGACGACCTCTCCTGGTTCGCCTTTGGCTCTGGCATACCCTCGGTTCACCCTCTCTCTCTGTTCTCAACTCTCTCTCACTCTCTGTCTCTCTCTTTCTCTGTGAATTGGCCGACCGGGGGTACCTCCGGGAGTCGCCGGTCGGTTTGCTGGCGACGACGAGGCCGACTGGGACCTGTAAGGCACTCCGAGACTCCTCTCTCTTCTCTGTTTTTCTCTCCTTCTCTCCCTATCTCCCTCGGTCTCTCTCTCTCTGAATTTTTCGGAAAAATGGCCGACCGGGGGCCTCTCTCTCTCTTCCGGTTTATAGATGGCGACGACGACGACGATGCTGCTCTCCCCGTTGCGTATGCGGTGACGACGGCCTGCACCGGCCTACTCTGGCCGCGACTCGCAGCCATTAGGCCGGTGCAGGGGGTAGGCGCAGACGGAGCAGAGCAGAGGAAGGAGAGAGGGGGGGAGGTCCGGGAATCCCGGGGAGGACGGGACTGGCAATTAATGCCAGTCCCGTCGGCGTGCTTGTTCGGCCCTCCTCTGGCCTGCTGACGACGATGACGAAGGGCGGCGCCGCCGTGCGTCGGCGTGACGACGCGCACAGGGGCGAACAGGGCAAGACAGCGACGGTCGCGGGGGGAAGAGGAAGCCGGGCCGAGGCTGGGCCGGGCCCAGTCGCGCGCGGGAGGAAAGAAAGGGGGAGCTGGGCCTGGGCCCGCGTGGGAGGAAAGAACAAAAGAAAAGAACAGGGCCGAGGCCCGCGTGGGGGGGGAAAGGAAAAAGAAAATGGGCCGGGTCGGCCCGGACCCGACTCGGCCCAGCGCGATTTTTTTTTTTAATTTAAATTTTAATTAGACATTCTAATATACCCTACTAAATACAAACATGCCTAATTTCTATATGCAATGCATTTAAATAGAAATATTTTTTTGTTTTAGGAACTAAGAAATTAATTCCTAAATTTTGTGCACTTAATTTTGGGCAAATTAAAAATAGGTGTCAACAGCTGCCCCTCTTTGAAGGTGAGCTCGCAAAGATTGAGCTCGCAGAGGTTACGTTCAATGACAAAATGACACCTAAATTTGGCCCATGCATGTTTAATGAATGTTATTTTTGGCGAGACTGGAGTCCCATTTTTATGATGCGATATAGGATGATGCATGCTAAAGCAAATAAAAGCTTACCCGGGGCTACTTACCTTGCCGAAGGGTAGAGTAATTCCAGATAGTTGATATTGTGTGTCGAGGACCCGAACCTTTCTTCGGTCGCCTTGACGGGGGGAATGGTTTGTCTAGGACCCGAACCTTTCTTCGGTCACCTGGACTGGGGATTGTTTGTCTAGGACCCGAACCTTTCTTCGGTCGCCTTGACTGACTGGATTTTGTTTGTCAAAGTACCTGGGTGTTCTCGCCCAAGGGTTTGACAGTTTGCCTGCTGGGCTTCTAGCAGCAGGTCTTGGAAACTCAAACGATGAGCACCTCATCGATGAGCACCTTAGGGTCCTCGCCCAAGGATTTGATTGCCTGCTAGGTTTCTGGCAGCAGGTCTTGGAAACTCAAACGATGAGCACCTCAACGATGAGCACCTCAGGGTCCTCGCCCGAGGATTTGATTGCCTGCTGGGTTTCTGGCAGCAGGTCTTGGAAACTCAAACGATGAGCACCTCAACGATGAGCACCTCAGGGTCCTCGCCCGAGGATTTGATTGCCTGCTAGGTTTCTGGCAGCAGGTCTTGGAAACTCAAACGATGAGCACCTCATCGATGAGCACCTCAGGGTCCTCGCCCGAGGATTTGATTGACTGCTAGGTTTCTGGCAGCAAGTCTTGGAAACTCAAACGATGAGCACCTCAACGATGAGCACCTCAGGGTCCTCGCCCAAGGATTTGATTGCCTGCTAGGTTTCTGGCAGCAGGTCTTGGAAACTCAAACGATGAGCACCTCATCGATGAGCACCTCAGGGTCCTCGCCCAAGGATTTGATTGCCTGCTAGATTTCTGGCAGCAGGTCTTGGAAACTCAAACGATGAGCACCTCATCGATGAGCACCTCAGGGTCCTCGCCCAAGGATTTGATGTGAACAGAGGGAATCAGTTCCGTGCTCAAAAGGGTGAACAGAGGGGTCAGTCCAATGTTCAAAGGGTACCAACAATTATAGGTACATGAATTTTTGGAACCAAGCATGGGTAGAATATACTTACCTGGACGCGTTCCTGCCTCTTAAGGACGTGTCTCCTGTCAGACAAGTTTTTCTTTGTGCAAACACATATGCATTCATTGGAGAAATAGACAACTGAGGCTATTCCTGAATATTATACGAAATATCTTGATCGTGAGTCAAGATGCATTTCATTTTCAAAGCAATACCTGGTTTACCTTCTGGGTAGTTTAAAAAGAAATCTGATGATTTTGAGATCAGGTAAGGGTAGAATGTACTTACCTGGGCACATTCCCGAAGGTTTGTTGTATCATCTGTTGAATAACCAACCTTTTCCGGGGCATCTCCCTTGGGATGATAATGAGGGCTTCTCCGGCGCCCGAATTTTTGTATTCTATCACTGGGGATTAGAACTCTGAACTGTCAAAGATGATTAACACAAACATGCATGCATTCATCAAGGATAGACAAGCTGGGCTAATCCAGAGTATGCATTTGTAAGTTCATGCATGATGATTTTGCCATGTTTGCATCACCAAAAATCCACCGAGGGTCAATCAAGACAACTTTTTCGCAAGGTGGACTTTCTCGAGATGATGAACGAGAGACTTTCAGTCAGAAAGGACTTTCACTCGCTCTCACTGAAAAAGGGTTGTTTGTCCCGTCCATTAATGCGGGAACATCGAAAACACTCAATCTGACCACTATCATATCAACAAGGGTCTGAGTTTTCTCGCAAGCGATACGACGCTGCCAATCTGAGAGGTCTTCCTCAGGGTCGTAATGTAGGCTTGGTCAATGGCTTAACAAAGGAGACTGTCCGAGTCAAGGCCATGAAAGAAATTATTCTGCAATTATCTCTGGGTTTACAAGTCAAGAACCCTGCAAAAGAGATAGAAAATAGTCTTGCTCGCACTTCCTCGAGCGTTGTTTATAAACATTTGAAATCCCGTGTTAATTCAAATGCCCCAGTCAGAAGAGACTTCATGAAGGATGTAACATGGGCTTGGTTTACGGGTTGAGGAACGAAATGATCGTTAGGCTCAAAAATGTGTGTGAGGGTAAGAATTGGTGATCATCTAGCATTGTTACCGGTCTTCTTTTCCGCCGTCAGGACCCTTTTGGAAGACTTCTTGGGGTAATCCTGTGTTTTAGCATCTTTGACAACTTTTTCTTGAGGAGCTTTTGCATCAAGCATTTTCCTGGATACCATTCTATCTCTGTCCCAATTGCTTTCTCAAGAATAGGTTCGTCTTCCTTTATCATGTGGCAGATCTTTGCCAAGACAGAGTTCTTAAGCAGGAATTTATATCAAGGAAGAACTCAAGTTTCAACCCTTTGGGGTTGTCTATTCTTCACCACTTAATGTCTTTGAGATATTTGAGAGCGCTTTCATCACGCCCATAGATCTCCATTCATGGGCATTGGCCTTGCTTTTACCAGGCACACTGCTTTTTCATGCCCCCAGTTTTTCAGCATTTTTTTTTAGTTGCTCTTCTGATGCTGTCAGGACTAGCCTAAACAAAGTTGAACAGAACAATGTTTTGAGGCTCTTGGAGTCTCCATCTTCATTCGGTACTTCGGACCGTGATGCTCAAACTGTGGTGACTTTTGCCTTGCCCCGGTGTGGGGGATGATCACCAATTGGGTTCGTACGAAATGAAATTACTGGCTCAATTGGGCTAGCAAAGGATGTAAGTGTATGGGATAGAAGAAGAACTGCTCTTCGTCATCCTAGGGCACTTAAATTATCATGAGAGTTCATCTGCAATAAAAACACTCAAAAATTAATGCAAGTGAGAGCAAGAAAATTTCTATTCATCTTTTTCACCTTGTGTGAGCTGTTGCAGCTGATGATCATAGAAAATTTTAGATATTACAAACTCCTCATTCTGCTTGTCTTGCTTAGTGAAAACATCACTGTTATCAATAAGATATTGACATTTTGGACAAGCATTAGTTTGCTGCTTCACTTTTGACAAAGCCCTTTTAACCTCGACTGTCTGGTTGTCGATGGGGTGCTGATCTTGGAGGACTCTGTTGAGGACCGCGGGTTCCGTGAAAACAACGAGGTCGAAGCCAAGGGGCGATGACCGGAAGGAAAGGATGTTTTTCTTGTTTCCTCTGAGTTTGAATCCATCCTATGAGGCTGGTTTACCTCAAGCTGCCCCAATGTGGGGTGGTTCTTGACAGGGGTAATTTGAAAGGAACCTCCGAGTATGTGGGCTCAAAAATGGTCAAGCAAAGGATTAATGGTAGTGTATGGGGCAGAGAAATGAACTGCCTCTCATCATTTTGGCTACCGTACCTTATGCGAGAAATCCCTTTACCTCGTAGAAATGAAACTCTTTCACTCATCTTGTAAGAGTTTGGTACTTGAGAATGTGTATAGATTAAGGATTGCCTCTCGTCATCCTGACACACCTCGTTCAATACATTGGAGCAGTTGAACACCTTTTGTCGAATTGTCACAATTTTCACGGGGGGATTGGTGAATTAAACAGGAAAAATTACCATGTAAGATTCTTTCCAAAAGACATGCAATGCACTTGAGAAAGGTTAAGCATTCATTTGCTTTAACATGTTTCCTCTTTCTTTGCTTCTTTGTACTTTTATGAGAAAAGTTTTTAGAGACAGAAATACTTACCTATACTGCAATGGTGAAGTAAATCTGCAAGGCAATGGGAAAGACCGTGTTAATGAACGGTTCTTTAGAAAACAGGAATTGGGAACGATACAACGTTACCCTTCGTGATTCCATTCATCGGAGATTCAACTGACAAATCCTTGAATTTTCTCGGATGTTGATAATTCCCTTCTGACAAAAACATGGACTTATGTTAGAAGTGAGATGATTGAGGGTAAATTGAGAACGATACAGGTTACCCTTCTTCCATTTTGCCTTCAAAGCTAGCAGAGTCTTTTCTCCTCTTTACTTTGTTCAGCCTTCTCTGTCTCAGTCTGCTTCTCCATGTTCTTGGTCTCGAAGCTCGAATGAGATCCTCTATGATTAGGGGTGCCTCCAATTGTAAAGTCCTATCGTCGACGCATGCTGTGCCAATACGGTTCTGGCATGCTGAGGCATTTCTCGAAAATCCTCTGATTCCTGACATGCACAGGGCATGTGCAATTGCTTGCATGAGGATCTTCGCAGCAAAGCTAATCTCTACTTTAAAGGTCTTCGATGGATGCGGGCGTGACTGACGTCAAGACCTCCATGATTGGTGGGACTAGGATTGACTTTATCTTGTCATATGCAAAGTCCTTTCCAGCTGTTTGCACAGAATCTTTGCTCAAATTTGTCCTAAATAAAAGGAAAGAATGTATCATTTCTATTCTAAAGTGGATGAACTTTAGGAACGAAATACACCCTTTTTGATGGACTGGGGGATTGCATGCCCCATAGTCTACTCTTCCAATTGAGCACTTCTTCGTCATGCTTCATTTGAGAAGTCTCAGCATTGGTGCTCCATCCGGCTTGCTAGCACGTTAGGGTCTAGCATGTTCCCCATTTCATTATCTGCAAAAGGAATGGAATGTCATTTCCAAAATTTGTTAAGGAATAAGACATACCTTTTTTTTTCAAAAGGGGTAATCTTTTCTTGATCTGTCCCCGACTTTTGTACGAAATGATATTCCGCTCATCATGATGTCGAGGAATGCTCAGCACTTTCTCTGATTTTCTGGAGTTGATATCTCACACCAGAAGTAATGAAATTTGCCCCACATTTCATTTTGAAGGTTGGCTGATCTTTGCTCGGATTGTCCCTATCAGATGAGTTGGTCCGCTAGCATCATCAGGGTCTGATGTACTCTTCAGTTTGTGTCATTTCTAAATGTCTCCTTTGTAAAAACAAATTAAGAAGGAGTATGCTCTGAAACATGAAGTGAGCGAGTTAGAAAAACAAACAGGGCTATGAGCATGCATGTTTTTCCACCACCATTCTTTTTGTTCTTTTGAAAAATGACAAAACGTTTGCTTTATTTTCAAAAGCTTAAAAATAAGGAAGCATGAGGAAGCCCGGGCCTCAGAACACTTTCCTTTACATGGCTGGATATCATCAACGGACCGGTTTGGGATACTTCCTCAGGCCCTCAAAACAAAACATTTGTAATTCTTTTGAATAATTCAGGCGAATTACATTTGTTGGAATGGAAATTACAGTACTAAAATTCCAAGCATAATTACAAATTCAGAAAACTGAGAATCCTAGAAAACAGCTGAGACTTTAGAAAGTAAGAAAAGCTCCCAAGTATGGGAGGATTCAAACTATTAAATATGCCTCTATTCTAAGGGAGGAAAATTGAGTCTTCAGTTTACTCAATGACGATATATGCGCCTCCTGCTTGATTGGATGGTGCATTGCGAAATGAAAACATCTTTGCATCCAACAATTTCTGGACCTTATTTTTCAAAACAACACAGTCATTGACGGAATGTCCCGTTTCGCCCAAATGATAGTCACATGCCTTGGAAGGATCGTAGTTAGGGAAACGCTCAGGATTTTCACGCTTTGGCTCTTTAGCAAGCAATCTCTTTTCCAAGAGAATAGGCAGGATCTGAGACATAGGCAAAGGGAGTGGCGTGAACTGCTTTTTGTTATTTCGCCTTTGGGGTGGAAGGATACTAGGTTTGTATTGTTCACGTTGCATGAACTTTGGACGTAGGGTGCTCAATTCCTTAGGATCAGGGGACTTGTGGACATCATCAGCTATGATATCTTTACCCTTTTGGTTGACACTGGAGGGCTCCATTTGAATCATCACCGCTGGTCTTGGATGGCAAAGCGGAGTCACGGTGAGTTGGTCTAAGCGGTTTGACAGATGTTCCACTTGTTTTGAGAGCTGTCGAAGAAAGGCGAAGACTTGCTTCATTTCGGTCTCCATTTTATTGAGACGGGCATTTTCTTCGGCCATTTTTTTTGTAACTACCTGCAAAAACGCGGATATAAATGAGTATAATGCCTGATAAAAAGTCATTTTATGACCTAGTCATAAAATTATTACATATTTTCTTTATTTGCAAAGAAAAAATAAGCAAAAAGGGTTTTTATTAATATCAACATTACAGGCGGCGTCCCCGGGGTTCGAACCCCGGTCGCCTCGGACCGTGACGCTTACATCCCCGGATACCACTGGGCCAAAGGCCGCGGTGGTGTCACAAAGGGGCAAAAAATTTTATTTAAAGCATAAAAAACGGCCCGAGTTATATTAACATTAGTACAACCCAAAAACACTTTTAAGGAAGAAAACCAAAACCCCTGAACATAATTACTAGGGAAATATACAAAAATGGGCTTTTAACAAAAGGGGCGCCCTTCCCGGATGCTCATTTTATAAACGATGGGAAAGCTACAGTCTTCTCGGAGCTGCTTATTTTCACGGACAAGTTCCGCAATAAGCATATCCCTCGTCTCGTCGGTCCCTCCATGCCAGAAAATTTTCTTAGGAACAGGGACAAATTGGGCATCAGTTTTTCCCATCGTGTATAGAATGCAATCAACGGGTAGCCTATTAATAACAAATCAATTGAATTAGTAGGCTGCATAATAAAAATGAAAAAGGATAGAATATATACCTTTTCTTGAGCCATGGCAATCACAACGACATGCACATGAGGAGTGAGGCTCGATTTCTATCTAGACTGGCTCAACAAAATGAAATTAAAAGGGTGCCTGACCGTCGCAGACTCGCGTTGGTGTCAAGTCCTTTTAACTTCGGCCAAATCGAAAGAAATATCTTATAGTCACGCAAATAGCGGCTAAAGATATTTCTTTACAATTTTTTAGAAATGAATTCCGAGGAAAAGAAAGGCAACCTCTACATCGCGGGCTCGCGTTCGAGGTCGTATCTTTCTTAACACCATCCTAAAATGTCCTATTGCGGCCCAGGTCCGTCAGTGTGGTTGTGTGTGCAATAGTGTAGTGCTAAATCATTAAAGTATGCACAACAATTTATAAACAATCAATTCGAACCTGCAAGAACAAATAACACCTTAACGTCAGGCTCATACCTGGAATCCTTGCTGCCAAAAATTATTTTGAACAGGGCAAAATTTTGGCTTAAGTCCACTTTAGAAAAATGCGGTCCCCAGCGGAGTCGCCAGTCTGTCGCGACCGAACTCCCGAGCCCTTTTTGGATAACATGCAAAAAGCAGGGGGGCTCGCCTGGTACGTCCTAAGTCTAGATTTAGGACTTAACTCGGGCTCTCCCAAGCCCATACCATATCGCGACTTAAGGTTTAAATATTTAACGTGCAAATGGTTTATACCAAGGAGTCGCCACTAATCGATTTGAGGTGGGTCGATTAGAAACCCAAATAAGGTGATGGGAGAATCACCCTATTCCTACAAACCAGAGATTAACTGAATTCGGGGACTTGGTTACATTAGTTGGATAACTAATGCCCTTTCGGTACCATTCTACCCTGTTCATTTTTTGAAAACATTTGTCAAGCAGTTTGGATTGATTTTAGGACCTTTTTCCTAACATGTGAGGTGATCAAGCGAGTGCATAATCAGAAGCGATTAGCAGTCAAAAAAATGCAACAATTCATGCAGCTTAAGGTTCTAACCTTTACCAAGCCAGATGACATTCAAAACGCAGCAGTTCATGCAATTGTATTAAAAAACATGCATAATAACAACGCGACGGTAATAATAAAACATGCAACATACTAATACGCGATTTCATACTTGTTGAATTTAAATAAAACAACAACATGCATAATTATAAAAGATTAAAACACTCAGATAAGTCATACATAAAAAAAAAGAAAAAAAAATTCGGAATTTTTTTTTTTTTTGAAATTTTTTTTTTCGGAAAAAAAACTAAAAAAAACTACAAAAACGAAAATATTATTATTATTATTTTTATTTTTTGAAAATATTATTTCAAAATTTTTAATTAAAAAATGGGAAAGAAAAAGGAAAATAAAAACCTTTTTTTATTTTTTTGTATTTTTTTTAAAATTTTTTTGAATTTTTTTAATATTTTTTTTTAAAATAAAATAAAAGAAAATAAAAATAAAAAATAAAAAATCGGTCGGGTCGGGTCGGATCTGGGTCGGTCGGAACCGACCCGGGTCAACGGATCCGACCCGGATCGTTGACCCGGGTCGGATCGGCTGATCCGGGTCGGACGAAACCGACCTGAGTCAACGGACCCGACCCGGTCGTTGACCGGGTCGGGTCGACTGATTCGGGTCGGTCAGAATCGACCCGAGTCAACGGATCCGACCCGGGAGTTGACCCTGGTCGGATCTGCTGATTCGGGTCGAATCCGACCCGATTCGCAGATCCGCGGAGAGAGTCGCCGGCGGAGCCAAAATTGGCCGTCCGCCGGCTGACCCAGGCCGTCGCCGCCCCCTGGAACGGCCCCTGGGATGGCCACTAGCGTCACCGACCGCTTGGCTCGCCGTCCGGCCGTCGGTTCGCCGGCCGGCGAGCCAAATCAAAGTCGGCTTCTCTGGGGAATTTTATCAAACAGCTGGCGGGCGCGGCCAAAAATGGCCGAATCTGACCTGTTCCGGCGACTCGGTCGACTCCGACCGCCACACTTACCTTTGGTGAAGACGTATGCACAGTGGAGGATGACGGTATGGGCCGGGAATCGCGCGATTCGGCCGGCGTGAGTCCCGGCCGAACTGTGTCCACGAACAGGGGAAAACAGAGGAGGCTCTCGGCCGGGGGGCTCACCGGTCGTCAGCGCTTCTGGATGGTCTCCGGCGGGTCTGAGGGCGTCGACGACCTCTCCTGGTTCGCCTTTGGCTCTGGCATACCCTCGGTTCACCCTCTCTCTCTGTTCTCAACTCTCTCTCACTCTCTGTCTCTCTCTTTCTCTGTGAATTGGCCGACCGGGGGTACCTCCGGGAGTCGCCGGTCGGTTTGCTGGCGACGACGAGGCCGACTGGGACCTGTAAGGCACTCCGAGACTCCTCTCTCTTCTCTGTTTTTCTCTCCTTCTCTCCCTATCTCCCTCGGTCTCTCTCTCTCTGAATTTTTCGGAAAAATGGCCGACCGGGGGCCTCTCTCTCTCTTCCGGTTTATAGATGGCGACGACGACGACGATGCTGCTCTCCCCGTTGCGTATGCGGTGACGACGGCCTGCACCGGCCTACTCTGGCCGCGACTCGCAGCCATTAGGCCGGTGCAGGGGGTAGGCGCAGACGGAGCAGAGCAGAGGAAGGAGAGAGGGGGGGAGGTCCGGGAATCCCGGGGAGGACGGGACTGGCAATTAATGCCAGTCCCGTCGGCGTGCTTGTTCGGCCCTCCTCTGGCCTGCTGACGACGATGACGAAGGGCGGCGCCGCCGTGCGTCGGCGTGACGACGCGCACAGGGGCGAACAGGGCAAGACAGCGACGGTCGCGGGGGGAAGAGGAAGCCGGGCCGAGGCTGGGCCGGGCCCAGTCGCGCGCGGGAGGAAAGAAAGGGGGAGCTGGGCCTGGGCCCGCGTGGGAGGAAAGAACAAAAGAAAAGAACAGGGCCGAGGCCCGCGCGGGGGGGGGGGGAAAGGAAAAAGAAAATGGGCCGGGTCGGCCCGGACCCGACTCGGCCCAGCGCGATTTTTTTTTTTAAATTTAAATTTTAATTAGACATTCTAATATACCCTACTAAATACAAACATGCCTAATTTCTATATGCAATGCATTTAAATAGAAATATTTTTTTGTTTTAGGAACTAAGAAATTAATTCCTAAATTTTGTGCACTTAATTTTGGGCAAATTAAAAATAGGTGTCAACAATTATCCTTGTAGCATCGGTTTTATGGAGAATCAATCCCATATGGAATGACATTGGACAAAGCCATTGGCGATGCCGACACCCGCGGATATTTCAGCTCCGCCCAAGCGCTCGCCGATTACGCAGAAATCCTCATATACTTGAAGCAGAAATTGAAAGCCAAACATTCTCCGATAATTGTTTTTGGAGGATCATATGGGGGAAGTATCCTCACTAACATCTTTCTTTCCTTGACACACACACACACATATATAGCTTACCCAGTTATAAAACCCAGTTACAAAACGGGTCAAACCTCTAAGTACTTAACTTTTTTATGATTATCAATATTCTTAGTGCTAGCTTCGTGGTTCCGGCTGAAATATCCTCATGTGGCACTTGGAGCTTTAGCTTCATCCGCTCCCATTCTTTACTTTGACGACATCGTTCCTCAGGACGCATACTTTTCGGTAGTTGCAAAAGGCTTTCTGGTAAGATCTATTTGCTCTGTATTTTTCTTTTTCTGTTTCCATTGACATGCGTTTTTATGTTAAATTGATTGCCTAACTAATTTTTCTACGAGATTTTGTAGGAAAGTAGTTCTTCTTGCCACCAAACAATAAGACGATCCTGGAAAGAAATTGACAGAGTTGCTTCTGAGCCTCATG
The DNA here is from genome assembly GCA_031216235.1 of Syzygium jambos. NCBI lineage: Eukaryota > Viridiplantae > Streptophyta > Magnoliopsida > Myrtales > Myrtaceae > Syzygium > Syzygium jambos. The sequence continues at coordinate 12,077,173 of CM062229.1, read as the reverse complement.
GTCTCACAAAGTTGAGCAAAACTTTCAAAACTTGCAGGTGGAAGTAGTTTTTCTCTTTTTTTGAGAGATGCTGAATTTAATTATAAAAGCTCTAACTCCACTATTTGCCTTTTGCTTAGTCCATTGCAAAGTTCGTCAGAGCTCAAGAAGTACCTGAAATTTCTGTACGCAAGCGCTGCTCAGTATAACGATCCATCCACACAACCCATGAAACTAATGTGCGACGCCATTAATGGAGCTTCTCCGGGAGTCGGCCTTCTTCAGAAAATCTTTGCAGGCCTTGTTGCCATCAGTGGCAACTTAACATGCTACGTCAATTCACCCGCTTCTGGTACATTTGCTCAAACTCTTCTGGGGTGGTCTTGGCAGGTGCGTATATGTACTTCGGACCTATATCTGCGACTTTCATTTTTATCACTTACTCTTTATCGCTTTGTTAGTGAAAATTAAGTAGAGGGTTGTCCAGTTGAGTCAAGTCGAATCGATATGATTATTCACTACTCGAGCTTGGCTCTGCTCAATTATATGCTAACGCCTCTAACACCAGATAGTGGCGGGCTTTATTTTTTGAGGCTCGAGTTCGCCTAAATGAAGTGTTTTAAGGCTTGAGGCAAATCCAATATCAGCTATTATAGAAAAGTAAGCTTGAGTTTAAGATAGAAATATTAAAACGAGCTCGAGGCTGGAAAGAAAGTATTAGGTGTGTGCTTCTAATGTTTTTCTCCCCTCTTTTGGAATATGATCTGATTCTCTAATGTCTAAATGGATAAAAATAACTAAAGTACTTAGAAGCGAATTATGTTCTCAAACTATTCGGACTACACTCGGGACTCAGAAAAGAATCAAGCTGAGTTTGATTACGTAGGCCATAATATATTTGAGCTAGAACACTCCACGCATAGCGGCTTGACTCTCTCACGCCATATACTAAGAGAGATCTGTGCAATTTTTCACTATTTGAGTCTACTTATTTTAGAGAAATAATCAAATAAAACTGTACACCTGGTGTTAATATTCCTCTTCTTTTGTTGGACTCAAGAGAACTCATGTGGGTTTTGGCAGACATGCAGTGAGATGGTGATTCCTATAGGCATTACCAGAAACACTATGTTTCCACCAAAACCTTTCAATCTGAATAGCTTCAGCAACGCCTGCAAAAGCAAGTTCGGGGTTGCGCCCCGGCCGCATTGGGTCACTACCTATTTCGGTGGTCATGTATGTCACTCTGCAAATCAAATAAATTTCGCTGCTCTTTTTCCTACATATTGTTGATTAATTTCTGTGCAAAACCAGAAGGAATGGCTACAGACCTCAACATTCCCAAATGTATATTAAATATTCATTAATTTCTTCATTGGCGTTGAAAAATCGCAGGACATAAAACTTATCCTTCAGAGGTTCGCAAGCAACATAATTTTCTCCAACGGACTTCAAGATCCTTATAGCAGCGGCGGGTACGTGTAGCATCGAAACTCGTAAATTTTCTTTGAAAACATCGCTTACTTAATCAAGCTTAATGATAATTCGTATTCATCAATGATATTATAGGGTCCTAAAGAACATTTCTAGCACCGTTGTCGCGATCTACACAACCAAAGGTATATACTCAACCCGATTTGTCTTGTACCAGAGTTATATACTGTTTATGGACTTAGAAATTAATTTCTCAATTTGATTTGCAAAATATTTTCTACGTAGGATCTCACACTTTGGACATACTTGGAGCTAAGGAGAGCGATCCAGATTGGTTGGTCGAGCAACGTAAAATCGAGGTTAAAATTATGAAAAAGTGGCTCGCCACGTACTATGCAGATCTCCAAGCTTCCAGAAATTGATATCACATGGGAAAATAATGAATATAATAACAATAATATGTCAGTAATAATTTTATTGGCCAATTTTATACCATCTTGGGTAATTTGGTCTCGAAGATTACATTATTCATTGCAATGAATCTCATGGGTTTTTCTCTCATACACCGCCTCATAATCAATCGATGCTTGCCTAGATAATTTACCTATTTAGTTCATTCAATCAACAAGAAAAGACGTTCCATAAATATCTTATTTATAAAAATATGACATATTTCAAAAAAGGAAAAGACGAATAAATTTATTGATGATAATTATTACGTATCACGTCATCAGCTCATTTCCTTTAGAAAGTGAACAATCAATAGAATTTTTTTTTTTTGTAAAAATCCTTATCATCCTCCTTTTCTATGCCAGAGAAGCGCTAACGATTATATCTAGAATCTTGATGAATATTAAAGAGGACACATAAGTATTTGCATTCTGTTGGATCAATTATATGTAAAATCTTAATCAAGAAACAGTGGAAACTTCCAAGGTCTAATTCTAGGGAGAGAAATGTTTAAATTACGTACTGTATTTTTCTTTTTGATTAAGACAATGACATAATTATTTTCATAAGAATGACTTCTCCCATCTCGCCTGCAGCCAAACATTCAAGGTTTTTTTTTTTTTGGTAAGGACCAAACATTCAAGGTTGATCTCTCGGCAAAACGAATTTGATGCTATACTCCACCCGCGTATTTATTGACATAAAATATGACACATCCTCGGGTTTCTCCTAAGCGACATAAACAAAGCATCCGATCGTGTTTTTCCCAAGCGACAGAATTAAGACGTTTTGTTCGAAGAAATGAGTAAAAGAGACCCCTAATTACTTATCGCTAGACTCGTCAAACGGGTGGAGAGGGTTGGGTGAAGAATGATTTGATCCAAATTGACTTGTTTTAACGAAATTACATATAATACAAATCTAATGACTCATACTAGACCCAACACATACCCAACGAATACTCGACCAAATCTATATTGCAAAAACACTTCTATATTTAACTCAATTTAAGAAAACATATACCCAAACTGAGGTAAGAGCACGGAGTGAGCGAGTGCGAAGATGAGTATGGGCGAGTGAAAATGAAGAAAGAGTTTGGGTGTTATCATTCTAGACCCATTCATTGAATATAACGAATCCATATAACAACTCGGTCCATCAAATATGGGTTAAAAATGGATCGATAACCTATTTTAATAGGTCTAGTTATCACCATATCAACAAAAGAATCCTCATCGAACTTTCTTATCCAATTTCATAATCTAGAAATAGCGATGCAGTAGACCGTAGTCAATCAAACATGTGCCGGCTTGTGTTTTCCTTGTCCTGAGCCAGTCCTTTTTATCAAGAGGTTCTTGAAATTTAATGACCTCGAGTTGTTAATTACTTACACTAATACATTAAACACTTTAGCCAAATGATGTCTCACGAGCAAAGACTTACAATAAAAATACTATACCACCACTATTTTTTTCCTTCGAAATAATTGACTTCTCTTTTGGCTAAATATATATAATTGCCTTGATTATGTAATTGAACGTACTCCTAGTGCAAATAAGTCCAGAGCATATAACCTATGTTACACCAAGTGGGTCCCACCCGAGAGTCATTGATTTAAACGATTGAGATCGAGTGGCTTCACATTTGCGAGGTGCATGTAGGAATATTCCTAGAATAAGTGCTCAATTCACTTCAAACGATGGCCTGGGACGGTAAATACTTATTTATGCTTATGAAGGTGTCTCGCTCCATCGTCCTCCTAAGTTTGGAATTCTTCGTAAACATCCTTCCTGTACACACTACACGCTATGACTCTTTCTTGGCTCTCTTTGATCGTCTCTTTCATTTTGTCCACAGCTTCAGTTTCTGGACAGAAACTTTACACTTCAGCGCTGAGTCTACACCGCGAAGATGTCCTCCGAGATCCTGAACATGCAGTTTCAGTATCCATAACAAACGACTTCGAAACCTTCTTCTTCAACCAAACGCTTGATCATTTCAACTACAGACCCGAGAGCTACACTATCTTCCAACAAAGATACTTGATCAACTCCAACTACTGGGGCGGAACAAATTCTAGCGCACCGATCTTTGTTTTCCTCGGTGCTGAATCACCAATCGATGGAGCTCTGACTAGGGTCGGGTTTCTGACCGAAAACGCTGCTCAATTCGAAGCTTTATTAGTTTACATTGAGGTAGTACATGAGTTCTACCATTTCCTTCTGAGTCCATGCATGAACGTTCTTTTGTCTAATTTAAGATTCTAACTGCGTAATTAAATTCTTCTTTCCTTGTGGAATTTTTCTTGACAGCATCGGTATTATGGTGAGTCAATTCCACTTGGGATGAGCTTCGAAGAAGCTCTCAATGATGCAAATATTCGCGGGTATTTTAGCTCGGCCCAAGCTTTGGCCGATTATGCAACCATTATCATGCACGTCAAGGAGGAACGAAACGCCAGTAAATCTCCAGTTATCGTGGTGGGAGGATCATACGGAGGAAGTAAGTGCAGTGCGTATACTATCCTGTCAATATTTGTGAGCATCAACCGTGGAATATTTGATTTTTTTCACGGTTTGTGTCACCTTCTAATTATAATATGAAGAAGTTCGATCTCATTCCAAACTTATCGCGTGTGTATATGTTAGAAACACAAAAAAGGATCCCGAAACTATAAATACCTATTCAGAGATGTGTATGTAAAATTACCAATAGTATAAGTATCATGTGAAATAATGAGTTGTTACTACCCTTCATTTTCAACAAAAAAAAATTTAGGCCAAAAAGATATATCGTCTTGTTATCTTAAGTTATTATATTCTAATAGCTAATGTGGATTTCAGTGCTTGCTTCATGGTTCCGGCTGAAATATCCACATGTGGCCCTCGGAGCTCTGGCCTCATCAGCTCCAGTATTGTACTTTGATGATATTATCCCGCAAGATGCATACTTTTCAGTGGTCACAAGGGATTTTAAGGTAATTACACACGTAATTTCTCTCTCTCTTTTGTTTTAACGATGGGTTGTGCTGCACCTTTTCGAGCATCCAAAGAATATCCATTAGTTGACACAACAACCCTATATTCTTGCTCCTAGGGCAAAGCGTCAAGAGAATTCAAGGGTGTGGTTATTCGAAACCACACCTCAAGTGAGATAGACATACAAACTTATAACATGAGTAATTCTTGAAATCTTAATATGACTTCTTGCTTTTTCGTAATCTGTGTTGAATCTTGGTCATTTTGCACAGGATGCTAGTGAGACTTGCTATCAAACTATAGCAGACTCGTGGTCGGAGATCGATAGAGTTGCTCAAGAGCCTAATGGCAGTTCAATCTTAAGCAACATGTTCAAGACTTGCCAGTATGTGATCTGTTGTGTCATCCATTATGTGTCTTAATCCCCAGAATGAGTGGAAAGCCACAGAATATCCCCAACCAATTCATCAATTCAAGGGAGTTTAATTTATTCATTTTACCTTTAGCGATCACGAACCTAACCCCCACACACTCTTCTGTTCAGTGTGATGTTACATGATCTTCGAGGCTAAATTGAGTCTTTAAGAATGTGTGTGAATGTTAATTCACTGAGGAGACATAATCAATCATAGATTAACTACTGCTTTTTGTGTGTGTGTGTGTGTGTTTGGGTGTGTTAGGCCCTTAGAGAGCGGGGATGAGCTGAAGAACTACTTGATATATTTGTATGTGAGAGCAGCTCAATATAATGATCCACCGAGATATCCAGTGACGGTGATATGCAACGGCATTGATGAAGCAAGCGCTACTGAAGATGGCATTCTTGGCAAGATATTTGCAGGCGTTGTTGCCTCTAACAGGAGCTCCACATGCTACGTCAATCCTCCCGCTAATTTATCTCAAACTGCGTTGGGTTGGAGTTGGCAGGTACAATTACTGCACATCTTCATATGGTCTGTTCATGCCGATCCAATCACGCCCATTAGTCTGGCCCGTTCTAATTGAACTATCCCATTCTTTAATCTTCCGCGTAAAACTGTGTAGCGTCTAGGAAAAGTTACACTTCTATTCAACTAAAAGTAGACCTGTCAAATGGGTGGGTCGGGTTGGGTTTGGGTTGGGTCATAAATGGTCCGACCCAAATTGACCCATTAACCCGTTTATGACCCATTTATGCGCAATGCAATTTTGTTGACCCATACCCGATCCGATCCATACCCAACCCATACCCGATTAGACCCATATTGCTAAAATACTTCCATATTTAGTTAAATATAGGAAAATTCATACCCAAGCTGAAATGAGAGTGCAGAATGAGTGAGTGCAAGATTGAGTGAGGGTGAGAGAAATGCGTTGAGTTTAAATCGGTTGTAAACTCATTTATGACCCATTTGCGACCCATTTATGACCCATTTAACACTAATATAAGACTTCTACCCATTTATGACCCATTTACTAAATATAACTAACCCATTTATGACCCATTTACTAATAAATGGGTTAAGAAATGGGTTTATGATCCATTTTGACAGGTCTAACTAAAAGTGAGATTTGCTTGCAGAGATGCAGCGAAATGGTAATGCCCATAGGCATCACAAACAATTCTATGTTCCAACCAGGCCCTTTCATCTTGAGCGACTTCATTGATGAATGCAACGCCTCGTTCGGCGTTGCGCCTCGACCGCATTGGGTCACTACCTACTATGGTGGTCATGTATGATTTCCGATGACTCCTACAAAAAATTTTCTATCAGTGAATTAAACCGGTTTCTATGCATAAAATCCAAAGCAAACCATACCATCCCCGTCTTCCAACCTTTCTTTTGCAGGATATAGAGCTAATTCTTCGTAGATTCGGGAGCAACATTATTTTCTCAAATGGACTTCAAGATCCTTGGAGTAGCGCAGGGTATAAAATTATATTTTTATCTCCATAAATCTGAAAATTTTAAATTTTACATTACTCGATCATGCTAAAATTTGATCTCTTTTTCAATCTTAGGGTCCTGAAGAACCTTTCGGAAAGTGTCGTTGCTGTCTATACAGAGAAAGGTACATGATCAGGCGACGTATTTGTAGTTTGCAACTCGTCTCGCATACTCACAAATCACAAAAGAGAATAACGGAACAACATTGATGCATGTTGCAGAATTTTTTTCCTTGGATCTTGAAATCTTTAATCTGTGAGTATATGCTTTGCAGGTTCCCATTGTTTGGATATAATTTCAGGGAATCAAACTGATCCAGATTGGTTGATCATGCAACGAAGAACTGAAGTTGAAATTATAAAAGGGTGGATAGTCCAATATTATTCCGATCTTCTTGCTTTCAAACAATGATATGAAGAACTGATTCACGAAGGCCATTTCAATAAAATGAGAACAAAAGACTGAGGCCTAAGTTCCTTACCATAAAGTCATCCTTGTATTTCTGTGCTCCATTAGAACAGGCTTTTAATACAGACAGACCCAATTTTATATTTAAGTAATGTAGTTCATAACAAGCTTCCAATTAATTATCGGCCTCCAATAAAACATTTGAAACTGCTGAACTTTTTTAATGATCAAGCATCGATTTTTAATTTTATTTCGTCATGGGTTTTATGTACCCACGTTCAATACAAGAGCTCAGGATTAGTCTATCTCCCCACCCCGGGGCAATACCTCTTGGCATATGCATTTATATTATGTCAATTGTGAAACGAAAAACTATCTAATGTTTTCGATCGCCCATCTCTCTCTCTCTAAACTTTGAGATAAAGTAGCGCGTTTCAGTGTCATATATCTTTGCGGCTAAATGATTTGGCCCGGAACTTACATAAGAGAGGACAAATATAAGAGAAGCGTTTTTGTCAAAGATAAAACAATTAGGTAATTTACAAATAAAAAATCAAATAATCATTGGTAATTAACTCAAGTAAGAGTTGATAACTTGATCGGAGAAAATTTGGCAATCACTCTACTTGGAGTTAGTAATTTTTAAGAAGCGTGATAAATTTAAATGTTAGAGTAAGGAAAATAAAAGTGGGAACTCAATAACAAGTAAATCTAAGAAGATTCAAATAAACGTTAGTAAGCAACTCAAAGTGAGAAAGAGTGATTGCCAAACTTTTTTACCAACAATTTTTTGACATTTTTTAAATTTTTCAAAAGTCCACCGATACGTACCAATTTTTTTAGGTCTGAACAGAGGAAACGTCGTCTGAGGTGTTACATTATTGCATCAGGACGCTAGTTTTCTAATTAGAAATTAACAAAGCAAATTGTGGAAAAGAGTTTTCGGTAAAAGTTGGCATGAGTTATATATACTCTCTTTGGACTTATGGAAACTAATTTCTCAATTTAATTTGCGAGGTTTTTTTGTTCGCAAGTTATCATGTCAAAAAATACTCGGACCTCAAAAGAGTGATCCAGATTAGTTGGTCGAGTAGAGCAAAATGGAGGCTGAGATTATGGAAGAGTGGCTTGCCACGTACTATACGGAACTCCACGTGAAATGGTGATATGGTGAGAGAATAAAGGCCAAGAATAAAACTATTATAGTCAGTAATTAAATAAATACAAATATTCTATACCATCTTGGGTAATTTAGTCTCAAAGGTTACATTATTCGTCATAATGAATTGCATGAATTTTTCTCCCGTACAATACCCCCATCACCTATGCTTACCTAAATAATCTACCTGATTAGTTTATCCAATCAATTAAAAAAAAACGTTTATGATTCTATCATTTACAGAATATGACATATTTCAAAAAAAAGAGGACGAAATGATTTATCAAAAACAATTATTGACGCATCAGAAAGGAGACAATCGATCGAAAGTATTACTTTATCCCCTTCTCCATGCGAGAGAAACGAGAACGATAGAGCCTGCTCTTTAGTTGGGCTTGGGCCTTTGAGGAACGAACCACGTGGCCCAATAGAGTGCACTTGTTTCCTAAAAAATCAATAATTTAGAAAAAAAAATTCTAACTTTGATCTTTTATGTCACTTTAGAAAATGAGTTAACTAAAAATGTTTAAATATATGTTGTTATTAGAAAGATGTTTTCAATTAGTCAGTTTACTAAGCGATATAATAGATAAAAGTTAAGAAAATCATTTCCAAACTGGTGATTTTTCCACGAAATAAGCGCACGGATTTTTCTATTACGATTCTAAAGAATATAGTTATCAGGGAAAAAAAATATTGCAAATAAAGAAGAAAATCAAATCATTCACACGATTATGTTTATGCATAGATTTCTCAATGTCAATGGGCATGGCTTCATCTTGCTGATCAATATTAAAAAGGCATGACATTTTCAACCAAACTCGAACCCGACCTGACTCGACCCTTTGACAGGCCTAGGTACGATGTGAGAGTGAATTTTTATTTATTTATTCATTTATTAGGGGCGTGATCGAGTTGAGTCAAGCCAATATAGTGCCAAGCTCAAGCTTGACTAAACTCGATGCCAATGTTTGATGCTCGAAACTCGACTTGAGCTCAATCAAGTCATAAGATTTCCGCTCGAACTCTATTCAACTAGAATATCGAGATACCAGACCTCGATACGACTCCAATCACTTTATGAGCAAGCTCGAGCTCGAGCTCATCTTACAAAAAGCTCAAATCATGTGGGTACATTATATAATTTGTAGGCTATCCACGAAATTTTCAACCGATAAATGTTTCAAGAAAATAATAGAAACTCGATTAGGCTCAATTAGACTCGCGAACCCGTCAAACTAAGAATTAGCAAAGCTCAAGTTCAATACGACAAGATATTGGAGTAGCTCGAGCTCAAAGTCAACTCGAATTAGATGAATCGATCTTGAGCAAGCCCGAACTGTCCGCGAGCAGCTCGACTCGTATCGGCTTGGTGCCAAATGGCATTAGCATGCTCAGTCAAGGGTTCAAATTGTTAAACGACCTTATTACTTTATCAACTCGGTCAATTAAACGATCTTATTACTTTATCAACTCGGTCAATTAAACGACCTTTTACTCGATCAACTCCAACTCTGATGACGAAGCTTCAAGCGTTGAACGCATTGTGAAGCATGGCAGCAGCTATCTAGTGGAATTTCATCTCAACAACGCTCACTTTTGACCAGAAATCAGATGGGACTTAGTTTGAACAAGACAACTGGAGAAAAGCTCGAAATAAAGTACTACTATGTAGCCCTCGCTTGTCTAAGCACGAAACTAATCTTTCTGGTGCTCATTTTGTCATGAAAAGAAAGCTTCACCTTGAGTAGATGAATCGTCGAACGACATGAAATATTTCCTTAGTATTTATTGATTGCCTAATAAGCCACGTAAGACACGAATTAAAGCCAAATTGGTGGCACAAACATGAATTATTTGTTAGGGTATGGTTCATACTCCCCATCGACAAGAAGGCACGGAAGTCCCGCTCTCTGATGAGCGGGAGGGGGTCCGGGGGGACCACCCCGATGAGGGTCGTAGGAGGCAGCGCTCCCGCGACGTTAGAGGGCTTTTATAACTTAGGCATGTATTTTATTGGTAGTTTGGACTTGAGCCCATGAATAAATAATAAGTATACATAATCCATTTATTGGTAGAATTCTCTACTGGATATAACCCTAGTTTAAGGGTGATCAGAATAAAACTTTATGTTTAAATTTCCCTTTCTCGCTCTTTACTCTCTATTTCGTTGTGTTTATGCAACTAATCCTAACATTATTTGTGCGCGATGATGTGGAAGATCATACTAGCATCTTCTTCTAATATATATACACACATGAGACATCTATGTGTCCTAACCACTAAGCCAATCCTATAAGTTTTTTATTTGCTTAACGAATTCACTCGCTACTTATTACACTTCATATAAGGCCTGATGACTGAAGGGTGCGTTTGTTTCACTGAAAATCTCATGATAAAAGAAAACATTTTTCATGGAAAATATTTTCAAGGAAAACAGTTAGCTTTCATTTGTTTGGTGATTAAGGGAAAGTGATTTCCTTCTCACCAGAATGGAAAATTATTTTCCCCCGATCTAGACTTGTTATTTTCAGTCCACGAAAAAATATTTTCCATAAATCAATTAGTTTTCCATCATCCAAACACCAGAAAGTCGGAGAATAATTTCCCAGAAACAGTCTTTCTCTCAAACAAACGGATCCTGAGTCTCATCTAAGATTATTATACACAGGCCATACGGTTATTATCATTGTTAGCTATGCGATGCTATATTGTAAATGACTAAAGTATCTTTATAATACTAACAATTGCCAACGTCAAACTAATTGGGCGGTAACTAGGGTGCGCACGTAAAGTCGGGTCGTATTAATACCATGACTAAATAATGTGAGATCCTAACGAGCTCAATTGTTAACGCGACGGGCCTAGGTACGTTGCCTTGCTCCTGCCGCGACTCCATGATTATAATATCGCAAAGACATTTGGTGGAATGTTCTCCAACATCTCGAAATTATCAAAAGAAATAATTAATTAATAATAAACTTGGCAATTAATTATCTGCGAAGTTGGTCGTTTCATTCGATGCCATGTTGATATTATCAATTATCTTGTAAAAGGGGATAAAAGGGGAAAAAAAAAGAAAAAGAAAATATTTTTTTCTTTTTGTTTATTTTTATTTTTATTTTTCGTAATGTGAGAAGAGATTGAAGATATCTTGTTCAAAAGTTGCGCGTTCCTACGCACGTCTTTGTCCTAGTCTAGAAGTCAAAATATGAACGCGGCCATTGGCAAGCCGAGTTATACCCCGGAAAATCTATCGTTGACTCTTTCCATGTTTAGACAATAGCCTACTCAAACCCCAAATTGCTCGAAGATTCTAGTATTATGGGATTAATGTAACTGTGAACTTCTGTCAATCGAAAATCACGAGGTATCATGAATCGAGTAAAAATTTAATGGGAAATTGTCCAATCTATCGTAGACCTATTATCTTGGCAGTGTACAGATGTTAATTTAGGACGGCTAGCAATGACTAGATCGTCACGTCAGCGATTTCCAGCAAAAATTCATCAAAAGAACAACACTGAAATTCCGGACAAAATTTTAGGATTAAATTAACAAGATTGAAAAATTTAAGACTAAATTAGCATTCGTGTAATAGATTTAGGACCAATTGCACAATTTCTCTTAAATTTTTGTGTTTCCCTATAGCGGTCGTGTTTGCTTAAAACAATGTGTGAATCGAATACGTGGCTGTAGAAAATTTTGACCAAAATTACACAAGCGATGACGCACGTGGCGGTGGAAATATACGTATGATGCAATGTCGATGTGGTCCCGTGCAATGTGGCGTCACCGCTATGGGTCGTTGACTTCGATTAGGAGAACCTGGCCATGCTTAGGTGAACAAGATGAAGAGAAACATAATCAAATAAAAAAAAAATAATGATTTGATGCTGGCAAAGCATTGGAGAGACCATCACGAATCGTTATAATAACATTATAAGTTAAGAACGGCGATGTTTACATAGTTTTCAACCACCTGTAAAACTATACTTGCAGATTATAACAAGGGAGAAAGTTTGTCTTATGGATAGAGTATATACCGAATATAACATCTAACGACGACAATAACTATGCGCATTTGGTCGACTCCGAAAATCGCCGCGATTGCCCGACTTCATGGTGGCAAGAAATGCGATAACTTCACTTGTGCTGGCACATTTTTTTTCCAAAAATAGTATCATTTTGTCTTTACTAAAATACGAAATCCAGATGTGTACATGACACTTCCTTAATGTCCGAAAAGTTGTCGCCATGCTCGATAGTTAATGTTTTTGGAAATATCGAACAAGTTACCATGCAATGTGTCCGATGACTTCAGGTGAAAGCGTTGAATAGTATATTTTAGCGATAACTTTTCGTATCGCATTTGAGGGAAGAATTCCGTTTTTTATGCATGAATTTCGAAATAAAAATGTGGAAAGATTATTTGGGGAAATAAGGACCTAAATGTAATTGTATCAAATTTGATTTTCTAAAGATCAAATTTGTCTCGCGGCCGGTGGTCAACGACGCCATCTTCTGGAATCATTCGCCGGCGTCTCGAACCAACTTCCGCGTCATTTAAAGTGTGGAGGCTCTCGTAGGTATCGACTACAAAACTCTTATTTTTTTATTATTATTTTTCTTTAATCATTACACTTTTTACATTAAATTTTCAGGAAAAATAATAAATTATTCATTTGGGGAGCAGGCCAGACCCACAGCTTCCGTAGTCGCTAAGGACAATAATTCGATACTAAATAAAACAAAAAACAAAAAAAAAAGAAAAAGAGAGAAAGAGAGAGAATTGTGGAGGGCGAGATTCTGTCTCTGTCTTTATTTTAAAAGCCAACCAAAGAGTGAATTATTGCATCGGGCTTCGTGAAAAGTTAGGCAAAGCACTGGAAGAGGAAAAAGCAGATGAAAACTTGGAAGATGTGGGTTTTTTGGGCGAGGAGATGTTGGCGTTCGGTTGTGTTCAGTGGGCCACCCATCATCTCCTGCCACCAATTTATAAAAAATATTGAAATTTTTACTTAATAATTTAATAGAAAGTGATTTGGTAGGGCCAACCAAAATCCAACCTAGAAGGAAAAAAGAGAGTTGCTAAAGAAAAAAAGGGCCAAGGATACAAACGGTTTCTGAATTTTGGCATATGTGGTCATGAACTTCTAATTTGTTCGACATGGTCTCTAAACTTTACTCCAATGTGTAATCTGGTTCCCTGAAGTTTTAATTTGTTCGATGTAGTCTCTGAACTTTTGATACATGGTCAATTAAATCCCTGAACTATATGAAGATATTCGGTATTTTCTTCCATTAATTCAAGTTCATGGACAACATTGAACATTTTCATATAGTCCAGAGTAGACTAAATTTAATATGTATCAAAAGTCTAGGGACCGCGTTGAACAAATAAAAAATTCGGAGACCGTATTCTCTTCTTTATTAGGGAAATTAATTCACTAAAGGGAAATTAGGTCATCTTAATTTCTCAATCGTAATTTATCATATGCATGTTATAAATCCAAGCCAAGAAGGAAAAAAGTGAGCTACCAAAGAAAAAAAACGCAAATTCTCTTTTTACTAGGGAAATTCTCATCATGCAACAAATTCACTAAAGGGGAATTAGGTCAACTTAATTTCTCGATTAAAATTTATGATAAGCATATTCCAAATCCACCATGAGACTATTTTGATTCAACTTTGTGAGATGGTAAGTGGGTACCCCTACCTTTTTTGGTTAAAGTTGCCTTCTTAATTAAGCATTACTCTTTTCTTAATTAATTACATAATCGAGCGTTACTTCATTTGTCAGTGCAAAGCTAGAATGATAGTAATTGACTAAGAGATAATGGGCCGATAGAATTTGACTTAAAGGCAACAACTTTTTTGTGCTAGTTTATTGAGAAAAAATTTATTAGGTGCTCCCAAAATTACTTCTTTTTTTTGTTCTAAAGAGAGATCCCATTCTATTCTCCTAAGTTCATTGAATTCATGTAGAAACAAAAGGCAAATATTCATCTACCAATAACTAAAAATCCTTCATTTGTTTAAAGGTTAATACCACGAGGAATCTCAAACTGGTACACCTATGATAAATTTAACCTCCATTAGTTTTCGTTAAATTGTTGAGTTAAATGGCACGTAGCAGTTAACGAATATACTTGTTTGAGGTTTTACCATTTTGTCGCAGGTGTACTAGTTTGTGATTTTGTTTTGTATTAATTCAATTTAACATAGAGTAAATTTGTCACAAATATACCAGTTTATGATTTTTTGTGGTCAATAAATTAATTTGGAGTAAGTTTATCATCAGTGTAGAGTTTTTCATGGCATTACCCCTTTAATTAATAACTTCCCGAAAGGAAAATTAATTTTCTTAATTAAAAAATTATCCCCGTGATTAGTGAGTTTTAAATGCGCGGGCAAGTAACTCCGCTGACGGTTAAATCCTATTTTTTTGAATCTTAAAAGAGTACATAAATAATAAAAAAAATAACAATAAATAATCGTTCTTACGTTACCATATGGGACGACACCAGCCGAGGTTGTTTATTGTCGCTCGAGTTTCCAACGTGCGCCAGAGCGCGTGGGGGACGCGCGCGCGTGCGGGCGGCTCGCCTCACCAAGGGAGAGGAACGTGGAAGGGAGAAGGTTTTCAAAGGAGCAGATGATTAGATTAGAAGGAGGAGAAAATGTTAAAGAAATCCGCGGGGAGCTCGCGTAAGGAACAGCGATGAGTAGGACGTTGTATATATATATATATATATATATGCATATATATAATCTCAGGAACCCACGTAACGTGATCTCACGTTGCCGAAGCTTCTGTTCCTCTGTCACATTCCCTCCTCCTCCTCCTTCTTCCTCCCCTTTTCCCACCCTCTCTCTTTCTTGGACGTTTTCCATTCTTGCTTTCTTGTTTTGTAGGATCCCCACACCGGCCTCGAATTCGTGCTCCCCAATCCGAATTCTTGTCGCCCGGGCACCAAGAACGGGGACCCTCGAGATTTCTTGATTGATTTGCTTTGTTGGGTTCGTCCAGAGAGAGAGAGGGAGAGGGAGAGAAGGGAGCATATAAGTCTGTAATGGCGGCTGCGGCGGCCGGGTTCTTGATCGCCGTCGCGGCGCTGGCGTCGGCGTCGGAGGTGTGCGGCGGGTTCCCGGCTGCGATGACGCTGGAGCGGGCTTTTCCGGTGAGGGGTCGCGCGGAGATGAGTCAGCTCATTGCCCGGGACAGAGCCAGGCACGGCCGGATGTTGCAGTCCTCCACCGGGGTCGTGGATTTTCCCGTCGATGGCACTTATAATCCTTACGTTGTCGGGTACTTTTTCTGAAATTTTCTCTTCAAAGTTTTCAATCTCTCTGTTTCTCTTGATGTTGGTCATAAGTCGTGAAATTCACAGCTTTTGATTTGGTTTCTCGGGATACAAGTGGTCCTTTCCTTGTCCGAAAGTTTCTATTTCTTTCCTTCTTAGTGAATGAATCCAATGGTCGGGGTGTTTCGCTTGCATTCTCTTTCTTCGTTGTGTTCAACTGTTTTTAAGTTGGGCATTGGTTTCATTTGGAAATTCCCCAATTCTCTCCTTTTGTTTTTTTTTTCTTATTTCAGTTATGCTTAGCATGGATTGGAATTGTTTATTGCGGTCATACTCATCGTGGATGTCTTTTTTTCGGTGGATTATGTGTAGGCTTTATTACACAAAAGTGCAACTGGGCAACCCTGCAAAAGATTACTATGTACAGATTGATACAGGAAGTGATGTTCTGTGGGTTAGTTGTAGCTCCTGTAGTGGCTGTCCTGGAAAAAGTGGACTTCCTGTGAGTACAATTCACACTTTCCTCTCCACATACATGATATGCAAAAAGGCAGCCACTTGGCATTGACTATATAAGCATGTCTCTACAGATTCAGCTCAATTCGTTCGATCCGTCGAGCTCAAAGACAGCTTCGATGATCTCTTGCTCAGACAAACTTTGCGTCCAAGGGATTCAATCGTCGGACTCAGTCTGCTCTTCACAGTCTTGCAGTTTCTCATTCCAATACGGAGATGGTAGTGGGGCATCGGGCTATTATGTGTCTGACCAGTTGCATTTCAACACGGTATTGGGGAACTCTCAGTCTGCTAATTCCTCAGCTTCCGTTGTCTTCGGGTAATTCTGGATTTAAGATGCAGCATTGTGTTATTGCCTGTCAAATTACTCGGGGGATTCGTTTCGTTTTTCTTTTTATTTCCAATTATATAGTGAATTATGAAACAGGTGCGGCACGGCAGTAAGTGGGGAATTGACGAAAACAGATAGGGCAGTTGCTGGGATTTTTGGGTTTGGGCAGCAGGGTATGTCTGTTATTTCTCAGCTGGCTTCACAGGGAGTAACACCCAAAGTGTTCTCGCATTGCTTGAGCGGAAGTGGGAATGGCGGGGGCATATTAGTCCTTGGCGAAATCGTCGAGCCAAATATAGTCTATAGTCCACTCGTCCCATCACAGTATGTCCACTCACTTCAAAATTCTTATGTTCAACTTTCAAGCATTCTTTTTCTATAACTTTTTTGGTTTTGATTCACTAGGAAAAATCTCGATAGATTGTATCTTGGAAGTTATTCATGATTTGTTCGCTATAACTGAATAATGTGGATTTCTGGATTTGGTAAATTTAGTGCTTGCGGTACCTGTTTTGTAGCTAATCGACAGAATAGGGAAATTATAGGAACAAATTGTACCGTTATTGCAAAATCACTTTGAAGTCTTTAGACATTTTGAATTAGAAAAGTTTTAACATTCCTACACATTTTCGTTGTTCAACTCTGATTGCTTATTGTCTTGCTAATATTATTCAGTATATGCTTTAACAACTTTGGTAATTTATACAGCTTATGTGAAACAGAGAATACAAGTTTACTATCAAGTGAAAAGGATTGAAGAGGAATAGATTTGCTTACCATATTTCTGTAGCACAATGTACTCTTTCCTTATCTTCCCTGAAACTCGTAGACTATATCTAGGTTAGCGCTTCTGTAAGCTAAACTTTTCTCACATGGAATTGTTACTGATTATTCAAAACCTGAGTCATGAAGTGATGGACGTTTAGTTGTGAATTTCAGGCATATGTAAGACAGTCTTAACTGATAACTTCCGACAACTTCTTGAGTCTGTGATTATTGGATATATTTGGCCTTTTATGATGGTAAAAACAATCAGGCTTGCACGTCGTAGTTGGTTGAATTTGTGGAATTGGTCAGGGTCTTTCGGAAATTTCTCTTCAACTGATTTGCAGTTACAGTGACAAGACGATTATTCTCATGTTTGTTGAACCGTTTGTGGAACGAGGATGATGGCATGTTATGGTAAATGCATGTTGTGTTTCTGCTGTTGTTGCTGCTGCTTTGGTTGTTATGAAAGTCGTCTCTTAGCTTATAAAGAAGTTGCATCGGCAACCAAGTGCTTTGATTTCACGAACAGCTGCTGTTATATGAGAACTTATCGTCTACTCATGGAGTAATCACTTGACCCAAGTTCTCTGTTGCAGGCCTCATTACAATTTGAATCTGCAAAGCATTTCAGTGGGTGGGCAACAACTGGCTATTGACTCGTCAGTATTTTCAACATCAAGCAGCCAAGGGACTATAATAGATTCAGGGACGACACTGGCATACCTTGCCGAGGGAGCTTTTAACCCTTTTGTTGCCGCTGTAAGTTTCGAGGCAACAATAAGTTTACAACAGAACTAGATCCACCCAAAGACAAAATAAATAATTGTCAACTGAATCAACAAGTTTCTAAATTAGGAAGTCTCCAGCAACTGATATCGATTGCTATTACTTAGAAAATGACTACGACCACTGATTCATATAGTTGTGTAAATTTTTCTGCTCAGATTGCGAACGCTGTTTCTCAGACTGCTCAGACTTATCCTTCCCAGGGAAATTACTGTTACCTCATCACATCCAGGTTCATTTTCTTACAAGTCTCTATAACTTTTCAATCGGTTTCAGTGGAGTAATATATGGTCTTTGGTTACGTCTAGTGTCACGGATGTGTTCCCACAAGTTAGCTTAAATTTTGAAGGAGGGGCTTCCATGGTACTAAGTGCTGAGGATTATATGTTACAGCAGCAATCTGGGGTAAGTGGATGAGAACGATATCTGTTCTGCTTTGTGAAGTTTTTGATGCTTTCTTGATACTATCTTTTCCGCAACAAAGTTATAACTGCTAACTGTTCATGGATTGGTCAGCTAGTCTGCCACTTCAATGAAAATGCCACTAATAACTCCAGTCATTTGACCTTTCATGCATTCCCATTTACTCTTGTGATGAAAAAAGTTGTTTTCCAAGTCGGCGCAATTTGACATTAATGTGGTTGGAAGGTGCAACATTAATATGTCTCTCTTGTTTCTCTATTCTTTTTTCCCTTTTTAGCTGAATTCTATTTCTTTTCTTTCAGGGTGGTGCTGAAATATGGTGCATTGGCTTTTCAAAAGTTCAGGGGCAAGACATTACAATTCTAGGAGGTACACAACCCTGCAAAAAGCCTTTTTTTCCCTCGTACTTATTAGCTACGAAAGTTTTAGATTGTGGAGTTATATTCATTAAATAGAATGCAAAGTAGTGTGCATTATGGCGACTGACAAACGCAACCTCATAGAAAGTCAGGACTAAGGGAAGCTCTACTTTTGTTGTGAAGATCATAATTTTTCCAGCTCTCATGTTGCCGCACATTTTAAAGTCACGAGCTTCACTATGTTGAATAGAAGCCTACACAAGGATCCATGAACTGACGACTTTCCAGCTTCCCAGTTAGTTAGTCAATTCCCAAAAGGCACAGCTTTTCAATTGAGCACAAGTGCTGAGTAAGCAGACTAGTTATCATGAGAATCGCCTTTCTTGCATACATTTTACACAAAATAGAAATGGTTCTCTTTATTTAGCCATGATATCGCTTGATGGGTTTCATTTTTTTCCCCATGCTCCTTGCACTATTTACATTTGTTCCCATTGAAAGAAAGACGGATTACGTCTCGCTGTTCTTGTTGTTCATTTTATCTCCCTGATATTATGTCAGGTTTACCATAGCCTTTGTGCTACTCTTACTCTTGTTTACTATCAAACTGTGTAATTGATTTCAACCTGGTGGACCAGTCTAATGATAGAGCCAATATTGCGATTTTCAGATCTTGTTCTACAAAACAAAATCATCGTCTATGATCTGGCTGGGCAACGGATCGGATGGACCAATTACGATTGTAAGTTACTAACCCGTTCCTTAATCGGTTACTGTACCCTAATCTGTTACTTTTAGCTTTAATTCTATAGGAGGTATCAAACATAATTTGTATTTAATTATTTTGTTTTTTCCAAACCGAAACTTCTCAGAACTCAATAGATGGAAGTGTCTCACAGCATGTGATAGATATGTTTGTACTTTTAAAGACATGCATGCACATGCCTCAGAAGAACCGTACTCCGAAGAACTCATTGATGGGGTCATTTTACATGACACGCTTCTATTTGAATCTGAATATGGTTTACTTTTTTTCTTAGCTTTGCTTGAGCTGACCTACACTCTACTTTTTAGGTTCGCTGTCCGTGAATGTGTCCACAACTAGCAACACCGGTGCAAACGAATACGTTAACGCAGGACAGCTGAGTGATAGTAGCTCACCTAGAAGCATGCCTTACCAATCGTTTACGCCGATCATGATGTTAACACTCGGCATTCTCCTGTTCCTATAGCATCCACCATGGGAAGGGGTCTGCAGTCATTACTTCATAGTATATTTAAGCTGCTGGTTTCATACTCACACAGTAGCAAGCAAGACGGATTGATCATTTATTTTGCGGCCATTTTGCTGCACCAGTGTACCATAGTTTTGCAGTTCTTCATTTCGAGGATCAGCATATTTATTCATTCAGTCATTGTAGATTCATACTTCATTAGGCTTGTGATATAGGCAGGTGTTGTAGATGACATTTAGATACAGTTTATTCATACGTCATAAATCGATATGCCATTTTTTTTCTCAAAGGAAACTTCGACTCCGAGACTCTATGACATTGACATTACGGCGATGGTAGTGTTGTTTAGGTATGAATTGAAATCGAGAAAGTTGTTCTAAGCTAATGCAGGTTGACACAAATCTAGATATCGTTTTTTTCATAGTGCAAACAGAGGTATGTCGGTCATACCGAGGTTTCTTGCGAGATAAGTCGCGAAGACTTTCAAAAATGTTCACCTAGGGACTCAATTTTGTTCATTCTACAGGATGAAAAACTCAATGAGCAAGCGCGTTTGTACTGAGTCAATTTGGTGACCCTTTTTTCAGCGGTCACTGGGTGCTACTGTGCTATCCCCAAAACTTGAAAGAGCTAACATAATCAGATGACCAACCGAGCAGCTAAACTTATGGAGAAAGCTATGAATCAATTCAGGGTGTGGATAGAGATTAAGGAATGCTTGTGGCAATTGGTGATTGCTAAAGTGGCTAAATTTAGGACCTGTGTGACTAAAATCGAGCTAAGATGGAACTGAAGCATCGAGCTGTCGTTTTGGAAATGATGCAATACGGCGATCATACTGTTCCGTTTTCCAAAAAGATGAATTTTTCCCGTGCTAATAGATATCTATCAGAGTTGGTAAAAAAAGTTACCGGCCAACTAATTTCTCAATAACTTATTAGTAACTTACTGGCAATTTTATAAAATCATTAAATTATTTTTTACGGTTCCTAACTTTTATATGTTTATGGGATTAGGCAAATCGGAAATTTGGATTCCGATGTCATATCCATACAACCGAATGTTTCAGAAATCTGCTTCAATTTTTTTACTTCCTTCGATATTGAATATGCAGATCATTCATACCTATGTGTTGCGGGGTCGCTAAGCTACTTTTGTTGAAAGTAGTGTCTAGCTTTTACACGAGGATAATTTAAATTATAGGTAATCCAACCAACATACCTAACTTGCACGGTCGATCATCAAAGCTATCCTGTGTAAAATCTGATCTTTTATGCAGCTGCGAATCGCGGTCAATTGTCGATATTGGCTGAACCCAAATGTGCCTGATGACTGGTTTGGGAACCTCGTGTTATGCACATTTCGTAAGGCTATGGACATGGTCGAGGATTTCCTCTGCAACCCACTGTGCTACGCAGCTAATCCGTTTAAGAGCGTCGAGGACAACTGCTACAGATCTTTTATCAATAATGTGAAAGCGCAAGGTCGCGGGAAGAAGATCTCAACTCTACGGCGGACCCGAGTAAGCCCGTGTTGAGCCCAGATTTGGAGGTGCATAGCTGGCTGAGCCCCCATGTTTCCCGATAGAGGGATCGATCATTCTTTATCCTTCATTCATCAGCGACCAAAGCATAGATGCGTTGGTGCTGCTGTTCAAGGACAAACCGGGCGACATCTGAGAAAATCTGCTACCATCTGGAATACAGGAAGCATATGACCGTATTTCTGTGACAAACAGAGAACAAAGTGAATTCTTGATATATGTCTGCTCGTTAACGAAGAATAAAGGCAATCAGACACGTGCGCGAGTAGTGTTTCGTTTGTCAACTGTACTTATTGCCGGCAAAAGTGGCAATCTGGCTAAAATTTTAAAAAGTCTCAAAAGCATTTGCATTTCAGTTTAGGCATTTTGTTGCACTTAAGATGCTGTCGTTTTCGCTCAGACACGGTAGTGCTCATCCGGAAGCATCTTGGTCCATGCAGCTTTGCCCTCGTGCCCGCTTCCCCTTTGCCAAGACATTAGGGAAAGAATATCAATAACCAAACAGATATCACAAATGAGCATCGTTTGCTAATAATCACCATTGTATACTCAACAGGACGTCAGGCCTCACATTGACATTCGTAGAGATTCAAATGCAACTTCTTGGCATTTGACTGATGAATAAGCAAGAGAAGATGAAAGAAGAATTGACTTATTTAACTAAACTTTTGCAGCTTATATCATCACGGTGCCATTGCATAGAAACCGGCAGAATTATGGTTTTATTCTGAGAATTGATCCTGGTTAAATAATGGCACATTACATCCCACGGGGATCGCTAAATGAGGACTGGCTCATTGGTCCCCTACATCTGTTAATACTAATGGAAGTGGGAGATAACTATCAAATGCATGACCATAGCTCCTTCCTCACAGCAAGCGACTAGGAGCATGTATTGCGGCAGCAACCTGACTGCGCATTTATAGTTACTGTGAAGTACACACCTACTTAGGGCAAACAATTATTATCTGGGGAGGCTTTGGAACATCACTAACGATCCGCATTCTGCAAAGCGCAAGCAAGTTCCAGAGTAGAAGGATCTGACCACTCTAGAAGAGATCTTCCTCTATGTTTCTTGTAATGCTTGCTGGTTCTCTCATAACAACCAACGGACAACATCTCGAGTTCCCCTTCCATGTGACCTGCAAATAACATCAGAGAAGGTTATGTTCTGAGACTCAAGACACAGAACATGCGGGGTATGCAAGTTAAATTAGGTCCAGATCATGAAATGAATGTGGGTCTATCTTAAGTTCGTTTACCTGCCAAGCCAATGATGCTTAGCTGGTCTTGTCGGATGATCAGCCACACTGGGACTGAGACTACACTTGACCGATAATACTGAAATGTTATCATCAGTTCAATGGGTCCACAACTCCCAAGGAGCACCTCAAGTTATGGCGAAACCATACATATCATACCTAGTTAAATGCAAGATGAGTTGGAGTAAATTTTCTCACTCACCAAGAATTGGTATCCGAGTTACAGTATTTTCCTTGCCTTGAGATATGCATACATAAGGAAGAAAGCCACAACAGCACCAAAAATAATTCCAGCAGTTGTCAACCAAAATGCGAACTGCATCAAGTAAAATAGAAAACTATCATACCCCAGGGACAATCAGTGAAACAATAGGGAAAACACAAAGGGACAGGTGTCTTAGATAGCTTCGCATACCACATGTTCTTCTAGATAGGACTTCAGATTCATGCCAAAAATACCTGCATAATAGGAAAAGCTCTTTCTATTAGCTGGATTAAAATGACCAGTGATGAAAAGCTCTATAATGACGGGTGACAATTATGATACCAATCTAAGATGCATGCAGCAGTAGCGCTAACAGCAAAAAATAAAACAAGCCCTATCCTATTAAGTGGTTCAGCTATATGAAACTTATTAATTCATTGTGCTACTACATCCTCTATACGATCAATAACCAGTCTAAGATGCATATGCGATAAAAATAAATGGATATTCTGTTTCACTTTCTCAGAAAAGCAGAAGTAAAGAATTGCGGTTATAAATGAAAGAAAACACAACGAAAGCCTGAAGAATGAGTAAGAGTGGCCTAAATTCATTCTACCAGACCAAACCAATCATATACCAAGAATCCTTGGGAATCACAATAGTATCACTAAAACAACACAAGTTTCGATACAGTTCTTACATTCTTATTGGTTTTACCCACCAAATCACCCTTAAAGTTTAGTATGTTTTCCTATACAATTGTGTGGTCAACAGATCATGCAACATCACGTGACAATCTCCAATGACAGTATAATTGACTCTTACTAAACAAGTTTGTGCAAAACTGTATGGAAAAAGTACCTGCAACCAACGCACCAACTGCCACACAAAATGCTCCAACCTGAAGAAGCAACTCCACCCTACTGACTTCAAGCCTTCGAGAGCTGATGAAGAAAGAAGTCAAAATTTCATAACTCCAGAAATATGGGCTGATTTCCACTCATCCAACCACAACAAAAGCATTGCTGAAAGAGCGAAGGGAAAAGCAAGTTTTACATTTTGGTTGCACTACACATGACAATGAAATTTGCAGATGCATTCAGTTTTCAAGTTGAGCATGCTCTTAGTCCATCAATCTCACATGGAGAATAACATGTTCTGGTAGTCCAATAAATAATTTGTGGTAAACAATGTTATGTGGAATCAAACAATTCACAAGCTTTATGGAGGTGCTAATCACTGGCATTTTTGCAATGCTAGTATTACTAGAGAATAACAAGGTCAACTGAAAAAAGCAAAGGAATAATGCAGTGATCAATCCACTACAGAAACTGAATTAGTGGCGAACTGATAGAAAATGCAAATATCTCTCAGACCTTAAATTGACAGCAATAGAGTCTTCCATTTCTTTGGCAGAATCAAGGAGTCTTTCAGCTTGAACATGACAAGATTCGCACCTGCGATAGTAGATGCGGTAGTAAGCAAAGCTGCTCGACGGTACCTTGTAAAAGGAGGAGCTTATTGTGACAAACTTTCCTGATCCAGTTAATTTCCAAGAAAATTTAGATTTGATATGACCACCAAGGAAGCATTGTTTAGACTAATTGAAGATGATAAAAAAAAGTTCGATTGAAAAAGTAACAGAAAATTTTGTCCCACACAAGCCGTGAATCAGAAGGTCAGCAGCCATCCTCTCTCATCGAAAGGCTACCCTGCTTCCATTTGAAAGGTAATATTAATCATCAGAACTAAGCAAATCCTCCAGACACGAGACTAGATAGCACCAGTACTCTTAATATTTATCCAGTCAAAGAAAGACTCTCTTGCTTGTATGAATTTTTAATCCAAACTTCAAGGGAAAATTCAGTCAGTTGCTTTCTGTGACCCTCGTATAATAATGGATAACCCAACATTTAAGGTTGCAGCTGTCATTTATTTTATTATGCACTTCGAGAGACATAGGCTTTCTACAAACCAGGCTTGGATTCAAATTGGCAAAATTGCTTATGTGCAATTAATTGTTGTGCATCAATATATTTAACTCAACATGCAGATAAGGTTAACAGTGCGATTTAGTAAGAGGGCTCCTTAGGACTTTAAAAGAACAATCACTTATACAGCATACAGGACCTTAAACTAGTATGGTAAAGAATTCAAAATTTTTTTGTTTTCCTTCCCAAAAGCATAAATGATGACATTCAAGGAACTGTCTCTCTAAGTGAGACCTTAGCAACACCCCAAACTCTTGGTCCCAAGGGTAACAGTATGCTTTGTAGGCCACCCAACCCAAACACCATATGTCTCATAATTAAGGTATCAAAACTTCTTGTCATCTGTCGGAGCAGTTTCTTTGACCATTTTTTAGACCTCTTAGCCCCAAACTAAAGACTTAAAACTTTGGTGTATTTAGACCATCCAAAATAGCATTGGCATCCTATGCTAATTTCAGGTTCCACTGCTTATAAGCAACCATTTCCTCATTACTGTGATCCAAACAGTTTAATTCTAAAACCAAAACTACCTCAAAGTGATAACATGAATGACTCCTTTCTCAATGGTGGATAACCAAAATTTTCTGCTAATATAACACTAGTTAGTAAGTAGCTACAGAACTCAGATCTGAGATGATCTCTCTGATTCTGGTCTCAATTTCAGCCGCACAGCAAATGATACTGCAAGTTTACTGTGTACAAAGTCAACTCATAGTGCCAAACAAAATTGCGGAGTGTATAATTTAAACATTTGCAAATACTGCCAAGAGCTATGATAGAAATGAATCGAGAAGAGCAGATAAAAACACAAAGGCGCACCCTCTACCATAAGTAAATGATGATTTTGTATGGCATGGATTCAAAATCAAGGGAATAACCTTTGCAGGTAGTTTTCCAGAAGCATCTCAATTTCTTCCTCCTCTTCTGCGATATCAAATCAAATCCAGAAGAGGGGTAAGTAGAAACTCTTTGTTCACTAAAAGTAAAATGCACACTTTGCACATTATACTAATGGCTTATACATATATATTCCAGTGCCATACCCTCAGCAATCTGTTTTTCAAGAGGAACAGAACATTCCACATTATCATTCCCTTTCGTAAGTGTGCAATTTCTTCCTATAATACAAATGCGGCGTATCTCATGAGGATCCTCTAGAAGATCGAGAAGCATCTGTTTCAGAGCCCCAGCTCTTGAACCCAGTTCAACCTGTCATTGGAGTAACGACAAAATAAGAAAACCAGAAGGTTCTCCTAGTCAATAAGGGCAGTCAACCTTTCAAGTGACACAGTAGACAAGTACCAACATCTGCTTGCTAAGACGGAGTTCCTCTAGGATATCAGCTGTCAATCTGTTGGGTAAAACCTCAAGCAAAGATAGAACCTGAACCAAGATTCAGAACATCAACCGCAGTTAGGACATTAGTAAGGTATGAACTCTAAGTTGCCACTGTAGTCTAATTACGATGACAATTCAGAGAAACCCAATCAAACTCATACACTTTATGGAAAAAACTCGAGAGTGGAAAAAACTGAATGGGGAAGGTAAACAGGTATCCAATAATGAGAAATACCCAAGAAAGAACTATCTGATCAATCACCCGTTTTAAATAAAGATTTCATGAGTATGTTTGCACGCACGTTTGTGTGTATATCAAAAGAAATACGTATTGTGCCTAAAAGTTGTAAATGACAAAGTAGAGCATGCTTTTCTGGCATTTTACTACCAAAGGCAGAATATTGAATTGAGGGTCAAATCTTCATGTGTAACAGGCAGTTATGTAAGAACATGTTGAGGTATACTATTGCAATCTCCGGGAGATTTAAAGGAAAGAGCACTGTGTTCTCAAACTCACACGAGGTTCTAGATTCATCAGTCTTTGCTCGTAACGCTGTATGCGTGAAATCAAGGCTGCTTCAACAACCTAAAAGCACCACCATGGTTAGAAATGTGCTAAAACATCAAATTGTACAACAGAGCTTCAAGAAAATTGCAATTTGGCCTAGTTAGACAATTAAGGTACAGAAAATGCTACTATTCGGGGCAAAAGATGAAATTATTTCATGTGATATAAAAACACAGAGATAAACTTACCTCACGACTCTCACTGAAATTATGTTAGTGGTAAACAGTTAACTTATAAAATCACGATTCACAATGCTCACAGATACTCTGCGACTATCCATATTATTCTCCCGACTTTTATTTTGTTTTGTTTTTCTGTGAGACTCAGAAGAACATGGAATCCGCTGACAAGAAAGGTTTGGTTATCTGCCAACCTCCACATCTAAATATGTCAACCTAAAAAACCCTGTCATGCTCCCACCCCCTGAATAGATAGGTACGCACATTTGCTGGGCTGTACACAAAGACTCTGTGGCACAGAAAAAACTGCCGTCTCAAAAAGGACAAGTTGAATGAACATAATATTCTTAGAGCTACCAGAAAGATTTTTTTACAAGATGACCATTTCTTCTAAGTATGCAAATTAGGAAAAATAGAAGACAAACTGACCTCAAGCTCGAAAGGCATACAGTGCCCTCCATTCATATTGGGGTTTAATCGAGGCAACAATGAGTCTATGAAGGCTTTTCCTCCTCTACTGTAATTGATCAATGATAGATGTTAACCGTAAGCTCATTGAGAAAAATTATTATAAGGTGGACTAGAAGCATCACCTTACCTGTTATAATTAAATATGAGCACACGTTCCGGCATTGCTATTGCCCGTACTGATCCCAAATTAAGGAGAATGGCATGCTCACGGACCTAGTACATGATCATACAAACCAGAGAAACATATATTGGTAATGTCATATATCCCAATCAAGTCAGGATAGCTTTTGTTGTCAGTTGTGATATATTGGAAAGAACTCTAATCGGCATACTCTCAACTCCGTCCAAAAACCCCAGAATGAAGGAAGCATACTAAAGGCTTTATTAGAAAAGAGTTATTAATCCTGTACACCAAAATACTACCATCTTCATCTGCCTCATTCACCGTGCCTGTGTTCAAACATTATCGAGACAATAATCAGTCTGCTCCAACCACAAGGTGCAGGATACACGATTAAGCCACTTGTTGCATATGGTCATCACAAGAGAATATTCTACTACCCTAAAATGAAATAGCCTTTATAAGTATAATGCATCATTTTTCTCTGAACAGTGGGAAAAGTATATGTTACACTTACATGATTGAACTGAGAAGACAAACAGACCAGTCAACTTAGAGAAGGGGGTGAGAAGTTAACAGACAGACGGACTGATCCATTAACCCAATATTTGCAGTCCAAATAGAAATGCACAGTTTTGGCACCATGAATCATTTAAAAGATTGCATAATTCAGTGAGAGACAGTTACGTTTGATTAAACCTTTAAATATACTATATATATGGCAACTTCTCTGCAGACCTTTACTAATCAAATAAATCAATCAGGCAACAGAAATTAAAGCTGTCATAAGATCATACCAGCAAAGAAGGCATCGAATTTATCAGCCAGAGTGATGGATCAATACTTCGTATATCTCGTGGACGAAGGCCTGATAGTAAAATCAGTAGTCAGAGACAAACAGAATATACAAATTCAGCAATGAATAAATCCACAATGACAGGAAAAGACGGACCGGGCCAATCAAACAAGGGCTGAATACGAGTGACAATAATGAGATACACTTTGCCAAAGATCAGATCAAAGTGCGTAGCTATTTCGGGCCATTGAGATGAGACACAAGAAACATGTGCACAAGGAGCGAACCCATCGCATCACCATGGCCAGTGATTCTACAAAATCTGAGTTATAGAAGAAGATGAAGCAGGATACCCATCCAAATCTAGTTCACTCACCACCTGACTTCAACAAGTGCCGTCTGTTGATCTTCCGAGTCGATATCATCCCGTTCGACTTCACTTCCACCACCTGCAGAAAGGCTTAGTTAGGATATTAAGCGAGTCAAAAACCATGATGAATAACTTCGCTCCAATGAAATCGGAACACTGTGTTCGGCAAATTGGCAATCACACCGATCCCGTCACAACTGGAGAATCCAGTGAATACAAGTTCTCACATTTCCAAAAATCCACTCCGAAATCCTAGGACTCTACGCGAATACCGAGCAATGCGCGGATTTACCTCGTAAACTGGTTCGCGTATCCCGATAGATAAGTAATCGCTGGACGAGGACGTGGCCGCCGCCGCCCTCCGCCAACTGCTCCCGTCCTCGCCGGGGACCCTGCCGTCGCCGTCGGAGACCAGCGTCTCCGAGTCGCTCCACCGGCCCTCCTCCTCCGCCGATCGGGCGGCGCACTTCGCGACCGGGGGCGGGCGCGCCTCGCTCTTGCGCCGCGGCGCGAGCTGGAGGTGCGGCCATGGAGGGGGCGGGCAGCGGACGAGCCGGGAGCAGGCGATGAGGTCGGGGAAGAGGAGGAGGCGGTGGACGGCGGAGGAGGGCGGAGGAGGGCGGGACGAGAGCCGGAGGCTCTGCGGCGACGGAGGAGTCAGCGCCATTGGAGCCGCGAAGCCGGAGCTTCGCTCATGGGAACGGAAGGTTCCTGTTGCAGCTGCTGCGACGGAGAGCGCGCGCGGTGATTGGGTGGAGCAGGATAAACTATTTATTTATTTATTATGGATAAGGCTAAAATAATCACTTTTTTCCGGATTATTTAGAATTATTTTATTGGGTTATTAGGGGCAGTGACAGTTATATTAGTGGCCAGCGAATTTTTTTTGGAGAATAAAAAAAAAAAGGAGGGTACGATTTTGCAATATTCGTTAATTATTACTCGAGCTAATTTTGGGAATCGATCCTCCTGGTCCAATTCCATATTCCACCTTGAAACTGGACCGAACTAGGAACCGATCACCCCTACTGAAACTTGCAAAAAGTTTAATCGTATCTTAAAACTTGTTAAATTTATTTAATCAAGTCCTAAAGTTTACATCATCTAATTTACTAATGAAAAATGCTGATGTGTCTTATTTATTACTTTTCTTGAGACTTGTGACGATGAGGTGGCGTCCAACAAGCATCATGTCAAAAGACGTCACGTTAGAAAAAGATAAAAATAAATTAATTACATTAGAAAGAAGCTATAAAAAAAGTTAAACCTACAACCATCGATTGTGGCCAATCCTTGCTGGAAGCCACCGCCATAGCCTCGAGAAGGGCTAGCGTAGGTCGCCTAAGCCTTCCCCAAAGTCTTGGGACTAGTCGCTGGTTGAGCACAGCCGCTGGTTGTAGGTCTGGTTTTTTTTTAATTTATTTTTTATCTTTTTTTAACATAGCACTTGTTGGACGCCACATCATCGTCACATGTCTCAAGAAAAGTAATAAAATAAGACATATCAGCATTTTCTATTAATAAATTAGACGATGTAAACTTCAAGATTTAATTGAACCAATTTAATAATTTTTACGATTTGATTGAACCAAATTGATAAATTTTAAGATTCGATTACACTTTTTGTAAGTTTTAAGACTCAATTACACTTTTATGATAAGTTTTAAAACTTCTAGTGCACATTTCCCATTATAGTATGTTGAAACTTATTTCGACCGACCACCCACCTGGGTGGCGCTGCTGGAGCACGCACTCTTCCTCTCGCAAAAGGTTGAGTGTTCGAATTCCGGGCGCCGCAGGGTGACTTAACCGGTGGCACGTGTGTAGTGGCTCGCACGTGTCGCCCCCAGGGTTTACTCCCCGGCTGTCGGCCGTGCGGGAGTTCCCTGAGTTACCCAAAAAAAAAAACTTATTTCGACCGAAAAAATTGATGATTGCATGTATTGAAAAGGGTACAACGAAAAACCTCAAACCGGTATGTGTGTGATAAATTTACCAAAAATTAATTTTTTGATCATCAAAAACTTTAAATTTGTATACTTATGACAAATTTACCATTCGTTAAATTGAATTAATATCACAAAAAATCACAAATGAGTAACTTATACTAAACGGAAAAGTAAAACCCCAAACTGGTACGCCCTTTAACTGCCATGCATCATTCAATTTTGTAATTTGACGGTAAAATTTAACGGAAACTAAGATAATGTAAATTTATCACGAATGTATAAGTTTTGGGTTTTTAGTGATAAAAAATTAATTTGGAATAAATTTATCACAAATCTACTAGTTTTTGTTTTTTATGATAATAACCCTATTGAAAAAGTTAATAAGCCAAGATGGGACTAGATTAACTTTTGCATATTATTTTTATTTTCTTTAAATTTAGATGATACGCACAAAAAATGGCGAAAAAACCCCGAACGATAAAAAAAAAACTTTTCATAACAAACCCCCTTTTAAAAAAAGGGATTTCGTGAATGCAGCGGGGTTTATATTCCCTACATCGCCACCGCCGATGCCCACCGGGTTGATCGCCGGTGGTCCCGCGAGACGAAAGGCGGGACTTGTAATCGCGCGGAGGATAGTTTTCCGGCGACCGGTCTCCCTGAAATCAAATATATAAAACGAAAGTGAAGAACGTATACGGTGACCTGTTCCTAAGCTCAGCTGGTTTGTCCCTGCTCGCACCAGACGACGGTCGATGGCGGTCGAATTGGAATCGGCCCTTCAGGGCGAAGAAGAGGAGGAGGAGGAGGAGGAGGAGCGCTTGCTGGACGAAGATGCGCCGGCTCATCATCCCGTCGCACCGCCCGACGAGGTACGATACGCTCGCGCTCGCCGATTCCGTCTAATCGCCATCGTTTGTGGATATGGAGAACGGTCCGTCTCGGTCGGAACACGGTTCGGTACTAGTTTCGTTCGATCGTCTTCCGCTGCCCTAGTGTTCCTGCAATCCGAACTGCTTCTGAGTGCCGGAGGATGCATTTCGACTGTCGGGAACTAGAATCGATGGTTGCTCTTTCTCGGAAGCCGCTAGCTTTCTGTGAGACGCGCGCGCTCTGGTTTTATGGCACTGTCTTGTTAGGTTCTTCGTCCGACTTCGCTCCTCGGTATAATCGCATGGTGATGCTATGGATGGTCACTCACTGTCAGGATTAAGCTTCTCTTATTTGCGAAAAAGGCGATAGCCGCCATGGCGGTGATGTTATCCAGAAAGATATGGAATTTCCTAGGTTGTTCTCTTTACTCATGGGGAACCTACGGGACATTTTAGACTAAGTTTTTCCGTGTGATGTCGATAGAGTTGCTCTTACTTTAGTTGTCACGGTAGGGGGGCCAATCTGTTGCTGAGTTTAGGTTGCTGCTGTTCAAGATCATCTGCGCCTGTCTCTTATTTTCTGTCTTAACCGTTATGAAAGAACTTGCGGATGCCATGTCTGCATCATTTCGTGATTTTAATGTTTTTTAATTGATAAAGAGACCATCCCGAAAAAGTATGTGAGATGAAATTGATTAATTCGCCTTGAGTCTCTTACTATGTGCAGTCATTTGACCTCTCAACAACAGTTGATCCCAGCTACATAATTTCCCTCATACGGAAACTTCTACCGCCCAATCAGACATATAACTCTTGCTCCGGTGGAGTTGATGGAAACAATTCCCAGAAGTCAAACTCGGATCCCATTGAAGAAAGCCTGGCCCTGCCTGATAGTATGAGAGTACAAGATTCAGCAAACGACTTTCCTGAGATAATGGACATGATTGATGATAATAATGAATCTGCCTGTGAAGAAGGAAAAGTTGATGGAGAGTCAGGTTGCGGAAATGGATTTCCCAAAGCTTCTACATTAGAAGAGGTTTGGGAAGGGTATGGTTGCATTCTGTGGGACCTTGCTGCAAGTCAAACTCATGCTGAACTCATGGTACCTGAGATTGCATCGTATTTTTTCAAATGCTATCTAGTGTACTTTGATATCTTGTTTGCTTCAATTTAGGTGGACTTATCTGGTTATTGACGCATTAATATGAAATTTTTGCAAAAAGGGTGAATTGGTTGTTTACCAGATATAATAAAACATTTGTGGTCTCTGTAGTTTAGTTAGTCTTGTTTGTGAGCTCCATCCTCTCTAGTCGCTCACAGCCTGAACTGAGCTGCTTGCAAAAAAAGCCACATCTAAAGGATAATGTTGTATAGTTACAGTAAGCATCTGATTCACAGACGCACTCTGATTCACAGTAAGTTATGCATGTCACAGGTTGAGAACCTTGTTCTGGACGTGCTTTTGGCAAACCTCACAGTCTCCCAATCCGCTAGGGTTAGAGTAAGCTGCTCTCCATGCTTCTTTTTACTTAAACAATTCTGTTGGTGGGCATTTGGAAACCATATTTGGGAACAGTGGACCAGTTCGTTCTGAATAACTGTACTCATCTTATTCCTTGCAGGAGATTTGTCTTGGAATTATAGGGAATGTTGCTTGCCATGAGGTTCTCATGAAGAGTATAGTTTCTACTAAGGGGCTCATTGACGCAATTGTGGATCAACTGTTTTTGGATGATACCCGATGCTTATGTGAAGCTTGCCGGTACTATATTAGTTATTGGAAGTTTTTTTCCTTCTGCCTGTAATGGCCACAGAGAAAATTTTATTCAGGAAACGGTCCAGAAGGACACTCAAATTTTTACTTTTATTGGGGGGGGGGGGGGTGTTGGGAATTGAGTTTTTTCTTGCTTGTCTCCTGCATTGACTTTTCTCTGTAATTCCAAAATGTTTCTGTCACTGCATTGACTTTGCTAGACAATGTGGTTGGTTATCCTTATTTCTTGTTCACCCCATGTTTTTTTTCTTAACATTAGTTTGTTTTCTTATAGTTCTGCATGCAGTGTTTCCTTAATCCTTCTCAGTGGACTGCATTAAATGACTAGAGAAGGAACTTCTTTTTTTTTTTTTTTTTTTGGTAAAGAAGAGAGCTGAGAAGGAACTTCTTTTGTCTTTATAATGTACAAAATTTTGAAATCATAGTGTCTCTTGTCGTAAAGTGCTCTCCATTTGTGTCTTTCTTTTCCTATTTAGGATAAAATTAGTTGGCTGCTGGCTCTATAATTTGTTTTGATTGCATTTCATGTATTATTGCTGGTGTTATATTTTATAGCACGGGCTAGCTCGTGATGTATTTCTAAGTTTGTCATACATCTTATGATTGGCATTGACACAGGTTTTTGACCTTGGCTATTCAAGGTAATGAAAGTATTACTTGGGCAGAGGCTTTGTTGTCTGACCATGTTATTCGCCGTCTTGTTTGGATTGCAGAGAACTCCTTGAATCCACTGCTTATAGAAAAGGTCAATGATACAGTAGATTTTTGATTCTTTTATGTCAAGGTATATTGCATGTAAACAGAATTTGTTTCTTTGGCTAAAGGCATTTTCTTTCTCAAACAGAGTGTTGGGCTACTTTTAACGATGTCGGAAAATCAACAAGTTGCGTCAATTCTTCTTCCTCCTTTGATTGATATCGGCCTGCCAAATGTCCTCTTCAATCTTCTGGCTTATGAGATGAGCCGACTAACAAGTGAAAAAAACCCTGAAAGGTATTCTTGAAATTTCTGCGTTCACCGTTGATGAGTACGGACCTGGTGGAAGGAAGATTCTTACACTCTTTAAGGGGTGAAGTAGTTAATCTTCATAAGTTGCAGTTGTTTTCAAGAATTGTGTTGAAATCCTGTGATATTGATTTGTAAGAATGTAGTTTCATGTACTATGCTGAGCATACTTGTTAAAGATACATATTATAGCTTATCGGTCTACATTACATCCGCACCCCCGTATATAACTCTTCAAAGAATATTTGCAATTGAACATCATGGGATTTTCAAGTTTTTTTTTCATTTCAATCAACTTTGGATTTTTCTTCAAAGTGCATACACATGCGTTTATGTGCCTGTTTATGCGTGTTCCTGTGTGCATGTATGGATGTATCGGGGGCGGCGGCGGCGGATTTTCAGTAGAGAGTTATGATTTGAGGAGCAAAATAAATTCCTCTAGTAATTTGTGTACGCATCATTTCAGATACCCTTTGCTTGATATAATTCTCCGTGCAATTGAGGCTCTGTCTGTGATGGATGATCATTCTCACAGAATCTCTTCAAATAAGGAACTCATTGGACTTGTTTGTGACCTGGTCAAACTTCCTGATAAGATGGAGGTAAGTGCATTTTGATGGTGAGCATGCAATAGCAATATCCAAGCGTTAGGAGTCCTTGATAATGTTAAAAGCATCCGATTTGTGGCTGTTTAATTTGTGGAACCATCCATGGTTGAAGATCTAAGATTTTCTTAAATATATCCAGTATTTTAGCATTTTCATGAAAACATTGGTACTGTATAAATTTTCTTTGAGGGGTGGGTGCAGGGATGGGCATGCATCATGTACTATCTTTTTCTGAAAATTTGGTAGCAAGCTTCCTGCAGCTTTTGAATTTATGCATCTCGAATGGGTGGCTTCTACCTGAAGCCGTTTTGCATGGGGGCGGTACCCCTGGTACCTTCCCAATGAAATCTTGGCATATTATCTTGCTGGAGACTTGAACTCATAACTTGCTAGTTTCTTATGGCATTAAAATTGACAGAACCATACTTTTCTTTTGTGCTGCTTTTTCCTAGATTGCCGATTCTTGTGTTACTGCAGCAGTTCTGATGGCAAACATTATGTCTGACGTCACCAACCTAGCTACAGAGATGTCACTAGGTAATTTATTCTGCTGTGTCTATTGAATCTTTCACCTGATTTTTCTCTCGCACTAGCACATCATATGGCTGGAGTGGAACTGATGTTCGACATCCTCCAGATTTGCCCTTTTTACAGGGTTTGCTTGACATATTACCATTTGCTGCAAATGACATGGAAGCACGGAATGCTCTGTGGAGTATTATCGTCCAATTGCTGGTTCATATTAAGGAAAGTGAAATGGGATTCTCCATTTTGTATCAATATGTGTCAGTTCTTGCAAGCAAGTGTGATCTGATCGAGGAAGATCTTTTGGACCATCAAACAGATTCATTCATTAAACATGGAAGCTCTGATGGTTGTGAGACTAAACCAAATGTCATAATTATGGCTGTATCCTATATTTACTATGTCATTCTCAATGTTAAAACAGCAATCAACTAAGCCAAGGATTCTCTCACTGGAGACACTAGTGGAGATCAATATAGTAAAATAATCTGCTTATTATTGTGGGTTACAAGACTTTATTAAATCTTTGGTCTTGTGCACCTTGCTTGATGTTGAACCTAAGTTGCTAGCTTGCCAAAATATTTGTTTCCCTTTACATTCTAAACAGCTCAAACGGATAATTAGTATATTGCACCACTGGAAAACTTTGAAGGATAATGCTGAGGAGAACAGTTTGTCAGGAAAGCATCATGCTGATGGATCCTTGGTTGATAAGTTGCTTCACTGCTGTGAAAAATATATCAAGTAAGCATCTTTCTGGGATATTACACCGTAGTATTTTTTATGAAATTTCTTGTACCTGCTAGTTTCAAGACCTTTTTTATTCTGAGGTTATTGTCAATTGAGAGAGAGAGAGTGAGAGAGAGAGGGCTATCAACATTGTCGTATTTATTATGTAGTTCCTTCTCTCACAGCTGCTTATTCATAGTAGATGTTTATCCTAGCAGGTGATTGAAGCCTGGATGTGGCACACTGGCACTACTAGTACTGCTTCTTCAATTTTCATGTGCCACTTCGATGTTCTGCAAGGATTTAGCTATTGCAGATGCATCCCAATGGACCATCTCAATCGATCTGTTATTGAAGGAACTTCCGCATGAATGAGGGTTGCAGTGCGACATACTTTTTATCATGCATGTTGGAGGTCTCATTGGACTTGCGCAATCATTGCTGCATCGGCCTGATAAATTTGATCATGAAAACCATGGAGTTAACTCTGCGGATTCAGAGGAACTTGCTTGAAAAGCGTTGCCTGCCCAATGGACAGCTGTCCGTCCATGGTACCGATAGGTTATATTTAAAGTTCTCGTGGACTGAATATTTGGAGAAGGCATCTTCTTGAAGTCTGTACTTTCCACAAGGCTATGGAGTTCTCCCATTACCATGTCTAGGGCTGCCTGGTTTCCCGGATTAGTGATGCAGTAGCACTCAGTGAATTGCTCCTCTACCTGGTGGGGACTTGCCATATACATGAGCCGGTCTTGATTCTAATTGTATGGGGCTTTGTCATTACCACAGACATTGAATTTATCTTGTGCTTATCTCCCAAAGGTATTTGAGTTTGCATGTTTGATCTACTTCTCCTCAAAATTTCTTCTTACTGTGATACACTTCTCTCCTCAGCTTGTTAGCTCTTTAACTGCTTATTAATGAAATTTCTATCAGAGATTGTGGTTTGAGGTCAAAGAGTTAGGCAATCAAGATGATATTATAAAAAATCCTATTTTATCTTTCCTTCTAAAGATTATAAAATCCTACTTAGAATGTCATGTATGATTGCTACCCTTTTTGC
Organism: Syzygium jambos; assembly: GCA_031216235.1. NCBI lineage: Eukaryota > Viridiplantae > Streptophyta > Magnoliopsida > Myrtales > Myrtaceae > Syzygium > Syzygium jambos. The sequence continues at coordinate 12,039,740 of CM062229.1, read as the reverse complement.
TTCTGATTTGGAAGATGGAAGGAGTTGAACTGTTATATGTTCCTCATCTGTGATTAAGATTGTCGCTACGAGCGGATGCTGGCAGTGAACCGTCTAGAATTCTATGCCTACTTCTGTTTCCCTTGTGATATTGTGTGTGCTTTCTTTATTTTTTCACCCATTCGACAGAATAAAAGAGACAAAAGGAAGAACCGATTGAACAACTTCGCTCCATTAACCATCTGTCGTGAAACTCTGGCGGCACTTCATTTGCATCTGTGCATTTCGGAGTTCTCACTAAGAAGTCATTTCGTTCAAACTCTTTCGCAGCATCCTCTTCTAAGTTCCTTTGATTTTCTCGTGTGCATAAAGCTTCACAACCATGGAGGACTATTCAGTGTTCTAGATGGTCTGGAAACGTCCTCTATGTCGGGCTAGTATAACTCGAGGGTACAAGTAATAGGAGTATCTTAGGTTCTGAGACTTTGGAACAGGACTAATCTCTTCAATTCCTTCACAAGTGTAGCCCTCCATTGGCTTTCACACTCTCAAAACTTTTCTTTTTTTTATATTCAGTCGACATTTGAAAGGCCTTTGGCCCTTTTCAGGAAGTGGTGGTAATTTCTCAAACACGTTAAGTAATTTCGTGTTAGTGACTTTGATTTTTATCGTTAACGACATGGTAAATCACGGATGAGAGTCCTAGTGAGTACACGAATGCTTCTGGTCCTTCGACCTAGGTAAATTGTGCTTCTGGTCCTTCGACCTTTTTGTTTTTTGTGTCAAGGGCTTCTTGATATGAGCTAGAGGAAAGTCGCGCAGGAGGAGGAAGAACGGTGAACATGGTTTTATCAAACAGAACAAGGGGGGCAAATGTGAGTCATGCGTGCATCCGATCCATATCCTGCTAGATCAGGTGAGTTCCATACAAAGCTTTACTCATCTCAAAAGTGCGCTAATATAAAATCGATTTGAACCTTCCACAGCACGATGAAATGATAATACCACCAATCAATCTGCAAACTGACCGGGTTTGTAGCCGACGGTCGTGCCTTTTCATTGATCAAAATATCATACTCAAATTGGAAGACTACCTCTAGGAACAACCAACAAAAAGAATTGAATAAACTGAAGAAGTTCCAAACTGTTATTGTGATCTGATCATACCAACCAATAACGCAGCTTAGTAGGAAGACGGCATTGGTTAGCAGAAGTCTTCCATGTTATTGTCGACCCTCTACATAAAGACCAAAATCTGGCTCCGGCTAGTCAATGGTCAGATCAGCAGTGGGCCCTCACAACCACAAGCCAGCTTCCTAAGAGCAGCCTTTATTCTCCAATTTTAGCTGCGTATGCAAGTCTAAGCGAAGTGTAAAGGTCATGTGGCTTGTTATTCTTCTCTCCGAGCTGCAAATTCTTCTGCTTTTGCATTTCTCCCTCTTATTTGTTAGCAGAACCGTCATCTCCTGAAGGCTGTCACTTCGGGCCTGTTTGGTTCAATTTTGAAAATACTACTTAAGGAAATGCAAATACCTTTGGGTGAAAGCCCATTGGAGAAAGGTAAATGGTGTTTGATAAAAATATTTTGTAAAGCTACTTTAGCCAAAATATAGTGTTTGGTGAATTTTTTTTGCAAATGGACTTTGAGAATTATCTTATTTATTAAAAAAAAAAAACAAAACCTGCCCATCGCCAGAGCCGGCCGCCGGAGCCCGAGGTCGGGCGACCCCCGACGAGCCGGATCCGCCGCCACTGGCGGTCGCCCGAGGCCAAGCGACCCTCGGCGAGGGTCGTGCAACCTCGGGCGGCCGTCGCTTGAGGTCTTGCGCGACCCAGTTGGCCGTCGCCTGGGTCAGGCGACCCCCACTGAGGGTCGCCTGGCCTTGGGCGACCGCCAGCGGCAGCGGATCTGGCTCGCCAGGGGTCACTCGACCCCAGGCGACCTCACTAGCCCTTCTCCCTCGTCGGCCACCCTCGCCGGCCGCCATCGCTGGCCCTTCTGGTAAAAAAGATGAACAGCTTCAAACCCAAAAAAAAAAAAAAAAGGAAGTGAACAGTAGCATTCATGGAATGCTGAAGGCCCAAGGCTGGTCCGGACCAACCTTGGGCTTTCAGCATTTGGAATGTTAGCATTTGGCCAATACTAGGCCAAATGCTGAATCAAACACCTCGGCATTTTGGGAAGGGGCTTTCAAGACCCAAAGCCCCTTCCCAAAGCTGAACCAATCACCCCCTTCGTCATTCATCAATCTCTGCTGGAGAATCAAAGCCGTATATTTATTCTATCCGACATCCTCATAATGTCGGAATAGATCCTATCACTGCCAATCTCCTTGCCGGCAGCCCCTGTGGCAACCCTGAGGATGTCCTCAATGAAGGCCACGTTGCCCATGATGTTGACATGGGCACCGCTTGCGGCACCTCGGCCCTCGAGCAGGCTTGCCGGGGGCCTGTGCTGGTATTCTCTCACGTACGTGGTGGCTCCGGAGGGGTTGAATCTCGTTTTCCCTCTCCACCCTCTGGCGCACATGAAGCCGGAGCTAAGGACGGGCATGCTCTCGTCGCCATCCACAAAGTAGACTCCGCCTTTCAAGCAGCTGTCCTCATATCCCTCAGCCGTGCTGTCTATGCGGAAGGGAATGCTCTTGCATTTGGCTGTGGTTGCCATCTTGTAGATATATGATCTTTCAGTGGGAATTCCGACTTCGTATGAGCAATATATTTCCATGACAGGAGCATCCGGCAACCTGAAATACTTTACACTTCAAGCAGGAGAACCCTAAAGATGATAGAATGTCAAATTATTGATACATACCGCATTTCAAGCGGATTCAACCAGTACTTGTAGTGGTCGTCAAGATTATCGGCTTATCCCATGAGAGAAGTGAGCCTCGGCACGCTGCATCATCTTGGGGGCCACAAAACGTAGCTGATCGAGGAGAGTTCGAGAAGTGCACACTTTATTGTCTGCAACATCTTGAATGCTCTCTCTGCTGAGTTCGTCATACACGGTCCAAACCTCTCGACACGTCGAGTTAGATATGGTCGAGAGGCTTCAAAGTAAAAGCTCCTGCATAGCGTCTTTAGAAGAACATTAGCTACGCACAGTATATACTGGCAATGAGACAAGACTAGCCCCCGCTAGGAATAAGTAAAACTAATGATAAACCAATCCTAGAGGACATTTTAGCCTGCAAATCAAGGAGACATCCTCTAATACACTATATACTGAAGTTTCTCTGAGCATTAGATAAGGAGAGTTCGGAACTTTGTTATGGCACAACATCTTTCGAGATGGCAGAAATAAAAAAAAACATAATGTATGGAGACCTCTGGCTGGAAAATCATAAAACCGAAAATCCAGAACACATGAGACTTGAAATCCAGGAAAACAGTTGTACCTTAATATCAACACTTGGGAGCTGCAAAGATGGTAAATACGATGCCTCTTTGCCGAAAGAAATTATTCTTCCGTACTTTGCAGGCTCTTTCATGACGCTGAAAGTTCTCTTTACGTCGGTGTGGTTTGAGTTCATGTTATTTCCAGATGATTGCAGGGTTCTTCTCTTCGCCAGACTGCAACTGCGCCCTTCTTCTGGAGACCAATTTAAGTCGCCCCAAATGGTCTGTCCTCCTTTAGGGACTAACGAGATAATTGAATCCCATGTCCCGGCTATACGCATAGCATGTTCCAGAGTCTGAAGCCCAAGAATTTCAGAATCCGGAACCCCAGGATTCATTGCTCTGCAAAGGCATAAAGCAGAACGATCATGTTAACAACTTCATAGCAATCATTTACTGCCAAAACCAAATTGATGTTCATTAGATTTTGTCCAACTATTAGCAACCATCCCAATTAGTTCACAGTCATTCATGAATTTATATAAGGCGAGATTTTAATCTGAAGCTAGTAAATGATGGTATTTACCTTAATGAGATTAGGTTTTCCATAGCAATATGTTGTTTGATGCAAGTAAAAGCTAACCTGATGATGGCAATGTCTTTGCCCTCGGAGGAGATTAAGTTGCTAACTGCCTTTGGAACGCCGAGAAATGGTGGACCGATATTCATAATTGCTTTAATATGCTTGGCACACCAACCGGGTCCACCATTGCCTCCCAAAGGAGGAGGCACTTCGATCCATTTTAGAAAGTGAAGAAAATAGACTACTCCCATTGAGTGAGGAACCACTACCACTTTCTTGCACCCATTGGTCAGATACATGAGCTCGATTGTACTCTTTAATATGCTGAGAGCTTGATCTCTAATCTGCACAAGATCCAGTTAGGTACCTTCGAATCTGCAGGACTTCCAATAACTTCTTGTTCTACACTTTGCTAAGTAAAACAACGGCTCAGTGCTTCTCAAATCGGACAATGGGAGATGCAGACAACTATCTTTTGGCTCTTGATCGATGGACATGTGCTTGAAACCAAAGAGATCTAATAAGTAATTATACTGCACCAAACCAAAGTAGATTGATAAGTCTTTCTTCCATGAATCAGCTCCAGTCAAATTTTAGGGAGAAGGGTTCTAACTGCAATCGATCAGTCCCAATTCTTATGCTCTATTAATTAAAGACATTATGTGGCATTAGCGACGACTGATGAGCAAGGCCCAAACTATATCACGTGTGGATGGTTTTTCCGGGCAATGCAGGACTATAAGATGACGATACAACGATTCGAGATGATTCTACTCCTGAATCCCATGGAAATAGTGAGATTATAATTTATACTTGATAAACAAAGCAGAGTGGACTACCTCTGCATTCTGGAATGATTATCTCCAGTCATAAGCAGCCATATGCAGATTCTTCTCCACATAACCGATTTTAGCCAAATTCTGAATGAGGACAGCCCACACAAAATACCCAGGTGCGAAATAGTCCACTGCAACCATCCCCGGAACGGCCGCACCCGAATCCCGGGGGGGTCGAGTCCAGTCTCATTGTCCAGTGAGAGGTGCTCCAGCCAACAAAGTGGCCTGCATGAGTCATGGTCACTCATGTAAGTTCACAATCCATCCAAACTTACAGATTGCGTAAAACTTCAGGTCTTGTGGTATGTAACTGAGCCAGAGTTAATTGAGTTTGGCAATGAGCACAAGCATACACCGAGATATAAACCAATATATTAAAACCGAAGCACAGAAACGGAAAACCCAATTACCTATGAATCAAACACATGTTTTCTGAATATGACAGTACTTTGACACATTATTGAATTCACTCTAATAGGTGCCTTGACCATAAAAAGAAACACATTTCATCCCATTAATTACTACCAGATGCATTAAAGCATGATTATAACATGGTAACGCTAATTGCGGTTTGCCTCGATCACCAACCTTTTGAGGATTTCGGTGAAGCTGCCTCCCCAGAGGCGCTTCCGGAATAGGCCCTCACTGCGGGGCTTACCTTCCCAGAGCTCGAGCCCGCCGGTTGAGATGCCAGGGACAAGAACCACCGGATGGAGGGCGTTCACGCCCTCTTGGCTGAGCCGTGCCCCAGCCAATTCGGGCGGCTGAAACCCGGGCAATGCAGCCGGCAACCAGTGGTACAGGAACAACAGGAGCCACCAGACACTGCACAAACACCCGATTATCCAACAACTCGAATCAATGCACCACCGTTCTTTAATCTTCCTCTTTCCCTTCTTCTTCTTCTTCTTATTCCCATCCTCATCATCACCACCACCACCACCACCATCCTTTTGGACCACAATCTCAACCACGGAAGCGATTCTCTCTTTCTGCTGCTGCTGCTTCTTCTCAGCGTTCTTGATGGGCTCAAACGACTGGAACTTCACTGGCTCCACGTAACAGAGTTTCCTGAGCCGAAGAACCGAACCCATATCGGGGGCTCTGAAAAAAAAGTCGCTTCGTTTGGCAAGAAGAAAAAGATCAAGAACAGAGCATTGTGGGATAGCCGGGTACAGAGAGAAGCAGAGCAAAAGAGATGGTAAGAGGGTGATGGGCTTATATGGGCATTGCCAAAAGGCGAAGAAAGACCACGTGGTGAAGGAGGGGGTGACATGGGCTCTCTGCGAGTGCGCAAGAAGACATATACGTGACGACCAGAGAAGAACGAGATTGAGAGAGAGTCAAAATCAGAGCTTCAGCTCTGTGTCTACTCTCATCATGCAAAGGTTGCAAGAAACATTTGGTGGTGGCGGAGACAAATGTTGGGAGGCGAAACCGAGAGTCAGTGTGCTGTTCCTGAACTATCGGGACACGTGCTTTCATGGCTTTGTTATACGTATTCTGTATAGTTGCGTTAATATGGATTATGAAATAACTAAACAGAATTTCATCATAATAAATCCTACATCTTGACTATGGGATTTTCATACTATTTATATAAACATTCGATAAAAAAAGAACTGAATAAAGTCACATTTCTCTGGTCTCTGCTCGAATTTTGTGTTTGTTTTTTAATTCGCATGCGATTGCCCGCTTCTCCGCTCTGTCCCAACCCATGTACAAGATGTGTGATTTATTGCTTATGAGTAATGTTAGATATATCAAGACTCGTGCAAATCAAAGACCGACTCGCTCATAACTAACATGGGCTCGGTTTTAACCATATTTATGTGCTTTGAAAATTTCGCCACGATCACTTACTTGATTGGTGCTTCTATACGAACCAAAAGGGGAAAAGAAAAGAATAAGCGGCTCTTCCTTGAAAACTTCTATGGCTATCTCTTGGGTGGACGTCTCTCAAATTGTTTTTCACAATATCACGAGTTGGATTCACTTCAAGAATGAATCTCTAAACGGCTCATGTTGCGTAGCATAATTGCAACATATATGGTGTGAAGAGATTTCGTAGCAATTAAAATCTTGATGTGTTATGATGACAAACTTACCAACCTTGAATCGCTAGATCACCATGGAGAAGCTATAGCTTAATTAACACATTCCTTGTCAAGAATGAGACTCTCGTGGAAACATCATTGCCGCTTCCCGACTTTCATTTTATAAAAGAACATTGCATCAATAAACTAAAAGCATTGAGTTATCGATCAAGGAAGAAAAATCTCAAGATATCAATCAAAATCACAAGTTGTTTCTTGGATATATTAGAATCAAGGATTGATAACTCTTGCAATATAATGATCTCTTCTTATTTATTGTTATTATATTATTTCCTTACGAAGTGTAACATCTGTAATATTTTTACACGATGAAAATCATCTCGATAATTGTACGTTGAGATTAAGAATTAAATGCGTTTATTCTTTTACGGTACCAAAGTAGAAAATTCCGAGTTTAAATCTTACTGGGGCTTATTTGTCTCTAAAATGAAATATTTCAATAGTGATCTTATAAAATCTCGTATGAGCATCCACAGAGTCCAAACGCGATTTAGTAAAACAAAAACTCCAGGTGATTTTCAGAATGTGCCATTCCACTCGCATCATATAAATTACCAAGAAAAAGCAAAAGGCGAATGGAAAAGAGAGAAGCAAAAGGATAGCATAATCTTTCCTGACATGGAATAATTTACTCGAAACATTGCCCTCTGTCTAGTCCCAAGAAAAGCAAAAGTACTGTGAATTTTGGGGACCGTTGGATAATCCAATGCGCTTGAAGGAAAACCTTTCAGACACCCCCGCAATAATGTCCCCCCTGACGATGGACTCGAGGACCATCGATTGACGCGATAGGTCAATAAGGTTACGTGCGGCCACTGCAACCCCCGATCGCAGGACCCTGCACACACTGCGAGAAAAAGCACACGTGCCCAGATTTCTTTGAGATCTTCTCCTTTTTCCGTACACGCGCCCCTTTCAAAGTGGGAAGCAATGAAGCATTGCCAAGAAGGAAAGGATCGAAGTGCTGGTCTACATCATCCGCAGGGGCGAGAACAGGAAGCGCGTGCAATGGCGGAGACGGGGCTTGGCATTGATCGCGCTCTCTCGCCCTGGCTTCTGGTGCCCTTCCCCTCTCTCAATCTCCGCTGCTCTCTGCTGATTTTGCTGCGTAGAGAGAGAGAGAAGGAAGGGAACAAGGAGCAAACATTACGCAGGGACCGAGCGGCGGCAGCAGCGGAGGTTTTGCTGAGAATGTTGATGGCCGCGGGAGAAGAGAGGAGAGAGGGGAGCGAGCTTCAAAATTGCCAGGTTTCCACACGCGAGCCCTTGAATCGCCCAAATACAAAGCCGCCCAAAACTTCTTGATCCAATGTATAATTTGATCCCTCGATTTTTAATTTATTCAATATAATCTATCAACTTTTAACTCAATATTCAATGTGATTCATAAACTTAAGACTATATTTAATATTTTCTTATAGTTCAAGAATTACGTTAAATATATATCAAAATTTTATGTATCATATTAAATAAATTAAAAGTTTGGAGATCACATTAAATATTAATCTAAAGTTCAGGAATTACATTTTACATTACATATTGAGCTAAAAGTTCATAGATTACGTTAAATAAATTAAAAATTTGGTAGGAGTCGCTATCACAGCCAGCCAACGAAGGGCAGGAAATTACTGAGAGAGAGAGATTGAGGTCACGCCATGTGATTGTGATTGGTTCGTCCTTGTTCAACCACTGACCTATTTCCATGTTCGCGCTCACGTGGGCTACGACGATGCATGCTGGAATACACAAACTTAAACTCTGTATTAAATATTTACATAAACTTCGGACTCTGAAAACATAAAAAAAAAAATATCTATAGATAAATATAAAATGCGAGGGTCAAAATCCGATTTGATTTGATGACACTTGGTCGTCCGTAAGATTGACATGTTGCCAGTTTAATTTTTTTTTCCGTACTACTCAATTACGAGAAAAAGGCACATAATATTGCGTGAATCTTTCGAAATATATCTCCTCCTAAGTATAAGAGGAATATCATGGCATATCATGAATAAGCACCGATACTTTCAGTTATTATTTTGTTGTAGAAATAAAGTACTAATTTCAGTGGAGATAAGAGCTACGTGAACTGGAGACCGACAACGATCACGAGCAGCGATTTCACCATTGTCCCTTTCCCTCTAACCTACGTAATTACACGTTGGCATGCACAATGGACATTCCAAAAGTTCCGATTTGGTACATTTCACATACCCTAATTACGTCACTTCTAACCTCAAAAAGAGTAAAAAAAATAAAAAAGAAAAACACCCCCCCCCCAACTATCGGAGCGGACCACTCAAGACACATGTCCCAATAACGCGACGAGCAGCATCCCGGCGAAAAAAAAATCATCCCAACTCATTCATCGAATCAAATCGGCTAATCATCTCGTCACGATGGAAATTCATATCGGCGTTTAAGCAAATCAGATCGATCGATTCGATTCTTTTTATTCGCTTCTCGGATCGGCATATTGAATTTCCGTCGAATCGACAGTTATATTAAGCCGGAACATTTCGACGGCATCGGTCCACACAACGGACCCGGCCCAAAACAATTAACAAAGCTCTTTAATCTAATCAGCAGTACAAATCGCAATCAGGGTGGATCCGTCGAATGCTACTGCAATTTACGCACGTTCGAGGGTGCACCAAAAGCCACAAAAAAAAAAAAGCAAAAAAGCCGGCAAAGAAAAAAAGGGAAAATAAAAAAAAAAAAAAAAAAAAAAAAATGGGTCAGGCCGAGCAAAGCAGTGCAATTTCACCACCATCCCCTCGCGTCCACCGGCATTTCATAAATACCCGCTCCCTTCACCTCCTCCTCCTCCCCCTCCCTCCCATCTCTCGCTCCAGAGCAAAGACGACGAGCACGCGCGAAGCTGCCCCCGTCCCGTCCATCTGAGTTCCCGCCCATTGCCGTACGGAGGGTCCGGCGAATCTCCCAGAAGCGCCAGGCCGTCGAGAGGGCGATTCGATCCGATCCGATCGGTGGAACTCCATGGCGAGCGGCGTCGCGAGGGTAGATCTGGACGGGCGCCCCATCGTGCCGATGACGATATGCATGATCGGCGCGGGGGGGTTCATCGGCTCCCACCTCTGCGAGGCGCTCATGGCGGAGACGCCGCACCGGGTGCTGGCGCTCGACGTCTACAGCGACAAGATCCGGCACCTCCTGGAGCCCGCCGCCGCCCTCCCCTGGGCCCACCGCATCCAGTTCCACCGCCTCAACATCAAGCACGACTCCCGCCTCGAGGGCCTCATCAAGATGTCGGATCTGGTGAGCTTTTCCCCACCCCTCTCTGCTTCCAGAATTCCTCCGTCGCTCTGTTCCGTGTGCTGCGTTGGTTCGTTATTTCCGTGCGTTGGCCCGCGCAATCGGTTCGATGTGCTTCTTGGATTTACGGCCCGAATTGGCCGTTCGTCCGCTTCCTCGTTGCTGCATTGCCGCGTACGAATGCGTTGCGCTCGGTGGATTTTTGCTGCTTGCTCGCGCTTTAAGATTTGTCGTCCGGCCTTAGTTGTTCGGGGTTCTCGAGTTGGATTCGATCATCGAGTCGATTGACGTGCTGACGTTGCGCCTGGTTTCGTGTTCTCGTCGCGCAGACTATCAATCTGGCGGCGATCTGCACTCCCGCGGATTACAACACTCGCCCTCTCGACACCATATACAGCAATTTCATCGACGCCCTCCCCGTGGTACTGGATTTTTGTTTCTCCACGGCTCTCGTGCCTTTCTGTTGATATCAGTCAAATTCCAATCGATTGGATCTCGATGACCCCGCGATAGCAACTCTGCTAGTGACGGGGGCTTCTCATGCACGTGTTGGATTGATGTTGATGGTTTCGGTGTCGTTAGGTGAAGTACTGCTCGGAAAATGGCAAGCGTCTCATTCACTTCTCCACGTGTGAGGTGTATGGGAAGACCGTCGGAAGCTTTCTCCCGAAGGATAGCCCTCTCCGCCAGGTAAAACTCGTCTTTCGTTGTCTCTGGCTCTCGCTTCTTCCCTATTCGCAATTGGTCGATGTTGACATCTGATGCAGATTTTGTCACAGACGATGTCTCGTCTTGTGTTGTTTGACCGTGCACTTGGCTGCACTTGAACTAGTTTTGATCTGGAATCTCCTTTCTCGAGATGATTCTAGATCACCGCGATGTAAGATATGAAATTACGTTTGCATAACTACAGAAATGGTTTATCGGGTCCACGAAGCAGTGTTGCATGTCGCACAATAAATTAAGAGGGGCCTTTGGGGTCTGTGCAGTCGTTTGTGCTAGTGCGTTGGGATATATTGGCCGTTTCATATGTCCACCTTAACATAGCTGGCAGCTGCATTAGGTACACTGTGAATGTGATTTGGAGTGATATATCAAAGTCAGCTTTTTGTATATTGGTTATGGTTTAGTAACATGAAAAAGTGTATTCAGCATCTGGCTAGGCAGACAGAAGTTTTTCTGTTCTTACCTGTATTAAACGATGACACAAATGGACTGCTTGCTTTGATTAAAGAGATATGTCTTCATTGATGTCTTGAGGTTCGTCCATCTTCAATATTACAGTTGATTTGATTGGTTCTTTGAATATGCTGTTAGCCGATGACGAGGCTTCCCCCATAATTAAGGGGGAACTCTTATATTGCGGTTGCTGACTTACCTGGGTACTTCTAAGTGCAGCAATTAAAATTTCACGTGGCATTGAATGATCATATTTATATATATCTCTTGAGATTTGAGACGATCGAGATTAAAATAAAGTGAAATCCCGAATGCCGAAATCTAATTTTTAAGCAAAAAGCCAAGGTCTATTTGGATTGACTTTTATTTTTTACTTTTTGCTCAATTAAAATTTTGTGGGGACACACTTTGACTTTTTCTAAATTCAACATGGTTGAAACTTTCACAAAATAAAAATGTTTACATGTAGATTCGCATAAAGTTCTTTCATCAATATTGACAGAAAAGCAAAAAACTACTTCTTACTTTCATTTTCAACTCGAACAATTAGGCCTTAGAAATTAACATCATTCCAACATGATTAGTTTAAGAATTGGGTAGGAAGCCTGTCTGTTTATATTTGCTAAATTGACATCGCTGATTGCTCGGGTTTCTCTGGCTGCTTAATGCAGATGTTATACGCAGTGTGTGTATGATGGCTAAGTCATGGTTGAGCATTTGCACCAGAAATACGTACACTCGCGGCTCCTTCTAGTCTTAGATGTTTGCTCACGATAACAACATTGACTACTTTGAAGTTTTCTGATGTGTCTTCTGTCTGTGTTGACTTGCGCTGCTTGAGTTTAACATTTCCAAGTGCTTTGGTTTGTCAGGACCCTGCATATTACATGCTTTCAGAAGATGCCTCCCCTTGCATATTTGGTTCAATTGAAAAGCAGAGGTGGTCATATGCATGCGCAAAGCAACTGATTGAAAGGCTGATATATGGTGATCTGTGTTCATTGTGATCGCTGGTTACTTCAACTTTGGTTCTTAATGCAGTTTCTCTAACTCTTTTCCTCTTGCTTTTCACAGCTGAGGGTGCAGAAAATGGTCTCGAGTTTACTATAGTCAGACCATTTAACTGGATTGGACCTAGAATGGACTTCATTCCTGGCATCGATGGTCCAAGTGAGGGTGTTCCCAGGGTTCTTGCATGCTTTAGTAATGTGAGAATGTTTAATGGAGTGAATTGTTTCATGATTTTTTTTTCTCTTTCCACAATCGTCATCTGTCCTTGCTTTGACCTATTTCAGGCTCTGCTTCGCCGTCAGCAACTTAAGCTTGTCGATGGTGGTCAGTCCCAGAGAACATTCATTTTCATCAAGGATGCTATTGAAGCTGTTCTTTTGATGATTGTGAGTTAAATTCAATTTGTCGACTGCATTTTTTCTGTTGGGCATTCGTGTGTGACTGGAGATGGTGATTTTTTTTTCTCAGGAAAATCCAGCGAGAGCCAATGGCCACATTTTCAATGTTGGCAACCCCAACAACGAAGTCACAGTTAGGCAGCTGGCTGAGATGATGACTCAGGTAAACTGTCATGGTTTGCTTTGTAGTTTGTTGTCTTTAGATAGAAATACAAGCCAATGCTTTTGCATCTGTCGCACCCATATCCAAGAATTGTCCACTCTTCCACGCTTCCAGGTTTACTCTAAGGTTAGTGACGAGCCACCTCTGGAAGTACCGACAATTGATGTCAGCTCAAAGGAGTTTTATGGAGAGGGATACGATGATAGTGATAAGAGAATCCCGGACATGACCATCATCAATAGGCAACTAGGTAATTTGGCCCAACGTGTTAACCTCTCCTAGATGATCCAACTGAGCAATTGCTTTTAGCTTGCGAGTGTTCTGACATTCTATGACATGTACTCGTGCTAGGTTGGAATCCCAAGACATCACTATGGGACTTGCTCGAATCGACCCTCACCTATCAACACAGGACGTATGCTGAGGCTATCAAGAAGGCCATGTCAAAACCCGTTGCCACAAGCTGAGCTACAAGATCTACTTAGCGAAAAGAAAAGGCCGAGTGATCAGATTTTCTGGCTCGGTGTTGGTTTACACCAGAGAGTGCCTCTGTTACAGGTCCTATGATTCTTTGATGGAGATTAAACATATTTAAATAGACGATACTCTTTATACATTAAGATACTTTTTGGCCTTTGTGGTGTCGGTAGTCGTAGTCCATGGATCGTCGGGATATGATATTCTGGTCATAACTTAGATCCTTTTAGGGATTTTTTCCTTCTGTAATTCAGTAATAGAGTTTTCAGCTACGCACCACACAAAGACCGAGCGTTTTGGGTCTTCCTGTTCCAGGGGATTGGTCGCAATTCCTATTTATCTTCAAAAGCTTGTTGTACACCGTCACTCCTAACCCTTTAATTTTTTTTTTGTGATTTTTTATTGGTATTTATAACTCAGCCTGTGAGCCTCTTTAATATTCGAAATTGCAATAAACTGTTTTGATAACATGCTTGTTCTCCAAATTATAGTTAAACTAAGGTTATTGTGTCTTATCTTTAATGTAGATTAATGAATGATATTTCAATTTGGCCATACAGATGACCTTCAAAAGTTAAATCGATTTTCCATATGAAAAATGCGAAAAAAATGATTTAGAAAACAGTCTCATTGAATACTCGCTTGTATCACTTATAAAAATAAATAAATGAAAAGAAATTTTATCGTTTACGAAAATGTTTAGACATAAATTGATATTAAAAATATTTTATATTTTTGCAAAACAAACGTCTCCTTCTTGCGGTAATGTATGATTTTTGCCAATGGATATGGACGACCTAAAAAAGATTGTCCCATCCGAGCCATTTCTTCTATTTATACACACGTACGTTAAAGCCAGTACGAAGATTTTCGTCGTGGTTCTTCTTGGCCAGTAGAAATTCTATATCATCGGGACCGCTAAGAGGCTGGGGGGCCGACGATATTTCAACAGTAAGCAAAATTAAAATAATCAAAATCAAAGCCCATAAAGCATTCTGACCGAACACTAATGATTCTTAATTCTTAAAAGACCATTTGACGTAGCATTCAAGCTTTGCTTACGGTTATAGCTTCTCGTCCAACTGTCGAGCACCATCGGCATTTGAACAAGTCATTGATGGTATCGCGTCATCGGTCTTTACTTTCTTTTCGGTTCGTTCTAGGAGGCATTATTCCTACGTTGGTCAGTCAAAACTCAAAAGCCATCATTAAGTCCGCTGTTTGTCCATTTTCAGACAAAATCGAACCAAAAGAAGGGTCCAATCCCGTGTCCGGAATACTACTTGATAATATTTAGGACATGATAGTAAAAGACTATTGGTAAATAAAATATTCGACGATGGACAAACTATTTAACTGGTTACATGTCGATATATTATTCATTTACATTTAGATTTAACGATATTTAGTTCAATAAGTTACTAGTTTTCGGTTGAGGTTTGATTAGTTTATTACATATATGAAAATATTGTACATATTTAAAAATCTTTCGAGCTTAGATTTTCTTTTTTGATCGGCTATCAGCTCATATTCAAATTCAAATTGTACTAATGTTTACTAGAGCAGCACGCTGCCAACTCAAGTACCTACTTTACTAGTAGCTATCGAACTTTTTTACTCGATCAATAAAAATGCGTGTGTAAAATTTGATGGGTTAATACCACGAAAAACCCTAAACTGGTACACTTGTGACAGATTTACCCCAAACTATTTTTTTGACCATAAAAAACCCAAAACTGGTACATCTGTGACAATTTTACCCCAAACTATTTTTTTGACCATCAAAAACCCCAAACTGGTACACCTGTGACAATTTTACCCCGAACTAATTTTTTAATATTATTTTTTTTTCGAATTTTTTTAGTTTTTCTTTGGGTTAATACCACGAAAAACCCTGAACTGGTACACTTGTGACAGATTTACCCCAAACTATTTTTTTGACCATAAAAAACCCCAAACTGGTACATTTGTGACAATTTTACCCCGAACTATTTTTTTGACCACCAAAAATTCCAAACTGGTACACCTGTGACAATTTTACCCTGAACTATTTTTTTGACCACCAAAAACCCCAAACTGGTACACTTGTGACAATTTTACCCCGAACTAATTTTTTTAATATTATTTTTTTATTTTTTGAATTTTTTTAGTTTTTCTTTTCTTTTCTTTTTCCTTTCCTTTTCTTTTTTTTTCCTTCATCTTCATTGGACCAACAATGGATTGTTATATTGTAATTGATACCATAATAACGTGACACGTAACATAAATGCTACATTTTGACCCAAAAAAAAAACATAAACGCTAAATGAAAGACTTTCTTTTATATGCATGAATTTTCATGCCAACCACTTTTTTCTACATTTAAATGTCTCGCGAAAAAGGCATTATATTGTTGTCGTGTCTTTCTTATTTTTGGGTGCAAGTGGATAGGCAAACTGATGGGGTCCAACGTAGGCTTGTTACCTAAGCTTGGAGTACAGCTAATCAACAATTTCTATACTTCCTGCTTGCCAATTTAATTTAACAGATTAATTTACAAAATTAGTATATTTTATATATAAGATGAGAGATATTATATGTGCATGGCGATTCATAAATCAATATGATCACTTGAAATATATAATAAATGAAACGCGAGACATTTAAATGTAGAAAAAAGTGGTTGGCATGAAAATTCATGCATATAAAAGAAAGTCTTTCATTTAGCATTTATGTTTTTTTTTTGGGTCAAAATGTAGCATTTATGTTACGTGTCACGTTTTTGTGGTATCAATTACAATATAACAATCCATTGCTGGTCCAATGAAGATGAAGGAAAAAAAAAAGGAAAGGAAAAAGAGAAGAAAAGAAAAACTAAAAAAATTCAAAAAAAATAATATTAAAAAATTAGTTCGGGGTAAAATTGTCACAGGTGTACCAGTTTGGGGTTTTTGGTGGTCAAAAAAATAGTTTGGGGTAAAATTGTCACAGATGTACCAGTTTTGGGTTTTTTATGGTCAAAAAAATAGTTTGGGGTAAATCTGTCACAAGTGTACCAGTTTAGGGTTTTTCGTGGTATTAACCCTTTTTCTTTTCTTCTCTTTTTCCTTTCCTTTTTTTTTCCTTCATCTTCATTGGACCAACAATGGATTGTTATATTGTAATTGATACCACAAAAACGTGACACGTAACATAAATGCTACATTTTGACCAAAAAAAAAAACATAAATGCTAAATGAAAGACTTTCTTTTATATGCATGAATTTTCATGCCAACCACTTTTTTCTACATTTAAATGTCTCGCGTTTCATTTATTATATATTTCAAGTGATCATATTGATTTATGAATCGCCATGCACATATAATATCTCTCATCTTATATATAAAATATACTAATTTTGTAAATTAATCTGTTAAATTAAATTGGCAAGCAGGAAGTATAGAAATTGTTGATTAGCTGTACTCCAAGCTTAGGTAACAAGCCTACGTTGGACCCCATCAGTTTGCCTATCCACTTGCACCCAAAAATAAGAAAGACACGACAACAATATAATGCCTTTTTCGCGAGACATTTAAATGTAGAAAAAAGTGGTTGGCATGAAAATTCATGCATATAAAAGAAAGTCTTTCATTTAGCGTTTATGTTTTTTTTTTGGGTCAAAATGTAGCATTTATGTTACGTGTCACGTTATTATGGTATCAATTACAATATAACAATCCATTGTTGGTCCAATGAAGATGAAGGAAAAAAAAAGAAAAGGAAAGGAAAAAGAAAAGAAAAGAAAAACTAAAAAAATTCAAAAAATAAAAAAATAATATTAAAAAAATTAGTTCGGGGTAAAATTGTCACAAGTGTACCAGTTTGGGGTTTTTGGTGGTCAAAAAAATAGTTCAGGGTAAAATTGTCACAGGTGTACCAGTTTGGGATTTTTGGTGGTCAAAAAAATAGTTCGGGGTAAAATTGTCACAAATGTACCAGTTTGGGGTTTTTTATGGTCAAAAAAATAGTTTGGGGTAAATCTGTCACAAGTGTACCAGTTCAGAGTTTTTCGTGGTATTAACCCAAATTTGATTAGGAAAAATGTTTTTTTTAAATGATTGGTTTCTCGTGAAACAAAAGGGAGGGAAGCGAAAGCGCGAAGCTCAATAATTTTTTTAAACAATTCGATTTTGGTTTTCGCAAGCCTTCCTTCCGACCGGTCATCATTCGACCTCGGATCCACGCGTCATTGATGATTGCACCCAACCTGCTCGACAAAAAGCGTGAGACAAACCATCATTTTACAGCCTCCTCTCTCTCTCTCTCTTTCTCCCCCAATCTCCGGCCGGCTTCCAGCACCACCACCACCACCACCGTCAGCCGACGACCCACCACTGTGGTCGCAACCTTTTTAAAGTAATTTCCTTTGTTGTCTTCTCAATTACTTCGTTCCCCCCGACCCACAACCCCAGAAACAGAGAATCTGCTTTACTCATTTTCACGTCCGCTTTTCTTCTTTGCCTTTTTTAAGCGTTTGAGTAACTCCGCCGGTTCGGTCGTCTTGTGATCCGTGCTCGCTCGCTCGCTCGCTCACGCACGCACGCACAGGGAGAACACCCAAGAATCGACGAGCGTGTTAGTATAATATCCGAAGAAGGGTCCATGCTGGTTGGTGGTGGGACGTGGGGTTTTCCTTTCCTGAGTTGTAAAGACCCACTCTTGTTTTGGTTGCCCTCCTGACGACCACAATTGACGCGGTGAGAGAGAGAGAGAGACAGAGAGAGAGAGAGAAAGGGATAGGCGCTTGTGTGGTACGTCTGTTAGCTTGCTACGTTGAGAGTGAAGCAATAATTTCAGCTCTCTCTCGTGGAAGCTGAGGTGGGTTTGACTCGTTATTGGACTAGGAAGAAGAGGGGTGTTCGTGGGTTCCTCTCATGCTTGGTGATGGCTCCTGCAGGCAAGGTCTATGGGTTCCATCGGGAAGGCAATCACTGGTACTCTCTCTCTCTCTCTCTCTCTCTCTCTCTCTCTCTCGTGCTCGTGCTTGTTCTTGGTTTATTTTCGATCATGGAGGAAATTGTATGAATTTGATTCCTGGGTTTTATAAATTGCTTCGATAGTTTGAGGATTTTGAACCTGTGTCAGTTCCTTCTGTTCTCTGCTTGGATAATTCGTATCGTCCTATTGCGATCGCCTGTTGATCTCACAAATTGTGTCCAATATGTTTTGGTTCTGTTCCTCTGGTTGTCTGGAAATTTCGAAGACGAAGATTGCTTTTGTTATTCTGGGTGTTACTTTAGGTTGTGCAGTATTCAACATCGGTTGTTTCATGGTTATGGCAGGTTTTGCACTGCCGCTTTGCCGAGTGACATCACAATCATTGTGGAAAGCATCAACTTTCATCTTCACAAGGTATGCCCCCAACCTTTTCCAAATGCTCCTTTTGTTGCCCTTTTGATTTGCCATGATATATTATCTCTTGAAAGGAAATTTTTTCATGATTTTGACTTGCTACAAGGTTACTATCGCAAACTCGTAGTTAATGTTCAAATAGTGGCATCACCTGGTGTTCAATAACTAGGATGATTTTCATTATATGCTAGGAGTAGAGCTGAGTGAAAGCCTCAATTAGCTAATACTAAGTCCATGCGGCACAACCGAAAGACTTTCTGTTTTTAACCTAACAGAAAAATCTGGGTTTGACTTTCCAGTTCCCTCTCGTGTCAAAATGCGGGAAGATAGCAGATAAATGTGAAGAATCTTCGAGCAGCGAAGACAGGATTTTCACATTAGAGCTGGACAATTTTCCTGGTGGCCCCGATTCTTTTCTTGTCGCTGCCAAGTTTTGTTACGGTGGTCGTGTGGAATTAACTCCTAGGAACATTGCGGCAGTCTACTGTGCAGCAGACTTTCTTGAAATGACAGATGCATATGGAGAAGGTAACTTGCTTTCCAAGTCAGAAAGTTATTTACACAAGAATGTGCTTCGTAACTGGAAGGATTGTATACTGGCTCTCCAAAGTTCCGAAGCTGTCATAACTTATGCCGAAAAACTACAGATACTTAGCAAATGCTTGAATACACTGTCCACGATGGTTTGTACCGACCCAAGCTTGTTTGGATGGCCCATGATGATGTATGGAAGCTTACAAAGCCCCGGTGGCAGCATTTTATGGAATGGGATAAACACAGGAGCGAGAATTCGAAGTTCAGAATCTGACTGGTGGTTTGAAGACATATCATATCTAAGTGTGGGGGTGTTTGAGAGGCTTATCAGGACAATGGAATCAAGAGGTGTTAGGTCCGAGAATCTTGCTGGTGCTATTATGCACTATGCTAGAAAATACCTGCCTGGTCTGGGCAGATGGCAAGGAGCGCAAAGTGGCAAAACCAGAACAGTTGCTAGTTTTAGCTTGACACCTGTCGCTGTCGATCAAAGGGTTCTACTTGTAAGCATTGTTAATCTTCTCCCTGAAAAGAAGGGGAGATCTTTTTGTCGCTTCTTATTGGGGCTCCTTCGGGTTGCGTTCATCTTGGATGTCAATCATACGTGCAGGGATGCATTGGAGAGGAGAATAGGGGTGCAATTGGAGTTGGCTACCCTAGACAGTCTTCTGATACCTACATACTCGGATTCCGACACTTTGTATGATACTGACTGTATTGAGCGGATTGTCCATTATTTTGTTTCTCTTGAATCGAAGGCCTCATCATTTTCTCCTGCATCATTTGAGCTGGAAACATCTCCCTCTGCAGGACCTTCAACCAAAGTTGCAAAGTTGATAGATGCTTATATTGCTGAAGTAGCTTCTGATGTAAATCTGAAGCCTCATAAAATTTGTTCTATTTCTGAAGCTCTTCCCGACACTTCAAGAGTTTTGCATGATGGACTATATAGAGCTGTGGATATCTATCTCAAGGTATAAATTCTACATCAATTACTATAGTAAGGAGATGTCTTTGGTTGCTTTGGATGCTTATGATGACCAATATCAATGTGCAGGCACATCCGTGGCTCTCAGACAAGGACAAGGAAGAACTTTGCAACATCATTGATTACCAGAGACTGTCCATTGATGCGTGTGCCCATGCTTCCCAAAATGAAAGGTTGCCACTGAGAGTCGTTCTACAAGTTTTGTTCTTTGAACAGATGCAACTGCGAACAGCTTTGGCTGGTTGCCTTAATGTCTTAGATACTGAAAGTGCAGCAGCGGGTCCGGTGTCTGCTCCGACCAACATGGCAGGACAAATTGTGCAGAGAGATGGATGGGTGGCAGTAGTGCGCGAGAACCAGGTCCTTAAAGTTGATATGGAGAAAATGAGGTCTAGGGTGGGGGAACTCGAAGAAGAATTCAGTAAGATAAAACAAGAGATGAGAAGGGTGGCCAAATCACATAGCTCTCTCAGTTCACCTCGCTTGGTTGCCAAGAAAATCGGATGCAAGCTTCTTCCACGACCTTCGGACGCACAACCAGATCATGCTGAAAGCAGTGGCCCTGCTCCAAGAAAGTCGGTCGAGCATGCACGGCCTTCTCGTCATTATAGACACCGAAAGAGTTTCTCATTAGTCTGAAAATTGATCTGGAAAAGGTTTTGGTCTTTTGAGATATCGGATATCGATATTGATCTAGGAAGACAGTATGAGGAGGAGCCACAGTCAAGATTGGAGGCTTCTGGAGGCTCCTCCGCATACTATCTTTTTCCTTGGCTCGACTTTCTAGTCATTTTTACAGCAATGAATAGAGGATCACACTTAATTTGGTGGATGACCCCCCAATTCCAGCACACATGCAATGCTTATTATCAAAGATGTAGACGCTGGGTGGTCACTGATAAGCTCGATGCAGGTCTCACGATCGAGCATCTGTATATTTTTCATTGTCTGGTCATGGGATAGGTGTATCTCTATGTTGCCGCCTTCTTTTTGTACCTTCTGTAATCATGGTGTTATACATGTACAGTTCATGTGTGGAACTATAGATTGTGAACAGAGCTTCAAGATTGGACAATACACATACAAACTCCCGAATGATGTGCACGCTTCTATCCATCAGATCGTCTTTACAGGGCGAAAAAAGACGGGACCAAATGCATGCCCGCCCATCTCTCTTCATATAGATGTCGAGCAGGCCACTTCGAAGGCCATTGGGTTATGCATTTCAGTCGCTCTTTTGCTCATGAGTCGAAACATACCTTGAAGTGGACTCTCCAGGACGCTGCAAGCCGTATGTGTTCTGTTTTTTCAGTGGATCGGTACGAAAGAAAAGGGTAGATTGCTAGCTCTAGCCTCTAGGCCATGGCAAAAGCATGGCAACTCGACATGTCATGGGTGGGAACTAGTGGAGATGGCGAAACAAGCGCTCGTCTTCTTGATGGATTCGGTTTAGGCATAGAGCAGCACTTTCAAAAGCACGCTCCCTGATATGTCATGAGACCCTTTGACCGTCGAATGGCGATCGGCTCGGCTCGATTCACGATGGACGGGGACTGTTTCCGATTGGTGTGAAAGCCTACATCGTCTTTCTTCTTCTCCTTCTCCTCCATTGGTGCCTACAAAGATGGCGGATTCGTCCCCATTGACCTTTCGCGCCCGATGGAAACTTCGATCCTTCTCGAAAAGCCAATTTCACTAATTTCTCATCGCCTTCTTATTGGGTCCGAAGGGATAATGCCGATAAAGATTTCAATGCTGCATACCAATTTTGACTGTTCAGGACAAAGGAAAGAGACGGCTAATTGAATTCGCGAAGGGCATTAGCGCGCACGCATCTCTTTTCACTAGACACATGGGCCAATCCGGCGTCGTTCTTGCCACTGCCTGCAGGAGAAGCATCGGAAATCCGTACGGAGGTGCGTGTTTCTTTTCTCCAAGGGAAAGGGAGAAGAGAATATGATCGAATCTTAGGCAATTATGAACGTGGCAAGTGCTTTTGTAGGACAACCCCACACCGGAAAAGAAAAGCGACAATAATAATTAGGAAAAAAACTAGGGAATTAAAAAAAATAAAAATATAGAGCTGGCATAGCAGAAGCATTAGGTGGAAAATGAAAGAACGCAAAAAAAAAAAAGAAAAAAAAAGGAAAGACGAGACGACGGTCGTTATTAAAAAAAAGGGAAAATGGGGTCAATAAAATCGGTGAAAATTAAAAAAAAAGGATTTTAAAAGTCGTCTCCTGCACTCCCCCCCTTCGGCCGTTCCAATTTTCCTCAGTCCACCCCTCTCTCTACCTAAGGAAAAAAAAACAAAAAAAAACGAACACGAATTTCAGCTCCCTCTCCATCTCTCTCTCTCTCTCTCTCTCTCTCTCTCTCTCTCTTTCTAGATCAAGCGTCGGCCATCTCGTGGATCTC
This sequence comes from Syzygium jambos, assembly GCA_031216235.1. Classification (NCBI taxonomy): domain Eukaryota; kingdom Viridiplantae; phylum Streptophyta; class Magnoliopsida; order Myrtales; family Myrtaceae; genus Syzygium; species Syzygium jambos. The sequence continues at coordinate 12,017,068 of CM062229.1, read as the reverse complement.
TCCGGGTCAAAGCTGGAATTCCCGCAATGGCGTGCTAAGATCCTGGTTCCGGTGCTCGTCGCCGAGATCTAGGGATCCGCCGCCGGAACGACGAGGAGGAGGAGGAGGAGGAGGAGGAGGAGGAGGGGGATTCATCGGTGCTCGGAGGTTGCTGTGCGCGCGTGTTATGATTTGAAGCAGCTGCCGCTGCTTGTTGGATCTGCGGGAAGGGATGGCGTTATCGGGCATGAGAGGTCTCTCGGTGTTCATCAGCGACATCCGCAATTGCCAGAACAAGGAGCAGGAGCGGCTCCGCGTCGACAAGGAGCTCGGCAACGTTCGCACCCGCTTCAAGAACGAAAAGGTTAGGGTTTCCTCCCTTCCCCTTCCCCTTCCCCACTGACGATGCTGCTAGTGGGTTGGTGCTCGGCGCGCCCGGTCGAATTTCCGCGTCGACGCGGTGGGGGGAAACGAGGGGAATTCTCGGTGTCGCGCGGCGGTTGGGGTTGCCCCCGTGCTTTCGAGAGAGGTTTCGTCGATGCTTGTGTTCGTGTGAGATGTTGTGAGCTGTTAATGCTGCTTAGTCCTTGATCCCGGATGAGCTCAGGCTGTGTAGTTTATTTTGGCTTGGCTGATTGCAAAGGTGATTTCGGATTCCTGGCGGTAAACTATGTGCCGGAAGCTCTGTTTTGATTGCTTGTTCTACTCTTGGGTTAAATTGGGGGAAAGGTGGAGCATGGCTTTTAAACTGGATGCTGGATCGAACCCGATCCATAATGTTGTGATCTCATCCTGTCCTGGCAATTGAATGGTGTTTGTGGCCTGAGGAGCATGGATACCCCAATAGTGCTAGCTCAGCCACGTGGTTACATTTGTACTATATTACCCGAGTACTCCGCTCAAAGAATGCAAATAATGTTGGTATTAGAGTATTAGGTTCTTTAGCTTTTATTTACTCATGCAAAATCAAGTTTCATGTGTTGTTTACGGTACAATCGGCGGCTCTGATTTTGTCAGAAGCTCCTTTGCTGCGAGGCAATGCTGCTTGGGCTTAGCAGATTCCAAAGTCGGCGCAACCAAAAGGTTGTGATGAGTAGCTAAGAATAGCTTGAAACCTGATCAAGGGTGCTCTTGATGAGTATAGATTACTATAGAATGATGAAGTTCAAAAAAATCTAGGAGAAGATACGTTGAAGGTTGAATAATTTTTCAACTATATGAATTCCGTAGAACTAGGGGAACTTAAGGAGCAAATCAGCTGTTCCTTTAGTAGTTCTGACAAAGTAGCTATGGTGTTTATGATTATAAAAAAAAAAAAAGATCATACTTGGGGAGACATCTAGAAGCAAAATTGGAATGGATCAAAATAAGTGGAATCTTAAGCTTTTCTGAGTTTTGATAACTCTGATTTTGGGGTGTATACAGATGGTGGGCACTGATTTTCCCATCATAATTTTCTTTTGTGTGTATACTGAGGGGGACAAAGTCGATGCATTCTTATCTCTGTTTGTTGGTCGTGAGACAGAACTTTAATTATTCTTGCTGTTGCTAAAAGTATTTGGTTAGGATTGGGAGACATTTTGAGCTCTTTTGCTCTTGGAGTGCTGTACAAATCCTAGACAAGTACTTGTGGAGGGCATTTAATTGGGGATCAGTGAAGATTGGGAAATCCATTGCAATGTCCTATACTCAGTTTTCTTCTAAAGATCTCTTACAACACGAAATGTATCATTGCCCTGGAGAGTAGCTCTCTTCTGAATTTGCTAGACATTCTCTTCCTTTGTCTAATTTTCTTAAGAGATGGAAGACTTTGTCTGATGAATGCTCTCTTTCTGACAAGATTTTACATCACCCTTATGGCACACGGATGAGAGACACATTTACTAAATCACAATCTTTTGAGCTCATTTGCTCTTGGAGTGTTGTATAAATCCTAGACAAATACTTGTGGGGGACATTTAATTGGGGAACAGTGAGGATTGGGGAATCCATTTCAATGTCCTATAGTTAGTTTTCTTCTAAGGATCTTTTACAACCCGAAATGTAGCATTTCCCTAGAGAGTAGCTCTCTTCAGAATTTGCTAGACAATCTCTTCCTTTGTCTAATTTTCTGAAGAGATGGAACACTTTGTCTGATATATGCTCTCTTTCTGACAAGATTTTACATCACACTTATGGCACACTGATAAGAGACACATTTACTAAATCACACTACTCAGAGTTGGTTTTTCTCCTGCTGTTCCCATCAATATGAGGGTGAGAGGAGATATTGATGATTTTTCTGCTTGGAGAAAAAGAAAGGAAAGTAATCTCCTAATCATCCTGTGTACTTCTTTCTTTTTTCTGCTTTATTTTTTCAAGAGTATGGAGCAACAGAAATTGAGAGTTTACTTTCTTTATCCAAATTCAGGCCTGTTGTTGTATCGATGTTCAATTGCACTTTTGGGGGTTCTTGCTCTGTACCAATGTCACTTTCATGAAGATTGGATATTCTAGTCAGATTTTAGGTTATCTGTCTTTTCATGTAGATTTCATCTTACAATTGTAACAAGCATTGGCATGAAAGTAAGGTGATGGGCATGTCGTTTGGAGAGATCGTATTCTGCGCTTCTCAATTTGACATCATGTTCCTCATCAACAATATTTATACGCGGCATATAGGATTTTTTGAACTTTAGGTCGATTAGCTCATGGGACATTGTCATTCACAAGTGTTCTTTGAGATTTTGCTAGTCATTGCAAAAACTAAATGCTAAGTTTGTTGATTTGGCAGGGATTGACACCTTACGAAAAGAAGAAGTATGTTTGGAAGATGCTGTACATACATATGCTTGGTTATGATGTAGATTTTGGCCACATGGAAACTGTTTCTTTAATATCTGCACCAAAATATCCCGAAAAGCAGGTGAAGTTCTCAATTTTTCATCTTAATCCTTTCATGATGTGGTATTTATTAACTAACAAGCAAGAATGTTAGTGTTAGGATCTTACTTCGATAAGTCATGACAATGGGTTGGTTACTCTCAGAATTCTAGAGATTCTAGGATAAATAAATCAAGATTATTGTTGAGATAGTAATTTGCTTGTGTTAAGATTGAAGCTACTAATGTACCGAATAAAATAATAGAGATCTATAGTATCGCTAGAACTAAAATTTAAGCTAAGTCTACAACTTGACTTAATCTTATTTAGTATCTATTAGAATATATATATATATAACTTAGAGATCCTGGCATCAGATAATTGGTAGAGTCTTCTTTAGTGGTGTTACTTTTGGAATCAAAGATGAGAAGATTCCTATCATGGTTTTGCAGCCATATTCATAATTATTGGCTTCTCATATGACAATTGCTCCAATGATTGAATTGATAAGTGGGCCAGATATTTCAAGTTGCAGTGCTGTACAACTTCTAGAAAATTCATATTTGCAATGAATATTGTAGCATTCTTAGGAATAAAATATAGCTAGAGAATTTAGGAACAGTTCGGTTTGTAGGAACAAAGAGAAGCGGATCTATTCTAACACTGATAGGTACCAATACGCAGTGGGGGTTGATTCCATTTTTGATGAACGAAATGAATTTTTTCCAATCTCTAGTAAGATATGGTAAAAGACAATATTAGTAAGATAATAAATGCGTTGTTGTGCTTCCACATCAAAGCAACTACCCCTATCGAGTTATTCAGTCCCACTCCTTATCAATGGGATTGGAGCAAGCAATATATCCAAGAGCTGGTGCTGGGCTGGCAAAAAGTCGAAGATTTTCGGAAGCTTGGTCTAAAGTTCTTGAAGAATTAGCTTTTTATGCTTACATATGTAATAATCTGGCAAGGGGGCCTTAATCAGAGCGGGCACAACGGATATTGGGAATGGGGTTGCTGTTGGGTAGTCAGGACATCGTATCTTTCAAGATAAAATTTCCCTTGTTTTGTTGAGAAGTCCCAGAAAATATCCTTTAGACAGTAAAGACTTAAAAGATATGCTTGTTCTGATCCTTAAAGAGGAGTTAAGGGTTTGATTATTAGCACAAAGGTTTCTGATTATTCCTGGAGCTCCTACATGCTCCTTTCATCTTAAGGGAGAGTTCCATTGTGGCTGTGTTTCACTATGATGTGTGTTTGTGTGTGCATGCGCATGTGCCTGTGAGTCTTAATTGCTCTCATCTCTCTTCCTCTATGTTGGCTGAATGTTAGTAAGAGGATCAGTGCGGTTAGTGTTCTTTTATGTCTAAACTGTTGAGTGAGTATTTGGAATGTATAGTATATGAAGTTATATTGTATCCTGTGGCATTCTCGTAATTTCACAAACAAATTAATAGTATAAATAGAACACGGACCCACTACATCCTAGTTGGGATTTTTTTTCATCAATCTCTTGTGTCCTAATTTACATAAACAAATGAAGGACTTGATTACTTCATTGTACGAGAAATAATTTTCTAATTTCACATGGTATAGACGGAACAAAAGTGACTTCTCACTTTGCTGTCTATGTTTGCAGGTTGGGTACATTGTAACAGCATGTTTACTCAACGAAAACCATGATTTCCTCAGACTAGCTATAAACACTGTCCGCAATGATATCATTGGTCGGAATGAGACGTTCCAATGCTTGGCATTGACTATGGTATGGCTATGTGGTTGTCATAGGAATATTTCTTCTGTCTAAAAGCTTTATTTTTCTGCATTAGTGATAATCTTTATTGTTCATCATCTTAGGTGGGGAATATTGGCGGTAGAGAGTTTGCTGAATCTCTGGCACCCGATGTGCAAAAGTTACTTGTAAGAATATCCTGATATTAATCTTTAACTTTTCCTTTAGATTTTTTTTTTTACCTTTCCATCAGGTTTTTGGTTTTAACTCATTGTGTACATTAGATTTCTAGTAGCTGCAGACCCCTTGTGAGGAAAAAAGCAGCATTATGTCTCTTGCGGCTGTATCGAAAGAATCCTGATGTTGTGAATGTAGATGGCTGGTACTTTCTAATTCTTAGCATGGATGTCACTCTGTAATGACAATAATTGTTTGGTTACTTATCGGACGTTTCCCTCATGGTTTCTGAAGGGCGGATCGGATGGCTCAGCTTTTAGATGAACGTGATCTAGGTGTGTTAACTTCTTCGATGAGCCTACTTGTGGCTCTAGTCTCAAATAACCACGAAGCATATTGGAGCTGTCTTCCAAAGTGTGTTAAGACATTGGAGCGACTTGCTAGAAACCAGGACATTCCACAAGAGTATACCTACTATGGCATCCCATCTCCCTGGCTTCAGGTTTGTATATCTCTCCATCTTTCAACATATAGGGATGTAGCAGATTCCTTGCTTCAAACACGGATGGCATAGTTTGCATTGGTTCAGTGAGTATAGTTGATACTTAATGGTGTTGCTATATTGTGTCTTACCCAAGGAGAATGATTGTACTATGATCTTTCTGACTTGTAGTTCTGCTTAAAAAGGTGTTGCCTGGTGGTAACATGCATAGGAGCTTGTTAGGGCTTGGAGCTCTCTTTTAGCACGAATAAAGCTTTAGTTATCCCGGTGCTAGAAAAAATTCTTTGCAAGCCAATAATTGAGGAAATATCAAGCCCTATCACCATTAATACTTCCATATAATATTCGATATTGTGTGACCTTACACCTGTTTTATAATTATAACCGGTGCTAATGAATTAAAGTCAAAACCAGTTAATCTTCCACAACATTACCTTTGATCACAGCTCCCTGTTCCATCATTGCAACCCACTCTTGTATATGAACTGTTTTCCCTGAAAGTTTAAGCTGTCCACGCTCATAAAATGCCTACAATTTAGATTAAGCATATTTTTTAACACTCTGGTTTGCCACCTTAAATGTAGAACATGGGATGTAGACATAACCACATTAAATGACTGGAGGACAAATAAGTAACAATGAAAATGATTAGTGTATTTCTTTTTGGGAATATCACAGCACAGGCCACTTGCATTTGAAACAGGTTATAAAAAGAGCAATTAAGTAACATTGAAAAGGGAACAATTCTTTCTAATGGTAGATAGTTTGGTGAATTTCTTTTTCAGAATAATACCCAATACGAAAATCTTTTTGGAGTTTCTTGTTTTATTTTCTTTAAGGTTTCCACTTCATGTTTGGATTCTGATCCTGGATTAGTTTTTATAATGTTGCTTTTGGGCACCAATCTAGTCTTGTGTACATTAAGCATGGTGATATCGTTCTTATGTGTGTCCACTTGACACAGGTCAAGACAATGAGAGCTCTGCAGTACTTCCCAACGATTGAAGACCCAAATACAAGAAGATCATTATTTGAGGTTTATATCTGTGATAGGGATTTATTTTCGTACTAACTAGAACTTTCTCTAATGAGCTGTGGTTTTTCGGTCAGGTGCTGCAAAGGATACTAATGGGAACTGATGTTGTTAAGAATGTGAATAAGAACAATGCTTCACATGCTGTTCTCTTTGAAGCCCTCTCTCTGGTAAGTATGCTGCCTGTTTTTAATTTTTATTAAATCATATGGATAGTAGGTTGCAGACTTGCAGTGGTGATTTTTAAACTGCCTAAGCTCAAATGTAATAAGCCCCAGTTAGATTTTTATTTTTGGAAGAAGTCCCTCAGCTCATTGACTTGTCATTCATATTTGTATTTTCTATTCAGTCACTTTGAGTGACTCTGTCTGTTGGTATTTCTTGATTTTACAATTTCAGGTTATGCATCTTGATGCTGAAAAAGAAATGATGTCTCAATGTGTTGCCCTTCTTGGAAAATTCATTGCAGTTCGTGAACCTAACATTAGATATCTTGGCTTGGTGAGTTGCAGAATTGTCACTTAGACTCTGAAAATTTCCTTGCCTTCTTTTTATTGATGGTAATGATTTGCAGTATCTGCAAAATGGAGCTCCCCAAGTCTGTAATTCTATGACTCTAATGGGTCAATTGCCTTAACGCAGGAGAACATGACACGGATGTTGATGGTGACAGATGTACAGGATATTATCAAGAGACACCAAGCTCAGATAATTACATCATTGAAGGATCCTGATATCAGGTGGAGTACCTGTGTTTTGCATGCTGTTGTTACGCAATTGAACTTTCTATGATGTAGCTCTATTCCCTTACATAATGAAAATGCCTGTCATAAGTTTTCTCGTCCTTCCCACTATTAATTAGTAAAGGCATTCGCTAGCATCCAAAAGTTGTCTTGTACGTGGGGTTTGCACTTCCTCCCCACTGAGGTTATATACCTGGAACTACTTCATCAGTATTACTACATCTGTTCGTTAGTTGATGTTTGTGGAAGAGTATTATGTGGGAGCTAGATTGTGTAGTTTCATTCTGGGGCATATTCAAGGTCCACCTTTATTTTGTCTCGCTTGAATAAGATTTCTTCCCTTTAGTCTGCGTAAGCACTGGAAGTTTGAAAGATTTTGTTGAGGGGGGAAAATTGGGTTGACAAAAGAATGTTGAAGAGCAGCTGTTCCTTGTTCTTTTCTTTGACTCTACTTGTTTAATTCGATCGGTCGTTGGTCAGACTTAATGGATGCCCTTGCTATATAGGGATCCATGCAATGTGCATTTACTGTTTTTGTCAAGTCGGCATGTTGATGTGGTCCGGTAGATCTACTGTTGTCCCTTTTAATTTGAGAACCTGCTCTTCCCCGAGCTCAAAAGCATTGACCCTCTTGCTGTGCTGTTTCTTTTTATGGAGCGAGAGGATCCTATAATTATGATACAGCAATGTGGGCTTGGACTAGTAGTGGTCCAACCCTACCAATATCCAAGAGTTTGTGTTCAATTCCCATCTTTCCCCTTCGAACCTTACTAATCAAATATGTGCATACGTACTCTTTTTTTTTCACAATTAATATCTACAACAGAAAAGGCTACTATAGAGAAATATAAAAGTGTAGCAGGCTTATTTTCTAAAGTCCACTTGAGCAATGCAAAATTGCATGAGCACTTTAGAACCATGGTTTTAGGGAAGCAGCTGAACTCATCAATACATGCACAATAAAGCAACGTGTACATGCATACATCTTATTTTTATCTTGGAGATATATATATATATATAGTATATATATTGAATACAATGAGTACAATAATACCTATAGCATTTTAGAGTACTAGTCGGGTATTGAGCCTTCAATAAGAGTTCAGACACGTGTTTGATTGATTTCTTTAATAATTTCCTTGACCGAAGAGACTGGGTACATGTCTTTGCTGAAATTGATCCCAAATTATAGTCACGGCGATTATGTCCTGAATGTCATTGCGATGGTCTTTAGGAAACAATTGACCTAAAGGTCTTGTATCGACCTTCCTTTTCATTTCTCACATGTATTTGTCATGCTTGCAGCATCCGGAGGCGAGCTCTTGATTTGCTTTACGGCATGTGTGACGTCTCGAATGCAAAGGACATAGTCGAAGAATTACTGCAGGTATGTTCTGTAGTTAATCATACCTGGAGTTTAGAGTAAAAAGTTATATTTGAATTGCTTTTTGGTCAGTGAAACGATACGCAAATTTTGCTTTACCTCTAATTTTGAAATGTAATTCAGTATCTCAGCACTTCCGACTTTGCTATGCGTGAAGAACTGTCTTTGAAAGCTGCAATTCTTTCAGAAAAGTTCGCACCTGATTTATCATGGTAAGTATGTTAGGCATTTTTCCTGTCATAAATCTCGATTTCTATAGAACCTGCTAGACAAAGCAATGTGTCAATTAATCTCTTTCTGCAGCACTAACACTTTCTTTTGGCAATATCTTCAATGTATGCAACACTAATCTTTTCCAAGCCATTGGCTTTACTCTTAGAAAAGTGGTTAAAGTTCCCTCTTTTCGTTGATGATCCACCATCTTGTAGGAGAGTGAGCTTGGTCTTTGTTTCCTAATCCTCCTTTCCTCATTGTTGCGATAATCTATTCTGGAGGTTTTGTAGTAATGCATCGAAGCTGCAAAGTGCACCTGTCATGATTGGAAATAAATGGATTATCCCTTTTTTACTTAAATTCCTGATTTTAAGATAGCTTACAGATGCTGAAGAATTTGGGAGGGAATTTTATTACTTGGTCGGATCTCTGTGTCACATTTCAACTGCAGTTGAATATATAATGTTATTTGCCGTCAAAGCAGATGCTTTACTACTCGTTGTGTGATCTTCTGTTGCTTTATCACCTCGCAGGTATGTTGATGTGATTCTTCAATTAATCGACAAGGCAGGAGATTTTGTTAGTGATGACATATGGTTTCGCGTTGTGCAATTTGTTACAAACAATGAGGATCTGCAGGTGAAGGGATTATATAATTCTGCTCATAATGGCTTTGACTACATTGTTCTTTTTTTGTGTGTGTGTTTTTGTTTGTGCGTGTCTTGTGTGTATAAAGCATTATAATCTGAGTGTTGGTGTTTGTTCCAACCAGCCTTATGCTGCTGCAAAAGCCAGAGAGTATCTTGATAAGCCTGCTATACACGAGACCATGGTGAAGGTATGGAATTTTGGCTTTAACTGTTCTGTCAAGTAAGCTTTTTCACATATGAAAGGAAAATAGTTGTTTGGAAGTGCCAGTTCTGAATATCTTAGCGCATCATTTCTGTTGGGTTTTACTGGTTCATGGTCATAGTTATATTGATTCGGTAAAATGTTCTGCAGTCACTGAAGTACTTGTTGGGAGAAGTCCTTACAGTCTTTCAGTAGTTGGTTTTATACTATAATTTTGTTTAGTATCTAAGCGCCAAACATGAGTTGGTAGGACATGATGAACTGTTTGCATGAGAATCATGAGAGCGGCAGTGGGAGTGACATTCAGCGGAATTTCCCTACTCCAGGATGCTTCACTCATTGCAAAGTTTCGTGCTGTGAGACTACATTTTTTGTCATTGTTTCAGAGATGCTGTCTATTGCTAGCTGAGGCAAAATTCTTTGAGGATAGTTTGCAAGTCTCGTGGTGTCAGTTTTTCTTTCTTCTTTACTTCACAAATTCTTCACCCTCTTGTGCTTGTCCAGCGTAGTTTGGTTCATGTACCTGAAAGAATCTATTGTCAAGCATGGGATTTGTAATTTATGTTTCTTTTCATTGGAGAGAGATCAAGTTCTCTTTTTAGCTCCACTTTTGGGGCATATTCCAACCCATATTTTCAGAAATCCTTGGTCCCTGTTTATTTCTCATGATGTGATCATACTTGGCATATTTGGCTGAGCAATTTGGCAATTTTTTTTGTTCCTGTCCTAATTATGTTGAGAAATATCTACCATAATAGATGACGTGTCTGCCAAAGAAGTTTTTTCATTCTGATTTTAACTGGAATAAGCATAAATATGACAGGTCAGTGCTTATCTTCTCGGAGAGTACAGTCACTTTTTAGCAAGACGACCAGGGTGCAGTCCGAAGGAAATTTTCAGCATCATACATGAAAAGCTTCCTACAGTATCGTAAGAGAAATCCCTCTGTATTTCTGTTATGTTTTCACTGAGTTCTAACTGCAAGATCTATCTGAGAATATGCCCATTTTTTCAGGATGTCTACAGTTCCAATACTTCTTTCAACGTATGCTAAGATCTTGATGCATACTCAACCCCCAGAACCGGAACTACAGAATCAGATCTGGGCTATATTCCATAAGTGAGCTTGTGTTAACTAATCTCCTTGTTACTCTTTTAATTTTTTTCTGACATATTTTCTGTGACTTAATGATGCTTTCGCATAGGTATGAGAGTTGCATTGATGTTGAGATACAACAAAGAGCTGTTGAATACTTTGCATTGAGTGCAAAAGGTGCAGCTTTAGCCGATATATTGGCCGAAATGCCAAAGTTTCCCGAGCGGCAGGTACCTTTTGATTTCCTTTTTGAAACAGTTAATATGTTTCATAAATCAAAATAAACTTGACCATAAAAGGCCGGAGTGTTGCTTTTGATTCTGACCCTTGAGTTTTTCAAACTCAGTCTGCACTGATCAAGAAGGCAGAAGATATCGAAACTGACACTGCAGAGCAAAGTGCTATTAAGTTGCGGGCTCAACAACAAATGTCTAATGCTCTGGTTGTAACAGACCAGCGCCCTGCAAATGGGACACCATCAGTCGGTCAGCTTAGTCTTGTGAAGCTGCCTAGCATAAGCAGTAATTCGGTTAGTGGTTTCTCTTGATAGCATAGAATCATTTCCCTTATTATAAGCATTATTATCTGTAGAAGCAGCAAATGCGATGGCTGCCTACATGAGTTTAAACATGAAGGCACATCACCTGCAATCTTGTAAACAACTGGAAGATTATGATTTGCACTAGACATTTTTTTTTTGGTCAAAGATATGCACTATACATTAGAAAGCACGTATCTCTCTATTCCTTTAGCACGTGCCTAAGTTCCAGCACTTTGTTCGTGGATGAGCTTGTAACGACTCGTTATTTCCATGACTGAAGTAGCAATTGACTTCTGTCTGCACGCATGAGCAAAAACTACACCATTCATGCCTTCATCCAAAAATAGTACGTTATTCACCAATTCAACTTCTTCCTTACAATTAGACCTGTCAAAATGGGTCATAAACCCATTTATTAACCCATTTATTAGTAAATGGGTCATAAATGGGTTAGTTATAATTAGTAAATGGGTCATAAATGGGTAGAAGTCTTATATTAGTGTTAAATGGGTCGCAAATGGGTCATAAATGAGTTTACAACTGATTTAAACTCAACGCATTTCTCTCACCCTCACTCAATCTTGCACTCACTCATTCTGCACTCTCATTTCAGCTTGGGTATGAATTTTCCTATATTTAATTAAATATGGAAGTATTTCAGCAATATGGGTCTAATCGGGTATGGATTGGGTATGGGTCGGGTCGGGTATGGGTCAACAAAATTGCATTGCGCATAAATGGGTCATAAACGGGTTAATGGGTCAATTTGGGTCGGACCATTTATGACCCGACCCAAACCCAACCCGACCCACCCATTTGACAGGTCTACTTACAATTGACCAAAAAAAACTTCTTTACAAAATGAAAACTGTGGGCCGGTGCTTTTTCCCTCAGAAGATGTATCAAGGTTTCACCCAAATGATCTTCATGATTTACATGATTACTTTGCTGTCACAAATTTTCATTGGTATCGGATAGCAACAGCATGCAATAAACTGTATGAATATAATAACAGGACAATTATTCAGCGGAAGAAGGAGCGAGACAGGAGAATGGCACTTTGAGCAGAGTAGATCCTCAACCTCCTTCAGCAGACCTTCTGAGCGATCTTTTGGGTCCACTAGCTATTGAAGGTCCCCCAGGGGCTGTCCAATCAGAGCAGAATGTGCCAGGAGTAGATGGCGTCCCCAGTGCAGCAGATACTGCAGCAATAGTACCTATTGAAGAGCAATTGAATACTGTTCAGGTACTGTTTGTTTAGATGCTTATTGAATCCACTTCTTTCTGAGTCTGAAGGCAAAGATATAAAGCGCAGTGCTTCCTCGTCTTTGTAAAAAATACTACCATTGGCAGATGCAATCTTTTTTATCATTTTTCTCTCCATTGTATTAGAACAGGGAAGGAATTTGATGTATATCTGACTTAGGTTATTTTCCAGCTCTTCCATGAAATGTTCTTGATTGTTATTCAATTTTCAGAAAGAACCCGGTGAAATTGCATTTTCAATGTTCTGGTCATTGGTTTTAGTTAAAAAAACGTTTGTTATCATAGCAAGAGAAGATGTTTCGGTAGACTAGCAGTGTGCCAAAGCTTTTGCTTCATTTTTTCATATCCAGATGTTTTAAGAATCTCGGTTTGTTGTTGTAAAACATGTAAATGTTAACATACTTAAGAAAAATTTGAGTCTATGGATAAAAATTATTTCCCATGCTGGTTCGGGTTTAGAGTTTAGTACAGAGACTATAACAATGTGGTTATTCTCACTTTTAATAAGTTGATTGACTTTGCAGCCAATCGGAAATATTGCTGAAAGGTTCCATGCATTATGCTTAAAAGATAGTGGTGTGTTGTATGAGGATCCCCATATTCAGGTATTCATCTTGTCAGTTTTTGGAATCTTCAGTTGAGGTATATGCAAAGGGTTTGTGTTGAATTCCTTTACATTCAATTTCAGATTGGTATTAAAGCTGAGTGGCAAGTCCACCGTGGACGTCTTCTACTATTCTTGGGAAACAAGAATACATCTCCGCTTGTATCAGTTCAGGCTCTGATATTGCCTCCCTCCCATTTAAAAACGGAGCTCTCACCAGTGCCTGACACCATTCCCCCACGAGCACAGGTGGGTTTCTAGGCCTCATTCGTGGTGGTTTATCATTCATGATACCTTGTTCACATTATCCTGTATTTTATAGACATTCACATCTTGACTTTCATGATCAAGGTGCAATGTCCTCTTGAAATTGTGAATCTTCGCCCAAGCAGAGATGTTGCTGTACTAGACTTTTCCTACAAGTTTGGTAGCCATGCGGTAATACTTCCAAAATAGTTCCTCCTGGCTTCTAGCCAACGTTGCTTGTTAGGTGACTGGCAATGATTTCTGGTCTGCCTTTTATAGGTCAATGTCAAGCTACGCCTTCCTGCTGTTTTAAACAAATTTCTGCAGCCCTTGACATTGACTACGGATGAGTTCTTTCCTCAATGGAGATCACTGTCTGGACCGCCCTTGAAGCTTCAAGAAGTGGTATGGGTATATTTCTGTGTCTTTAATTGTGACGTTGCTGGCCAAACAGTAACTGAAGTTTTAAGTGGTGCCTAAAGAGACTAGCGTATACTTTTTGACCTGCTTTGCATGCATTACTCGTCCTCAATCTTGACATAGCACGTAACTTCGAGCACTTATGATATACCTCCCTCTAGTATGTCAATAGTTGTCATCAATGTCATCCCGATTCTTGTCTAGAATTGGTTGCTGCTTTCGCATCTGTCTGATGTGATATGAATTTCTTGAATTTACTAGTGGCATAGGAGCTATTATTAAGACTTACAAAGTTAGACCCTGAATATACTATTGTTTGCTAGCTGCTGCTATCCTTTAGTCATTCTATCCAAGACATATTCTCATTCATGCACGTAAACAATGCAGGTCAGAGGCGTAAGACCGCTTCCACTCTTGGAAATGGCAAACTTACTTAACAGTATAAGAGTGATGGTTTGTCCAGGGCTTGTAAGTCTCTCTCTCTCTCTCTCTCTCTCTCTCTCTCTCATGAAGTTCCATTAACTTCTATATCTCTGTTTAGGATCCAAATCCTAATAATCTTGTTGCAAGTACAACGTTCTACTCAGAAAGTACACGTGCCATGTTCTGTTTGGTAAGTGCACTTTTTCCCCATGCATCATTACTAAAACTTGCCTTCTATTTGGCTTGGGCAACTTATGGTATATACTAGGAACTAAATGCATCCCATCTTCTCGAGTATGTCCAGTTTGAAATCTCCGTGAATAAAATCATTTGGTAAATAAGTTGCTTTGAGAAGGTAATTACAGCGCATCCATTTATTTCTCCAAATCGAGAACCGTGCTGAGCTGCCAAATTAGATCTACAGTTAAACCTTCTAATGCTAAAACTAGTTTGGATCAATGCTCTGCACAATTTTCCATGTGTCAATGGGGGTGTTGAAAGACGATCCTATTATGACCATCTAATTCCAATATGCAGGTAAGAATTGAGACGGATCCAGCAGACAGAACTCAGTTGCGCATGACAGTTGCTTCTGGGGATCCTACCTTAACGTTCGAGTACGTGTCGTTCTTAAATTGATCAGTATTTATGTATTTTTTTAGATTCTCCTCCAACGGGTCTAACTTTTACCCCGCAGGTTGAAGGAGTACATCAAGGAACAGCTAGTTCACATTCCGACAAGTTCCCCTCCACCTCCGATGGGTCCTGCTGTAGCTTCACCGATGGCTCCAGTAGCACCTTCAAATGATCCCGGCGCTATTCTAGCTGGTTTGCTGTGACAGTTATAAGTCGGGAGTGATCATTGGAAGATTTGTTGAAATTACACACCTATATAGGACTGATGCGGCCGGTCCCACCCCTTCGTCCCCTCTAAGTAAGGAGGTCAATTGCAGAAATATGATGCTGGGGCTGGCGGTGTAAAGGGTGAAGCCAATTGGTTGAGTCAATGGTTTGAGTAGCGTTTCCAGGGTTGGTCGGCTTTTTTGAGATTCTTTCTGCAAAATTTTGGGTGCAAATAGCGAGCATTTTACTTCTTTGGTCCTCTTCTTTTTCTTCTTCTGTCCTTAATTCTCTCGTATTGAGTTGGTGGGCGGGGAGGTTTTCAGCCCCTTTTCCTTAGGTCTCCAGTTCCCCAATACGGTCGATTTCATGAGAAGCATTGTAAGATATGTGGTAATGTAGAACCAGTTGTAACTGCTTAGAAATGTGCTTGTCAATTGATAATTAAAATTGATTATATTCCAATAATGACCCCAAGATTTGATACGATACTCTAATTTTAAAGACCCTTTCTCGTTATTCTGTTGTGGAAACGTTACGCAGGAGGCCAACTAATTGGCATTACCTCGCAAATTAGTAAAGGGCCTACAGAAATGTGTTTGCTAGTGTGGCTAAGGGTGTGTCTGGTAATATTTTGTTCTTGGCATTAATTTATGTTCAAATATAGTTCTCTATTGGATGAGTCATTGAACAGGAGAATGTCTTTTGGTAACGGCAAAAAAATTTTATTCTCGAAATAGAAAAAAATAGAAATGCCTTTGGTACGACCTAAAAATTTCTATAGACTATACTTTTGTAAGAACTTAATCGACCGAGATATTTTAAGATGACCACAGAAAATTCAACTTTTTGTCTTTACAATAAACATATGCACAAGACCTTTTGGGCTTTTTTAGCTGCAAGAAGAAGAGTAAACGTTGCCTTGGTGCGTTTATTTGCACAAACTCATCAATCCTTCAAGCAAATGATATTAGAAATCCCTAGAGCACAGGCTTATTCGACTTTATGAACACAAGACAAACGGTAATAGCATTAACTGATTCCAATTAGTGAAGTCCATACGTAGGTCACAAACTATAGCATATGTCTTCAATAACTTGATTTATCTACTGAATGTTCTTGAAGAAGACAATTTCTTTGGTTTTTTAAGCACTTCAACATTCACGTCCCAGTTATAGTTGACTATATAAAGTTTTTGAAAGAGGAAGAAGGAATTGGAATCCGAAACTCGTGTCTTTTAAATTTAAAAAAACATGTCATTATACGATTAACAAAGAACTAAAATCAAAATATATTATGACATAGAATTGAACGACCTTAATACAATTAACAAAAATATTGCCAAGTATTTAAAAACGATATTACAAAAGTCGAAAACGCAAACATATTGTCATCCATTGCCATTTTATTTGCAATATTTTTCCTAAACATATTTATCTCAATTGCCTCCCCATGCAATGCATGATCTACTACCTCAACTTGTTTAAGGATTTAGGATTTACGTTGAGTTTGTGTTGATTGTGTAAAGACGAGCTAAGCTTGTTTCTCTAATATAACCTTCGCTTTTTTGTTCCCGGGAACAAAATAGATTTTTTTTACTTCTTATTTTTGTTCTAAATCTATTCCCCGACCACATGATCTATTCCAAGAAATAGAGTACACAAATATATTTCTATTTTTTGTCTGTTCCGAGGAACAAAAAAATAGAAAAATAAACCAATTACCAAACAGGCCCTAACTTGCTCCTTTACTTGCCAAGAGTTGAAATATAAAGGGGTTACACTAAACTCTCTCTCGGTAGGTCATTTTTCTTCGAGAACTCTTCGGTATTGAATTAAAGGTGACCCAATATGATTCTCACTGAAGCCAAGACTTCGAGATAATCAAATAGCTATCACTAACTTTATACAATCATTTTAAAATCAGATAAGCACGACAAAAACCTAGCTTATCTTCTTCAAGGATGATATAAAATGTGGTTCCTTTTTCCCCAGAACCAAAAGAATCCGAGTCCTCCAAAACTCATGGAACCAAATAATTCAGAGTCAAAAACATCGCAGCTGGTACCGGAAGGAGCTACTCTCAGCTACTCATTGGCATCATCGATGGAGGCACAAGCAGCTACCTGGTCTGTCTCTGCCTCTTCTGGATGATCACCATCCGGCTCTTCTGGCCGATCACCAATGCGACAATATCTCTAGAAACAAGATTTGATTTGACTGAACCTGCCATGTAATCTCTGCCGCCTCCTCTCCATTTCGCTAGCGGTGGTCTCAATTTACTGTAAAATCATTTTCTCTTAAGAAGCGACTGAAGCCAAGAGCTCCTACCTCCATTCCCGGCAATCTCCACACTTCCAGTCACCTTTCCCAGATTCCATCCCACCCCAAGGAGAACAACCGCTATGCACACACAACCCACAAAACTGGCAACAGAGATCAGGAGTAGGATCTGAGCATGTACATATCCGACAGGGGACAGCAACGCCAGACATTTCGGAACTAGTCTGCCCAACTCCATTATCAGAGGGGATCTCTCCAAAGTCCTCAGCAACGCCACCCTGCAAAGCTGCAGAAGCTGCATTATCCCATTTCCCCGACACTTCCTCAATTGTATGAGCTTCATCAAACTGATCACCATCATCAGAAGCCAACAACTCCGTAAAAGAGAAGTAAGTCTGCGGTTCAAACTCCATATCACCGTAGTCAAAACTTTCATAATCAATAAGAACCTCCCCATCAAGGCCATTGCTGGGAATATCCCACGCTGCTGCTGGAGTCGTTGCATCCCCAATCTGATCCATGGGAATATTTATTTCCATTGAAGTTGATGATTCTGAATAAAAGTAATTGTTCTCCAAAAGGCCATCTGCAACTCCGTCTCGCTTTACATGCCTTCTAACAGGAAGTTTCTGCAGTGCCGGCCCTGGCGCACTCACCTGGCCAAAATCCACCTCCCAATTGTCGTCAGCAATCTGATGCACTCTTGAGGTAGACTGGAGAAGAGGATCCTCCTCTTGTATTTCCATCTCCTCAGGAGGGAACATTGGAGTTGTGGGTTCACATTCTCTCGATTCAGATGTATTTCCCAAATCAGACTCCGATTCTTGCTTTATAGCTGAAGATTGCTGCTTTTTAACTGTTCGCTTCTTGCCTTTGTCATCATAAGGACACTCGGGTGATCTTATTCTACGACACTTGCAACACTTAAAACCCACCACATCAAATATTCTCGACTCTGTAAGTTCAACAGCATCAGCATGAAACCAATCTGCAAATGACCGTATATCATCAACATTAAAAGATTTCTGGCAAATACACACTAACAAAGGTCCAGGGAAAAAAATAGCCCTGAATAATAAAAAATATGCTTACGGGTGCAATTTGGGCATCGAATGTACATCAGTTCAGAATTATATGGCTTCCCACAAAGATGGCATACAGGTCCGGACCACTGCAAATCTGCATCTCCCCTCAAAAGAATGTTATTAACCCTGAACTCTGACCCTGTATCATCACAGATCTTCTTCCTCCATATAACACCCCAAGTAGGGAGTTTAGCTCGGGATTTCGTCGCCAAACTAGATCCTGAAGTGCCATGCTTTATCTCCTGACCGTTATTAATAGCTCTGGCAGATGCAAATGGTTGACTGTACCCCTTAACTTTAGGAAGTCTGATGATTGTCCCATTGGCATGATTTTCACGGGTTTGTAAAAGCAATGGACTGGTTGGAGATTCCGTGCTTCCCTTCCTCGAAAAAGCTTTGGCATTGAAGCACTGCCTGCAACTGAACCCATTTGGCATAATTCTTGAACCTACGATACATTGCTCGTGACAATAACCTGACCAATACATTGCAGGAGATAAATCAGCAGTAAGGAAATATCTGAACACCTCCTTGTAAAATCTCAGTCACTAAAAGCTCAGAACTAATGTCTCAATAATTTTTTTAATGTCTACATAGGCAAGAAAGGCTATAGTTGGCAGAACAAATTTAAGGGAACAATTTGCAGAATGGACACATCTTCCCCCTGTTTATCCTACCTACTACAACTGAAAAGCAATTATCTAAGGACTCTGCAATTACATACCAAGCCTACTCTATTCTTAAAGGTAAAATCGCCATCTTGTTCCCAAAACAGGATGATAATTTGACTGAGCCATAAGATCAATAAGAGCATCAACCAAAACTGATTGGTGATATTCACAAGAATATTTAACACATCAAACACCTTCCCAACTTGTGAGCAAAAGAAATCCCTTCAAAATAAACTTCATTCGGCAAATACTCTGACCAGGAAAATAATTTTCAAAAGTCTTGCCACATTACTTATAGTTTCTAAAATAGGAGCTTCAAGGGCAAATCATAACTGAAAAGAATAAGCCTATTTAAAATAACCCTCATGGACCTTCTGTAGTACAAAGAGAAAAACGAAAGGTTTAACATGGTTTTTTTCTCATTTTTCTGAGCAGAGAAAGCTGGAGGCAAATACACCAATTCAATAGGCATAATTTGGTTTCTCAATAAAAAAAAAAAAGCATGCAAATGAAGTTGCTACAAATAGGCATACCTCGACATGAGCTGCATTTGACTGCATTCCTGAAATTCAGGGCAGAAAAAAATAAGCCAAGCGCAGGACCAAAGTTACTATGAAAACAAGTTTCTATAGAAATGGACAATCGAGATTAAGCAATAAAACCATCTACCTGAGCAGAACATCCCGTTGACATGAACTGCAGGAGAACTTATCCACATTATCCCTCCTATACACAAGATAGGAGAATATATCGATGCGAACAGCTTTTAACTGCACTCTTTGGATATGCGAAAACAGACGCATCTTCTCTGAAGGCACGGGCAACCTATCAACACCTTCTTCATACTCTTTAATTAAATATAGAGGAATGTGTGCTTCTGAAAACCAGTACTTCTCCTTTCCTCCTTGACTTTGTTCTATGTCAATGATAGTCTTCATGACACGGGATGGAAGGTGCTTTTGAATCCCAAAATCAACAGCATACAATACCTTGCGTTCCCAATTTTTCTTATCACATATCAATGCATTTCTGAAAACAGAAGATTCCAACTCTGGACCTTTTGCATCCTGAGGGCTCTGTTCTGGCCGTACCAGATCACTCCACCTCAAATAAGAATCCAGATATCTAACCTGATGCAAGTAAATATATTCATAACTCATAAGAGGTTAATACATAGAATTACTTCACTGTACATAATAACCTTAAAGTAAGTGCAACTTGCTTAATAGAAGTACACAGACTCAGAGACAAGAATGCAGATATACACGGCAGACAATTACCACAGACCTGAAGAGCAAGCTGCGAAGCATTTTTACTCGTTTCAACAGCAGCTCTCCATGCTAATTGCCTGCTTCTTCTAGGAATCTCAGAACCATAATAATAGTGAACACCGGGAATCTTTCTTGAGCCTCCTAAAAGACCACAAAAAAAGAATATTCAGGATCCTACGTGACTCAGAGAAAATCTAATGTGGAAGTTAAAAGATAGCTTAAAATGAGGAAGATAATGGCACACTCAAAATACCTTGGCGAGCAGCTCTTTTTACCAATGACCGTGGCAAAATTGCTTTGTGCATTAAAAGCTTTGATACTTTCCCTCCTCGCCACCAACTGAAACTCTTGTCCAGACCATCATCAGATGCAACATCAGATACAGTAGCATTTTTCCTCCGTCTACCACCGGGACCACGCTTCTGTGCCGTATCAACAGTGGACGAGACACTTTGAGTAACAGAAGCCTCCATCAAACAATCATCCACTGGCTTAATCCAGTCACCAGACAGCGCAATTGGGCGAATGTGCTCCTCAAGCTGCCGGTGGAAATCATTATCAAATTAATAAATCCATTCTTATGTGTGCACAATGCACCAAACTCAACAATGAAGCACAATTGATTACAAATTCAAGAGGGTAGTTTAGGCCAGTTTTATAATCTCTTCACTCGATTTCAAACGCAGAATTTCCTCAGATTCTGAATAAGAGGCAACCGCTAAGAACAGACTAGAAGGTTTAAAACTTAGATACAGATGGTGTTAATTTTGACTGTGTAAAGATCAGCATACTAGAAAGGGCAGGCATTAAGTGAGAGGATTTAAAAGAGAGAATTATTTTCCACTAAAGCATGAATGCCAGTAAAGTGATTTGAAACTAATAATGATCACTTGAATATGTGAACATACATTTTCACCATATAATGAAGGATTTGAAGAAAATCTAGCAAATCGAAAATCAGAAGTTCTTCTAATGGTTTATACTTACATACATCAAAAGCATTGCACAGGTTTAATTGCTTTAGCGCTGTCTTATAATTCTTTCTTCGCGTAACATGTAGGAAAGGAACATTACAATGTACAAATTATAAGCTTGTTTCAAACTATTTTTTAAAAAAGAAATTCTTTCAAACTACAAAAGTTATTGTCTCTGAGGGTGCGCATGAGAACCATTCTGTACTCGGGAACTATTTCTACTCAGAAATGATTCTTTTTTATTCTGTGCCCAGAAACAATTTCTGAGCATTTGAAGGCGTTTGGTAAGTGTCCAAAATTTCTATTCTTAGAATAGAAAAGAACATAAATGTGTTTGGTAACTACACGAAATTTCTTTTTTTTAATAATATTTTAATAATATTTTGAATTGTTTCATTTTTTTTTTTTTCTTTCTACCCATTTTCTTCCTTGGCCATGGCCGGTTGCCGGCAATCGGCGGCCGGCGAGGGCCTTGACGCCCTCGCCGGCCTTGGGCTGTGGCCGATCGCCGGCGACCGGCCACAACCCAAGAAGAACAACACAAAGAAGAAAAGAAAAAAAAAGAAAAAGAAGAAAAACAACTGATTCTCAAAATTGTGCCAAGAAACAAGAAGCAACTTTTTTTTACTTCTTGTTTCTCTTCCAAAACTGTTTCTGGGCACAAATTTTTCCAAAAATATGCCCGGAAACAAAAAGTTTACCAAACGCATTTCTGTTTCCAAACTATTTCTAGGAACAAAAGAACAGAAATTTTCACTGTTTGGCACGTTACCAAACGGGCCCCAAGTGTTTTTGCCCTTTTTTTTCTTTGCGGTTTACTTGTTAACTAACTTGAATGAAAAGAACTCGATTTGTCAAAGGCACCTATCATTGTAACACCAGCTTGACATTATTGAATATTAAATGCCTAGTGTTGCCTAGAGCTAAAGAATTCAGTCAAAGGCTCGTTACAAAATCTCATTTGGTCCAAGACAATTACTTTTTTCATATAAAAATAGCTGGCACCAAGAATAATGAGCATGCAAAACTTACCTCAAGCAAGAGAGCTTTCACTGCTATGCAATCTGCAGCCTCCACTACTCGTTCACACCATTCTTTTCTTTGAGTCCCACCAAGAAATGGACCAACGATAAGACCTCGAAAACTCTCCTCTATCAATAAAATATATATTGCTATGCTAGAAAGACTCCCTTGACCATTCTTAGTGGGTGGTAGACCACTGAGAATCTTGGTTGTACTTTTAGTGGCCAGCAGGGCTGCTGCATTTAGCATGCATCCTCTCCTGCTGATAACTTGAGCCTTACAAGTATAGCACCAACCACACCTCTCTCTTGGCACCTCTCCAAGTTTCTTCTCAGAGATTGGCCAAAAAAATCGTGGGGTAGCTGATATAAAAGCTTTCATTTGATGGGAGTTAGCAGATGTGAGCTTTTTAGAACTTCCAGAAACATGAGCCTCTGAAATCTGGCCTTCCTCAGCTGAAAGAGTTGCCAGATTAGCAGCAGCAGTAGCAGCAGTACATCCATGGATATAATTATTTATGTATGCCTGAGGTCTAAAAAGGGCACCAGTGTACATGCAATCATCCCCCACATTTCGTGCACCTCCTCCAACTCCGACACTATAACAATGTTTATTCTGGTAAGACTTAACATTGGGTAAACCAAAAACATCTGGATGTCCATTGCAACTGCCACTGCTGTTCTTAGAGGTGCACATAACATAGTTGGATGCGCTTGATCTGTCAAAAGAAACTTGGAGACTGATGTCAGATGGATCAGCTTGCTGAGTAACTGAACCAGAAGATGATGCGGAATCCACTTTGATATGCTCTAGTAGCTTCAAATCAACAGGAGGTCCATTTTTCACCATATTTGAGTTACTACTTATATGACGACCAGCTATTTCACAGTGTGTCGTTTCATTCGCAATTGTCTGGACTGATGATGTTGCAATAGTAACGGCAGCACCTCCACTTACACCACTCACATTCTCAATTCCAGTAGCAACTAAAATCTTCTGTCCTCCGTCATCAGAAGAAACGAATGGTTGAGAAGAAATCTTTATGTCATTGTCATTCACCTGCTTTCTTTGCACTTCATTCACTTGAGGGAGAGAAAAAATATTATCTGGTATATTCCAGTACTGTATGATTCCCTTGCATATCTCCAAATATAAAGTCGTATGCTGCACAGAGGAGTTGATAGCTTCCAGGACTTTCACAATGTCTTTCTGGTTGTAGTATCTAAGGCACAATTTGTCGGACATAGATGCTTTCAGCCTACAGAAAGCATTGGGCATTGTTTAATAGAATAAATAGATAATTGAGAAGTACTTACAAATAGAAAAAGTAGGAAGATAGCTCACTAAACAGTAAATTTCAAGACCAAACCAAACAGATTCTAGCAAAACTTTAAAATTGGTAAGCAAATATGGCAAAGAAGTGAAGGGGACATCTTTTGGCAAGACAAAAGGAGAAGGTAAAGGAAAAGAAGCCAGTTCACAACATTTCACAATCAAAATCTGAATCGAGAAACAAAAGATAGACTTATGCAGGTAGAGGAAAACATACACCAGTAGGTAATTGCAAGTACCCAAGTAAACTTGCTCGTATGGATCAATGCCAAACATTTTTGCTCCAACAAGAGATGTCCCTGCAGTAATTGAGGGTCCAATCCTATCAATCGTGCACTCTGGGCAATACCATGATCCTTCTGGTATATGCATCTTAACCAAGCCAATACATCTTGCATGGTATGCTGATGGACAGCCGTCACAACAGAGCAAGGTCCCATCCATTCCACAGAGCCGACACTCATCCCCATTTCCATCCCCACCAAGATTTGCAGCATCAGCAACAACTTGAACACCTTCTGAACCATTGGCCTTACAATTTGAATTAGTCCGCAGTTTCATATCGTAACTTGCTGCGATGGCTCCTGCAGCTTCTCGGTTCAGAAAAGAAGTTGTTTTGCAATATCGCGAATGGACCATTCTCATACCATTCTGGGATATATTACTTGCAGCCCCATCCAAGTCAATTCCGACTTCTGACTCTTCACGCATGTCCATCTCAGCTCTCAGATCTGCACACTCCAAGGCATGGTCGCACAGAATTTGAAGAATCAACAGCTTCTTACCAACAGATAAGGAGTAATAATCCCTGTGCAAAACATCCTCAGAGAAACCTTTCCATTCCTGCCCTCTCGCATGACCCATCACAGTTAAATAATGGAGCACATAAATGGGCCACGTCAAAGTATCCAGCAAGTCCCAATCAATGCATCTGCAAATTATGTGATAAAAGCATTCGAAGAAAAATTTAGCTAAGAGAAAGCACAAAAACAGAAAAACTCAAAAAGAAATATGACTAATTTATAGCATTTTTCATATCTGCAGTACAAGTCGCGCAACACATGAGTAACTGAGAAGCTCTTCTCAATACAGTAAAATCAGCTGACATGTTTACTTATAAGTTGAAAACAAGCTGGCTAAAGCGAATTATGTGCTAACAAGCCCAGGCTCTTCAATCAGTAATGGATGGAACGTGATTATCTAAGTGAATCAGCCACAAATAAAAAAAATTTCTAGCTCCTAGAAATCAGCGACATGTAAGCAATGTGCGTGCAGACAGTCATGGAAGCTTGTCTATCATTTTAATTTGGGTTCAACACTTCAGTATGTGAAATTCGCAAAGGGATAAATGTCGAACGGAGGGAGAGATCATCTCCACGAGAGACATGTTCAGGTAATGCAGCCGTCTAAGTGAAAAGGAGGCCACTTATCACCTCGAGGTAAATAAAAGGTGCAAAACAAAGTGCGTACCTCAGACATTTCGAAGCAAGCTCTGAACCATCGGAAGAGACAATTTCCAGATGAAGCCTTAATGAACGCATCAGTGCGACATGGATGGCATCCAACAATGAATTTGGAAGCGAACAATTTAGCGCTCCGACAAAATCATCCAATCCAAAGGGACACAAATAAAGTGCGACACTAAACGACCTCAAGAAGCCATATACAGACAGCAGATGAGAAACGTACTCCCCTGCAATGCCTATGGATCCAGAGGATGGTGGCAATTGCGGAACTGGGGGTATTGCCGGTGCCTCAGCCTCCAAACCCGAACCTCCGTCCTCACCATACTCACAGGAGTCAGTTGATGAATCGGCATGGCCATCACCTTCGACATCAACTCGACCCTCGTTATCCTCACGAACCGGGACACTGCTCAATTGACTCGGCGTAGATGCTTCGGCATCACCCACCCGATTCTTCTCAGGAACACCTGAAGGTTTTGCACTGGCATCAGCTATCATTTTATCCAATTTCTTTCTCCTTCTACTCAATTCCTCAGCGAAGCCGTCGCCATCTATTATAATTCGACGGAGCTCACCGCTCTCAAGATCCTCTCGATCGCCATCCTCGTACTCAATCCTGTACAAGCCAGTATCGTAATACACCACTTTTCCAAGAAAATTTTTCCCATGGAATTCCTTCAACACGTATCTGCCCACCATCGCCATCGGCCTCGCGCTCAGCGCCCGCTTCTTAGGATCCGAACCGCCTCGCACGCCGGCGGTCGCATCCTCCTCGTCCGGCAAGGGCCGTTTCCTAGGCCGGCCCCTCTTCCTGGGCAGCGCCGGATCCATCGATCAATCCCGCCGACTTTCAGATCCTAAGCGTGCCCCACGCCTTCGGATTTGCGGATTTCAGCAAAGCTCGACCGCGACGGCGACGGCGACGGTTCCTCCGAACCGAACAGGAAATTAGGGTTCGCGCGCGTCCCGGGACGGACGACGAGCCGTGAATCGCCTCGCGCGGATAGCCGCTGCTTCGCCGAGCATATGCCGCCGGCCGGGGGTGGGCCGGAAAAACAGCGGAGGATTGCGCGCGCGCGGGGGGCGTCCGCCGTCGAGCGCGACTATCGAAGAAGGATCGACGGCAATGGAAGGAGACGGAGAAGGGAGGGGCGTACCTTGTGGCGAGGGGCGGTAACCGCCGCGGAAGCACGGGGCTCGGACGAGAGAGAGGAAAGCCCTAACGAGGAGAGAGGCGAGGATGGGCTGCTCTTCTCCTCCTCCGCGTCACCATCCTTTTCCTTCTTTTTCTCTTCCCTTCTCGCGCTCGCTATTCTCCTGCGGGGGCTCAAGTTACCGCCCGTTCTTACGTGTCTCTCTTTTGGACACGCACGCGCCCCTTGACTCGCCGTCCATCCCAGGCGAGATTTCGGATTTCGACTCGCTGAGTTAACTCGGTCTTTTTTTAAATAAAAAAAAACACTTCAACGCAAAAAAAATGAAGAATGAAAAGAGAGGGAGAGAGAGAGAGAGAGGAGGAAGAGGACCAACGCGCGCTTTCTTTAGAAATTCAAAAAGCGAACTCAGGTCAATTTTTTTTTTCAACGGTTAGAGAGATGTTGGATTACTTAGCGTGAAGAGAGAGGAAGCAATAAATTGATACTCATTTGCCGGTCCCCAAAAATTGGTAATCAAGCGGTTGCTTGCCATTGCATTTACTTCTAGTCTTTTTTGGTACCGGAAATTTATTTAGCGTTGAATGCCTCGATTTTCTCGAAATGTAAAAGGTATCGAAGGTTGTATTCATTTCGCGAAAAATGAATGATTCGAAAAATATTTTTCCAGAAACGATCGCCCGTGTTGATTGAAAGAATTAGGAACGCAAGAAACGCTCAGTGGAAGGGCCAATGGATGGGACTGCGATTGAATACGTCGTTATTTGAATTATCCGAAATATTTCGAGAATTTTAGCGAAAGTCAAAGAGTTGAAAATTAGAAATTTCCTCGACGGATCCCGATCCATTGCAGATTAGATCCAACATAATTAATAGGGATGAGCGAAAGAATCAGACTGAGCCGACTGATTCTTGATTCCTAAAATTTAGAACTAGTGAATATCGGTCATATTCTCGATTTTAAGTGTAGACCTACCCTCCTGGACTGCACCAACTTTTTTAATTCCTATTATTTCATATTTCGAAAAACATTAGTTCCCGTTATTTTCTCGCTCGGGCTCACTCACGCGCACTTGTTGCTCACACCTCCCACTCTCTCTTCTCTCGATCTTAGTAACGCAATGCTCGCACCTCCATCGCGGCTCAACGCCTCTTGTACTTGGTTCTTGATGATTATTATAGCTTGATTCGTGGAGACAATCATCATGTTTATCGCGAATTTTATTCGCGGAGATGACCATCGTGTTGTGATTATGCAGCGACACTTACAATCTTGTAGGGAATAGAAAAATCAAAGGAAATTTGGCCAGTTCGAGAACCCACCCAGGAATCGAAACGGATCGAGTCGGTCCGATTCCCGCCTGGGTCCACAATCGGGTAGGTCGTTCTCGGTTCTAGGATGGCAACTGGCCTACTCCGAAACCGATCACCTTCCAGTAATTAACATGTCCCATGAACTAATATTTCGCCTTTCCGTGCCCAAATTTCAATATGCACCTGCAATTCTTCAGCCAGGCTTCGCTCATTGGATCAAGTCGGTATCATCAATTTACATTGCTTAAACATGTAATATTACGGTCGCTAGGAACATATCTTTCCTTCTTTTCTTTTTCTTTTTGGGCTTGCGAACGACCGAGGCCTCAAATCAATAATGCAAGAATTAGCGGCTAACGAACTGAGGACTCCCGAAAGAAAAAACCGAATGAGGAGTCGACGAAGGTCGGAAAAACGCAGGAACCGAACGAGTCAACTCAGTGTACCTTCGCCGCTCGTGTAAAAATTCTTTTTCTTCCCACTCGAATCGGTTGGGCGCGCGCGGGCTTTCTCCCTTTTTTTTTTTTTTTGTTCTTATTTGCGCCCTCAAAATGAAACAGCGAAATCGCAAAATTGGCGGGAACGCGTCCGGCTTCGGTGTCGTTACCCGCCAGATTTCCTGAACGTTTCTTTTTCTTTTTCTCTTTTTTTTTATATATTTGGCAGACCCCACGGGAGCCCCTTTCGTCTCTGGAGCAACGCAAACTTGCCGATTTCGGTGCGCACCGTCGCTTGATTTGGCTATTTGGGGTTGGGGCCTACCGTGAAGAAAATTGAACAATCGGGGAAATTGAAATTGCCTCGCTGATTCGGCAGAAATTCGCGATGGAAAGAGGATTTTCTTTCTTTCTTTCTTTCTTTTTTTATTTTATATATTGCTCCGAGGTTTAAAACTTAGTTGTATTCCTTATTCGAGCTCGGGACTTTCGATCCGGACTTTTCCTCATCCAGCTCGCACTGCTGTCTGCGTTGTGTCTGTGCATATGCAGGATATACGTACACGGTAACCGTGCAAAAGAAGAAGGAAGGAAATGTAAGGGTGCCGAGCGATTCGACCCATGACTCCATTTCGATTGATTGCATCTAGTAGCACGAACCGCGTCCCAGTTCCACCGCGAAACAAAGACTGACAAATTAAGAAGTCACGGCCATTTTCGCGTAGTCATTGATAATGCTTGATCATTCGAAGTGATCTTTCAATTTCTCTTAGGCAGCACCCGGATTGCTTCTGTATATCTGAGTTGAGTTGCAGGTGTAATTGACTGCAATTGGCCATTTTGCGTAAGTAATTCTTGTTAGATGGAGTTTGGTTTGATTAAGGATTAGAGTTGACAATCAATGGAAACATCAGTTCCCGACGCTATGTTGTTATTTGGTGCCCAAACTGGCTTGGGAACTAAGCTATGTAGTCGTCATCATCGATGTTGAATGAAGTTACTATATATTATCACGAGGCAACACTTGAGATCGTGATCGTGCAGCGCTTAGGCTTGGCATGGCTCATTCACCCCACTGGCTCATTTGGCCGACCTAGATCGTAAAGAGAGAATGTTCGAGAGAGTGTGCTCTTCTATGGATTGTTGAATTACAGGGAGGGACCTCTCTGTATACTTAAGAAACTTTAATTACAATTGTAAATCTCTCGTTGAAAAGCCTAATTCAAACCGACGATTTTGGGGCAAAATTAATATCTAAATCTTGCAATGGAGAGAACAATAAGCAAGAGCGGTTCAAGTTCATGTCAACAAAAAGGACGAAGGCGAGAATAAGCAGAATGCTTGCCGATTTGGCACCGAGTCCTAATTTTTCCCTCTAACCATGAGTCCTAATTTTTCCCCGCGTCAATCGAGTAAACGAATGAGAGAGGATGAGGCAAATTGAGTGAGCGAGAGATAGTGTGCGAGCGAGTGAGCAATGAGGTACAAACTAGGAGTGATCGGTTCCAGGGTGGGTTGGGTCCGGACCTAAAACCTGAAACCAACCCTGTTATAACCGGTTCTCAATTTTTGGAACCAGAAACCAACCCTGTTTTTCATAGACCCTGTTTTGGAATCAATCCTGTTTTTCCGATCCGGTTTCAGGGTCTACCCGAGAACCTATTTTTTTTGGTTTCTTTTTTCGATTTCATTTTTTTCTAGCAAAATAATATAGGTAGCAATGAAACAATTTAAAATAAAAGATGAATAACAAAAACCACTATCCGCCAAAAGTAACAATCCCTAAAATGAGCAATTGAAATTATAATCCATCAAAATCAATAATCCAAAAGCACTATGTGACAAGGCATAGTCCAATCGCATAAATCTTTAAGAGTCACATTTCCAGGGAATTTATTCAATATGTTTAGCTCTTTATTTTGCGCCATGATGAGATAACTCCTCACTTCTGTTTCCGAATGAAATATCTTGAAAGAAAAATCAAGAGACTTAGTGATAAGGCATATGCTCTCATTAGAAAAATGTTTATATTTCTCATCCGAATCACACAATATTTAGATGACTTTAAGGGCCGTGCTGTTTCACTCATAGTTGTGAAACATATTCCAATATTAAACCGAAAATCGGTTCTAAAACCGGTGAAGTAGGGTAACGTGATATAGGCTTTTTACTTTTTTGTACATTATCTCAAAACCGGTTCTAAAACAGGTTTGGGTTGGTTTTTACTTGGAACCGGAAACCAGACCGGTTCTAACCGGTTCCCAAAAAATGGAACCGGTACCCGGACCGGTTCTTGTTAGAACCGGTTCCCGAACCTATTTTTCGGGTGGGTTGGTCCGGTTTCCGGGTAAATCCGGTCCGGTTGCACACCCTAGTACAAACAGTGAACAATAGATAGAGAGAGTCAAAGTCAACAAAGATATTTGTTTATTTGAGAGAGATTTCTAGGTGCGACCTCGTTTAGGTATGGGATGGCCAAGCTCATCGCCCACTTGCTTTTTCAATAAAAAAAGCCACTTTTGATTTGAAATTTTATTTAAAAAAGCCACATATGACTTTTCACCTGAATATATTATTGAAGGCACTTAAGTGATCATACTAAAGTAATCCGACGAAAAATTCTTGCACTAAAGTAAGTAATGTACCAAAGTTATGACATTTCTAGTTTCATTTTCTTACTAAATGGGGCATTCTCCTTTTGCTCGCCACAATCCCAAATCAAACGCCAATTAGGGTTCATTTGCCGATTAGGGTTCTCCATTTTGAGTAGCACTTGTTGTAGCTAGCAATATAACATAGAAGGGGATGAATATGTGATTTTAAAAAAACTTGATAATATAATGCGGAAGCAGGACAATCAAATTGAATATTATCAGAGTTGAGTGAAGATAAAGCTGAATATTGATGGCGATATGATGATAATCAAGGTGTGTAAAGTTCTATTAAAATAAAGAGCCAGAGTTTGAGAGATAGAAGAAATTGCACAAATAATTTATAGTGGTTTGACTTGATGTAAGCCCATATCTTCTTTCCACACTAATAGCCTACTTGCTAGATTTCACTAGAAATATTTTTGAAATCCAAGAAGATTTCTAGTTGAAATCCGCACTAATAACCACTTATACCCAACTACTTCCCCTTGAAGCTGGTGCTACTTATACCCAAGTTGATAGGATTCACTATCTTACACCTGAACACAAACTATAACATTGCTAACACTTTTCAAAAAGTTTACAATTTACAGCTCACTCACGAAAGACAAGTGCATCTAATCGAAGTTCTCTTGCACTTTGGAATTTTTTATTCTAGGCCTCTCTTTTCTCGTCAGTACTCGGTCTCCTTTTATATTCCACTACTTCTAATATGGTCATTGGACAGTTTTTAGAGAATCACTCTCCAATCAACTTGTTGAAAGATAAGATCAAAACCCTTGTTAATTTGGTTGCCCATAGGAGCAAATATTTAGTTTCCATAAGTGGAATTCTTCGATAATGGAAAGTAGATTGTCTTTGAAATGATTGCCAATCAATCAAGATGTTTTGCACAAAGAATGTCGTTGCAAAACTATATTTAATATCGAAGGTTAATCATTTCTTTCTAAATAGGAAATCCAACCAGATCACTAATTGCGATGATTAAAGCTTGCATCTAAATATATTTCAATGCGTATGAATGTGTGAGTAGATTTATGATTATATCTGGTTTTAGTACAGAATCTGAAGATATCAAGAGTCTACTAATGTTATGATGATATTCAACTTTATCATAGAGTCTGAACACATGTCAATATTTGCATATGAGTTTTGCTTGTATCCATGTTATAACTGGCTTTTGATGATGTCCAAGTCCAGTTGTCCGGAGATATTTAAGTCTAGTTGTCTGGTGACTTCCAAGTCTATCGACAATCGCGGATCTACCTCACCGTTTCCTATCCATGGTACTTTCAAACTTTACCGAACTCCCCTTTCAAGGTTTGCTTAGGATATTTCCAGTTTATAAACACCTCTACGCCCAATGCCTTGTTCACCTTATTAAGACATCATATGCATAACGACTTGTGGATTATCTAGTAACTCAACCATTAAACTCGTTAGTAGCCTTTGATTATTTTGTCATCTTCAAAAAATCATAAGAGATTTTCCCAATAACACTTACGTCTGTTTAAGCCAGGGTTGGAAGAAACCGACCCCGTTAATTGGGTTATTTACTTTGGGTGACAAGGATCATTAACGGTCACGTAGGATAAAAGAATCAATGAAGAAAGCCGTGCGCACAACTTTATCCATATGTGAACGAGTTCAGAAGTTTTACGATTTAAATGTCATATTCGAAAGTTTTGGGGCTGAAATGCACAATCAACATTATTGCAGGATTCTCTCTTCTCTCGGAAGAGCTTCCCTCTACCCATTGGGGTAGTTTAGCCGATGGAAACCCTGCCTGCCTCACTTCTTCCTTCCCTTTTCTGGTGAAGTCACCATGAATCATCAATAACTTCTCTGTAACCTAATGATTCGAAAATTCAACACCCACCCACAACCCCTCATCTTGATACACTCAAATAGCGTTTAACACTCCAGTCTAACCCTAAAATCACTCTATGGAGCAGGAACTATACTGTGAAGGCAAGCAAATCTTGTGTCGTCTAGTTCGGGGAACTACAGTAGTTGCGGCGTTGATTCACCTCCATGGAGCTGGACGAAGATGCAAACCAGAGGCTGCCCTGCTTTGCAAAAGATTAGGAAGATTGTGGTCAGATAAAGTCACTAAGAATGTCGAAGGAATTCTAGCATCAGCGAAAGGTAAGGATGGTAGTTTAACGCTAATAGGGAAACTCCTCAAAAACCCAAAAATCAACTTTCAAGCTTTCCAAAACACAATGAGGAGAGCATGGCGAGTGAAAAATGCTGACTTTACACCGTTAGAACATGGTATTTTTGCTATAACCTTCGAATCTCAAGCTGTGAGGCAAAAAGTGATAGACCAAGGTCCATGGTCGTTCATGAATAATCTCTTGATCTTGAAACAACCGGACCAAATACCACAGCTTTATGCTATAAATTTGACTCGTGCGACTTCTGGGTACATATTCTGGGGCTTCCATTAGAGTGGATTTATGTGGAAGTATCTCGTGAAGTAGCTGGTAAGCAAAAATTGAGACAAGAGGTATGGTGTCTTATGGAAGGGTGCGAGTGAATCTGGATCTCAACTTACCCCTGCAGTTAGGAATGCTTGCTGACAATGAAGAAAAAAAGATCTGGCTGGATTTTAAATATGAGAGGCTCCCATACTTTTGCTTCTTTTGTGGGATAATAGGCCATTATGCTTCTGACTGTGAGGAGTTGCCATTCAGTGTCGATGATGTGAACATGGATGAGGATTGGCCCATGGCTGAAGGCTGAGGTAAGTAGAAATAGCCCTTTCCGGAAGCTATTCCATGGCAAGGACTTAGTTGAACCTATGGAAGAGGAAAGCATCCCGGAGACTCCTACCCACTCTGGACAAATAGTGATTTATAAGGAGAACAGCTCAGGCCCAATCCAGCAACTTTAGCACAATAAGGAGGACAGCACAAAGACTAAACTTACTGAAATGAGTAATTCAGCAGTTCAAAGGGAGCAACTGGTTAAAGTCCATGTTATCTTGGCTGGAGACCAAGCACTTCCCAAGGAACCGGATTTGATTATGGTACTAGCTGGCGCCAACAAAAAGAAACAAAGTGGACAGAAAACTCCTGTGCGTAAGAGGATTAGAAGGTTCAGCCCATACGACTCTCAAGGGGACAAATCGTTACTAATAGATGAAGACAAACCACTTGAAATGCCAATCCGGGTGGTGGAAGGCACAGGAAAATGGGCTGTGGTGGCTAGCCTTAATAAGCCACCGGAGTCAATATGAAGATCGTAAGTTGGAACTGTCAGGAGTTAGGCACACCTTTGACAGTCCAAGCTTTGGGAGCCCTAGTGGCTCAAGAAAGGCCCGAGGTACTATTTCTTATGGAAACAAAAAACTGAGAGGAAAAGATCCATTAGATAAGGTGGATGTTGAAATTTGAAGAATGTTTTGTTATCAACCCAATAGGAATAAGGGGTGGCTTAGCAATTTTGTGGAATGTTTCTGCTGCTCTATCAATCTTATATGCTTCAGATGCAGTAATCGACATCGAATATGAAGAGGAGAACTATAAAACGAAAATGAGAATCACATTTGTACATGAACCAACGACCAACCAAGAAAAAACCAAGACGTGGGATGAAATATATAGAATCAGTCAGAGAAACCAGCTGCCTTGGGTGTGCTTGGGGGACTTCAACGAAATAATGTATCGTTAGGAAAAGGTAGGCAAAAGACTGGCTGTGCTTAGGGGACTTCAACGAAATAATGTATTATTGGGAAAAGGTAGGCAAAAGATTGGCTGACCATCACAGACTCCAAGCATTTAGGGAGCTTCTGCACAGCTGCGAACTAATGGACCTTGAAAGTAAGGGTTGTGCATTTACCTAGTCTAATAATCGTGAAGGAGAAGAGCCGGTGAAGGAAAAACTGGATAGAACAGTAAGCAATTTGAGCTGGAGACTACAATTCCCTGAGGCAGAAGTATACGCATTAACGGCTATTGGTTTTGACCATAGCCCGATCCTATTGTCTATCTTTCAAGCCCGAAAGAGGAGGAAGAAGAATTTCAGTTTCGAAGCATTTTGGCTAGAAGATGAGGAATGTAGAGTAATTAATAAAGCATGGAATTCTGGAACGAGAGCAAATGATGGCCTCTCGGTTGAAATGAAAAAGGTTGCTGTTGTCTTACTAAGCTGGACCAAGAAGAAATTCTCAAACGGGTAGAATAGAATAAAGCTCTTAATGGAACAAATACAGAGCTTAACAAATAGTCAAACTATTGAGAAGGAAAAAGAACAACTACAATGAGGGATAAAATTCAAAGGCTATGGAATCAAGAAGAGATGTACTGGATAATGTGTTCGAGGATAAATTGGCTCAAGTAGGGGGATCGAAACACTAAGTTCTTTCACGCCTCCACAGTGCAGAGGAGACAGCGAAACAAAATTTCTATGCTAAAGGACTCGACAAGGAATTGGACCCGAGACCAAGAACAAATAAAGACGATGACATATGACTTCTTTAGAGAACTATATACTTTAGTTGGACATCGACAATTTACTCCACTGCTTCGATATTGCTCTTGTAGTGTGAAGGAGGAAACAAATCTCCGACTGCTTGAGGAAGTAACGATAGAAGAGGTCAAGCAAGTAACGTTCCAGCTTGAAACCTCGAAGGCCCCGGGTTCGGATGGCTTGAATGGCCAGTTCTTTCAGCACTATTGGGAAAGACATAAAGGAGGATGTATTATCATAGGTCAGAAACTTCTTCCATACTGGAGTGTTAAATCCCCAATTAAATAGAACGCTTATGTCCGTGGTGCCAAAAGTAAAAAATCCAGAGAAGCTGGAAGAGTTTAGACCTATAAGCCTGTGCAATTTCGCATACAAAATCATCTCAAAAGTGCTAGCAAATAGGCTAAAACCATGGCTTTCGGATTTGATAGAAGTTGAATAGAGTGCATTTGTAGGAGGATGGCAAATCCAAGATAATATCCTTGTAGTCCAGGAAGTTTTGCATCAGTTAAGGGTTCGCAAGCGAAAACAAAAATTTCATGCAGTTTTAAAATTAGACATGCAAAAGGCGTATGATCGGATAAAATGGGACTTTCTGAAGGCATGTATGATTATAATGGGGTTCAATGAAAGATGGGTGAATTTGATAATGCAATGTGTTACAACAACCTTACTGAGTGTAAAGTTGAATGGGGAACCCCTGCCTTTCTTCCAACTTACAAGAGGCATAAGGCAAGGGAACCCTTTATCCTCGTACCTATTCATACTAGTTGCAAACTTCCTATCGATGCTGATGAAAAAATCTATGCAATATGGCACTATAAAAGGGATATAACTAAATAGACATTGCCCTGTACTGTCTCACCTACTCTTTACGGATGATTCAATCTTCTTCCTAGATGGGAAGCTATAAGAATGTTAGAACATGGCTGGAATCATTTACCAGTATTGCTTTGCTTCAGGACAAGTAGTTAACTTGAACAAGTTAGGAATATACTTCAGCAAGGACTGCCCTAGTGAATTAAGAAGGAACATGGCTACAGAACTAAGAGTCCCGAAGATTGATAAGACCGGGAAGTACTTGGGTATTCCCTCTGATTGGGGAGCATCCAAAAAGCAAATGTTTGCTTGGATCCTGACAAGGGTAAATATGAAGCTTGAAGGGTGGAAAGAGAACATAATGTCTAAAGCGGGGAAAGAAATTCTGATAAAAACTGTTGTCCAAGCATTACCACAATATGCCATGTCAATTTTCAAGATCCCAGTTTCAGTATGTCGGGCTATTGAGCAAAAAATAATAGCTTTCTGGTGGAAGAACCAAACGGCAACAAAAGGAGTACACTGGACGAAGGCCGAAGTGCTAAGACAAAGAAAAGATAGGGGAGGCCTCGGGTTTAGGGATTTAACATCTTTTAATAAGGCCATGCTTGGAAAACAGGCTAGGCAATTAGAACAAAACCATACAACTCTGTGTAGTTAGGTCTTAAAGGGCATCTACTACCCTACTAAGTGTTTCAGGTAGGCAAAGAAGGGATCCAGACCATCTTGGGGATGGCAGAGCATACTTATGGGGAGAACATCAATTGAAGACTCGGTCATGTAGTCAGTAGGAAATGGGCAGAACATTAACATCAGGGAAGATAAGTGGCTAAAAAGGGGACCTATAGGGGGGACCGACTAATGCAGGGGACCCTCAAAAAGTTGATGAACTGATAAACCAAGGGGAAAGCACATGGAAGGAACTGGTCTTGCGAAGATTATTCGATGAACAAGTAGTGTGTGAGATCCTCGCAATATATATAAGACCATAAAATGAATGACGACAAACTGATCTGGACTGGCACGAGGGAAGGAGAGTACACTGTTAAGAGCAGCTACAACATTCTTCGCAAGAACGAAAACTCAGAAGCTTAGTGTACTCTCCACAAAATCAATCTCTGGAATAGGATATGGAAAATGAAAACTCTCCACAAAATTAGAAACTTTATATGGAGTGTATGTCAAAATGCCCTCCCGACGAAGGAAAATTTGTACAAAAGGAGGATGCTACCTAATCCGAACTGCCCAATCTGCCTCTGCCGAGCACATGTGGAGACCCCAGAACATTTACTTCTTCTCTGCAAATGGACAAGGGAAGTCTGGGATGCTCCTGCACTAAACATCCAGAATTCTAAATACCAAACTTCCAGAATAGATGAATGGCCGATCAAATACATACCTAAAAGCAACAACTTACCAGATTATGAGCTAGTCTCGGTAGTTCTCTGGGAAATCTGGAAAGCAAGGAACAACCTCGTCTTTAGGAGGCACCTCCCGGACCCAGAGTTGCTTGTTGAAAGAGGACAACAATTGCCCATAAATTTTAGCATATGGAACAACTTCGACTGGAAAATTGATGCTGCGAACAACGAAGAGGAGGATGCTTGGATTCCTCCAGAAAGGGGCGAAATATAAGTAAATATATATGCAACTCACCAACTTGGATCATTTGAAGGATCAATTGCTTGTGTGTGTTGCAACTTAGCTGGGATCTTGATCGACGGCTTCGCAAAGGATGTCCTCGTCTCCTCCGCCGTGCAAGCCAAAAGC
The DNA here is from genome assembly GCA_031216235.1 of Syzygium jambos. NCBI lineage: Eukaryota > Viridiplantae > Streptophyta > Magnoliopsida > Myrtales > Myrtaceae > Syzygium > Syzygium jambos. The sequence continues at coordinate 11,979,430 of CM062229.1, read as the reverse complement.
CTAGCCATGGTGGAAATCCTGAAATTCCTCTCTCCTCGTGTGGGCAAAAGACTGACTTTGGAGTTGGACTGTCAGAATCTAGTCAACAGCTTGAAGTATACACAAAAATCGCCGTGGGAACAGCGTGCTCTCATCAGCAAAGCACGTGGGCTGCTGTCTTCATTTTCTAATTTAAAGCTGCTATATTGTAATAGAAACAGTAATAGTGTGGCGGACTGGGTAGTGAAGATCCAAAGGAAAAAAATACTCACCGAATACTGGTTGACCCATCCTCCATAGGTACTTAGAGATTTGCTCTGTTTTGAGACCCCGAAAGTGGGTTTTGGTTTTACTAGATATCAACTCCACCCACCTGGGTGGCGCTGCTGGAGCGCGCACTCTTCCTCTCGCAAAAGGTTGAATGTTCGAATCCCGGGCGCCGCAGGGTGACTTAACCGGTGGCACGTGTGTGGTGGCTAGCACGTGTTGCCCCCAGGGTTTACTTCCCGGCTGTCGGCCGTGCGGGGGTTCCCTGGGTTATCAAAAAAAAAACTAACAGTTTAGTTTCTTTACCAAAAAAAAAAAACTAACAGTTTAGTTCCTCTCGCAAAAGGTTGAGTGTTCGAATCCCGGGTGCCGTAGGGTGACTTAACCGGTGGCACGTGTGTGGTGGCTAGCATGTGTCGCCCCCAGGGTTTACTTCCCGGCTGTGGGCCGTGCGTGGGTTCCCTGGGTTATAAAAAAAAAAAACTAACAGTTTAGTTCTCTTTACCAAAAAAAAAAACTAACAGTTTAGTTCTGGCCAAAAAAAAAAATTGCCGTCTGAGTTCCTGCGAGGTATTAGCTTTTCGAGACGTTGCCAAGAAGCTATCGAACCTTAGGCTCGAAGCATCCAGGTTTCTTTAAGACTTTAACCAAAGGCAAATTTGTATTTTATCCAGAGCCGTTTAGATCCAACGCCCTTTTGCAAATTCCTCAAAAAGCCCATTTTCCAAAACCGAATCAAACGCGGCGTCGACGGTCCATACGATCGCTACCGTGAGCCGTTCCGCATTGAACCGCGCCCTCTCTCGTGGCGGGAAGGGCGAAGCGAAAAGTGTCGAGCGTCCTGTCCCACCTCCCTCGCGCACTCTTTTTCTCGCTTTCGCTTCCGACTTCCAGCCCCGGCCCGCCATTTTCAACGCCTCTCGCCTCTCATCGCTCTCGATGCGAACGCAGTCCCTTCGAAAATTCCTTAAACTTCTCAGATTCCGGACCTGCGAATTCCTCGCTTGATCCGAAGGATCCTGGCTCCGTCCCTCGATCGGCGGGTTCGATTCGCCTGAGGTTGGGATTAGGGCTCGGGGTTTGGGGGGCCCGGGGCTGTTGCTCGCGTCCGCCGGATGGGGAGCAAGGCGACGGGCGAACTGCTGTCGACCGTCCGGTCCGTCGTCGGCGCCGATTTCTCGGACATGGACATAATCCGAGCCCTGCACCTGGCCAGCAACGACGCCACGAGGGCCATCAACATAATCTTCGACACCCCCAATTTCAAGACGAGGGACCGGCCTCTGCCCCGGAGGAATCCCGCTGTCGCGAATCGCAACTCGGGCTCCAGGAGCGGCGGCGGCGCTATCTCGAAAGGGAGGCCGGACGAAGGAGGTCGCGGGCTGGATGGTCCGGGCGGCGGGGCGACGGATTTAGCGGTTTTGAGAGAGGATGTTGAAGATGGCAGAGAATCATCAGGGGCGGCGGAGAGAGAGTGGTGGTTGGTCGGGTGCGGCGAAGTTGCCGGGCTCTCCACCTGCAAGGGGAGAAGAGTGAAGCCTGGAGATAAGCTGACTTTTACATTCCCGCCGAAGCAGAGTGCCGTGTCGCCTTCGCCGGGAAAATTTGGAAAAGTACGGGGCGCTGCAGCTTGTTCGGAGATTGTGAGGTTTTCGACGAAGGAATGCGGAGAGGTGTGTTCCGTTCCATTCAACTTCAAATTCGAAAAGTTATGGTGGCCTTTTTCTTGGGGGGGTTTCTGTTGATTTTTTTGGTTCTCACCGCTGAGCTTTTTGATGGCAATGTCGGCAGCTTGGTCGAATTCCGAATGAGTGGGCTCGGTGTCTTGTGCCGCTAGTGAGAGATCAGAAGGTGAAGATCGAGGGATGGTGCAAGTCTGCTCCTGAAATGTTGGGCATCATGGACTCGATTTCGATGTCAATAAGGTAATGTCAACTGGTGACTGGCGAGTTGTGATTTGCATGTGTCTCTTTATGAATTCATGGGTCCCATCCATCACAGCCAGACACACCATTAGCCCACGGTTGCAACTCTTTAAACAAGACGATACTCTGTTTTAGTCCTTGCATTGCCTGAATGCTGCACGCAACAGTTGATGATGATGGATCTTTGCTTTTGCCCAGTGTATACATCAATAGTTCTATGTTCCACGAGCAAAAGCAGGCCTCGCTCAAGGCAGCTAGTAATGTTGCTGATGAATCTGTGGTACATCCCTTCCCAAATCTGTTCCGATTGCTGGGCCTAGCACCATTCAAGAAGGTGTGATTTTCTCCATACAATTTCGAAGCTGTAGTTGTTTAATGCAATTTGGTGATTTTTTTGCACTTCTCCATATATTTGTATAAGTTTATTGGCATCTTTGTCTCTTGCTAAGTAGGCTGAGTTGACTCCCAACGATATGTTTCCAAGGAAACGGCCCTTAGAATCAAAGGTATATGGATAATATTTTCCTCTCTGTACATCATTTTAAAAAATTCAACAACTAAAGAATTAAATTTGAACAGCTCAGCTCTGGTCTTCCAATCCCTTTGTCACGACCTAATAAGTCTCATAATCCATGTCAAAACGGAGATGAAGCTGAAAATGAGGAGCCCATATCAGATTCTGATGTCGACAGGATAGTTGGTGTCGGAGATAATCTTGATTTGGAGGTACCAAATGCATTTTGTTATTTTTTCATCTACGTTGTGTTACAGTTAGCAGCATTGAGTCACAGTCACTTCTCAATGTAATACTGCAGGAGATGGATCCTCCATGTACACTTCACTGTGAACTTCGCCCATATCAGAAGCAGGCTCTTCACTGGATGGTCCAACGGGAGAAGGGACGCTGCATGGATGAGGCGGCGACTACACTTCATCCATGCTGGGAGGCATATCGTTTGGCAGACAAGTATGGCGTGTTTGTACTACTTTTGGTATTTTTTTTTTTCCATTTGTTTGCTTAGAGTTGGTTCACTGATGATTTTTTCTTTTCAGGAGGGATCTTGTTGTTTATTTGAATGCGTTCTCGGGGGATGCTACGATAGAATTCCCAAGCATGCTACAAATGGCTCGAGGAGGAGTATGTAATTGAGACATTACTACTTTAAGTTAGGTTTATGTCATAACATCCTATTTATTGAATTTATGATTCTTCTTGAAGATTCTGGCAGATGCTATGGGTCTTGGGAAGACCATCATGACTATAGCTCTCCTCCTCACTCATAAGGGAATAGGTGAATCTTTGGGCAGTCAGAACATAACTCAACCGCTTAATGAAGGTGCTGAAACTGCGAACACGTTAGAGCAGTCTCCAAATCCATCCAAGAGGGAAATTAAGTTCTCGGGCTTCAACAAGTTGATGAAGCAGAGGATGTTGAATGGTGGCTGTCTGATTGTATGTCCAATGACTTTGCTAGGCCAGTGGAAGGTACGCGTAATACAATAAGCTATTGCTAAGGTTGCTTTTGTTTGTTGGAGAAGGTTGTATTATGTTTATGTCAAGATTTACATACCTGGGTGGTTTTGTATTCGCAAGTTACCGGATCCATAGAATTGTTTTGACAGGCTGAGATTGAAACTCATGTGCAACCTGGGTCTCTCTCTGTATATGTTCATTATGGACAAAGTCGACCAAAGGATGCAAAGCTCTTAGCACAAAGTGACGTTGTAGTCACTACATATGGTGTTTTAGGTTCTGAATATTCTGGAGAGGTAGCTTAAAGACCTCTCTCTCTCTCTCTCTATCTAGATATAAGCAGGTGACATATGTTTCTGTACAATTGATTACTTTGCAGAATTCTGGGGAGAGTGGGGTGCTTTTCTCAGTTCAGTGGTTCAGAGTGGTTCTTGATGAGGCTCATACTATAAAATCCTCAAAGAGCCAAATTTCTATGGCTGCTGCTGCCTTAGTTGCCAATTGCCGGTGGTGTCTAACTGGTACCCCCATTCAGGTGAATTTTTGCATTTAAGTGTATGGAGATCCAAATGTCTATGGATTTGCAAGAATTAGGCAAACAAATACTTCTGAGATGTGCTGGCTTTAGCTTTGCCCCTTTTTCTCTGCTATACTTCGAAGTCATGTTTCAAGACAAGAAAAACTATTATGCATTTTTATCTGATTTATTGTTGGGCCTCGGCGTGTGTTCTTTTTCTTTCACAGAACAGTCTTGAGGACATCTACAGTCTTCTTCGGTTTCTGAGAGTGGAGCCTTGGGCCAACTGGGCGTGGTAAGCCTTGTGGATTTTTCCCACTTTTCTTTACGTAATTTGATGCTTAGAGTGTCCATTTACGAAGAGAAGTCTTATTAAATTTGATATATGAGGGAGTGCCTTTAGAATTACAAGCTGTCATTTCCAAGAAGCCTCTTCATATGTAAAAATCATTCAATGTTCCATTTTTGATGTACTGCTGAACATTGGAAAGTGTAAGTATGACGATATAATAAGCTTGGGCAAGTATGAATTAACCGATTGCTTGAAGCTCATTTTCCCTTGAAGAAGAGCTCATGTTGTAATGAAACCTTGGCTGATTTTTATAACAGGTACATTGAGAGTGGATGACGTGTCTCAGTTAATTTTGCGTAGTTTGAATTAATAGCCGAGATCTTGCTCAGATCATTTTTTGAGCTTGTGCAAAAGCTACGGAATGTCAGATTAAGCAGCCCATGACTCACTACTCATCATGATATTGGTCTACCTTTTATTGGCGTGTTCAGTTCTTGAACTTATTGTGGCACCAATAATGCAGATCTTTCTCATCAACCTTTATACTCTCAGAACTTGCTAGGATAAGTTGAATTTTTATAAGCTCAAGGGTTGGCATTGAGTTCAGCGGATGAGAAAGATATCATTGATATGCGAAAGGCCATTTTTTTTCTCTGATTTATTGTGATCATAATTCATAAACTTCTTCTCTTGAGTTTTTTGTTTTATTGTGCATTTGTACAGAAGGTCCCTTTTCAGAAATATGATGACAGATACTTGGAAACTGAGAATTTGCGCAAATAATCAATTTAGTCCTTTTTAGTGGGGTATGCAGTATTCAATTGCTGTTTAATGCTTGGGTCATGGCCACTCTGGTTAAGGATATTCAAATTAGGTTCCATTTGGTAAGAGAGCCGTATTGATGGTGGCTTTTGAGTTGTCATGGCAATGATATGCTTTTGGTGTGTATTCTCAGGACCTTGTGTTTCTGATGCTTTCTAGGAATCCTCAGAAATAATTCTAATAGTTTAAAGACTGAGGATCTCTTAGAGATTCTAACCTCTATTTTTGATTTCATGGAATGTTGTGAATCTTCCTTTGTTACTTTATCAATGAATTTTCCTTTAAAGATATAGTTATAGTGTTCCTTTAAATGTATGATCCATAAACCTTTATCTAGGTGGAATAAACTCATCCAAAGACCCTTTGAGGAAGGGGACGAGAGGGGTTTGAAACTGGTGCAAACAATCTTAAAGCCGATTATGCTGAGAAGAACAAAGTTAACCACAGATCGAGAAGGAAGGTGAGCAGAATGATAGAGGACATGCCAGTACTTGGTCTCTTCCTTCTGTTTAATTCAAATCTAGATTTTAATTTGTGCAACTGCAGGCCTATTCTAGTTCTTCCTCCAGCTGATGTTAAGATCATTTATTGTGAATTGAGTGAAGCTGAAAAGGACTTCTACGAAGCACTTTTTAAAAAATCGAAGGTTTGTGTCCCCATCGGCAGTTTTATGGAAGATAAATTTCCGTTTAGACTTTGTATGTTTTGTAGAAAATCAATAATTTGGAAAATGTTTCTCTAATTGTGATCATCTATATCTTTTAGCAAAATGAGTTAACAGAAAATGTTTTCATTATCAGCAAAATTGTTTAGGCATTGATTGTTGTTAATAATGGAAATATATTTCATTGACTCATTTTCTTAAGCGAAGAAAATGATTAAAGTTTGGAAAATATTTTTCAAATTGTTGATTTATGTGAATCAAACGGAACATAGTTTCTTATTATTATTCTCATTATGAATAGGCACTATTATTCCCATTTTGATTAAGCATTTAATTTCTCTAGGTCAAGTTTGATCAATTTGTTGAGCAAGGCCGGGTTCTTCACAATTATGCTTCGATATTGGAGTTACTTTTACGTCTTCGCCAATGTTGTGATCACCCATTTCTTGTGATGAGGTGTGGTATCTTTATGGGTTTGTCCTTACTATTATGTATAGTTGCATTGCCTCTGTATGATGATCACTTCATGGAGGTGAGGTGGTGTATGCTATTGTATAACACCGGGAAGATTGTTATGAAATCGGTAAATTCAAAAGGTCTTTTTGAACGGAAATATGATCCGGATATTTCTCTGTGTCTGTATAGACACGGAAATATTATCCCAAACTCTGGGGTAGTGGTCTTATCAGAAACTAAAATGATGACAAGTGCTGCTAAATTCCATATGTTTAGCATCTACCCACACTCTTGGAATCTGCTTTTCTCATTTGCTTTCTACTCCATGTTGCATATCTTAACTATTAGCTTTTCTGTGAGAAACGGAATACATTAACTCATACAAAATACACTCTTGTTTTGGTAGAGCTAAACATAAACCTCCTCGTGTGCTTGTGAAGGTGTCGTTTTCTTCCTAGATGTATCTCTTCTTCCATAAAAAGATACACTAACTAGTAATATGAAAAGCGTCAACGGTCAAGAAAATGGATACTTTCATTGAGCAACATATTTGTTGATTTTTTATTCTTATTCTTATTATTGTTGTTGTTTTTTTTATTAAGTAGGAACTGTGTTGCATGATAATTCTTTGTCTTGTTTATGTTGGACTCTACACCTTTTCATCACATAACCTTCTTTTTACATTTTTAAACTGTCATAATTTTTTTTTAGAAAACATAGATTGGGAAAAAGAAGAAACGAGTGAAACTTACTCCTTACAGTTATAGTTCTTGTTAGAAAGTCCAACCCAAAAGCTTAAGCAATTAGGTGGAGGGAGACTGCATGAATATAAGAGTATTTAAAACCCGTTGTCAATCGATGTGGGATAATACTTTAGCACCCCCGTTCACGTGCAAGCCGGATTACGAGTAGCACATGAAATTTTGACATCGCACATTCACATGAAATTTTTACCACGCACACTTGTGAAAGGGATAGCATTGGCTCTAATACCATGTTAGAAAGTCCAACCCAAAAGCTTAAACTATTAGGTGGAGGGAGACCACATGAATATAAAGAGCGTTTAGGACCCGTTGTCAATCGATGTGGGATAATATTTCAGCAGTTCTATCCATGAATATGGAATAGGGTGGGAAAACAATGCTTCCTGTGTAGGTTTCTTTCCCCTGATTCTTGTTTCAGAACATCTAATTGCTGGATGGCACTGCTGAAATTGTGATTTCTGAGAGTATTCTTTTCATTGCATTATTATTCGTTCTATCTGTGTTACATCTAGTTCTATATATTAGGAAGCTCTCATCGTGTTAATGCTTAGTGATTTGTGGCTTGTCTGTCCAGTCGAGGGGATACACAGGAATATGCTGACCTGAATAAGCTAGCGAGACGTTTCTTAAAAGGAAGTCTGAGTGTCCTGGATGAGGGGAACCGTAATGCACCATCGCGGGCTTATGTTCAAGAGGTCATGGAAGAGCTCCGCAAGGGGGAAGTAGGAGAATGCCCAATATGTCTTGAAGCCTTTGAAGATGCAGTTCTAACATCTTGTGCTCACCGCTTATGCAGAGAGTGTCTTTTGGCAAGTTGGCGTAATTCAAATTCTGGTTTATGTCCTGTTTGTAGGTATTTTGGGAAAGCTCACGCAATTTATAGAAGTCTAATCATCATTTTTCATTCCTCCTTAGAGTCTTGTCCCATTTTAAATCTGTGTTTTGAGGTACGTCAGTAAGTATTGTGATCTTTGTTGTACTTTGCAGGAAAACTATAACTAGACAAGATTTGATCACCGCACCAACTGAAAGTCGTTTTCAAGTTGACATTGAGAAAAACTGGGTTGAATCATCCAAAGTTTCTGCTCTCTTGCATGAACTTGAGAACCTTCGGTCTTCAGGCTCAAAGAGCATTGTTTTCAGCCAATGGACTGCCTTTTTGGACCTTTTGCAGATTCCTCTTTCTCGGTAGGATTTGCGCCAGCAATTTTCATGAGTACCTTAGTATCTCATTAAGAGGGATGTATAGTTGGTTTGGATCCAAAATTTCCAAGTCATTCAAACCTCTTTTTTCCTCACTTTACGAAGTAGCAAAAATGAACCACTATTTAATGTGCACTTCTGCTCCTGGCTAGGTCCTGCAGCTTTTGTAAACGGCTTACGTGTATGTGCTGAAATGCTTCCTGTAGATGAGCATGATGCCTTTTATTTTTGTTGCTCTATGCTTTATGCCTGACATAACTTTGTGTTGTCTATATGCAAGCAGTTTTTTTAGGTTATCTATATAGATACAAACTTAAATAGTTGTGAATATCCTCAGGCTATAAACAATTAAGGGTGCATTTGTTTCGTGGAAAATGAATAATTTGAAAAATATTATTCTAAAAGTGATTGCTTATATCGTTTACAAAATGAATGAAAGAAAAGTATTTTCTCCGTTTACAAAAATGTTTAGACATAAGTACTTATCGATAATAAAAAAAAGTTTCATAGGCTATTTAATTCAAACGATGCAGGCAATTATTTATAGGAAAATGTTTTTCAAATCATTCATTTTCTGCAAAAGAAACAGAGCCTAAGTGCTAGTGATTTTTGCTGCATTTACATAGTTGTCAATTTTCTTTATGGTTCTCTCTAGCTTGTCATCTGAATATTCACCAATTTTTTGCAGAAATAAGTTTCCATTTGTTCGTCTGGATGGGTCTCTTAGTCAGCAACAGCGTGAAAATGTGATTAAACGGTTTTCAGAGGACAATGATATTCGGGTTAGCATAGATAGTTTTCTCCTTTGGTTTCTTCTTTTTACTTTCTTTATATTTTTAACTTTTGTTTTGCTGGTGTTTGGGGGATGATTTGTTTTGGCTGATAGATTTCCATGGATGATCTATTTGCTTAGGTCTTACTGATGTCATTGAAGGCTGGTGGGGTGGGAGTAAATTTGATAGCTGCTTCCAATGCTTTTGTCCTGGTAAGCTGGTACTATTTGGATTAGTTGGATCAAATGTGTTGCCCCTTGTTATGTTACTGGAGTATAAGCTGTATTTCATGCTATCTTCAATGAAGTATAACTTTATGATCTGATTTCAGCTTAAGTTGCTGATGATAAATTCTTAGAGTATGGAAAGATGCTTTCGGGAAATATTTAGGATCAATATTGCCTTGTTTGGATAAGAATAGTAAATGTAAGATACATTTTAATATCAGGAAAAAGGTAATAGGGAATGTGGCTCTATTCAAGATTATAATAGCACAGGGATAGTGCTCATGTAGAAGAACCGGAACGTTTGAGCTAACTTTTGTGCTCCATCTAACCGGCATCCACTCTCAATGCATTGGGGGCTTTCCTTGGATGAAGTTCTGTTATGCATTGCATTGCTTGCAGTAATCTCCACATTTAATATTCTTGCAGAAGCTTGAAAAGTTTTAGGCAAATGTTTTCATAAGGTCTTAAAGAATAAAATTTGTTAATATGGTATTCACTTTGTCCTAAAATATTCTGCAGGATCCATGGTGGAATCCAGCAGTGGAGGAACAAGCTGTCATGCGCATTCATCGTATTGGGCAAACAAAAAGTGTGATGATCAAACGGTTCATTGTGAAGGTTTTCCCTATTTCCTTAGACTGAGTAGTTGTATGGATGGGATTTATCCTTTTTGGCTCTAATGGCTCCAGCAGCAGAAATCTTTAAGTTTTGGGTGTTGAAATTAGGTGTTGTCAAGGTGACTTATCATGTCTGGCCAAGAAAAAGATGACTTATCATGTGAATGATGTTTGTTCATGTGGTGGGTAACTGGGTTCATTTCTTTTATTGATTGAAGAATTTTTTGATGATCACATGGTTCACATCCATGAGTGTGGCGTTTGACTTGTGCACTATTACCACTAACGCACTTAGATTTATGCCCATTTCCTTTTATTTTGGCATTTTTTAAGATGATTTTGCTTGTTACCAGGTGCATTATTTGCATACTTGCATGAGGCGGCTATTTCTTTGATAAAGTCCTTACTATGTCTGTGTGATTGTTATCCATTACTGTGTTTTCTCCTCTTTGACAGTTTCGTGTTTTTAGAGCCTTACAACTGTTGACATCTGCAAATGGCAGGGAACGGTTGAGGAGAGGATGGAAGCAGTGCAAGCACGCAAACAGCGAATTATATCCGGTGCTTTGACGGATCAAGAAGTTCGCACGGCACGTATAGAGGAGCTGAAGATGCTTTTCACATAGTCCTCACAAAATTCCCATTCTAGTGATTTTTTTGAGATGACTCGGAGCTAGAAAGCCATGAAGATCCAGATTTCTCAGAAACCAGCATAGTAAAAGAATCCTCGCTTTGCTTTGCTGTGAAAGAAGTTGGGCTATCTAGGCTCGCTAATTCTAGATTTATCAGGCTCCGGTTGGAGGCAAGTCTGATAAGGTCATTCGGGGCCACAGATGTTTCATAAGTTAATGGAGAGGAGATCAGAGCAGGCTTTGATGCAATTGGTTTTTCATGGATATTTGGGGGGTTCCGGTTCCCGTTCTTGGTAGGACCAAACTCAAGAACAGTTGTATGGGAGCGAGACGTGGGAAAATGTTGAAATGAAGGGTCGGGTGGATTTTGTATGTTCCAATATAGCTTCATTTCGACAGAATCAACATATTGCGATTCGTCGTCGAAATGATTGCATTATTTTCTCGAAAGTCGAATGTAAAACATATTGTCTTGGTGCCTCGGCTTTGTACAGGCTTAAGCATATGATATGAGCAAGCTTGTCTCAGTAAGACGATTGGATGGTGTCATAACGATTTTATTGCCGGACCTCGCTGATGAGTAGAATGGTGTGGATGTAGCAAGAGGCTACTGCATTAAAATTTGGTAATCCTGTTAATCCTTGTATTTTTTTTTCTAGTTTTTTTTGTTTTTCTTTTTGTAGTTTTTAACCCTTTTGCTAGACGATCAATTCAATTAGGGAAAGAGAGGCAATGAAATGGGAACACAGTTGGTACTCTTTTGGGTTCAGCGAGCTTGTGAAATATAATGATGCTTGATCAAAGCAGATTTTGGGGCAGTTTCATGCAATTTCTATGAATGATTCCCCTGTTAAATTTAAAATGAAAACAAAATTTTTGAAAAAGAAGTCATGAAAAAATTGTACAAAAATTGTAGACTTAATGTATATATGTAAAGAGCTTAATGTGTTGTGTTGGGATGTTACTCATTATATGAATATTTCATTTGATCGAGAAAAAAGATTGAGTTGTTAGTCGAACCGAGTCGAGTTAACATAATTGAGTCGACATGGTTGCAAGCTTAAGCTCGACTCTAGCCAACTCGAGCGCAATTGAGTATTAAGTTTCTTACTCGAGCTTGACTCAAGCAGAAAAGGTCAAAAAAAACTTGAGTTCAAATTTAACTCCGATTGATTACGGGGAATAAACGGGCTTGACAACTCGAATTTCATCGCAAAAAATGCTGGATAAGAAATGGAGTCCGACCCGGCTTAAGCCCGGATCGGATCCGCAGGGCTTCGACAGTTCGACGGGTCCTACCTAAGAAGAAAATCTGCCCCTCGCCCTCGCGCTCCGCAATCGGCACGTGCGTAACGTCGGCCCGGTTTCGGTCGAGCGTCTGCGATCATGGCGTCGGCGGACGAAGAAGCCTCCTCCGCCGTCCCGCGGCGGCGCTTGTCGTGCACCACCTGCTTCAACGCTCTTTGGTTCTGCTACTGTACACACCCTCTCTCTCCTTCTCTCCTCTGTTTCTCAGATGCATGTTGTGTGTAGGCGAAGGATCTACTTCGTCTCTGACCTCGCGTTACCTCGAATTTTTGGCCTGCGATTCCGCTGTTTCCTTTCGTCTTCTTCTTCTTCGTCTCGCGATTTTGGTAATTCTCGGCAAATCCTGTCGCGGCAGCTCCGGTTCATCAGATGCAGCAGTACTACCGGGCGGGGGTTCTCGACAACTGCTCCGGAAAGTGGAGCGCCCTCGTCGATTGCCTGACTCTCAAGACCAAACGAGCGTCCGAGGTTCAGGTCAGTGATTGCCTCGTCTTCGCGCCGCTGCTCGCCTCATTTCATTCGCGGATAGTGCAAGTGCTTGCGGCGCGAGAAGTCCCTTTCGGTGGTTTCCGGCTTCTTTTGTTATGCCAGGAGTAGTGTAACTGATAGAAATTGGAGCTTGGAAGTGAGTTTAGGGATGGAGCATTTGGTCTTCCAAGTGAATGCCGACCGGTGAAGATAATGAAATACGGCGAAGTCGACCGAAGTCTGGAAATAATCGAGACGAAACTCTCCCTAGTCTAGAAATAGATGTAATTGTCTCAAAGAATCGAAGAAATGCTTGCATAATGTTCTCGGGAAATTGACAAACTAGTAAAGATGATTGGATTCAAGTTAAGATAGAGGGAGGGAGAAAGAGCGAGACTTCGTGCGGAAGGGCGACAGCTCTCACGGCACATTGCTCGGGCTCGTTTAGGGTGGACATTGGACGGCATTGTTGTTAGATGATTTTTCTATCATTGTTGCTTTGATATTTGCTTGTTGGTTCCTCCTCGACATGTGATGGTGAACGCTGATATTCTTCTGCGATTGCTTGTTTCATTGCCATGTTCACTAATGTTCTTGGGTCCTCATCCTCTAAAGAGTTTAAGCAGTACGTCCAATGGATCATCTTTCTATTCTTTCTTATGTTTAAATCCTCCGCCGATAGCCTTGTTATAGCTAGATAAGGATGTTGAAGAATTCCTCTGTCTTTCTTTTCTTTTTTTTTCTTTCTTCTCTTTCTTCCCTGAAAGAGCTGGAAGCTGGTCAGTTTGGTGAAAGCGGCAAACAAATGTGGATATATAGCTTTAGGTTTGATGAGAAGTACTTGTGCAGTCCCCCTGCTTTAATGACTTATAGAGATTTTAGAACTAGGATGACGCTAGAGAGGCTCGATTCCTTTCCATTCCATCATGTTCTGTTGTACACCTTTTCGAGCTAGTTTCTTTCTCCCGTTTAAATTGGTGAACTCCTCGTTTTCTTGGGTGTTTTGGTGGAGCTTTATCTCTAGATGATGGTAAATCATCAATCGAGGAGCATGACCATAGGATTTTCCAAATACCGAGTGTCTGCTCCACTACTTTTAAAAATTTGCATCCAAGCTTATGTATTTTCTTTCTCCTCTGTCTTCTTTTCTACTAAAAGGATGGCCATTGAACCTTTAGTTACTTATGAAAATTCTGATATCATGTGTCACTTGGTGGACTTAGTTTTGACAGTGTGAAGAAAATCACTCCATGCACAACTGATACCCAGAGTTCTGCTAGCGTAAAGGAGTAGAAATGCTCTTCTTTTTTCATGCCTTTTCTCTTTTAGGAGGATAAAAGTTTGGCAAATCCTCATTCCATAAGAAATTGATGAATGCTCACTCATTGTGTGGACTGTAAGAGGGGGAGAACTGAGCCTCTGGACAGGAAGTTCATACTATTTGTAGAGGTTTTACCATCTGTTCTAATGCTTCCTCTGCCAAAAGTAAGAATTGTCACCTTCGTGCATTAAAGTTTATCCTGCATATCGCAGGACAAATTTCATTTGGAAAAGCCGGGAAATTCCTCCACTTAGTTGTATCAATGTTTCCCTGCTCCTGTTATGCAACTAGCTAAAAACTGTTCTGCTGAATTATACTGTCACACCTTTTCCTTGTCACTGTGGGTTATGGTGAAAATTCATTTTGAGACAATTGGCTTGTTTTTATGCTGTTGAAACTAATCAGAAATTCGCTTATTAGAATTTATCCATCTCTTTTCTGTGGAAACTAATCAGGGAGCGGAATATTTTGCAGGAAATCCTGGAAACCCGCGAGAAAGCCAAGCATCATATCTGGACTTTCCGGACGCCAGAGGAAGCTTCGTCTCACTGGGAAGAGCTGTTTGGACATCTGGATGAGCCGGAATGAAAGAAGTCTGGTTCTGTTTGATGTCACGTTCGTCTTCTTGACCACTTCTCATTCAAATGCTGTTGGTGCATTCGAAATTTTTTTGCGAAATTGAATTGATTCATAATGTTGAGGGAAATAAAGATGCCGATGGCTAAGAGCCAAATCATGGATAGACAACTATGAGTATGACCAGGGACTCCGAAATTGTCATGGCAACTTGGTCTTTCACCTTATCACTGACCAGCTATGGACTAGTATCTGTGGGTGATGGATCAGCTTTTTTGGTGGACAAGATTGACAAGAGAGAGTATCTTTCTTCCCTAGATTCATGCCTTTTTCGTGGATCTTTTCATTGCAAATGCATGCGAAGAAGTCGATAGGATATGATATGATAATATAGGATAATGTTGATCGGTTATTTGATTATTCTATACAAGTAGTTAGAAATACGTATTGATCCAGTTTCATTGGTCACTCATATTTTTACTCGGTAGACGGAAGACAAGCCTAATGGCCATTTGAATCTGACTATGGGCTTGGCGGCTTGGCCGGCCTAGCCAAGCCAGAAGGCAATTGGATGGATCAGACAAGCCTAGTTTATGGTCATCTGGATTTTTTTGTCGGATGGGATAAAGATGATATAGGATAATGGGATTTATAATGTCTTATATAGTGTTTGGTAGAAGCCCGGATATAATATGGATATAGATATGCGCGTGAATCAAATCTCAATCTTTTCCTCCTTCCCTCACCCGTTTCAAGTCTGAACTTCATCTTCTCGCTTCGAGACGAGCCAAGAAATTGGCCAGTTTTTTTAGCAAGTTTCAACTATCTTCTCGCCTTCTCATGATTCTTCCCAAGAAAATGGGCTATTTGTGTCTTTTTCGCTTTCTCAAACCTTGTCGCTTTACTTAACTTTTGCTCTATGGTAATTGGGGTGACTTTCTTAGTGTTTCTTAGCAAGGCAGTCGTTAAGGTCACCGGTCGCGACACAATCGCCATGACTGATGACCAGCCTAGCCTCAGATGCCTCTAGCGTTAGCCTGCTACCTATAATTTCACTGAACGTAAGGTCGCAGCTGCGACCTCTGTTTTTGGCCGCAATCGATGTCGAGCCTGAGCTCCACCCTCAGGTGACTTCAGCTCTACGGTCCCCTTTTTCTGGCAACCTCAGATATGAGGTCGTGAGCCTCAAATTCAAGGTCTAGAGTGTCGGACCGCGTCGATCCAACGGATTAAACGATTCTAGAGAGCGCGAGATAGAGGGGAGTAATGGCTAAGCGCTGCTCCGACGTCGAATGATGGTGGAGCTTGCGGGCTGGCTCAATTAGAGGAGACGATAAGGAAGCCGTGGATGGGCATTCGTTGCTCAATGTGCTCTCTGCTCTGTCTCCTCCATCGATCAATCTTTTTTGCGATTTCACTTAGCATAAGCAAATATTGCCTTCTCCTCCTCCTCATCTATCTCTCTCCGTCCTTTTTCTTGTCTTTTCATTTTTTGTATTCCTTGTCCTATCCGGATATAAGTCATCTCTTAGGTGAGGTTATTTTTATCCGGATAAATCCAGTTATCTCAAATCTTGGATAAGATATATAAAATATATGTCATCCTTTCCGAAGTTACATTCAATCTAGACCAAATGTAGGGCTTGGCATGCCTAGCACGGGCTGATCATTTCCGCAAAGACAAATTTCTTATGTAAATTAATCGCCTATATAGAGGGTAGACACGTATAATCTAATATTTGTATACAAATTCCTCATTACCGAATCTGTCCCTAATTCATCTAATAAGCGACCAAACATCTCTTGTTCTTTGGCAAATGCATCTCTAATTATGAGAAATATCGAATATGGTAACAAAATCTCTCACGATTATGAGAAATCCATCTCTAATTGCAGCTGCTCTTCTATATGTCCATCCTTTGCCAAATGCGGAATGACAGGAAACCCAACAAAAAAGGGAAAAATAAATAAAAGAAATAATTAGATATTTCCAGGGGGCATTTTGGGAATCCAAAATATCTGGCGCTTCGCTTGATAAACCAACCGTCCGGGCGTTTTGTTATTATCTTTAATCTCCATTACCGCACTGGTAAACCAGGATTAAGAAAACTAAATCCGTCGTCGTCAGCGGAAAAAAGCAGGTGAATTTTCTTTTCTTTTCTTTTCTTTTTTTTATTTTTTCCTTTTTTTCTTTTTCCCCTTCTTTTTTTCTCCCATTTCCGGCGCGCTTTGCCAAGCTCGCTGTTCACTCCGAACGCCTTCGTTTGGCGATCGTCGTCGTCGTCTTCCTCCGACGAGCGCCTTTTCCCCTTCCCCAAGCTTCGTTGACAAACGCTGGAGAAATGTCTCGCGCTGCTTCTGCTTCTGCTTCTGCTTCCAGAGCTCGCAGCGGTGCGGAGGATTCGCGTCCATGGAAGGCGGAGGCGCCGACGAGTCGCGGGTCGTGCTGCAGGCGAGCGCGGGGCTCGGCGCGGGAGGCAATGGCGGCGATGCCGGGGGGGCGACATCGCGATCCGGAGCGGGCGCGGGAGGATCGGGTGCCGGTGTCGCCGGAGCTGCGGTCAAGAAGAAGAGAGGGAGGCCGAAGAAGTACGGAGTCGACGGAGGAGTCATGCGGCGGCGGCCGCCGCCGCCGTCGTCTCGGAGCCTCGCACCGGAGGTCTCGGTGAAGCGCGGCAGAGAGAGGCCCCGAGGTTCCTCCAGTGGAATTCTGCAGGTCGCTCCCGTTGGTGAGTGATCGCCAACACTAGAATCAGAAACGTCTTCGTTTCATGCGATTTGTGTGTACAAATCCGTTCGTTGTAGCGATTTGAGCATGCTTCTGTTTCTTCTGATGTTTGAACCTATTCTGTGAAGGTGGACGTCCAACGGGGGGACTTGGAGGAAGCTTCGGCGCTCAGACGGTGACCGTACATAGAGGGGAGGTGAGATATGGATGTTTCCTATGGAGTGTTCTTTTTCCTGATACCCATTGTAATGTGATGGATTCCATCCTAAAAGATTTGCGTTGTCTTTAGGAAATTCTTGCCAAGTTATCATCTTTGATTCAACCGGATTCTCATTCGCTCTCGGTGCTTTCGGCAACTGGTGCTGTCTCCACTGCCATCGTACGCCAACCCGGGCCTCTTGGCGGTGTTTTGAGTTATGAGGTATTGTGTCGGCCGCGATTAACACTACTTTCTCTCAGTTCCTGATGCTGGATCATGTACCAAAATCATGAAGATCCTACATTCTGTATCTTAGTGGTTAAAAGGGGGCATCTGCAACATGATATGGATTTGTCATTTAACTCCTGTGTCTTCATTTGGTGCCGATGAAAACAGAGCTTTCCATCCGCTCTTCCCTCTGTTGATTACAAATTAACCACTGGTCATCCTACATGGGCATACATAGTATGAAAGGTTGCATGAATTTCCTGCCGAGGGCTAGTTGCGTTCTCGGGGAAACGGCCAATCCTCTTGCAGTTTTTCTTCCATGAAACAGCAGTTTATTTATCTCTTAAACAGCTTCTTCTGCTGCCAACCCCCACCCCCCCGCCCCCCTTTATAGCAGTTAATCATAGCATTACCTTTTCAACTGGTTGCTACCTGTGGACTTTCTTTGGACAAGAATCTACAATTTCAACCGCTTTTTTTGTATTCTAGTGTGGAATGGCAAGTTTTGAATTTGTTCTTATTGATGAAAGGTGCAGATGAGGGAAAAACTCAGAATACTTGTTACTAGAGGCATCTTTGTATCAGTTTTGGTTCTCTATAGAAGTTATTTCTTTTCAAGTTTTATGCTGAACCTTGACCAACCAAATCCTACATTAGTATGGATGAGGAACAGTAAATGCTTGAGGTCGTACGGATTGGTTTCTTTGAATTACGTTAGAGATCGGTTCGGGTCCTTAAATAATAGAAAGAGCAACTGACTGCAAGGTTTAGTTCGGCTTTTTTATGTTCTCCTTGTTCTGCAGGGGTGTTTTGAAATTTTGGCCCTGAATGGCTCATTTACAATTTGGGAAGGTAGAATTTCTACGCACCCTAGACTTAGCTTGGTCAGTGTCATGCTTGCTAAGCCTGATGGTCGGGTTTTTGGCGGTGGAGTTGCTGGTCCATTGATAGCTGCTGGCCCTACTCAAGTAATGTTTTTATATTTGTCATGTAAAGTGAAATTGCCAAACTATGCATCTTTATCCTTTATTACATCGGTCGCACCCTGCGACCCTTGGTCCTAAATGGTATCTTTCTCCAAGTTGCTCATTATAGCAAAAGCTAGATCACCACACTAGAGTGGATGCTGACTCTCTATTGTTCTACATTGACCAATACGAGTTAGATTAACTCTTAGGGTCCATTTTTTCGATGAAAAATTGTTTCCGAGAAATTATTGTCCGACTTTTCGGTGTTTGGATCGCAGAAAACTAATCAATCTACTAAAAACATTTTCCATGGACTGAAAACAAGAAGTTTATATTGGGGGAAAATAACTTTCCCTTCTGGCAAGAAGGAAATTATTTTCCCTAAACCATCCAAACAAATGAATAATAAGTTATTAACCATTTTTCTTGGAAAAGATTTTCATGGAAAATATTTTCTTTTATTGTGAAATTTTCAGTGAAACAAATGGAGTTTTAGTACAAGTTTGCTGACACGATCATAATGTGCATGTACAATGGCTTCATTTAGCGCTTACATATTGTTCAAATGTTTTTTGCGATAAGAAAATTAACTTCTCCGTTTGATCAATATTTTATAAGAGTCTGACACGCTGGTTTTTTTATTTCATTAGCTTGTAGTGGCCACATTTAACCATAATGTGCCCAATGAGCTTATAAGAGTGGAGTCCACCAAATCTTATGCAAGTGCAGCTATCAGTGTCTCTGCAAATCCAAGTCATGAAGTGAGACAGCCTGAGCAAATTGCAAGGATGGCAGAAGTCAATGACTATTCTGGCACTCTTACCTCTGTGTTACTGGAGCCAATTGACAAGGAAGCCAAGGCTACTATCACTTCTGGAAACAATGACATGAACCCTGCTTCTCTGCCCATTGATGAGCATAATCCCTTGGAACCAGTGGAGCCAATGTTAGATCAGAACATGTCTACTGACACCAAAGCTAATGTCCCTGAACTGTGAAAATATTTTTCTCAGTGTGCGTGTGCATGTAATGTGCTGAAGATGGCAAGTACAAGGTAATTGATTGTTACTGTTATGGTTATTATGTGCTAGGTTTTGTATATGAGACTAGTGGGACTATAAGGAAGTTTGGTTCATTTGCCGTAATGGCAAGTTGAGACTGGCGGTGCATTCATTCCCACATGGTGGGTTACCACAAGTTGTTATTGTTGTGTAAAGTTTCTCCCATTCTTGTTATCTATTAGATACTTTCCTTACTGTCTATAAAACTTTGCTGTTATGAATAATATTAACCTTCTATTGGACTATGAGTTGCAAACCAAAAGCACGTATTCTGCTTTCCTCATATTACCTGATTTTATCTTGCCTTTGTCCATATGGAATTTTCTTTTATCTGTTTATGGTCCAATCTGATGGATTTGAATTAGCCTCAGCAAAATTATTGATCCAGGGACTTTCTGCAATCACTAGGTTAATTTGTGATGTTGTCGCTATGCTAGACTTGAAGGCCAGCGAAAGCCAGTGTCTTGACTCTTGACCATAAACTTTGGATGGCGATTCCTTTCTATCTGCTATGGAGAACACAGCCTTCCGTGATTCTCCAGACGAAAATAATTTAAATGTCCACTAGTGTCATGGCATTTTGCTTAAAAAAGTGAACATTGGTGGGGTATGTGAATTATGGTTTTGCGTACTTCCACAATAAATTGAATCCGTCGTTGTCTATGTTTCTCTTTATAGAAGGACTTCACCTTTTGCATCATAAGTTATACTCTTTTACCGGGGGAAAGTTATTAGCCTAGAACGGATTGAGCTTATGTCTTTACCTCACTTCATACTTCAGAGGTACTTTTATCTTGTTTTAATCTGGTTCTGGGGCTCATAGGTTTCAGCAGATAGATGGTTTATGTTCTTGCTTTTGACCCTCATATGCCCGCTTATCTGTGTACACACACTACACTCTATGCTCATCATGTTAATGGTATAGTACTTTTTCTATGTGGTCCTGGTTGTCTTTCTTTGTTTGCATATTCATTCCCATGGCCTACCACAATAAATGTGATAATTGAAGCGAGTCGATCTGGAAAGATTGATGCGCGCTTTTTATCTTTATCCATGGGAGTGAGACTAAAACAGGAGATGCATACCATATTTGTGATTGCATTGTACTTCTGTGTCTAGCAGAGGAATTGGAACTTAATCATGTGCTATTTAGCATAGCTCCAAACTGTCGGTAATAATTCCAGGTTCAAATCAGAGAGTCCAACCATACTTTTGCTGCGTGGCTCGTGGTGTTCCTCTTGAAGTGGTATGAATGTTTACCATTTACATTATTTCAGACAATCATACCATCACGAAGCATAGAGTAAGTGTCGAAGCAAACTTTAGATGTGCCTTTTGGACTAACTCTTATCAAAATTGCTTTAGGAATGAATTTGAGGTACACCCGGTAGTTGTTATATCCATCCCCTATTGTTGAAGTGAGATTTACATTTGGAAAAAGTGCCTGCACGTACCAGAAAATATCAATTGTGCAGCGAAAAGGGATTTCTGTGCTCCTTACGGCGGTGGTGAAGACACAGTTTCTCTATAAACAAGTGATCTCCCGGTACTAGACCTCTCTCCATTCAGTACGAGGAAGGATGGACAGGCTTTTTAGTTTGAAACACATCTATAGAATCGTATCAAAAGCTTCTCTCTTCTGGTATACTAATTTCAAGTCACTCTTTGAACCTACACAAGCCCACTTCAATGGCGTTCTAAAGCAAATCTCCGGATTTACTATATTGCCATCTATCTTTTGATGTCAGCAATAGTCCTCTTTATCAGTCTTCTTCATATTCAACTCAATCCTCTTTATTTAGCACCAAATCCAACTTGACTATCACAAACTTCTTTTCGTAAATAAGTTTAGATTTCTTTGCACGATGCTGCTTCTACGTGAAGATTGTAGAATCTGCAAATAATGGTTTTCATACTTTGCAACTCGATGTCGGATGATTAATTTATAAAAAATAAATGCGGATGTTGGGGGAAGAAAGAGACATTTCTACAAAGCGACAGGCTAATTAAGCCTCCGCACCATGAGACATAAAACATTTATCATTTGGGCGTATTGTCTGCATAATGTTTGATGGAAAAAGAAGCGAAGATTTTAAGCATCTGCTTTACGTGCGAAAGAAGGATTAAACCCCCCATTAAAGCCATATTTGCCGAAACAAGTCAAGCTCTTGCGACCATATACCCAGAAAAATGCATATTTTAGAGGAAAAAATACATTATACAACGTTAAAAGACGCAAAGGGGGATCTATATGGCCCATATAATCACGGTTTTTGCAAGGTTTACGAGCGGGGTTTGTGGCGAGACGACGTCAGCAGATTGACAAATAGCGTAATATATGTAATCTTTAGAAAGCAATTTGCATGTGGGCACACCATAAATTAAGGGTTAAAGACTCCTTTGTCGAGCATTGATTTTCATATTGTTTTGAGACAATGTAAGGTGGGAGTGTCGGCAGAAGCAGGCTTCTTTTGGGTAAAAAGGACAAGTTTAGGAAGCTTGAGGAAGGAAAAAATATGCAGAAGAAGTCAGTAATCAGGAGCGCTTCCTTTTGAGCTCAGGGAGTGGTTTGCCTCCTCGGTCCAATGGCATATTGTAGTAGCGTAGTAAAGGCATAGGATATCTATATATACATTGTAAAGATATCGATGAGATTGACTTCGTAAGTTCGTCGCCCGGTTAAACAAAAATCTCCGAAAGCATACTTTGCTTTTCATCATTGCACGGACAAATCAATTAAGGGAATCGAGTTTCCCCCACTTTGTATGAGATTGACGATACTTGTGTTAAAAGACAATGACCGTAGTATAACCTACTTAATTTTCTGGAATTCTGTGGATGTTGACGATTCCACTCACAATTGATCCAGTGGTGAAGCCTTTGGGATTTTATCAAATCTTACTAGCTTTGTTTTGTACCCTTGAGCTTGGTGCTTTCCTTGGCTTGTGCCACTTTTTGTGAATTGTTTTTCCCTCCAGTTGGCGGAAGAGAACATCAGCTCAGTGGTCTGGTGCGAGTGTCGGTGCACACGTTGCCCTTGTGGTAGCGGACTTTAACACTAGTTTTAGAGCGTGAATTGCAGTCACAGCTTTGATTGGTCCACTTGTTAGACAGCAAGGACATATACTGTCCATGACATCTCTTGTAGGTCTCTAAAAGGAGGAAGATAGCATCTCTCCCTCTCTCTCTCTCACCCACAAGCCCTAAAAGATATTATCAATCTTGTATTCTTGTTTCATAATCTGTCAACCATTTCCCCTTCCTCGAAATAAGAGGGTTGGACATAAATAAGTTCTTAAAAGGCTTTATCTCGATTCTCGTTCAAATCTCGAAATCAACGGGATGTAAAATACCAGTGAGTATTCTTTCTCTTTGAAAAAGACAAAGATATATTCGGAATTGGGAGTGTGAAGCGTGCAGACACCGGTATGTTAAAATAAAGAATGCATCCGTGGAGTTTGCCCCACAAGATGGGGACAAGCCGTGGAGGTCCTCGTAGGAGCAAAAGCTTCGTTTCTTAGGTGAGGTTACATCTTAATCGAACACCAAGGATCAAAAAGAAGCCTTACACTCATGTTGCAGTATGAGTACGTTGTCAACCTTGAACACAGAAGTTCCAAACGAGGGGGTTGTTAGCTTGTTAATTGTGAATCTATTGCATCAAGGATCATCAAATTTTTTTTTGAAGTGACATAACTTACTCGCTTATTCTATTAAACCAGAGAGATTATAAATGTGATGTTTGAACACCACCTTGCAACGGACTCCAAAAAATATTCATAGTCACATCAGTGCCACAATATGATAATATGATCACTAGCATATAGTATACCAAATAATAGCAATATTGACAAATCGGCACCTAGATTTGAATTATGCCCTAATTGACTTGTCCACATTCAAAACGTCCTTTTGTCTCAACAGCTCAAAATGTGGATTGGCTGCATCTTGATTTCGCAGGTCGAACGAGAAAAATCAGAGGAAAAAAAACGAGAAAAATAAGATGTGATCCATACAAGCATGACGGCAACTAGATTTAGTATCTTTATTTATCAATTATTAGGAACATAATCTAGAACCTGCTCAAACATGTTCGCACGCTGCAATCGAACTTTTCGATAGTTATATTTAATGTCATATTTTCTTTGGTTAGTTGTGGAAAAAGCATGAATTTGCCTCCATGACTCCATGATTTTGGAAAGGATTGTAAGCTTTCCCCTCTCAAGGTATTTATCTACTTGGGAGGAAAAGAAAATGTCTGGCTTTATGTTGAAAAACTGATGGCTAAGTCTTGACTGGGAGGCATTTTTCACATTGGCTATGTATCGCGGGCCATAACACGTGAAGAATGGAGGTCAATCGAGAGTTGTTGGGGACGCCGGCAAGATTTGGCCGAGGGGTCTGGCAATCCCTATGAGATTTCGGGTGGGCTTGTGCTTCTCCAGACCCTATCAGATCTAGCTTCGGTCAGCAACCTTAGTGGCGACTCAATTGTGAAATGTTGTTGCACCGCGAGACCCTTGACGTTTCAAATTTCGCAACGCGACCCCGACGAGCAAGCAACCCCGTCAAGCAAGCAACCCCAATGAGCAATGAGCAAGTGACAGTGACGAGCAATTGACCTTGTTAGATCTGGTTGGATCAACAGCGCCGGCCTAGATCTCGTAGGTGGTTGAGTGACCCCAGCATCGCGTCACCTAGCTTCTGGTGAGACCGACATCGACGCGGCTGGCTTGCGCCGCCTATCGACATACTTCACTCTAGTTTCCGAGTAATTTCATTTTCATCTTCTCTCATTCCTGATGTTGCTTTAACGATTTCATTACAATGTGATTAATCAAAACACTACTTGCTTCCAATGAAAACTCTTTTTGAGTGAAGTTCCTTTGCTTAGATGCAAAATGTTAAAAGCTAAAGTATAGCCAAACTCATCCCCACAGGACACTCCACTCGCTCAATAAACGTCAAAATCTTAGGGAGATGAGAAAGAATATGCTGATTCTACTTGGCACAGTTTGGTACAATCGCAGATGCACAGCTGGAAAAAGAATAATTTCGACTACCCTCCACGTAGGACTACCGACACTCGTGTTATAGGGTTCAGCATCCTAATTATTAATTAGAACAATCACCGTGGCATTCAACTGCCATACCAATATATAGGTTGGTTTTGGCCCGAAATTATTTATATAAATTGGTTAGATCAAGGGTAACCATCAGATTTGCATTATTTTTCATTTCTTAATCAGTGCCCTTAATGTTTGTCTCCATGTGTTAGTCAACAACACGCCTATTAATTGTTGTTGCTCATTCAATTCTCTCTCTTTTGTTCATTGATCTGATCTGACTTGAAATGGAATAACTATCCCCATCATCAATAAACTCAAAAAGAATGCAAAATCATTTGCTAATTTGTCGATACGAACTAAAGAAGAGATACAAAAGTAGTTCGGATGATTCAATAATATTATTCCATTACTTCAATTCTGTTTTAGAAATCCAAAGTGGGGGAAAAAGGGAGTTTTTCTTCATTTTTCCATGATATTTATGGCGACTAAAGGCACTAGAGAAAGGACAGAAATCACAAGGAATCCAAAGCATGATCGATCGACCAAGCAAGCGTATGTAGTTGGGAGAGGACTGTCGGTTGAGAGAGAGTTGTCATATGAGGGACATGATCAGTTTGATTGGGAAAAGAAGCTTCACCACTGATTTTTTTCTTTTCTTTTTCTTTCTATGGACTTTGTGCATTGCTAGGGTTTTGTGTACAAGCAAACGCATTGCATTATCTTAATTCATCCGTTCTTGAAAATCACATGACCAAGATTAGTTTTTCTTTTGGGCTCCAAAAGTCTTTGCCAACTTGCCCTTTTTTTCTAACTTAGGAGGAAGAAAAATAAATGTTACCCTTAATTAAGTTAAAAACATTACTGTCTATTCACTCAACATTATTATGTATACATACTGCCTAGAAAAGAAAAGAAAACAAAGAGGCGAAGAGGACAACATAAGGTAGGGTATGGCTGCAAAGATGAACGCCAGAATCAAGAAGTGGTAGGTCATGGTGTCCAGAAACTTTCTTTTTCTTTTTTTCCACCTCTTTTTCATTATCTTTTCTCTATTATTCTGCATTATGTCTATGCTTTTGTGCACATTCTTCTCGTGATTGGCTTCGACTACTTCCCATTAGCCTATTAGGGCACTTTGGACCCTTTTGCTGAATCTTGATACCCACCATGTATGCTAAATTCATACAGATTGTTCTGTAACTTTAGATTAATCCTTGCATCAGGTCAATCATTAGGAAGATGTTCTCATTATTCTTGTGACTGAGAATTCACTCCAAGTTAAGTACTGGAGCAGTGTCTGCTGCGTGATGTAATTGGTTCTATATCTGTTGCAGAATAAACAATGTAATATTAAACTACTTTAAGAGGTCCTTTGATGATTAAGCAAACCAAGTTCCTGCTTTAATTATGGCTATAGTCCTAAAACCCGTAGACAGCAGGTATTAAGGACACCAATTAGTTTAACAGCGTCGTTACGCCTTGCTCTTTGGCCTTTCATGTCTGGATTAATTATATTTTGTAAGTGAAGATTAAAAACAATAAGAGACAGTTGTTACCTCGGAACGTTCTGTCAAGAACGTGGGGGTAACATGCAGCTCTTTGAAGGAAGTTGCAGTGCTGTTCTTTTCTTACACAGTGTGTTGCTAGCGATGGATGTTTGTACCCTTTTTTTTGAGGGGTTATTGTGTGGTATTAGATCTTCGGTTATTTCATTTGGAATCTTGCGGTGCATGTACAGTGACTTGGGTTTCTCTTTTAGAAACTTTCCCGAATTTTCTTGCTTAAAAATATCCCCGCATTGCCAATGGCAATGCGGCCCTACTGGTAAAGAGATTGAGGGGAGGGGTTGAAGATGCTAATATCATAGTTACGGGATTCGATTCTCATGCTCTACAAAAGACAGAGCAACAATTAGAGAGTGAGGAGAGTTAAAGATAGAATAAACCAAAAAAAAAATATAATCCCGCATTAGGAACGCATTGATTCTTTTATACGCACTTGCTCGGAAGACCCCTAATATTTCTTTTTCAGTACCTTCCACATTACTACCTAAAGATTGCCATCAAGCAAGATTTCGTACCAAAAGGGCGAGTCCTAAAGCCAATCCCGCGCGAGCCGATGCCTTTTTTGTGTACGAAGTCTTGTCATTTTTAGGGTTCTTCTCTATCTATCTTTTGTTCACATTGTATATCTAAGTTTACGAAGTGTTTCGTAATTCAACCTCATGCTTGATCTGAACGACTTATTACTCTACATTTTTTCAGTCTGTCAATTGAATCCGCAATCATCCAAATTTTAAAAGTACACTACGAAAATTTTCAGCATGTCAAGCTGAAAAACTAAAAGTTATTGTCAAAGGCGGGAACTAGTTAGGGTTTTGGTCATGAATTTGGGTGAGTGCCGATCACTTTCACAGCCATCGACGAGAAAGAGGAGGGGAAAAATCTCGAAAGCACTTTGACGCAGGGCTCTATGCCGAGACCATATCTCTCTTCCGAATTCCCCATTTCGTGAATCACGACACAGTTACAGTACAAAGATCATTAAAGACAACGTGCAAATTGCACCGTAATCTAATCCAGAAATCAGTGGACGTTGCCTTTGCTCCTAAAGCTCGCTTTCCGTCGCCCTCAGACGTTTATGCATCCCTCCCCCCTCCCCCATAAATCACGCCGAGATCATCTGCGGGGGGACGTGCACAAGCGGGGGATAAACACCCAACCGGTCCTAAATCTGTGGTCCGATGTAGTTCTCCCCGGCCAATTGCCGCCCGGAATTGATGACGCGACACCTGGTCACCGCCGGCCGTCCTACGCGGGCACGCCGACGAGGACGATTTGCGGGTCGGGGACTCGGAACTGCCTGGAATGCTTGCTTCTTTGGAGTGTCGATTTGGCCACAGATTGCAGATCTTATTTGGACTCGTGGGTCGTTGATTGGTCCCATCTCGATCCACCTCGAAATCAACGGGAACTTACGGGCTATCGTGCTTTGGAGAGTCAAAAGGAAGTCAGGAACACGAAGCTGGGTGTTTCGCTAATCGGTGTACAAATCGAAGCTAAAAGCCTAAAAAAAAAAAAACTATATTTGGTCTGTATGTTATATAACTCAGTCGGGATATAATACGAATTTGTTTTCAGAGCATTAAATGAACTTTGACATTACTTCTAGGGCAAAAACAAGGAAGGAAGATCTTGAAGTTGGTGCACCTTACACAGACACACAGACACACACATCCTTCATAAATTACGTTAACAAAATTTGAACAACTAATCAAGTTTGGAATTTGGGGGACTTTGCATATGGCCCTTCCTACTTGTCAAGTTGTGATCCGATCGACCGGACTTATTAAACGTAGTGTAGCTAGTATAGTAGCCTAGATTTGAAGATCATATTATATTACACATAAATTATTTACGTGGATAAAGATAAAAGCCGGGCGGCAAGGGAAAAGTGAAACGCCAACTGCTTTTTTGATGACATCAACAAAGTCTCCACCACCATTTTGATATCCCAGTCAACCCTAGATCTCGACAAATGAAGGAACTCCTCCATTTCATTCCTGGGAAAATGGTAATATCTGAATTTCGATTTTACATCATGGGTTAATTAAAGGCGATTTGCGTCGTAAGGCGCAGAATTGCACGCTGGAATTTTTTTGTTAATAAAACAGGATATCGAAATATTCAGCTCGATTAATCTTCACAAATGCACACAAACCATCCCGTCCCATGCATTGGATACTCGAGTCAATTGTGTTGGCTTGAACTCATCTATCTAAACGTTCTCATATCAAATCGAGCATGTTCTTTTACCGATCCGATTTTATGCGGGCTCTATATGGTTTTATCGCGCGGGCGCTGTGTACAGCGAATTACCGACCCGAAACATGCATGCTCGGTGTCTAATTTCGAATAAAAAGCGTTTTGGTTCGAGAAGAATGATGCATCGAACCGCTTCACTTTTGTGCTCGAGTTCTAAAGCTAGGAAATTGTACCCTGACTAAGACAACCCATTTCTAAAACATGATGAGAATTTCGTAAACTACGGTAGTGGGGTCTGTCTATCCTTCCTACGAGCCATGGCCCTCGTCCCTTTCGCAACTAACACGATTAAGTTTCACGCGGCAAAACACGACCAGTAATCTTTGATTAAGGGTCCTAATTACTTTGCTTTAATCTTTCCACGTTGCATGGGGGACGGCGGCATCTAATTTGTTGACCCCAAGTATTGACAAAGCTGGAGTGGTTGGGATGGAAAATTAGATCGGGGAGAGTTTGACCTAACTAATTGAACCGTCGTCATACCTCGTCGAGTGGCACCACATGCGGAGCGATTGAATGTGGCAGAAGGACATCCCCTTCTCGGCCTCTTTTTCGCTTGGATCGTGCACAGAATTTTAGTCCAGATCCGATTGAACATTCCATTAAATTTCTTCCTCCTTTTAATTGTTTTTAAGAATCGTTTAAATTTTGAACAATCGGACGCTTCTCTTGTCCTTGAGCGGATGCTTCTTTGCTTATATACGGTCGTTTTCGGGGCGCTAAATCCGCGCTCGATGGCGCCTCGATGCTTGCCCTCAATCCCTCCGGGATTGAACCGCAAATTGGAAACTCTTATTTAACAGTACCAAAAACAGTTTGCATTTGGACATCAGATGCCACGTCGATCCACTGGACTTCGGCCTATCCAAACTCGCACTCGTTCATTCCATTGAGCGCTTATGATACTAGGAAAAGAATGCGTCTCGACCCACACCTCGAACAATCGGATCTCGATCGGTCGTGGTGCGATTCACGTACGGCAAATCATGAAATCGATTCCGAACCACAAAAGGGCTTCGATAAAGCACTCCCCTGTCCGGGAGAGACGACGGCATTCGATCTTAAGACGCCGTTCTCTCTTTTTCCGGGTACAGAACGTAATCCCGCCCCGCTTCATATCCACGCGAGTTCTCTTCGCCTTGTCCGCCCGTTTTGAGCTTTTAGGTCGGATATCCCGGCCCCGATATCGGGCCGGGTCTAGACAGTTACTGCGCCACCCCCCCGGTTAATAACTAGCGCTGCGTTCGCCAGCCATCACTTTTTGTTGGAGCGATCGATAATCTCTTCGGACAAGGGTCCTCTCTCTCGGCGATCGGAAGCTAAACCGACAGGTGTCCGTGACGTGTCTCTCCGGCGGATTTCAGGCCCACGGCAGGGAGAAACTGCCTGAAAGTGCAGAACATCTCCCTTCTTTCCCTCCCTTCAATTCCCGAAAGCTTAACCGTTTCTCAGAGACGGTCGGTCCCCTACCGGCTCCTCACAGCCCAATCAGGAGACGCCACGTCGCGCACGGGAGGGGGGGGCCGCCGAGCCATTTGTGTCCCATGCAGGGGTACCAATGAATACGCATGTCTTCTCTGTCTACACGCCGCCCGTTTACTCAAATTACGGAAAAATCACCGAAACGCCTCTCGCACTTTCTTATAATTTTATTCGCATGGTTTTATTTATTTATTTTATATATACATATATTTAGCGACCTCCAGCAAAAGATAAATCGGAAAATAAGTGGTTCTCGCCATATAGGGGAAAAAAGAAAAGAGCCAATATATAAATTAATGAAGTTGGAAAGTTAATGAATAGGAAGCGAACATATTACTATAAAAGAACCCGCCCTGTTCTCCGCCCGTCTATTGCTCCTCTCTCTCCCTCTCTCGCACCAACTCCTACTGTCTCTCTCTCTCCAGTGCAATGCCTCTGTTCCTTCCCTTTCTGGCTTCACTCTAGCCGAGGAGAAGAACAGGAGCATTCGTCTGCACAAACTCAGAGCGAGAAAGAGAGAGAGAGAGAGAGAGAGACTGGAGAAGGAGGAGGAGGAGGTCTTTGAAAGGTAAAAACTAAAATAGGGAAGTGAGAACTTGGAGAACGGAGGGCATTTCCTCTGTACTTGCCTTATCTGCTCGAGAGAGAGAGAGAGAGAGAGAGAGAGTGGGAGGGAGACGAGCGAGATCTAGTTTGCTCATTTACCATCTCCGTCGCTCGCTTCCCAGGATGCCAGCTTCGAACTAGTTAAGGACACCCCCAATCACCTTACCATCTCAGGAACTTCCCTAGTCCGACCCCCACTTTCCATCCTATACAACATCCCCTGTTTTCGCCTTTCTCTCTCGCTCGGTGCTCTGCTTCGGAAAAACAGAGCAGGTGAAAAACAGAGTCTTGGGTTCTCTGTGTCCCGGAATGGCGCAAATCTCGGCCAAGGACCTGATCCCGAACTCGTTCGCGGTGTCCCGGGAGGACATCGCGGGCCAGCTGGGGATGGTGTGGGAGCTGATCAAGGCGCCGCTGATCGTCCCGGTGCTGCGGCTCTCGGTCTACGTGTGCCTCGCGATGGCGCTCATGCTCTTCATGGAGAGGGTCTACATGGGCATCGTCATCGTCCTCGTCAAGCTCTTCTGGCAGAAGCCGGCGAAGCGCTACAATTGGCAGCCCATCGAGGAGGACCTCGAGTCCGGCAGCTCCAACTTCCCCATCGTCCTCGTCCAAATCCCAATGTACAACGAGAAAGAGGTAACCCCGCCTCTAGATTTAGCGGTAACCACCGCATTGCACCTCCCAAGAACAGCAGGCTCATGGGTGCTTTGTGCGAAATGCTCGAACAGGTGTACAAGATTTCGATCGGGGCGGCGTGCGGGCTGTCCTGGCCGGCAGACCGCCTCGTGATCCAAGTCCTCGACGACTCGACCGATCCCGTAATCAAGGTAAAATCCGCCTTCTTCGTCTCTTTTTCCAAGTCGCCGATTGCGCCTTTGCCCTCGAAACAGCATCCTCTGTACCCACTTCCCTGTTCCAATCCCGCATCTCGATAATTGCCATCAGGACAGTCAATTTTCCCAGCGACGCCACGGCACAAAGTACCGCCGCTACTGAATTCTTGTCGAAATCAATTTGGTTTTTCCTCACGTGCGCTTCTGGCACCAATTCGACACTGCTCCCTGCACCATTTGACCCGCCATTTATTGTCTGACTTCCGGGTTCGTTCCTTCGGCGCAGCAAATGGTGGAGCTGGAGTGCCAGAGATGGGCGAGCAAAGGGATCAACATCGTGTACCAGATCAGGGAGACGCGGGGCGGGTACAAGGCCGGGGCGCTCAAGGAAGGGCTCAAGCGGAGCTACGTGAAGCACTGCGAGTTCGTGGCCATCTTCGACGCCGACTTCCGGCCGGAGCCCGACTTCCTCAGGCGCGCCATCCCCTACTTCCTCCGCAACCCGGACCTCGCCCTGGTTCAGGCTCGCTGGAGGTTCGGTAAGCTCCCCCCGAGCCTGCTTCCGCAATGCACGCGAAATTTAATTGCTATGCGCCGTGTTAATTTTGCCCGGTTGATTTTCGCATTAATTAGCGGGGGTGGGTTCGATTTTTATTTTTTAATTTTTAGTACGCTGCTTCCGGGGGGAGTCGGTCATGTGGCGTGGTGGGGCCACAGCTAATTTGTCAGAGCCTGTAGCGCAGATTCCAGTGAGGAATACGATAGTCATGTGGCCAAGCCGAAAAGGGTGCCAAAAAAAAAAAACGAAAAAAAACCATCCTCAGGCCACGGAATCGTCACTTCAAGGGTTAATCACCCCTAGCGAGTTTTGTGTTTACTTTCTATGTAGTTGTGGACCGTGTAGGTTAAAATCTGAAGCACTAGATTCGGGGCATACGGTCGATCGATTCCCCCTCGTGATTAAGGCCCCGCGAGCGGAAGTACTGTCTCGCGAATCTCCCTCGGCTTCTCTCCAGCCGGGGCTGAGAGCCGAGCGGGATCGGGTCGGGACCGGCCTCCGGATCGAAAGGCGGGGTTTGAAGGGTCTTTTCCCAAAAAGGGGGTTTTGAGGAGTGTCGGTGGCCTTTCGCCTGGCCACTGTACCCGGGGGAGGGGGGTTGGAGAGGGGTTGTCGTGACTCCGCATGCAATTTCCGCAACTTTTTATATTATTTTAAAAATTTTTTTATTATATATCAAAAGATTTGACCACTCTCGCGGGTCCACGAGAAAGGGGGGAAAGTCCGTCCATCAATCACGCAAGGTGGGGGGGATGATCGATCGACCGACCGACCGCCCGCCACCGGGGCGATGGCCGGCCCCCCCGGCGACCGTACATCCCCGTGCGTCGAACCCGATCAGAGCCCCCGGCCTAATACACGTCGCTAGCGCTCAGTCAATAGCGACTTAAAACTCAACGCACTCCAGATGCTTCGAGTAGCGGTCTTGATTTAGTTGAGGGGCGCGCCCTTTGCTTGAACGAGTCTTTCTTTTGAATGTCAATGGCACGCCCCGTGCATTGACCGTCCGGAATTTTATTTTTTAATTCCTATGTTTTTTTTTAACCCCCTGAAAAATAATTACACTGTCTGTTTTTATAATGATTCGTCGCCCATAAAAAGAAAAAGAAAAAGAAAAGGGAAGAAGTAATCCCGGATCCTTTGCTCTTTTGCTTCAATCGAGCAATTCCGCTGTTTAAGCTAATTACTTACTCATACGTGTGTATATTGTTTGATAGAACGAGATTTTTCATGCCCTCTTTTTCTTTTCTTTTTTTTTAATCTCGCGGCCGGATGGTACGGAGCAACATGGCGAAATGGGGAGGGGTAAAGACGTCCTTTGCCGCATCCGCGGCAGCTTTCTTTGGTTTTTTTTTTTTTCTCTTCTCTTTTCCTTCTCTTTTTCCTTCTTTCGTGGGAAAAATGGACTTGAAGAAAATAGGAACATGTGAGGTCGTACGGTAAGGACCCCGGTGAGGTGGACCACACCGTATCGCCTGCCGACACTGGAGAAAAACCACGAAGGGGACTCCCCCCTCCCCGGGGTGACGTGGCGAAATAATGCCCGGTGGGGGAGTCACGTGACCGGGAGGAGCGCGGCACGCGAGAACGTGGCGATGGCAAACGGCTAAATTTCGATAACGTGGCCGAGAGATTCTTCTTCTTCTCCTCCTCCTCCTCCTCCTTCTTCTTTATTTTTTTTGCTGGGGTAACAGAAGCACGTGGTGGTTCTCGAGATGAGGGAGTGTCCGCCATTGGACAGCAAATGATAGGGGGGACGCTCTTCCTTTGGCCAGCTCGTGTGTGTCGGATCCAACTTTTGTCCGAACGCAGGGGAATCGGGGGCCAAAAATCGCGCATGACCCTTCCAATTATTGACCCCCCGAACCCCACCCGCCCCCCACCTCAGTCCAGCACTTACTGTTTAGTCATGCAAGTACGCGCGCGCGCGTGTCGATGTGGTGTGCGTGCGCTCGCGCTGGTGTTTGGACAAGAATCAGAAAGAGGGTATTCGCTCATTTCGACTGATATTTGACGTGAGAGGCTCGAATCCTTCGAATTTCGTAGCTAGCGAGTTAGGTCGCTCGTTCGGTTCGTCGTTCTCGGGGGCGTTACTGTCCGACCGACTTTTGGATACATTAATGAGACAGACCCCCGCTGACCCATGTGTATAACGACCATCAATTTCGGGTGTCGATGTGTAATTGCGATTGATTTCGGATGATTCTTTTTTTTTTGTTGTGCGGCAATGTGCTGATGAGGTTTGGTGGGGTCTTTGTGTCGTCGTGTTGATTTTTGTTTGGCAGTGAATTCGGACGAGTGCTTGTTGACTAGGATGCAGGAGATGTCGCTGGACTACCATTTCACCGTGGAGCAAGAGGTGGGGTCGGCCACGCACGCCTTCTTCGGCTTCAACGGTGAGTCCCTCCCGCCCTCCCTCCCTGTTCTGAAACATTTGTCTTCTTCGTGAACGGCATGGAGAAACTTTGGAACCACATGGCTTCTGAACATGCAATGTCCATTCCCAGCATGGAACTCTTCTTAGTCAAATCTTTTAACCCTTTAGCCGTTGCTCGCTGTTTCCACAGTTGTAATCGGATTTCCCTGTCCAACTTCTACCCGTGTGGCGTTATTGATCCCCTTGTCACTATTGGGCTGTTGAATTCATAATTGGTAGTAGAGTTGGAGTGAGTGCGAAAGTTGAGGGGGGGCGGGGCAATGTGGCCTAAATGGGAATCCGATGCGCATGTGCAGGAACCGCGGGTGTGTGGAGGATCGGTGCCATTAATGAGGCGGGTGGGTGGAAGGACCGGACCACCGTGGAGGACATGGACCTCGCTGTAAGGGCTAGCCTCCGCGGTTGGAAGTTTGTCTACCTCGGCGACCTCCAGGTACCTATCGAGAACGCAAAGGCGGCCCCTTTTGTTTTGACAGGCCATAAATGTCAATTCTCGCGTGGAGCAATGTCTGCTGCTCTCTGTGTTGAACTAGAAGAGAAATGCTAGAAGCTCTTGCTCTGGGTTAATGCTTTTTTTCTTTTTGACGAGGCATGTTTATATTTAATTAACCGAGGATATTATCTAATCAAAGATGCAATTTTTTATTGTGGGGGGGTCATTGTGGGATAGGTGAAAAGTGAACTTCCGAGCACTTTCAAGGCTTTCCGCTTCCAGCAGCACCGTTGGTCCTGTGGTCCTGCCAATCTGTTCAGGAAAATGGTGATGGAGATTGTCCGGAACAAGGTCTGTCCCCTTCTTGACCTCTCGTGATAAAGTGACTCTCATGGATTAAAAGCGAATCAAATTCATACCCAGGAATTAGAAAGTTCTCATGTGATGAAGTTGAGCATCTGATCTTGACTTTTTAGCCTTATCAGTTGGTTGATTTCTCTTCGGATTTGATGCAGAAAGTCAGATTCTGGAAGAAAGTGTACGTTATATACAGCTTCTTCTTCGTCCGAAAGATCATAGCCCACATGGTCACCTTCTTCTTCTACTGTGTGGTGCTTCCCCTCACCATTTGGATCCCGGAAGTCCACGTCCCGATTTGGGGCGCCGTTTACATCCCTTCCGTCATCACCATCCTCAACTCCGTTGGAACTCCGAGGTCGGGCTCGCTTAAGTTCTCAACACCCTTTGGTGATCTTCGCCGATTCGTTGCTGCTGTTTATTGGTGCCCGTGACTCTCTAATTTGGTTTGGTTATTCTGATTGGGGCAGGTCGATTCACCTGTTGTTTTACTGGATCCTTTTCGAGAACGTGATGTCCATGCACCGGACCAAGGCCACCTTCATCGGTCTCCTAGAAGCCGGGAGAGCCAATGAGTGGGTCGTCACGGAGAAACTCGGAGACGCTACCAAAAACAAATCGAAGAAGCCTCGATTCACTTTCAAAATCGGAGACAGGCAAGTTGTTACTATTTTTGGCTTATCCTCTCGGTTCCTAATGCATCAACATGTGGAGTCAGCTGAACAAGCAATTCATTCACGTGAATTGCTCAGAGCAGTTGGAAACTGCATGTGATCTTAGTTCATTGTTATAGTGGTATATGATACAAAATAAGAAAGGCAATACTTTACCAAACCCCACCAAATCCTATCTACAACAGAGCCCATTTATCTAGAGAGTAGATCCAAACTTATTAAGTTCATCTCTAGGGGAATAAATGTTATATGCAACGATTATCGAGCTTAACATCAGAAAGATCGGGTTCGACATTATTCCGATGAATTTACGATCACAAGCTGCTTTGCTCACTGGCTCTTGCATTTACAGACTCCATCTCTTGGAGCTCGGGTTTGCAGTATTCCTGTTCGTCACCGGGTGCTACGACTTCTTGTATGGGAAGAACAACTACTTTGTATACCTGTGGCTCCAGACGATCACTTTCTTCATCGCGGGATTCGGGTACATCGGGACAATTGTGTAGACGTGGCGAGCCAGTTCATCATCGACGACCCAAAAGCGATGGTCATCGAACGGCCCAACCGCAAAAGGCCCAAGATTTAGTGTGTTTCCAGCATTTGTGTTTTACAGCATAGTTTATAATGAGTGGAACTATGAGGAGAAACCTCCAATTAAGTTATTGATTATTCAGATCATAAGGTCCCAAACGGTTTGTGGCAGAGAGTCCTTGCCATGCTTCATCCCAGATATATGTTGGCTCTTTGTTTTTTTGGGGTACTTAGCTTTCAGGAAGGTACAAAAGGGTGAAAGAACAAAAACCAATGTTGCATTCTTTCTACATACACAATTCAGTCATGTAGGGGAATAAGAACGAGCTTGTTAATTAGTTTTAGTTGACAGAGGAATGGGATTGTTTTTTCTTGATAGGCTGTACGTATCTTTCTTCGATTTTTCGATAGTCGCCTTGTTTTCTTTGTTTCCGTGTCGTCTGAGAGGCGTCGTCTGAGAGGGAGGGTTCGGGAGAGAGATTGCTTCACGTTTCTACTCTGGTGTCGATGTGAGTTTTCAAGCTGCAATAGCAAAGCGAAACTGTGAACTTTTCGGATACTTTACCGATGTACTACATACTATTTGCGCTTTATTTGGAGGTTCGAAAGGTTCCGACGTATGCATCGTAGGTCATTTCAAATCGACCAAGTAGTTTTGGTCGAGCTAGCAAAGCTCGTGCCGCTGCGATGCGATAGCTTCGGTGATTGCAAACTCGCCCCTGTCGCACGCTGCTCGATACGCTTCTTTTAGTTTCCGATGCAAAGCAATCCACCTTTTACACTTGCAGAACAATGGCCACGCATACACACAAACTTTGTAGCTAAATGAGCGCATGAGCGGTCCTAAAAGTCAATGTCCCTGCAGCTTGCAGCAAAGTTCACTCTAGATGATCATGGTCATTATTCCAAGGCACATGCAATGAAGACACAACGTCATCATCCGTCCTAAGCCCCCTCAAATTCCTCCCCATCTCAAATCTGACGATCGGAAGCTGCTTTGCAAATCCCGCTTGGGATAATTCCAATGATTTGTTTGACTCTGGAGAATTTGCGAGGATGATTGGTTTCTTTGGCCCCCCTCCTGTCTGTTCCCTTTCACCTTTCTGTCATCATAATGTCGGTACTGAAACAGACCGACTGATGGACATTTTATGGTATGAAGAATTGTCCCTTCACAAGATGATGATGTTGCTCGAAGAAGCCTCTCGTTGCTGGTTGGTTCCTTCTAAGGAAAGTGTCATCTGTCTTTACGAAACCGCCTTTTTTATTTTTTTATTTTTTGTTTTGCTTGAAGAGTTTCGGTCTCATTATCTCCTAAAAACCGCATGACGTTACTGCGAGAATGGATGGGACGATTTGGATGCATTTCCAATGGTCTTCGGAGGATTTCTTTTTTTTTTTTTCTGTCCAAAATGAATTTTGCCAGCATAACAGTCTTTGAGCCACTGTAAGAATAAAAGCATGTCATGAGTCACGAATTCTTGAAAAGGTTGGCTCAACGATAATTTATAATTATTTATTATTTATTTTTTATTTTTTTATAATTTAGTACATGGGATTAATCTCATGATAAACTAATGACTGTCATGTAATTATTTTTCGGTCAGGGAATCTTCCAAAAGAAGACGTTATGATTAGGGGCGGCTAGGAAAGAGGAATTGACAAGACAAGTGGCTTGAATGAGTCAATAATTGTGGCTTGTTCTTGTTTACAGTGTCCCTCCAAGGTCTCATTCCTATGGAAACGACATGGAAAGCATCTCTCTCCGCAGAAATTTATGAGCAAAAGGGAACAAGAATTTGAAAAAAAAGAAAAGAAAAGAAAGGGCATACGGGATTTTTATTTTCATTTTTTTTTAACGTCGATGTGGTCGCCGCGTACTATTTTGAAATAGCTTCTTGTAGGGCTTAATTGAGATTGGCCGAAGTACGCTCGATTTCATTCAGGATTTTTAGACAACATAACTTACCGAGCGATAGATATACGCAATAAGCCTAAATCCTTACACACGAATGCTTCTTGCGAGAATTGCTGCTCCTTAGTTCGATTGAAATGAACGAGACTTCCGTCCAAATATCGGGTGGTGGGAAATTCGAATGGCGCGCGACTTTTTTACCGGGAGAAATGGTGGACCGAGACGTAAACACAAATGGAACGAAGAGAAATGAGGGAGATGAAGCAAATTGCACGGAAACTCGTTTAAGAATTTAGGACGAGTTGGGCGAGGGGTCTTCGTCTGACAACTTGCTGTCTTTGTCCCGCCGCGGTTGGGCCTTTGGGAGTTAGTGACGTCTTCGTTTCTGTCCTTCGTTGTTTATTGCAAAAATTCACCTTTTATATATATATATATAAAATTGAATTTCTCTTGAGAAATGGGGTCGCCATCCCTCCTGGCAATCGTTTTCCCACCATCCACCACAGAAATGCGATTTGTTTTTTGTTTTTCCACTCGATGATGTGAGGAGGACGGGCTTTGGAAATTTCAGGAGACGTGGGGGGGCTTTCATTTGGCTTTGCAGAATCGAATCAAATAAACCAACGAGCAAGTGGGTCTTTTGTCCCGTTTTTTTCCCTTCCCTGAAGTCCCGAAGATTATGCGGGTGAAGCAAAGAGGACTCATTCATGTCCCTGACCCGCATTCGGTTTGGAGATCGCGACGCGATTAGAAAAATTTATAAGATCGTCGATTCCAGTACGACGTTCTATAGAAATGTACAGTGACCTATTCGGATCAGCTTATGTAAACGGCATGAACTTTGGTTGCTGATCAGTAATTGGTCACTCTCGCCATCTAACTTTCACATTGGCTTGCCTGGGGAAAGTATAACAAGATAAGCCAACTACGTATCAAAATATGTAAATAGGATTTGATCAACGGGGCGTTTGTAGTCCAACGGTTAGGATAATTGCCTTCCAAGCAATAGACCCGGGTTCGACTCCCGGCAAACGCATGTGTTTTTAAGTAATATATTTATTTTTATAATCTTGCCATTTTATGAATCTATAAGCACAACTTTCAGCTGGCCAAAAAAGAATAAGAAAATTATAGAAGCGAGCCCCCATTAGCCAAAGGCAAAGACAGATGTTCATTACTGCTACTATCGATATTTTTTTAGTTTATTTTGCCGATAAGTAGAGGTTAGGAAAGAAAAAAAGGAAGGAAAAAAACGGAGAAAAAAAAGAAAAAAGAAAAGGAAAGCGGATGTTGCTGGCTGTGGGGTTCGAACCCACGCGCACTTATGTGCAGAAGATCTTAAGTCTTCCCCCTTAACCTCTCGGGCAAACCAGCTCGGTTCTTGCAACTGTTTTCACGTAATTTTATTTAAAGGAAGACCGACTTGGGTAAAGTGGCCTCGCCACCCCGAGCGTCGCGCACAGCGAGGCTCTTCGAGGCCCTAGAAGTATTATTCGGCCCTTAAAATCCTCTGCCCGAGGATAGGTCCGATCGCACGACCAAAAAAAAGGTGCGTAGCCCCGCCTTTCGGCGACGACCACAGTGGGACAATACGATACCTCACCAAATTACTAGGAACGTGTTTGGGCCTCGAGATTCCGAAAGCGAATGACTTCGAAGAGACGGCCGGGAGTTGTATAGCAGTGAGGATGATGAGGAGTGGGGAACGTTTTCTCCTCCAGATTAGGGAGTCGAACCTTAGAGGAATCGCCTCTTGTCACGCTGCACCACAGAATGTGCACTTGACTGCCTTCTTGTATGAACTCCTGCTCCCTCTGATCTGACCCTAGTATCTGAAATTGTACGTCACAGTAAACACACTCTTATGTAACGACGCACTTTACCGCTTTCCCGTAAACTTTTATCCTATAAATTGGATTGTGTACACTACAGAGATAGCATGCGCATAGCAAGTTGCCTATGTAACAATTCGAAAGGGACAGATTTTCGATCGAGGAAAAAGCCATATGAACGACCCTTACAAGACACGTCCCCGCTTTCCACTTCTGTTTCACTCCTTGTACTTAATCTTTTCATTTTCCAGCATGTTGGCGTCAAAATAGCTCCAAAAATACCATATCCCCGTAACCAGCGATCCTATCTTCGCACTAGGTCCAAGGCTAAAATGGCACGAAAAAGCGAGCACCTCACTGTCCAAGCGTCCCTCGAGCATTCGGACACAAACATGACTGGAACCCTTTGATTGAATTTTAGCTACAATCATAGCTACTCTTTCGAACCAAACCCACGTAGATTTTCTCAATCGGCACTCAAATTGACTGGAAGCCGTAATCAAGCTACTGCCATAGCGGTACCTCAAGGCACCTGTGACAACAGCATTTAGACTCCTATACAATTGTGAATGTTTTCACAGCATTTAACCTCAGCCCACTATCATCAGCCTCTCTAGAAGAGCAAAATACCGACAAATTCCTGAAGAAGCAAGTTCAAGTAGTTCAACCACCGTGATTTTGGCATAAATTGAGATGAAGAGAAGATAGTAACAACTAGACAGGGGTCATAAATCCATCACAATATAAATGTACCGCGACCGAGTGGAGGAAAGAGGGACAAGGTGACAACCGAATGACTAATTACTACTGATTAGAATAAAGAATCCCAGTCCAAAATCTCCATCGACCTCACAATATAATGAAAACCTACCGAGCCCTCGCAACAAAACCTCCTCTCAAGATTCACCTCTAACAACACTTTTTGGGGGACAGAGATGAACAAAAAACATCCGACTATTTC
Organism: Syzygium jambos; assembly: GCA_031216235.1. Lineage (NCBI taxonomy): Eukaryota > Viridiplantae > Streptophyta > Magnoliopsida > Myrtales > Myrtaceae > Syzygium > Syzygium jambos. The sequence goes on along the minus strand of CM062229.1, from coordinate 11,938,445 downwards.
CGGATGATTATCTTGGTTCTTTAATCTACTTGCCACCATGCTTAGCCTTTGAATGAGACTGAACAGCGACTTCTGAATTAAAAGTCCTGTTTCAAACCACAATATCAGCGAAGAGAATAAACAGGAGCTCACTCAGCCCATAAAGCAATACTTTCCAGGGCACAGAGAGACAGAGAGAGCATACTTGTTGCATGATTTGCAAGAGACTTGGCCAGCTGATTTAGGGGACTGCGACTTGTTGGCGCTGTTGGCAGGATTCTTCCCAGCCTGTTTTGCAGGGTGAGGAGTTGCTGTATGGCCACCTTTCTTACCATCTGAATGAATGCAAATAAGCAGTTAGGAGGCGACTGATGATCAACTGTAAAGGAACTAAAGAAAACCTAAAGAAGTACTTGTGCAGGTTCAAGGTTTTTGTACACAATGTAGACGACAGAAATTCTAAATCAAACTCGCTCCATCTTACCATAACTAACCACCAAAAGAGAGCACCTTACCATAATAAACAGATAGCTTATAGTACCAGATGGAATATATAAACAGCAAAAAAATGTAATATCAGAAAAATATTCCACCAATTAACATGCCAGCATATTCGAATAGACCAAATGACCTGTCTTCTGTGGAGTAGGTAACTTTGACTTCTTGGCAGGAACAGGTGTTTTAGTTGCAGAATCCGCAGCTCTCTTCTTGCCTATTTCAGCCTACAGAAAAAAGAAAAAAAAGAAAAAAGAGAGATAGTGTAAATGAGAGATAAGACTTGCAAAATGGTCAAATCCATTCCCGTGAAGCATCTCGGAAATCTTCGTGTCATTACCTTCTTTGGAGTCTCTTCTTCAGCACTATCATCTTCCTCCTCGTCTGAATCAGCCTCACTATCACCTCCCTGTTTAAAAAACCATATGCACATATTGAACCTAGTCTTGAATTATAATTTGTAATAAGAAAACAAAATTTGTAAAAAAGATGTCTACAGATGATCTGTTTGACAATACCTAGAAACTAGAAATTCCTCAAAAATGCTGAGTGTTTTTAACTAATATTTGCATGTTAATAAAACCTATCCCCTGAACTCAACTCCCCGATCAAACAGCATTGTTAATTCCACGACCTATCCTGGCTCAAGGACACTACTCCTGAAGAAAACTCAGAACTGTACTCTGGAAAAAATAACGCTTCATTATAATGAAAAAATAACCCCTAAGATGTACAGCTCCATATTGTATCGAAGTGTACAGAAGAAATCTAAACAGATCCTACATTCAGACAATAACGAGAAGCAATTGGAGACCACCAAAGAAAATACATTCTCAAATGTAGAATGGTCAATAATTCAGGTACCTCCTCGTCTGATTCATCTTCGTCGTCATCATCGTCCTCATCATCATCCTCATCACTGTCATCCTCGTCAACTTTCATTGGCTGTGGAATGCTGGCCTTTTGCTTCCCCGATGATTCAGCCTTGCCAGCATTAGCACTGGCAGCAGTAGCCTTAGCTGATGCTTGTGCCACAACCTTTCCTGAATTAAGTTTGCACTTGCATGAGTTTATGCTACGCACTCATTTAATTTCAACAGTAACAAAATGGAATTAAAATTCTGATTCCTTAAAAGGTAGTTACCATTTTCCACAGCACTCATTGGAAGGTCTTCGTCTTCTGAATCACTCTCCAAATCTAAATATAAGAAAACAGTTGGGTAACATCAGCCACATAACTATGAATAAGTAGATTGCACTGATGAGGATAATAGATGTTAATCATACTCACCAGAAAAATCATCCGTGCTGAGGAGAAAACCAGCGAGTCAAGGAGAAAACAAAAGTTTGAAAGGAATGCAAGCATCAGCTAATATGAGCACCACATTCTCATTGACTATCCTACACTAAAGGAGATAACTACAGAGCATGACCATATAGCATCAACTTATAAGGGAGGGGGGGGGGGGGAAGAGACAGAGTAGCTATCAAAAAACCCCCCAAAATTGTCATAACAGGCCCAGCACATTGAAGTAACTGGAGTTAAAAATCTAACTATATATTGGGAAATCTAAATAGCTTGCTCAAAAGGGTTGCTTTTAGCTATAAATATGGCCTTCTACGTATTTAAAATGCCAGCCGTCATGGTTGCTATGAGTTAAAAATAGCATCAAAAACATATTTAAGTTGGAGTCTACATTGAAAGCTGCAGAAAAATAAGAAGAAATAAAAAAGAAGGTACTAGAAACTGAAAGAAAATAATATAATGCAGTGACTGAGCGGCAGAAAACACAAAAGGATATTCGTCCTGTACAACAGATTTGTATCCACAAAAGTAGACACTTCCACTTTTCCAGTTGTGTGATAGTTCAAACTCTTTCTCAAAAACCAAGTCCAATGATAATTGAGGGAAGTTCTCTGTAGAGAGAGTTCCTAAAACAAGCTTCTGATCACCAAGTTTCACATGGAGAGGCACAAATTCATTTCCTTTACTATTCTTGGATTCGCCAAGTGATGCCTGCAGAAAAGCAAATTCGAGTCTTTTAACAGGCAACCCCACAGAAACCCAAACTGTCCAAATCCATGAGGAAATATTTTCATACCTGAGAAAGATGCAAAATTTTAGCATTGCCGGGATTGACTTTAAGGGGCTGTCCAGCCTTCACTTCAACTCCTGCAAAAATGGAACCAAAGAAATTTAATAAGAATAATACATATATTAAGCCCATGAGAATGGCTAAGCAGATGAGAGAGAGAGAGAGAGAGAGAGAGAGTGCGTGCTAACTATTCCACTACTCAGTCTCATGCAATTATCTGCATGCATTTATTCTCACTTTCGTCCAAAAAGAGTAATTACAACAAGGATCCATCCAAAGTTTGAAGTAGTTTGGAATACAGTTGTTCGGTTTCGGAAGCGTTTGAATTTGAGAAGATGATCATTGAAGTTCAAACGAATGTACCTAAGAATGCACCCAGTAAGAACCTAGGAAGCATCGACACTCTCTAGGGGCCTCCATGTCAGTGTTGGACTCGAGTCGGACACCAACACTCGTCCGACACTCTTTTTATTATTATTTATTTATTTGTTGATTTGAATCAAATCAATTTGATTGAAAATAATCACAAAAATGATAATTTATCATGCATATATAAAAATATACATGTAATATACAAACGTGTCCCAACGAGTCGGAATTCTCTATTTTTTGATAAATGACGCGTCGGCGTGTCGTGTTGCGTGTCGCGTGTCCGCGCTACTTAGAAGAACTACCATTGACTGGTCAGCCACAAACACACTCTCATGCAACAACAACAAGAACAAAACCCAAAATGAATTAACACAGCTTGCATAAATACTACGTGCATAATGCCTTATTTTGGAGGGAAAATTACACAAATGCATAATCAAACTTCGAAGAGTAGCACAGAGCACAAAGCCAGCGGCAAAAGCGAAAAAACAGTTCTCTCCACAGCCGCAAACGCGATGACAGCAAGTGCCCAGCAAAAGGCAAGGGACGTGCCCAATGTCCACGGTGGATATACAGAGAACGGTGCATAAATCAGCAGACCCAGAGAGCCCACTCAACATGATCGAGCACGCAAAAGCCGGGCAGCACCACCAAACTGCCCCGAGATGCGAGTACATCCACGAGTGCCCGGACAACATGAGCAAAAGCAGCAACACGCGTCGGAAGCAAAAGAGCAGCGGCACGACAGAAAACTACCAAGAAAATGCCGAAAAGAGTACACGAAGCTCGCCGCGAGCGGCCGCGAAGTGGAGACGAAATGAAACCAAGCTCTAGCTCATGGAAAAAAAAAAAAAAACCCCCCCTCGAAAAGTTGCGAGAGCTTACCCCAGAACTCCATAGGAAGGGCCATCGAAAGCTTCTATAGTTCGAAGGGAGAAGGGAAGCGAGGAAGCTCTTCCGCGAGCGAGTGAGAGAGAGATCGAGGGCTTAGAGAGGAAGGGGAAATGAGGGTTTAGGAGGGGATTTATAGCTGGGATTTGGCTGGTTGCCGTGGAAGGAGAGCTAGGGTTTTTCGGTTCCAATCCGGCGGATACGGCGGACGACAGCTTCGCCGTGGGTCTTGGCTTTGGAGAGGCGCCCGGTTTCGGCCCAATGGGCCCCTTCATTTCAGGCCCAGCCCAGCTTACTCCGGTGGCCCAAAACCCAATCTCTTCCCTCACGCTTTATCCATATCCCACTTTACGTAATCTGGCAGCGATTCTTGCATATTCCTAGAGCATTGCTAGACCATGTTGCTTTTCTTTTCGAACCACGAGAGAATCCGAGTTTCGAATCGGGATTTGAGTGAGATTGCCGGCCTTTTGTGGGTTCGCTCGATAGGCGATTTCATTCGCGAACTTTCAATCGGTTCATAAGGACCTAAATTCTTTGAACGGTTGTTCCGTAGATCGTCCGATTGTCTCTAAATTCTTTTTGTATTAGATTGATTCCGACTTAAAGGAGATTCAGCTAAGATAGGAACTGAATTCCTGACGATATCGAGTTTGTTAGTAAGCCAAAGGGGGTTATTCGAGGACAATTGGTCTTTATTTGATGTTTCGGTTATATCGATTCAAAGATGAAATAAGGCTCCGTTTGTTTCGCAGAAAACATTTTTCTCATTCTCCGACATTTGATTCGCTTAGGAAAACGAGTCGACGAAAAATGTTTTCCTAATCAGCGAAAAATCTATACTTAAATTCATGAAAATGATTTATTTTTTAAAAAACCGGAATCCAAATGTATGATTAGGTTTCGATGCTTAGACCCGAAACTTGACGCTTGGGCACGAAAACCCCAACACTGGTTCTTGGGTCCCCGGTTGTCAAGTCTAGATCCTCGATGCCTGAGCTCGAGTCCATTGAGGCCGAGCCAAGGACCCTGGTGCCCCGACGCCCTTGCTCGGGTCCATAAGGCTGGACTTGAAGCCTTCGTGCTCATGCCCGATGTCCTGGCACTTGAGCCCGGGTCCATAAATGCCATGCTTGTGTCCTTGATACTCGAGCTTTGGTCCTCAGCACTCAGGTTCGGGTTCACAAAGGATGAGCATGGATCCTCGGTGCTCAGGCTCGAGTCATTAGTTAATTAAACATTCATTCTTATAAAAATATTTATTCTTTAAATTTGAACTTTTAATTATTTTTTTCCTTTTTCTTTTTCATTCTTCCTTTGCCAAAGGCCAATCACGACGACAATCGGTGACCGACTACACGTGAGAGGTGAGCCCGCCCAAGGTCGGCAAGGCTTGAGCTTGCTAAATTTCGGCTACACCGAGCTCGCTTGAGGCCAGTAAGCTCAAGCCTCGCTAGATTGGCGAGTTTGAGGCCTCGCCAGAGGTTGGCAAGCTTGAGGAGAAGGCGACGAGCTCGAGGCCTCGCAAGTTGGTGGCAAGCTCAAAGCCTCGCGAGTGTAGGTCAAGGCTCTGCGAGTTTCGGCGAGCTCGAGCCTAGCTAGCCTAAGGCGAGATCCTCCCTCACCTGTGGTTGGTTGCTAGTCATCGTCGTGGCTAGCCATCGGCCAAGGAAGAAGGAAAAAAAAAAGAAAAAAAAAAAATAGGAATTCGATTTTTTGGTAATTTTCCCCGGTAAAATCAAAATTAGATTTTCATATCAAATGACGGAAAAATAGTTTCTAGTTCATTTTCAGATTTCGGGAATATTATTATTTTTCTTAGAAATAATTTCCTAGAAAATATTTTTCAGAACTGTCGCATTTTTCGCAAAAAAAAAAAAACAGAGCCTAAGTAAGTGGCTCTTATCGCTTCTATGTAATTCGTCGCATAATATATAAAGTAGAAAATATATCATTTTAATTCACCGATTTCATAGATTATTCTCATCACAAGCATTATTTGGATCGCTGCACTTTCTTTTGGCTCTTAGTCGTGAGTTACGGTGGAGCCGACGACATCCAGACCATTGACGTGAAGGAATGATATACACTTGTGTTTGGAGGGGGTTTAAAGGATATTCGTGTGATTTTTGTGGTCACGGTGTGAGCAAAGGACTTGGGGAGTTTGAATTTCGGGGTGCTCCAGATCTTCTTCCAAGCCGCAGTCATCAGAGGCATTGACTTCTATTTATTTGTTTATTCAGTTTTGGGATTTTGATACTTAGTTAATTGTATTGCTTGATAAACTGTTGCGGTGCGGAGAGGACCGCGTGCGTTGAAAAAGGAAGACGCGCGGAGAAAACGGAAATGAAATCTGGCCTCCTTTAAAGGACAGTGAAATTGAATTTTCAGGACATTGATCGCAATAATTTTTTCTTTTTTTTGAGAATTTTATGGCTGACAATTGGTCTTTTCGATAGAAGAAAGCATCTTTCATCCCATTTTCTTTTTCAAAGAGATTCTTTAATCGGGATCTTCTCGTTCGACGGATATCCGAGAAAGGATGTTAAACTCCACCTACAGGAAAAAAGGCAAACGAGTGATCTTAAACAAGAACTCCAACAGCTTAAAAACATGTCTTCACGCGTACAAATTTGGGTTGATACCACGAAGTACTCTAAATCAGTACACTTGTCATAAATCTATCCAAAAATATTTTTCTGACCACTAAAAACGTCAAAGTGGTAAACATGTGACAAATTTACCATCCGTTAGTTTCAGTTAAATTTTATCGTCAAAATATTGAGCTGGATGACACGTAACAGTTAACGGTGTGTACCGGTTTAGGGTTTTACCTCTCCGTTTGTTACGGGTTTATCAACTTATGATTTTTCGTGGCATTAATCTAATTTTACGGAGTGCAAATTTATCATAAATATACATGTTTAAGGTTTTTTGGCGATTAAAAAATTAATTCGGAGTAAATTTCTTATAAGTATACCGGTTTAGGTTTTTTCGCGGTATTAACCTTACAAATTTTACAGCAGATAGCCTTGTAACCTATAATTCTTCACTTTGGTCCCTCTCTCTCTCATATTACCGTTCACCTTTTTTTTTTTTCCATCTTCACGTTATTTCGAAAAACTTCGACTAACCAATTATCTTGTAATCGTGACTCACTACTCACCAAATCCATGTGTGAGTGGAAGTCATTAGTCACGAAAGCGAGTTGTGTGGTGGCGTTAAAAAGCACTCGTCCGGCGTGGGTTGGACTTATTGAAGAGCGCCGGGGGCATGAATGGAATGGATTTCTTGTTCTTTTCCATAGACCAAGGGAACGCACGGGGAGGCCCGGTCTCCAAAAGGCCAATGGAACAACCACAGATCGATCAAGTCAAAGACCGTACATAACTCCGATTAAAAGTAGTTTGTAGGTAATTGATGAGAAATGAACATATGGTATTCAGTCCTCGAGCTGAAAATCCCCCCATGTCTCGACTAGTCAGTCGAACGCTATGTTTTTTTCTTTTTTTGTTTGAATATAAGGAGGAGGTTGACTAAATGTTAAACCCATCATACGAGTGGATCAGGTCGGGTTTGGATTTGTTAGAATAAAATGACCCGACCCAAATTGACTAATTTCCACGCAGTAAAAATCTAGTGACCTATACCCGAACCAACAAGTACCCATATTGGATCCGACCCGAATTACGAATACCCAAACTGAGTGAGAGCTAGAGAGAGTCGTAAAGTGAGTTGAGTCTAAGTAAATTAGGAACTCAATTTAACACTTACATTATTTTGGGTTTTATCATTCTCATCTCACTTACTAAATATAACTTATCTATCTAATAACTCGGTCCATCGAATACGGATTAAAAAATGGGTCTATAATCCTTTTTGACAGATCTACTAAATATCTACCGCAATATATAATAGAGAAGTTTGGGCAATATTTGTCGAAGAATTAGGTTGGGACTTGGTTCTCCCCCTAGATTACTGGAGGGTTTGGACCATGTCGACCGGGTCGCAGGCTCGCGAAACAGTCAATGCACAAGCTTGTGAAACTGTCAATGCATGCTAGTAAGTTCACTAAGTTTTTTTCTTTTGGTCATATAAGTCCACCAAGTTGAAAAGCAAATATCGAAAGTTAACAACGACGGAGAAATCAATTCACGACTTCGATAGAAGCTTTTAAGTCGAGAAACAATGTTTGTTCTTCTTCGCTCACACATGATCTCTCTCTCTCTCTTTTGTTCGTTCTTCCTTTCGATCTTTCCGCGATAGACCCCGAATAAAGTAAGATCAATAATTCAAGTCCAAAGTCCAAAGTCCAAAGATTACTTTGCATTAGAGAGAATAATTTGCAGTTTGCACTCTAAATTTCATCTGGAAAATTAGAAAAAGAAATCGATCCCCCGTAGAGAACTAACCAACAAATTACCAATTCAAGACTCTTATTTTTTTTGCACGAGTCCTCCTAGCAATTGATATATGAAAAAAAAAAAAATTTTTGGGAGCTGACGTTCACGAGAGGGATATTTACTTCACAGCTTGAAATCCATGAACTTCAGCCAATTGAATCCGTTCCTCGACACCTTCTCCGCTTCCTTCCCGCACGAAGCCGGCGACGAGCCGCCACTACCGCCGCCGGCGGCGGCCGCGGCGACGCCGTCCCTCGGGGGGGGCCTCTTCGCGCAGAGGAAGAAGTTCCTCGACCCCAACGCCATCAGTTTCTCCTCTCTGTCCAAACCTGGTGGGAAGCAACCGCGAACAAAAAACCCCGTCAATCATCACGCGCGATGCGTACGATCAGCGATGCTGGGAAAAATTTCCCACGCGAGTTGAGGATCCAACGGCTGAGAACGGAACTTACTCTCCAAGCTAAATTGAGAGTAATGGAGGTCGAAGCCGGATGGATCGGCGGTGGGTGATATTGGCCGGCGCCCTTCCTTCAGGTACTGCCGGAGAGCCGCCGCGATCAGATCCCCGACCGTCGACTCCGGCGTCGTCACCACGTGCACGGGCCCGACGCTTCCCTGCAACGTCACGTTCAGGAGCAGCTTCGTCAGGCGCGGCTTCTCATCGGCGCCCGCCGACGCGGCCGACGCGGACGCCTGGGCGGCGAGGCCCTTCCTCGCGGGCAGCTCCGGCACCGTCCTCGGCCTCGGGAGCGGCTTCGTCGCCTCCATCGCCGCGGGGCTCCTCCCGTGGAACGACGACGCCTTCTCCGACAGCAGCAGCGGCGGCGGCGGCAGCGGCAGCGGCAGCGGCTTCCCCTTCCGGCTCCTCTCCTCGTGGCCTCTCCGGTGAGCCTTCGAGCTCGGCATCGCTTCTCGGGGCTCGGAAAAAAGGACGAGATCGATCAAGGCCAAGGGCGGGCGAGGGGTTCTCCTCCCCGGCGCCGGTTCACCTCAATCGGCGGTAGCGGAAGAACCTCGGGCGAGGGAAACCGAGAGCTACGGCGGAGCTTGGGCTCTCAGATTCCCGGTCACCGGAAGCTACCATTAACCAGGATGGTTGTGCCCGTAATTAACGCGAATCCCGAGGGCATATGCGATTACCCCTCGCGCTCGGAGACGGCGGCGGACGGCGGAGGAAAGCGGAGCCCCTGCGTCTCAATTTATACCCGCGAAAGAGATAAGACAGAGAGAGAGAGAGAGAGAGAGAGAGAGAGCTGCCCGATCTTTGTTGATGGAAGAGTGACCGGCAGTACCCGGTCGATTCCAGAGGGTGGACGGGCTATTGCCCGTGCCTGGACACGCCCGTGGCGCTCGTTCGCTGCTGGGGGTCCAGCGGGCCCGCGTGGCGCGACGCGAGTGGCTGGGGCTGGACACGTGGACGGACGCGAGTGGCGCGGCCCGGATCGCCAAACCAGACAACCAGCACCCGCTTTTAGGCGGCTCTCGTGGTGGTGGGCGCGCGGGGTGGTGGTGGTGGGGGCTCCGCGAGTCACGTGCTTGTCACGTGCAAGCGAGGGCGATCGATCGTTTCCAAACATTGGGAACTTGCATATGGAAGTCGTAGCAGCCGTCGACCGGAAAGAATCATGTGTGTCACGTGTAATTGTTGATATAATATAAACTCGTACGAGCAGATGGGTATTACGTCATTTGATGTATATGAGACAAAAACTGGCGCACGCCCGTGTTTGCGTCGAAGGCACGGTGTCCTTTAGCGAAAGGCGAAGGGATGGTTCTATACGGTGTACACGAGCCCATGGAAAGAGGAGTTCGCGCAGATGAATTCCACCTTCAATGGACTTTGGTTCACTTCGCTCTAGCTTTCGTACAGAAGAGGGGGAGACGGCAGGGGGATTAAAAAAGGTCGGCCCGACGACTCGAAGTTGACGCGAAACACCAGATTTTACGAAAAGGTGATATGAGTAGTTTGGGGCAGGAGAACGTGCTCGACGAGCTTTGAACGCTTGGGACAGTTAAATGAGTGATTGCGTTGGCTTTTTTTTTTTTAACTAGATTCCCGCATGACATTTGACCTCCATAGTATGGCGAATCTCGCATGTAAGAATGTTGTGCTAAAAGGTCAGCAAAGGGGAGCTTGTCCCAACTGCATTTTCATAGCTTTTGTCTTGTTGGGATGTGTCCCGAGCTTGAATCGAAGCTCGACCCGGAACTCGACCATGTGATTTGAGTCTGGTTGGTCTCTTGATGGACCGGATATGGTGCAACGGCGACAAATCCTTGTTGGAGTTGGACTTCTAGTGATTCAACTTAAAAGGTCTCCTTGTTTGGATTCAAATAATTCATATAGAAGAAGAGGATTTTGGTTTTAGCATGTTAAGGCAAATAAGAGGAGTGTTAGGGTTTTCTCCACTAGTGAGTATTTTGAGCAAGTTTACTATGAGAGATTGTGAGATAACACTTGTGGTTTTATTTTGGGTGTAATCTCGACTGGGAAACACTTGAGTAACTCTGTAACTTTCCGGATTGGTTTCTTTGGGTCAGCCATCTTGGTGGAGTAGGTACCGATACTCCGATCGAACCACGTAAATCTCCGGTGTTATTATTGTTCCTCATTAATTTCACCGGGTATTTTTGCTTCTTGCATCGGTTTCAATTTGCAAGATCTGCTAATTTCGGCGTGATTTCACAACGCACTTGGTATGGCTCGACAAAAATTAGCCATCACTTAAACATTGTTCTTCCATTTCCCAAGCCGTCAAAGTACAAACGACCTCGTGTTCGAATCTAATTTCCCGTTCAAACCTTTTATTCACGTTATACTCGTTCCACGTGATTTTAGATTGTACTAAATTACATTTCTCAGTTCGCCTAACTTTTCCAGTCATTAATAGAAAAAAAAAGTTAGATAGTGGTCATGAATTCACCGTTTCTGTACGAGGTTTCATTGGACTTTTCCTCTTTATCGGCGGCCCGCCCTTCCAGGACTTGGAACGGCTAAATATTCGTTGCATTCCGCAGGAGTCATCAGAATCACGTCAGCCTACTCGAAATGCACATGTTTGGTCAAGGCAAGCAACGACGTCATCCCTTTCGCTGTCGATCCCTTTCGTGAGCACGCTCTTGAAGTTAGGCCGAGAAGAACGTTTTCTGAGCAGCCCTTAATCTTTCAGTGTCAATTCTGATAATCACAGATGGAGCTCTAGATTGCACCCGCACCAGATCAAGCTTCAGATGCTGAAAGAGCACGAGGAACTGCTATAAGATCTGCCGTAACCCTTTGGTATTGCGTATGGGTCAGAACTGTCATGTTCGGGCTGCATCTGGTGGAGGCGATACCTGCATATCCAAGATAGGGAATTTCCGCTTCTTTCTTCCATGATTTCACCCCATCATTTATGTCTACATATGTCCATGATTTGACAAAGGATGGCGATCTGCGCCCCCAAAACGACACGAGAGAGGAAGCGGGTTTAACTGGTGGAGGGCGGGTCTGGAGAGGAGGAAATAGCAAAACGACAAGCGAGGAAACAAGTGGGGAAAGTCTATGGCTGCTCAAGAAGACTGGTACGTTGGCTCCTTGTTCTTCACCATCATCATTTGTCGATTACTAATGGGTAGTGCTTTGAACTGTGTTGAACGTTGCGGGTGGTGGTGTGGACTCAGCTTCCTTCCCACACACACTGCCCTACCTCTGCCTCTCTATCATTGCATGGGTCCCAAAGTTTCGCGTGACGATACTTCCATGTCGAAGAAGTCGTACGTTTTGTGAAATGCATCGAGAGCCTACTTTATTCCAAGCTAAGCAAACGAGACTTTGCAGGCTTTTCTTTGCTTCGGTGGCACCGTGGGTGGCACCTTAAGGAATGTTCATAAGAGTAACCCTAGACATACTAGAATGGATGACTATATAAAAATCTTGAAAATCATTGTACAATTCGATTTCAAACCTTTTAATTTGGCCTATTTAGTCCTAAACCCTTATGACGATTTGCTAATAGCCAGTTTTGGTTGGATGTTACTGATGTGGACACCGGCTATTTTACGTGGTATGGCCGGCATAGAATTACCGGCATTGATGTAGACAACCTTTGCATTATTTTTAAAAAAATTATGAATTTTTTTTGGCTTGTCATGTACTTTCGTTTCTTTTCCTTCCTTTGGCGAGGGCCTGTGAGCACTTTTGGTGGCTGGGGACCTCCACCGGCCATTGCCAAGGCCCCGGTGACCGGCGGAGGAAATTAGGAAAAAATGGAAAAAAAAAGAAAATTCAAAAAATCTAAAATATTCCAAAATCCATCCACGTCAGCATCGGCTGTACCATGTAAGATGACCGGCGATGATTAAACCACCGCATTAGCGATTTTAGGCCAAAATTGGCCGGAAGAAGTACTACATTAGTAAATCGTCAGAAAAGTTTAGACCTAAACAAGCCAAATAGAAAAGTTTAAGATTGAATTGCTTGTCATCTAATAGGTTTAGAACTTTTGGAACAATTTTTTCCCTATACTAGAAAACATTTTAGGTATGAAGCGGCACTAAAAATCACAAGCGCGCATTTAAATGAGTAACCTAAGCTCAACATTCGGTCGGACTTTCCTTGGGCCCTATATGATATACATATACACAAAGTAGTAAACCAGTGTGAGCATACTTGGGAAGGTTCCATTCGGAAGACTCTTCTCTCTCTCTCTCTCTCTTTCTCGTGGATAGGAATGATTAACACGCATGCGCGCCGTCATGAATTAGGAGATACCTGATCCGGAAAGTTGTGTTTAATTGGCCTTCTAATCTTGCTTTTATTTCGGCCAAAATAAAAAGATTATGACGATCCGGCTTGACGGATGCATTGCCGTGTTGGGTCGAAAAAATGAACGAACATTCAATACCGTGTGATCATGGAGCATTCGGGGGGCTGTTGGCCACGCATGAGCTTATAAATCGAGGGATGTTTGGGTGCGAAATACGGCAAATCGTACCGTAAAAAGCCTATCGTGTCCATTTTATTTGTAAGCGAGGCCCGTTCTTATGGGTCCTGCCTCTTTTTTTCTTATTATAAATTTGTTGTTGTTGTTGTGATTGACGTAGCCTGTTAGATTAAGTATGCACGGCAGCTCGTTTTAATAGTGGGAATTCGATCGATTAATCTGTTTTCCGAATGGAAAAGTCTGGACCCTTAATCCAATTTTTTTTGCAAATTACTAGCATTTAAAAGCAGTGCAATGCACGAGACTCGTATCTCTTTCTTTTCTTCTTTCGTTTTTGTTTAATTATTTGGTTGCCCTTAAGAGATGCCTTGTTCTATTTCTTTCTTTATTGACAATTCTTTTTTTTTTTTGGTCGAAATATTTATCGGTAAATTGGAATGAGGTGAACATGGAGAAACTCACAAATCTTGGAGGAAGACCAATGATTAATATAATAAAATATATTAATTTAATAGACTTTTTTTTCAATTTACTTTTTTCGTTTAATAACAACGAGCACTTCTGATGAATGTACCTCATTTAATGAGAGGACCCGAGTTTGTAATATTACAAATAGATAGATGCGGTACTTATCCATCGGCCATTCCATGTTAAAAACGTGAATTTGCTTGCAATGATTAAGACCATGACTTGGTATTTTTCGTGCGCCCCCTCTGCGAAAGGATAAGAAAAAGATGCGACATCCGAATCCCACAAAGTAATTTATGAAAAGCGGGAAAAGTGTCAAAAAAGTCCTAAACCTTTTGTATTAGTGCCAATTTAGTTCTAAACCTTTTTTTTGTGTTAATTCAGTCATAAACCTTTTGCATTGATGTCAATTGAGTCCTAAACCTTTTTTTTGGTGCCAATTTAGTCCTAAACCTTTTAAATTGATGCCAATTCAGTCCTAAACATTTTGTTTTTGTGCCAATTTAGTCCTTCAGGCCAATTTTGACCGGAATTTGCTGACGTGGACGCCTACCGGCCGGTCACCGGCGCTAACGTGGACAACTTAAATAATATTTTAATAAATTTTGAATTTTTCTGTTTTTTTTTCTTTTTTTTCCACTTCTTTTCTTCTTTTTTTTTCTCCCTCTTCCTCCGGCCGGTCGTCGGTTCGGCGACCGGCCAGAGGCCAGAGGCCGGCGAGGTCGAGCTCGCCGACCACTGGCGAGGGCAGGCTCGCCCTCGCCGCAATCTGGCGAGGTCGAGCCTCGCCTTGGTCGGGCGAGGCCCGACCTCGCCGGATCCGGCGAGGTCGAGCCTCACCATGGTCGGGCGAGGCCCGACCTCACCGGATCCGGCGAGGTCGAGTCTCACCTTGGCCGGGCGAGGCTCGAACCCTCGTCGAATCAGGCGAGGCTCAAACCCTCGCTGAATCCGGCGAGGCCCGAACTCGCTGGATTCGGCGAGGTCGAGCCTCGCTTTGGTCGGGCGAGGCTCGAACCCTCGCCGAATCCGGCGAGGTCGAGTGTCGCCTTGGTCAGGCGAGGCTCGAACCCTCGCCGGACAGGCGACCGGCCAGAGGAAGAGGGGGAAAAAAAAAGAAAAAAAAAGTAGAAAAAAAAGAAAAATTCAAAATTTATTAAAATATTATTTAAGTTGTCCATGTCAGCGCCGGTGACCGGCCGCCGGCCAGCAGGCGTTCATGTCAGCAAATTCTGGTTAAAATTGGCCGGAAGGACTAAATTGACACAAAAACAAAAGGTTTAGGACTGAATTGGCACCAATTTAAAAGGTTTAGGACTAAATTGACACCAAAAAAAAGGTTTAGGACCCAATTGACACAAATGCAAAAGGTTTAGGACTGAATTGACACTAAAAAAAGATTTAGGACTAAATTGGCACTAATGCAAAAGGTTTAGGACTTTTTTGACACTTTTCCCTATGAAAAGCTGATGTGATTTTTGCACAGGAGATGAATTTTTGCGTCCGAATCCTTGAAATTCCATTACCAGCACCGATGCGCAGACAAATTTGTATGGATATGGATGTTGGGCGAGAGCTGCACTTTCGTGGCGATGACAATAACCCGGGAGGCTAACCACATCCGCCACGCTTATCAGATCGATCAGAGGGCTAAACCGTCCTCAAACTTCATGTGCCTATCGGAGGGGGTCCATCGTAATTGCTTCGATGCCCATCTAGACTGCAACAACACTTAGGGGTGGGTCTTGCTAATGTGTGAATCGACGGAGCCGGGTGATGCGAAGCTCGAATTGTCACACCATCGCCTATGAGGAGGGGCCATTGCGATCTGTCGGTATCATGGGACATTTTACCACACTCACACCGAGGTCACTGTCCATCGTCTCCTCTGTGGACGGTCCCCGCCTTGTACAAATCGAAAAGGATTCTCATCTCTCTGTTTCATGGGCCAGGCGTCCTGTTTTTGAGCTCGCGTGTATGCATGCGGCTTTCTGGACGTAAATGATGATATCTATACAGATGAGTACGTCGAGACTATGGGCAAAAAGGCACGGAAGAAGAGCAGAGATTTGGGGGTCTGGGCTTTGAATCTTTTGATCTGCTTCGGGATTGGGGGACGTCAGGCAAGAAAGGGTCAGTTTCCCATGTTAGGAAAGGCATGGGGAGTTACATAAATCTAAAAAAAATTCTCATGACGTTTTCTTACACAATTTGACAATGATGTACATTGTAATTTGTAATATGGATAAGGTTTCATCACACAACAGAACATTGGGAAAGACAGAGATATGGCTACTTCACCCACCTTTGCATATGGGAAATGATGTAAGAAAATATACGTATTTGTGGGAGTGGGTCTTTGAATCACTTGACAAGGTTTATTTGATCTTTTTTGGATTATCGATTTTTTTAATAATCTGCCGGCCCTTATTCTGGTAAAAATCGACCGACCCAAAATCAGTAAATGTTTAAATAAGAGTTGGTAATCTACAATTAGTTGGTTGGACTAAGCTCAGATGAAGTTGGTAATTTCACGTGGAAGTCGGTAATTCCGATAAAAGTCGGTAATTGTAGATTTCGTAAGTGGTTCAAATAACAGCATTTAATGTAAATATAATTAACAACTTAAGCGGAAAAGAAATGACAATTGATGCGGATAAAGTTGGTAATTTGATTTCAGGGAAAAGAAAAAAAAAAGACATCCTGCTTTAAGATAGGCATTTAGGAAACAGACGTGATCATCCAAAATAGTTCACTGTACAGGAAGCCTATTCATCTTCTTGATTGGGCAAAGGAAAGAGACTCATCATGCGCAGAGAGAGAGAGAGAGAACGAGTAGGCCTGCCTGGTCGGAGGCCAAAGCATCTTGTCCTCTTCATAATGCAATTTCGGATTGAGTAATGAATGACGACAATTGGTCCGAGGTGGGACTTAAGGATGGTACAGCAAGTGGGGGGGTGGTTGCAGTGCGGTGGTGGCTGCAGTGCAGGCAAATTTGATTTCTCCGTCCTTTTTGTTGCTTTGTGTGGAATGGCTGCAATGCAATGCACCGAGGCTCAGTCCCCACATGAGATTAGTGTCAGATTCTGAGACCCAAAAAAGAAAAAAGAGAAAAAAAAACCATGTCTAGATGCCCAAACAGTTTCACGAATCTTGATGAAAGATTGAATTTACTTACTGATCACTCTGTTGGTAATTTAATTCTTTCAGAGTGTACTCCTTGTTCAGCAGTCGACCGGTGTCGTGAGTTCGTTTTCGCGCTTCGCGCGCCCCTGGCAAGTTCGACACTCTGATCCGATCAAAGACCGCTTACCCACACCAGGATTAAGAATGGAACCCGAGGCCTCAAGCTCGCGATTTTTACAGAAAGTTGGCTCATTATCAGAAGACTACTCTGACACCTGCGCTGAAGGGGGCGAGAAATCTTTCACTGTGCTCCCATTCTTCCAAAGAAGAGGTCAATGAGAGGCAGCTACTTGAACTCGATTAGGGAAAACGAAGAAAACATTATCACGGACACCTCTCTGCTTTCTGCGTGTACATGAGCATTTGCCCAGTTGAATTAGAGCTTAAAAAATAGGTTCAAAACAAATGGATCTAGGCCAGATTGGATGACTAACATGTGGACCATCTCGACGTGAATCCTCAATGCGACTCACACAAGTTTACCAGAGCGATGGGCTATGCCTTCAGAAAGACGAAGACCGCGACTTTCACTAGTTTCACAAGTGATCGCCACTAGGCATTTGACATAGTGGGCGAGAGTCTGGAACGGAAGACAACAGATGAGAGATTCTTTAAATTACATAAACTCTACAAAGCAAACAAAAAAGATATCAGATCTCATGCACGCCCAGGGACAAATTATGTTCCGGCAAAATACTATTTCGACTCCACTCAATTCATGTATTTCTCTCAATCGAAATAATACAACTCGGCGAAGCCCTCCATTTTTCTTTTATTTCCTTCGCTTGCCTAAAACCAGGAATAATAGCCAATGTTACATAACTAAATTGACCTTCCAAATGTAACATATTCATGTCAGAAAAAATATTGCGGAAGAGATGAACAAAGCTCACTTCATACCATTATCCATGTATGATTCCGAATAGTACAGCGAATTATGTAAAGACAAGACGCTGCTTAAGTCATCCTTTGGTGCTTTATGCAGCCAAGCATGCCTCCAACTTCTTGGCTCCTTCAGATTCATCTTGGACTTTCTAGAAGCTGGACTGGGCGAGAGGATCCTTGATAAGGAATGCAGTTGAGCTGCGCTCCCCTTAGACGGTCTTCTTGCTTGATGCTTTCGGTGTTCTTGCCTCCTTGCTCTTAATCTCCCTTCCTTGCAAAGATTTGGCGCGTAACTGAGGTTGTGAGGAACTTGATTCAGGCTACAAAAGGCCGGGATGAGCAATGCCGGAGTTGCCTTTACCGAGGATCTGCTCTCCTTCCACGATAAAAATGAGTTTTGCAGCTTTGAAGAAACCTACAGAGGGAAACAAGAGCAACTGGTCAAAGGACATTTGAGTTCATGATAAATCAGACAAGAGTTAACAAAAGAAATTGAGTATCTACATAAATTTCCACCAAAAAGTTCTCACAAATCAATGCATGCATTTCTTCCACTATAGACGTGCACATGGCTATTGCGGTCAATATACCAACAAACCAGGGAAATAACATCCACATGCTCTCCAGGAAATGCTCATGCATTGAGACATAGTGGAATGGCTATACAAATTCCCCAACTCAAAACACCTCGAAAGCCTATGTTGGGTTATCAAACTTAAATTATGACATAGGGTTCATGAGGGTAATCTTGGAAACTTGATACTTACAACAGAGGCAAGGCCACGTGAAGCAAATCCCAATGAGGAAGTAGAAAATGGCGACCCCCCAGGCTTGCTGACTTTTTGGTCATTCTTCAATGAGTCCTGATCAACAGCGACAGAACCAAAACTTGACCGTTCAACGTGCTCGTCTTCATATTCATCCTCTTCCTCTTCCTCATCAGCAGCCAAAGTTTTCTCATTGTTTTTGGCCGACACAGAAGAATCCACTTCCACTTCCTCCCGCAAACCCACTTCATTATTCTCTTCCTCTTTCTCTCTCATCTTCAACTCCTCATCCATGTCCTCAATGGCCTCTTCCAAGCACAATTCAGCTTCGATGAGGTCAAGCTCCTTCTCAATCAGCTTAATCCTCATTTCACTGGCTCTCTTCTTCTCCTCCGTCCACTTCTCTAGTCTGTCGAATGTGGGCTTACATGCATTTTCCATTGCCATGATAATCCTTTTCCAAAGACTTTCCTTCTCGACAACCTCTTCTTTCCCATAGAACTCATCAAAACCAAGGGGTAGAAATTCTATCTTCTCGGGGTCAAAATCTTCCCCTTCTTTTACATCTGGCTGCCAGAACAAGCGGATCCCATGCTCTTCATCTTCAACATAATTAATTATACGCCCAGTTGGAGTGTGAAGGATTAGGGGATCTTCTGTGTATATAAGCTTTGATGGATCTTGCGGATCAGGTTCTGGTTCCTTATTGATCAGAACAAATTCTGGAGTATGATCTGATCAAGCAAGTACTAGGCATGTCATTCAAGATCCACGTATTTGTTCTTTTCAAGCTAGAGATCCAACTTCAAGCACTCAAAGAACAAGCGAAAAAATATATCTAGGCTACTCAGTGAGAAGAAGGTTTTTTTTATTTTCGCTAGCTTAGCTACAGCAATCACAAAGTCCAGATGACTCGTTCTAAATAAGGATCCAAGAGTTTGCCCAGAAAAAAAGAGTTATGCAAAAGAAGCATATCCGAAGTTTATTACATCTACTTCACTTCTGCTCTTCTTTGTACCCAAATCAAATTTTTACGCACTCTAGAGTTTGTTGGCAGAAACAGGCATTTCTCACTGATGGGATAGAATGGTGGAAAATTCTGCCTAAACTTTCGCTTCCACTTCATTATTCCCAAGCCCAACAAAGTTTAAAAAGAATAGAAACTAGCAGGGTCATTCCTTTCTTGCTCCATTCCCCACGAACGTATGCATGTAGAGAGACCGAAGGAGGAATGTCTTGAATGCATACCTTTTGACCACCAATACTCAAGCTCAGCGGGCATAGGCAGCCTCAGTGGTGCTTTGTAGAAGGAATTTAACCACATTTCTCTTTCCTGATCCACTTCACCAACGTATGTTTTCCAATAATCGGGGACCTGCCATTAAGAGGCACAGTGAAACCCCATCATAAAAATATGCTCTGAATCCACCAATACATTATAAAACTTACTTCATAGAACTGATTGATGAAGCCAGGGGCCATCCACACATCTTCTTCCTCATAAAAATAAGGATGCTGGGGATCACCATAGGGACCTCTCTCTTCTCTGACCACTGCCAGCAGAAAATCAGAGCTATGAAGTCAAAGTTTGATTTAAGGGCAAGTTGACACCATCGTACTTATACAAAGGCTGCTCATTAGTAGGGAAAGACTTTTAATAAATCTAGCTGAAAAACGATGTCGTGAGTCCCTGTTCTCAAAAATTTTAACTGCAGTACCAAGCAGAAGCATGCACTCAAAAGACAATGGTGCGACATATTAAAAATAATCCCGCAAAACCAAATTGCGGTTCTATTAACAAGAGAACCTATGGTTCAAGGATGATGTTTTTCCAGACCCTTGAGTTTCCAGGGAAACATCAGCTCAAAGACCTTACAGATTACAAGTATTCAATTCAAGAGAATAGGAGCATCCTTTCTCAGACCTCCAACCACGAAGATATGGTCATGTTTATTCCAAGTAAATCCAGGAGCATATCAACATATAGAGATATCATCAACTGGTATTGCTCGGGCAAAACTTAAAAATGAATAATATGAGAGTGCAGCAATCTGCTGAAGGTTAGAAGGTTCTAGTCCTCACATTCACTCTGATGCAATTTTTACTTTTTATAAGTCAAATTCTGACATCAATGAATGTTGTAGGGTTCAAAAGACATACTTCCATCTGGCTTGTTGATAAACATCCTTGCCTTACCAGCAGCTACTTCCGCTAACCCATAATGAAGCTGAAAAGGGCCAGCATGTAAGAGTCACAAATGTCACATCTTTACTCAGACAGCTAAAGAACTCAACTTCAGGACATACCGCTGAAACATCCTCATCACAGCCATACTCATCCTCTAATAGCTCCCCAAAGTAAAATCTACCCTGCATACATTCATAATGCAATATTGCTCATTCTATCCCACACAGATGAAGCTGAAGGAAAACCAAAAAAAAAAAAAGGCGATTATGACCTTTTAAAAAGATAAAAATTAGTAAAGCACACGACAGCCACCCAGATTGCAAAGCTCTTTCAAATTTTGAATGTTAGTAGTAAGTTATGACTTGCTCACACTCCATCTATACTGTCATGCACTATAGGCCAGAGCTGTTTAACAATAGAAATTCGTCTTCTTCTAAAATACAAACAAAAAAAGAACTCGAACCTCATAGCATATGCCATATATAAAGAGTGTTTTCCTTGTTTTTACCAATAAGAGGTCATCATGGCATCTAAGTTGCTCACTCAAATAATCCATTGCCATGACATGGTATTTCCACAAGTAGCAAACATCTCTGCTGCGCCATGTTTGGAATTGGAATAGATTCACAAAATGATGAATGATGGTAATGCCAAGATTACTAGATAGTGCATTGACTCGATTAAATGGAGAGCAACACGGATACGGTCCTTGACTAAATTCCAGTACCATATGAGTAGATTTCTTGTGATCATGCAGTTGGGATGAGACAAATTTTAACTGCTATTCGAGACGATCAACGTATTGAAGTATTACTAAAAGACCATAATCCCACATTAAAGTGAGAAAATTTTTTTGGTTGAGATATTTCTTGAGATGGAATATCCCTGAGAATAGTATTTCTCGAGAAAGTGCGTTGAATTTATCTATTGATACTGGTGCTTTAGATAATTAGTGTCCATTAAGGGAAAGCTGTTCCAATTGCAGATTGCTAGCAGATAGTGTATTCTGAATACCTGACGCGGATAGTCAAGCCAATTAAAGTATTTGCTAATAAGCACACGCCAATTATATAGCTGAAAAGTAAATTAATCTTGCTACACTAAACTTGTCCTAACAGACATACATAGATTGTACGCTCGTTGACTTCATAAACACCACACCCATGCATCCTTCCATGCTTCCATTGGCCAGCATACCGATATCGACCTTTTTCCCTGGCATAGAAAAAAATTTAAGAGTACCAGATTAACAGTAGAAAACTCTTGTACAATGTGTCTATCTGGATGGGTCAAGGGATCCGGTCATAGGGACCTCCATCACAATTAATCAGATCCCACAAAGTGACTATTCTAGTTTCTAGTACAATGGGAGTAAAGTAATCTAAACAATGAGAACTCAGAACAAAATCAACTTCTTTCATATCTCAACTTGAAACATTTAGTGTTGGACCGAGAGAGAGAGAGAGAGAGAGAGAGAGAGAGAGAGAGAGAGAGAGAGAGAGAGAGAGAGAGAGAGTTGGACACTAGGATTTCATCAGAAAACATATAGACAACCGCGGTGTAGCAACTTCTGGAGCTTTTTGAAAAGTTGTATATGAAGAAGTAAATAAAAACTTACGGTTTTTGACCAAACTGTCTGATCCACTCATCATTTTCATAGAAAGGGACTTGATAGTTATCCCCAGTCAAGCGAATGCTATCTTCTATATCCATTTCCAGCCACTCCCTGTCTTCTGGAGACATATAATCTCTTTTTATGATCTTCCCTTCAGCACGCATTTTCTCTTCTAGCCTGAGGAGAATGACATCATCTCAACTTAAAACTAGGAGAATAACCACTACATTTTTCATTGTGGCGCTGCAGTAGGGGAGTCTATATACAATTCAAAACCTACTTGGAACCTGGAATAGGTTCAATGTCAGGTATATCCACTTCAAGGACTCCATGTCCTTCCATATTATTTTGAAGCCATTCACCTTCATACCTACAGGGGAAAAAGTAAATAACAAGATCATTCCTCCAAGCTATAAGGCCCATTAAGCCAAGGTCAACTTGGATAGTTTTTTTTTTTTTGGTAAGGAGGTCAACTTGGATAGTTCCTTCTTCTTAAACCCAAAAAAGGTGAAAAAGAAGCGATTTATGGAAAACTTGACCAGTAATCTCAGGGAGAAGCAACAAGATTATCTTCCTCCAATATCCAGATCTTTAGAAAACTCACATGTCATTGTTGTAGATAAGCACATGTTAGTTTTAGGGTTTCAAGTGAAGTCTCCCAGATTTCAAGCAAATCACACAACTACAAATCAACATCGTAGCCGTTAACAAAAGAAACCTTTACGGACTAATGAACTTATATTAACGATACAATTACTTCTACTTCGAATGCTGCTAAGAAAAATGCAGCTTCTAGCTTTGTAAAGAATGGAGGGTTCTAGGTCAACTCCTAAAAAAGGGAGGACATCATTAACAAAAAATATATATGTACGTCCAATGAATTGTGATAGATTTCTATCTTTCACAACTGATGCTTGATCAAGCATATGGCAAAAAGTATCAGCAAAAACTGGTGACAAGAGGTACTATACGGAAATATGGGATCATTCATTTGCTTGACACTGATAGTACCAATAGAACATTCCTGATCAGGAAGGCCAACAAGCCACACTATTTAAGAAATTTATAAACCAAAATTCACCGTGCCAGATAAAGCAAGTGAATAGCAATACTATATTCACATTATTGCCAATGGCGAGTCATGAACCAATCAGATTGTGAATTAATGAATCAAATGATAAGGTAGAGAACTTTGAACTTCTCATGGCCTTTAGAAACTCTAAGCATCTAATGACGTGTAAAGCATCCATATTAGTACTACTGCCTAGCATGTGAAAATGAAGAAGAAGCAAACCTAACGAGCCCCATTTCGGCGACATAGACACCTTTTCCATGGGCCAAGTCATCCCAAACCGTTCCTTCATACCTGAAAGGAAGTACAACAGGCAATGGAAAATGAGTCAAAGAAAAAAGTGGCAGCCATCCAGAGCACAATTTTTGCATATCCTATCAACGTTGTGATTAAAATAGAAAAGAAACAGTATCGTGGTTGCAGTCAATTGAAATCTACACCAAGCATGACAGTGGAGTGAGAGCAAACTTATAGACTAACACATCGATGATTAATCCTGTTATCAAGCATAGCATGAACAAGTGACATACTTGCGAACAGTTGAGAGAGATACTGCAGAAGAACAGTGACCCCAAAAACAATCACATCCATATCAACTGAATAGAACTTTACAAATTCATAACAACCACCAAGCTCGATCTTCCGAAACCACTGAATTTAACATGATACGGGCAGTTGCAGAGACTATGGCGTGGAAGGGAAAAACAGCAGGTAAACACTGCACTCACTAAACGTATCAGCATCTGTAAATTTGAATTTTGAAATAATTATGTAGAAAAGACCATATAGGATCAATTTACTTAAACTAATAAAATTACTGCTCATGCTCAATCTTTCAAACAGGGACAATTTTAATGCCAGTCAATAACTCACTCCTGCAATCAGCATACTCATCTTTCAAAGACTCGCCACGCTAATGCAATATGAGCAATTGAACAAAAAGGATACAGAGAATGCTACACAACAAACTAACCAGAATACAATTTCGTACTCTAAGAACAAAAATCCCCACACCCACTAACTGTATCTGCATTTCCAACAGCTGAATCTCTAAAAACAAACAAAAAAAGAAGAGTAAAAGAGCACATACGAGCTGCCGTCAGGGAAAATGTAGCTGACCCATGTCAGGAACTCCTCAATCCGGTCCAACTCCTCAATCACCTGCTTGGGGTTCGATATGTCGTAATGGTTGTCCGGTATCGCCGGGTACGGCTTCCGGTACGGCAAGTAGAACGGGGCTATCGCCGGTTCCCGGCCTGCCTTGATGTCCTCCCTCACGATGTCCCAGTCCTCCTCGTCGGCGAACGCCGGGTCCCACCCGGGCTTCGTGGACTCGAGCGGCGCGTCCGCCCAGAGCTCCCTCAGGTCCTCCTCCCGCCAGTTCTCGGGGTCCTCGGGGAAGTCGAACAGGTCCTCGTGGAAGACGTAGTTCCTGTCCTCCTCCTCCTGCTTCCGCCGCATCCGCCGGCTGTTCAGGATCTCGGAGAAGCGCCGGAGGTTGGCCACCGGCGTGTTGTCGGACTCGTCCAGGTCGCCGTCCGAGGGCCGGGTGTAGGTGAGAACGTCGTCGCCGGCGGTTCCCGAGTCGGGTCCTTCCCCCACTCCTCCTCCTCCCTCCTCGTCGGAGTCGGAGGAGGAGTCGTCGGAGTCGGAATCGGAATCGGAGTCGGAGTCGGACAGGCTCGCATTCGGGTCATTTTCTTTCGGGGCGGCGTCTCGCTCCTTGGATGGCTCGTCTTGCCGTCGCCGCGAGGCTGAAGGGTCCGAAGAGTCGTCGCTAGGCATTGCAAAGCAAGAAGAAGAAGATGAAGATGAAGAGGATAAGGCCGCGAACGACAGAAACGAGAAGTGAAGTAGGGAGGAGGCTTGAGAGGTTTTGGTGCGTCTTTGTCCTGACCGGAGCAGGAGCGGTCATTTGGTTTAACAACGACGGCTGATGGTTTCTAGTGTTTTTTCTTGGAGCTTTGAAGAAGGCTAAGATGGGCTTACACGCAGACTGGGCTGTGACCGTGAGCCCACTAAGGAAAAAAGGAAAATGACACCAATAATCTCTGAACTTTGACTCGATATATAATGCGATCCGTGAAACTTTAATTCACTCAATACGACCACTTAACTTTAACTCGATTTACAATGTGATCCCTGAACTTTTAATTTATTCAATGTGATCCATTAACTTTTGATAAATATTTAATTTAGTTCCCGAACTGTGTGAAAATGTTCAATGTAATCGTTCCAATTAATTTAATTTTAGGAATTGCATTGAACTTGTGCCAAAAGTCCAATGACCACATTGAACAAATAAAGAGTTAAGGGACCACATTAAATATTAGACTGAAGTTTGGGGACTACATTGAACAAATTAAGAGTTCATGGATCACACTGCACATCGAGCCAAAGTTCAGAGATTATTTGTGTTGATATCCTGAGAAAAAAGGGAGCAAAATTGAAGAAGTACAGCTTTGGCTTGACTTTAGAGCAATAAACTGGGGCAGGAAAAAAAGAATTAAATTTTCTATGTAACAGATTATCTGAACAACATTATCTTCCTTTTAAAAGAAATGCTTTTGTTAAGATTTAATTACAGACCGTCCAAGTTAAGATTAACCGTAATCCGCAGCACCGGAATTTGGAGCCACACCCTCAAAGAAGTCTATGCCGCCGCCATTGGGCTACTGATGTTTTATCCATTAATATATATATATATATATGTGTGTGCGCGCGTGCGTACATATAGTTATATAGTGTCTATGAATATATAAATTCGGTGAGTTAATGGTACTAAACTGCTCTCGTCGATTGACACGAGTCGTTATGTGACATACACTCACCGGTTTCTCTCTTAGTATCATACATTTGTGAGGATAAGGATATTAAGAGTGCCAAAAGTTGTGTACAGTACTCAATTTAGTACTAAAAATTTTCGTCAGTTCACTTAAGTGTCAAATCGAAGAAAAAATGATCACTTAAGTGCCAATAACGAGAAATTCTGGCTAAATTAATTACGTGGCCTTTATAATTATAAATTTCTACTGACGTGGAATATCATTTAAAAAATTTCTCCACGTGGACGTCCAAAACAATATCACATGCTCCTACGTGGTGGATTGCATCAAAACGACATTGTTTCCTCTCCCTCACCTAGACGACGTTGCACGGGTTTAAGATCTTTTTATCTCAGACCGATCGTCGTCGACATCCTCTCGGCATCAACATCGCTCGTTGTCGTTCATCGTCACCATCGCTCGCTTCGTCGTCGTCGTCGTTGCTGACTCGATCACCATTGTCGCTTGCCGTCGCATCTCTGCAACCCGGGTTTGTGATCTTCTCTCCTTGGCTCAGTTGCTGGGAAAATTAGGGCTATGAGGCGAAAATTAGGGATCCGACAGCAAAATTAGGGTTTAGAGAGCAAAATTAGGGCGCGGAGAGCAAATTTAGGACTAGGGAAAAAGTAAGGTTGTGATTGTGGATGGAGACCTTAATTTCTTTATTCATGGTATCATCTTCTGTCGCGGAGACAATGGTACTTGCAGCTGTGGGGACTTTAATTTGTTTAATCACAATAATGTTATTTAATCACATCGAATTGTTTGATCACGGTATCAACTTGCAGCCGTGAGGTCCTCAATTTGTTTAATCACGGTATCGATAGTGATGTTACGATTGTGGGTGGGGACCTCAATTTGTTTAAACAACTCAATGTTGCTTTGTTTCTACTAAACAATGTATGTGCTTCTTTTCCACTAAACGACAATAGTTGTTGACAATATGGTTATGTCTTTGTAGCCTGGAAGAACTTCAGAGTGCTTATCTTTTAAGGTGGCCTAAGTCAAGAGTCAAGGGCTGCACCCGAAAGAAGAACCTAACCAAGGTTAACTAGAGCATAATCCAGTAAGAAAAGTGCTCGGAAACAAATGACACGAGTGGCATGTCCAAAGACAAGAGCACAGGCAGGGCCAAAGACAAGAACATAGGCTAAAAAGAAAAAGCCAAATGTAGTTTTAGTACAACAACCTCTCAGTCTAGTGCAACAATCTTCAAGTCAGTACAAAAACCTCCAAATCTAGTTTAGGTTAGAAAGATTGCAAGAATTCAAGCCAGAGGTCCATCTAAAGGGATGGAGACCGGGGGTTATGCATATTGACGACTGATGGAAAGGGGTGCTGGACATGGTAGTTTTTATTTTTTGTTGGAAAGTTGTGCTAGATATGATAGTTTCTGTGTTTTGTTGGGAGGTTGTACATATGGTAGTTTCTATTTTTTATTGGGAGGTTCATATGTTTTAGTCGGTTATTCAGATTGACCAAATGTGAAGACTATATTCAATGTCAATGGACCAATATTTATTTTGTCTGTGTTTTTGCCATTTCCATATTTTACTTTTGGTTGTGCTAGTTGTGTTGGTGTTCCTGGTTGTGTTGGTTGTGCTGGTGTGTTTGACTAGTTTGTGTAGGTTGTGCTTGATTTTGCGTATTGGTGCAGAGTATTGTGCTTGCACAACAAGCATAAGATTGCATCGGTAGCTTGGTGGTGGTGGTGGTCGAGTGGTGCTGGTGGTTCTGGCTAGTGATGCGAATGGTTGTTATGTTGTATGCTGGTGCAAGGTTGTGATGAGACTAATCTTGTTTTTGGAAATGATGGGCTCATGTTTTGTTGCTAGTTGGAAATTGTGGGTACTAGTGCGTTTGTGGGTGCTGGTCCCACTAGTTTAATGTGCTAGTGTAAGCACAAGATGCACCAGCTGTGCTGGTGCAGTTTTGGGTATGCATTAGCAACTTTACTGGTACATCTTATGCACCAGCACCATTTAAACCACAATTGACATTTAAATGATCATTTTCAACTACGACTGGCATTTAAGTGATCACTTTTAAAAAAACTTGACATTTAAACGATTATTATTTATAACTTATGTCACTGAAATAGTCACTCGGGAATTTGTTACTCCTTAATTTAGCCATGGTTTGCAGCAATAGTTGTAGCAAACTAGCAAACCATTACTAATCAAAACATGCAGCAAACCATTACATGTGGAGCAAACCAGACATATGAAGTAAAAGATAAGCAAATTAACATTGACAATATACAACTAAGCAAGAAAACTTTTAAGTGCTCACAATTAATGAAATCTGACTTTCCATTTCCACCATATATTGCAGCAAACCTTTTGTTCATTACAATAATTGCAGCAAACCAACAATACAACTATACTTACAAATAAGCCAATACAAGTATATATTCCACTAATCTTCAACTACGGTAGACATGCAAACTTCTTCTCATTACTCACTTGACATTTGACCATAAAATAGGCTATACAAGAGAACAATAACATTATCAATCTTTACCAAAAAAAAAAATAACATTATCAATGCTTGATAAAAGTTTTTTTTCAATTGTTAGCCTTGAAACTTCTTTCTTCAAATGGTTGGCTAAACATGTTATAGCCTTTCATTTGAGATTGCATTGAGTCAACATCCTCCAACGCGTTCATTAATGTAAGTGGGGGTTGATGTTATCCTTCAAATAGCTCCAAGATCACCTCATTCGCTCGAATGGAGAAATTCGTATCGACCCATTCGAAGTATTTGCACTTTGAGTTTTTTCTATACCTGGCACATCTATGAAATCTTTTTTCTGGATTTAACCGAGTCCAAGATATTTTTATTGGACTTGGAAACCCATAATAACAGTAACACTCACCGTGTAGTTCGCTTTGTTGGGATGAATGTAAGCTGTTGTAGAAGCTCATGCCCTCTATTTGCAAGATTGAGCTGGTAATTTTGGGGGTGAACTGAAATAAATGCTCAAATTGGCCAGTTAGGGTTTTCAAATTGGGGTTCTCTTTTAATTTGGGGATTTAGGGTTTTTATTTGGGGGAAATCCGTCGATCGACGTTGTTTTTATTATTGATGTGTTGACTGGACCTCCGGCGACCCACGTTGGCTTCAAAAATTAATAAAAGAAGGCCACGTTGGATTTCCGGCCAATCAAATCAGAGTTGGCACTTAAGTGATCATTTTCCAAAAAATTTGGTACTTAAGTGATCTAAAAGAAATATTTGGCACCAAAGTGAGCACCGTACACAACTTTTAACACTTGTAGTGTTCTTCTACCTACATTTGTGTATCGGAAGAGATGGCTCGTGACTTTGCATGTGCATATATTGTTTTTTATGATTGTCGTTTTGAAAGTACTTTATCTATAGTTGGATATAAAAAAAAAAAGTGGCATGGAAATTTAGAAGTCAAGATTAAGTGTAAATGGATGGATATAAAACTAAAAAGATTAGTTTAAAAGCTCTTGGCCTATTTGCAAACTTAAATGTTTTTGATCCCCAGTATGCGCATTTCATCTATCCCCCTCATATTCGTTGCATTACTAATTTTGTTGTGCTCGTGAAATCGGCCAAAATTTTCTCATCATGTTCGCTTTACTCACACTTAGTGAAACGGGCAATAATTTCACCATCGAAGCGAGTAATAATTTAACGTAGGAATAATTTCCTTGGCGACCGCACCTATTTTTATTTTATTTTATTTTTCTTCGCTTTTTCCTTAAAAGGATATTTCAAAAAAAGATATATCTTTTTCCACTCAGATACACAAAAGATTACGTCCGGGGTTTTTCCTTTCCTCTTTCGCTTCCCATGCAAGGTCAATCGATAACAGCGACTCTCTCTCTCTCTCTCTCTCTCTCTTCAACAGAGAAACAGAGTCCCTCAAAAATCAAAACTTTGGTCGTCCCACGTCAGTCCGCTTCAGGCCTGAGCGAATCAGTGTCAGCCCGCCGCCATCATCTTCGCGTGCTCTCGATACTCAGGCGCAGGTTAGCGTCGCGCACCGCGTCCCGCGAGATCGCAGCAGGATTTTCCTTCTGCAAATTCGATTTGATTCAGGGCTCCTCTGCTTCGGTCAAGTAAAGCCCAGATACGGAATCTTGTTCGACGTAATCTGCAGGTGAGCGAGAGCTCTCGATTGGTCTTTTTTTTTTTTCTGGCACGTCGATCGTCTGGCGATTTAGCTTCTAGCAATGCACGCGGGCGCGAAAGCAGTGATTTTTTTCGTATCGTTGGAGTGCGTTTTTTTTTTGGCTATTATTCTCTGATTCGTGTGATTTTTCTGCCTATGATCATCTCGCCGTGTTGTTTGTGTTGCATACCTGACGAATTCCTCTTCAAAAAACCTTTTTTTCTTCATTTCCCGTTATCCGCTTCTGTTCTGAGCGATGGTAATGCCAAATGTGGCTACTGGGTTGTCTCTGCCGCTAGGTGGTGTTGCGGTAGTTTCTAGTCCTGCCTCTTAGGTTAAGTTTCAGCCGCTTTTGGTGGCCTTGTGCACTGATTTGATGGAGAAATTCCAGGGTTAGGAGAAAGCAAAAGTCATGGGAATCGACAATGCGGTCGAGATAGGTTCGAAGGGACGTGAATCCTGGGAGCCAATCACTCCAGAAAAGGTAAATAAGGTCTACGTTAGACGGCGATCGGGGGATGATCTCAGTTGCCAGAGTTCTCCTGGGGGTGATGCTGTGAGAATTGGGGATTTAAACGAATATGTTAGACAGAAGAAAGGGAGCGCTATCGTTGCTGGGGTCAACTTCTTAGAAGTTAATCATGTTGGGGATGCTCGCTACTTTGCTTGTTTCGATACTAATTGTTGCGCAGATTCGTTTGAGCATTTTGACCGGCGGCAAGAAGTTCCGGAGGGTGCAGGAGATAAGGATGTTCCTTTTGCCAATGGAGGGGCGGCCGGTTCCTCGGATGGCTCTGGTTGTTTGGGGTCCAATTTGGCTGCACCAATGGCTGGTCAGCAATCGGTAGAGTTGCTGAATTCAGCCCACCGAGGAAGTACTCCAGTTTTCAATACCAACATTCCATTGTCGAACGGTAAGCATGCATGCCTATCTATTGCCACAGAGTTACCGGTTTAAGTTTAGTATGTTTGAGATTATAATCTTTACGACGAGACAATCATTTAGCCAAAAGATTATGAAAATAAATAATCATTTATTAGTTATGATCTCAGCTAGTTGCATTTTAATTTGAATGTAAAAAAAAGGATAGACAAATTTTCGGATGTTTTTCGATCATTGTTATTCTATTTCCTATGTGCGTTTCCAATATGCATTAGTGCTTTCAATTATGTGGAATGATCTTTCCGAACTCCTGACTGCTCATGACAAGTCGACAGGTCCGTCTATTACGTCAACTCCAGTGCAAATCCACGAGCCCAAAATTGGCATAAATCCGAGTAAGAGGCGACGACAACAAAAGCCGAAGAGGAAGAAGCATACTCCTAAGGTAATTCGTGAGGGAAAACCTCGTCAAACTCTGAAACGCAAAAATTTGGGCTCGACAACTCCATTACCGAAGAAGAAGAAGCAAGCAAGAGGAAAAATTGGCAATGATTCACGCCCATCAGTAGGAGACATTAACGATGCACCTGCATTAAAGGATGCTACCACGGAGAAGGAAATTAGCCAAGTGAAATCATGCAGGAGGCATTTGGATTTTGGTGCAAATCACACTGAAAATGGAAAAGTTACGGATCAGTACTGTGGAAATGATTTATTAGCAGGTCTAGTTCAGTCGACATGGGACAGCTATGTTGCTGATCAAACAAGTAGTCAAGTGCACCTTGGAAATGGTCTGGTGCAGTCGAAACGAGAGAGCTATATTGCTGATCAGACAAGTAGTCCAGTCCTTCCATCGCGCAAGCCGGTCAATAGGAAAAGCCAGATTCTCAATAGAATCAGAAGAATTGGAAAGAATTTTCCCAAGAAATTCAAGAAGAAGAGGACAAGAAGGAAGAAAAGGACATCGATGGAGAAGATGACGTATATGTTATTTGTTTTATGTCCAAGAGATTTCTATGTTTCATATCCAAGACATTTGAAAAAGAAGAGGACGATGAAGCGGATGAGGCGGAAGGCAAATCATATCGAATCTACTGTCGAAACGCAAAAGCTTGAAATTCCCGTTAGTCATCATGCACTTGTTGACGCTAATGCAATTGGTTTCGAGTTTGAAGCAGGGCATTTTGCTAATATCTATCAACAGACATCGGATGGCACGGGAAAGGGGAACAAGAAATGTAAAGGTAGGGCAAAGGGGCAAGAGAAGAGTAAAGGTGCGTCCAATTATAAAATAAGAAAGTATGATAGAATAGCCTTTGATAATTGCCACACCCTTTTATATTAATGTACATGATTAATACATGTAGCATGTTAAGAGCTTATAAACTTAATTATGTCGATTAATTGTGTCGACGTAACTTGAAACAAGTGATAATAACAATCTAAATTAATTATTGAAAATCTACATTTTATTTTTTTATCTGTTATTCATATAATTTTTTTAACTATTATTAAATAAATACTAGCCAATATTGTATGGTGCCGTACTTAATTTTTTTTTAAAAAGAGTTATTAGTTAATCCATGTAAATATGGATATAATTTATATCACTACAAAACAAATTATACTTTCTTTAGAACATTTCATTTTGAACATGCAAATATAGAAACGTAGGTTTATAAAGTAGAGATAATCATAAAGAATTTTAGGAACTCATACAATAAATTTATATATAACAAGAACAGTCAAATAAATATGATACAATGAAAAACAAAATAATAATAATATAACGCTCGACATAACTCTTAAGCTTTTTTGTTGGTCTTTTCCTTATTATAAGGAGGTCATTGTAAAATTGTATAAATATTTTATGCATGTTATATTGTTTTACCATGTCATGTCAATATATGAAATTTGATCAAGTAAATTTCTGATTCTGCGTCATGAGTAAATTGGATTTCAGAAGTGCAGAAAAGCTCAGATAGGATCCTGTCTGTGAGATACTATTGCAAGCTACTTATCCTGACATTTTATGGCAGGTCCTAAGCTGAAATTGCAGCGGGAACTTAAGCGCATCATTCAGAAGATTATGGATTTGAAAATTGGTGATAATGTTGAAAACCAGGAGGACGAGAGGCAAGATCAAAACACTCCCCAGCCACAGGTCGCAGAGGGCATATTAGTACTCTACAAAGCGAAGACCGAGAAGAAAACAAAGAAGAAACCACCGAGTGCCCAGGGCGTATTAGTACCCTACGAAGTGAAAAAGAAACGGCCTAGAGTCGAACTCGATGCAGTGACAATTCAAAGGTGGAAGCAATCGATGTTGTTAGATGGTGGTGCCAGGGACGAGGCGGACAAAGACAGTAGAAAGTGGGAACGGGAAAGAGGCCTCTTCCGAGGCCGGGTCGAGTCATTCCTTGCCCTCATGCATCTGATTTTAGGTAAAACATCTCAATGCAACAGCTTTATCATCCTGCAACTTTTAGTACACCAGAAACCTGAGAAATGAATGTTTAGTAGGAAGCACGGATGGCAACATAACTTAGATTTTATTTCAAGAACAGTTTCAGGTGCAGGATCACACCTTTAAATAGGCGACTTACTCTCATGCACCTCACAGGCTCAAAAGACCACACCAAATTGTCACTCACCACTCAATCTACACAACACAACTCACCAACGTCACTTACTCAACACAAACTCATGCCACTCACCTCACTCACAAGAATTCAAACTTCTTATTTTCCTCTCTCTCGCGTGCGCTATTCACCGAACTCTGCTAGGCGATTTACAGGCGCACTAGGCTGGTCATCCTTGCTGCGACATTCTTGCAGGAAATTTCCTGCACATTGCCTTTACACATCATAAACGAAATCTGAATGATTTCTAGGCACACATATCAATGATATTGCGGACATAATCTAGGCACATTCAAGATTTATATTTAACCAATGTAGGGAGAGTATTGGATAAGTCCTAGAGAATCCTAGAAAGATAGAATGGTATTGGTCATTTCATAATGAATACATATATGCTGTGCAGTGCAGTTATAATAACAGAAGAATGAACCCACAATGTCTCGTTTCATTCAAAGGAAGAAGCTTCATGATTGATTCAGGCCATTTTGGCTTGCAGAGCTTTGCTTGATAGTAAGCAATTAGGTCAGCTGGTGCTAGATCTTTGAGAGAAAGTTGAATCTTCCAATTATTTGAGTAGATAAATTTATACATCTTAGGATTTTCTAAAAGAATGCATGTTTCTCTTCAAGTAAGATTAAATCAACATACTTATCTTACTCTGAGACCATTGGTTGTGAGATTTAATGATTTCGAAATAGCGGTATCTACAATCATTGTGGTTTACATGAAGAAGTAACGGAAAAATATATTTGCAAACTTTGCAGGGGATAGACATTTCACATTCTGGAAAGGCTCTGTTGTGGACTCAATTATTGGAGTTTATCTGACTCAGAATGTGTCCGACTATCTTTCGAGGTTAGTTTCAGCTTAGTGCAGGTGGCAATTTTGTTTCTTTCTTGAAAATTTATGTATACTTCCCTCTCACTAGGGACATAATAAGACTTTGGAAAGAAGTAACCGATTATGTTCTTTGTGACCGTCTGTTTCACTTACAGCAACGCGTTCATGTCATTGGCTTCAAAGTTTCCCCTCTACCCAGTCAATGCTGAACAAAATGGGGAGATTGCTGACAAGATTCAGGAATTCCATAACATCTTGGAACAAATCTTAGAAAAAATCGTCGGAAAAGAAGAAACAGTGAAGATTAAGGAATCCCATAACATCTTCGAACAAATCTTGGAACAATTCGTGGGAAAAGAAGAAATAGTGCGACCCCAAGGTGATCTCAAACATGAGAAAGGGCATGCCGGAAGACCAGAATCTCCTTCAGCAGAAAAGAAAAACGAAGTCACTAAAAGAGAAAAGAAAAAGAAAGGAAAAGCCGAGGAGAAGAAAACTGACCCCTTGGAGTGGGAGAAACTGAGGATGTTATATTCCACTGCAGGACCAAGAATTGCTGATCATATGGATTCTGTGGATTGGGATGCAGTTAGGCGTGCAGAGCATGACGAAGTTGCAGCAACCATCAAAGAGCGCGGTCAACATAACATACTAGCCGATCGAATTCATGTATGTTTCTTTACCTTCAATCCCTGACAAGCTATTCCTTCCTAGTGTACCATAGAAATTTGATTCAATGAATGAAATACTTATTGTGCATGTAGGATTTTCTTGATGATCTGGTTAGGAAACAGGGCAGCATCGACCTAGAATGGTTAAGAAATTGCCCACCTGACAAAGTAAAGTAAGCACTTGTTGATTGTTTAGTTTGCTAGATATTTTGTAAAAGCCATTGTTACTCATTCACTTCTTTTTTGTGTGCACAGAGAATACTTGTTAGAAGTACCTGGATTGGGATTGAAAAGTGTGGAGTGTGTACGACTTTTGGCACTTCAGCATGTAGCCTTTCCGGTAAAAATTGCAGTGAATAAACGAATAAGCTCATTCTAGAAAGGAGTTTGTTCAATCGCCTCACAAGTTTAGTTTTTCGCAAATTCAGGTTGATACTAATGTTGGTCGCATAGCAGTGCGTCTTGGTTGGGTTCCCCTTGAACCATTACCTGGAGATCTTCAAATTCATCTGCTTGAAAGGTAAAAATTCCGCCAAAAACTAAGTGATAGCATAACTTTTAGAAGAGAGGAAAGTGGAAACTCAAATATTGTTACCTTGCAGCTTCCCAATAATGGATGAAATTCAGAAGTACCTATGGCCACGATTGTGCGAACTTGATCAACGGACCTTGTAAACGCCTACTTCTCTTTCGGAGAAATTGTGTTAGAAGTTATGTTTAATTGGAAATTTAGTATCAACTAGTGTATTTTGTGCTGAAGTTTGTATACCCATTTTCCAGGTATGAGCTACACTATCATTTAATTACATTTGGAAAGGTATGTCCCGTTTATCATTCTCTTGCTTTGAGAATGTGCATTGCTGATTATTTCATATTGGAAATAGGTTTTCTGTACAAAGACCAAGCCCAATTGCAACGCATGTCCAATGAGGGGAGAGTGCAAGCATTTTGCAAGTGCATATGCCAGGTTCATCTTCTTGGTTCCTTGTTATCTTTGAAAGCATGGCCAACTATTCTAAAAAATTAAACTGCTAGATGGTGTCGCAATCTTAATACTTAAATATAACATTGCCCATGGACTTTTGACTTGAGACTAAAGTGTGGAAATATATAATAGGGAGAGCAAATAGAGACCTAGAAAGATTTGAACTTAAGAGCTCCTGCTTTGAACTGTCAATTCTTAATATTTAAATATAATACTGTTAACATGCAAGTGTCATTTAGAACAGAACAAAATCCAGAAGTACAGATATTGAGTATTGTCGATACTGCTATTGTGACTGTTCTCGTTCTGTCGGTTTATGTGCCTGTGCTTAGAAATAATCGAGAATTTTGATAACTTTGAATTGTAATGTAAATTCCGCAAAACTGCTTTGCTAGAGCTGGAACTGTCTTTTGGTATATGGACTAATATCTTAAACCTTAACATCTTATTCTAGTGCAAGGCTTTCCCTTCCAGCACCTAAAGCACCTAAAAACGGTGAAAATACCATTATACTTTCCAATGGCAACGGAGAGTCAACTGCTGCCCACGGTGCCATTCCACTTCCAGAGTCAGGATATCAAACCGGAAGTTGCGAGCCCATTATTGAAGAGCCGGCATCGCCTAAGATTGCATCCAACGAATTGTTAGAGAGAGACATAGAAGATTTTTATTGTGATGATGGTGATGAACTCCTTACTATCAATCTCAGTTCAGCAAAATTCTCAACAGACTTGCAAAGCCCCATAAATGATGTTGGCATGTCTGAAGAAAACTCGAGAGCCTTAGTCGCTTTACACAACTTCATTCCCATGCCCAAACTGAAGGAGGTGACTCGCTTAAGGACTGAACACTATGTGTAAGTAGTAAATTTTTGGCCATGGAATCATATTTTTTATATGCCCTTATATGAAAAAGAAGAATTGTTCGGCTTCGGTAAATTGAAAACATATTATTCGAATTTAAGAAAATAATAAGAATTATGATATGCTTGGAAGATACTTGACATGATACTTTTTAGTTCTGTAGATGAGGATTTTAGATTCTTGTGGTAAATTGTGAATAAAGAATATAGGTTGTAGTCGATTAATTGTTTTCTCTAATGAAAAAAGAATACATCGTTTGATACTCGGTTTTCGTTTTCGACAGATATGAGCTTCCAGATTCACATCCTCTCCTTAGAGAAGTGAGTTGATTCCCCTCTTTTAATGTAGGTTTTAATGTATGTTTGGGACTCAGACTTTCTGTATGACAGTTACCGAGGCGTGAAGCGGATGATCCATGCCCCTATCTTCTTCTTATACCGACTGAAGGTATGAACAACCCATAAAAAGAGCATGAGGGGTTCCATGAATGACTGGATTAGATGATTTAGAAGAATAAGTATGCATATTTTGATTCTTTGATCCCGTGAAAGACAATATGCGGCGGTGATTTACGGCCGGGTCATGAGAATTATATGAGCACTGTCAACTTCATAACCAACATCTCTTGTGAACTTTTCCGTGGTCAGAGGAAGCCACAGATTCATCCAAGTCTCTCAATGGCGCATGCAATTCTTGTAATGAAGAGACTCGTCAAGAAGAGAGTTATGCTACAATCAAAGGAACACTTCTGGTTGGTGAACATTAAGTTTAATCCGAATTGTTTTGTCCTAATGAGACCGTGCAGATGTATGTTTCCGGCGCAATAGCGACTGATGTATAAAATACGTATGAACAGATCCCTTGTCGAACGTCTTTGGGTGCAAGATTTCCGCTAAATGGAACATACTTTCAAGTAAATGAGGTGAGCATAATCTAGATTAATCTTTTTCTCCTATTATGTCGACGTCGCTTTCATTTTTGTTCTTTGATATGTTGCCTCTCATACGTAAAGCATAACTGGTTTAATATCCGGATTAGCATTGACGTCTCGAGTGCTCAGGTCTTCGCCGACCATGAATCGAGTCACAATCCAATCGAGGTTCCGAGAAGGTGGATATGGAACTTAAGGAGGAGAATTGTGTACTTTGGAACTTCAGCATCCTCAATTTTCAAAGGTGGGTTGCCCAGTTATCAATTCTGACAATATCCTGATATATGGCTTACCAAATCGTTTTTATTTATTTATTTATCAAGCAGGCTTAACCATGGAGAAAATCCAGTCCTGCTTTCGCAACGGTATGAAAGAGCCTTTCTATTAAACCGCCGAAATGAATTTTTTCCTCTTTACCTAAAGATAGCGTTCTCTTTAATAAGAATTTTAACCGGTGTTATATCAATTTAGATTCGTCTGATAGATGAATTTTGATATGTAGGATTTATTTGTATTAGAGGAATCGATCGGAAAACAGGAGCTCCCAGACCCCTAATGCCAAGATTTCATCGATTGGCGCATAAGGGACCCAAGTCGAAGAAGTCGAAGAAGTCGACTTAGATAAAATCTTGTGCTTTGTACATCTGTAGTGTGCTTTGTACACATACGTTGGTTTTGTACCCTCTCTAATGCTGGAGACCGTGATTAACCAAATTGAAATCCCTCATTGTAAAAGCATCAGTTTGATAAGATGTATCCAAATGGCATGAAATTGTGCCAAACTTCATTCTTTATCTCCATATTCGACAAAAATGACATTCCCATTATTAATGATTACTAACGATTTGTTTAGTTCAATGTTTGATATAAAATCAATTTCCATTGCCGCTGAGGCGACCGACAAAACACAATGTAGCATGTCGAGGGCTTAAATCTCATTTCAACCGGGAAATTGATTATTTTGCTTTTTGTTATGGATGGATCGTGATAATTAATATACAGAGAGCTTGAGACAGAGCCGTTAAATTATGTGAAAAGATCAAGGATGGATCAGAGAAGAAAGGAGATGGACTCTTGCCCCCCCTCATTTTTCCGATATATCAAAATAATATAGAGATTTAGGTTTTATGAAATTGTTTTAGCCTTCTGACCAAAAAAAAAAAGAAGAAAAGAAATTGTTTTAGCCTGGAAAAATATCTTTTGTTCCTGCTAAATTTCTTAAAAAGTAGACAACCAAGATGAGAGTAATATCTTCGTTTCAATTTGCCCCCACAAATTGATAAAGCTTCTGACAAAAAAAATTGATAAACCTTGACATAGAATTTTAGATCATGACGACAAAAAAAAAAAGCCCTACATTTTATTGGTTTTTATCATATTCTTAGTTCCAAATTAGTGCGACAAAAAAAATCCCCAATTAGTTATAAAAATAATCCCTGGCCATATTATATATAGGAAAATTGTCCGGAAATTGCAAAATCTACTGTACGAGAACCAATTCAATTTTAAACTTTTCGATTTGATCAATTTAATCCTAAACCTTTTGACGACATGGTCGGCGCAGACGTGAATGATTTCTTCAATTCTTAAAGTTTTATGATTTTTCAGATTTTTTATTGTCTTTTTTCTATTTTTTCCCGCTATCAAGTGCCGGCAGGACTTGTCGGGGCCTTGTCGATGTCACCGGCCATTGGGTGTGGGCTTGCCATCGCTGGCCACTAGGCAAGGGCAGCAAAACCTTTGCTAACCCTTTCGAGAAGATGAATAGTGGGAAAAAAAAAGAAAAGAAAAATTATAAAAATTTAGAAAATTAAATAAAAATAACAAAATCGTCTACATTAGCGTCAGCTATGTCACGTATGATGGCTGATGGCCATGTCAGTGGTTTTTGGGCAAAATCGATTGCTATGACTATATTGAAAAATTATTGAAAGGTTTAAGACTAAACTGATCAAATTGAAAATTTTATATTGAATTGGCCGTTGTACAAAAAGTTTTTGGACTTCTTGTACAATGGCGCTAATTTTACGTCCATCCAGAAAAATTAATAGATCCTTCTCTATGTGAGATTTAGCAAAGATTGAGGTGCATTGAGCTCGTACGAACCTATGTCTACCACAATTTTCCTTCGCGAGGAGCTTTGGCATGGCCTAAGCGCTCAAATTGATCTCCAGCAGCTGTTATAAAGAAGCTTGGTTTCCTCGCCAAACAAGAGTTCCAAGAGAAGAGACACGATTTCCTAAAGAATATCGGAAGAAGAAGAACAGACACGAATAATTGTAGCGAGTACTCATATATGTGATCTATCAATCTAAAACACACTAGCCACGGGATGAGGCGGGAGCGACTAGATCCATTGCCGTCCCATCCCATGTACGGAGCAATACATTCAGTAGTCCTATTCCCGTGCTGGAAATTCACTATGTGAGATTACAAGCACGTAAGTTCATATACATTAAAATGAACGGATTGAAATAGTGAATTGGCGACGTGACATCTTGAAAACTGTAACTACTGCCCGTTGAATTTCCCTCGTAGCCATCCATCTAACGATCTATATGCACAACATCCGCAGCACCCAGAAATTGGATTTACATAATTCAATCCCACCAAACTCAATTCATCTTCATTGGCTGCCTTTTAAAGAGAGTTACAATAAGATTCATCTAGAACGAGAAACAGAACACA
This sequence comes from Syzygium jambos, assembly GCA_031216235.1. NCBI lineage: Eukaryota > Viridiplantae > Streptophyta > Magnoliopsida > Myrtales > Myrtaceae > Syzygium > Syzygium jambos. Next base: position 11,897,630 of record CM062229.1, on the reverse strand, counting down.
CAGCACGCGACGCGCATCCCTCTGCTGTGCTACAGGAACTTTCATCGGCACGGATCCGCCCGTACGTGTGAAGTGGCTCCGCCGAAGGAGAGCCTCGAAATCCGCCCCCCGAAGTGAAAAGGGTCGTCGAATTACGGTTTTACCCCGACCCTCGGTTTGCTGGGGACCGCGTTCGACCGGGACAGGCGGGCCCACGGCTCCAGGACCGAGTCGCGGAACCTGTACGGGAGAACCTGGTTCCTCCCCCGCTTCGACCTCACCACCGGCGGCGGCGACGGCGGCGGCGGCCGCGGCGGAGACGGCGACGCCTCCACCCCGGACTCTCCGAAGGCCGCCTCCGGAACCTGTCGCTTCCTCTTCGACCCCGGCAGCTCGGCCTTGGTCGGTTCCGCGGTCGCGTCTGCTTTGGTTCGAGCGGAATCGTGGAGCTCGCGCAGCGGACACGGTCGCTCTCTTGACTCGGTCCCGTCGTCCTCGTCTTCATCGCCGTCGCCGACGTCGCGTCCGGAGACCAATTTCGCCGCTTCGACGAGCAAGCCCAAGAAGCCGTCGCTGTTCGACCGCTTCATCTCGCTCGCGCGATCTTCGTCGCTCTTCTCAAAGCTCTGAACTTGCACGTTGGTGATCTCCGAACCACTGTCATCTTCACCATTCTCTTCTCCTTCTTCATCAGCTTCGGCGCGATTTCGCTCTCCACCCACGACGGCTCGTTCGCGGTTCCTCTCATCAGTTTGCTTCGCCGTCTCGCGTCCAACCTCAGAGCCCTTCTCGAGCGCCGTATTCCTCTCACCCGCCTCAGGAGCCGCGACAGAGCTCGAACTGAACGAGCCGCTTTCCTCCGCAAAACCCACGTTCTCTTCTTCTTCTTCTTCCTCTTCTTCCTCTTCCTCCTCCTCCTCCTCCTCGTCGCCGAACGAAGCGCTGCACAATCGCAGGTTCAGATCGATGCCCAGGCCTCCGCTCGAGCCCTGGAGGCTGGAAGGTGGGTCCTTGGACGAAGCGATTATGCGGAGGATCTTGTGGAGACACGCCTGAGCCTTGGAACACCCACGACGATTCTCCTCATCGCCGCTCAACAGAGGAGGAGGAGGAGGAGGAGGAGGCCGCACCCGATGATCGGAATGGTCGACGAATTGAGACGCGGAAGACATTGCTTGTACCACTCCGACCCCACCTTTCTTCACCCGCCGCGCGAGATTCGGAGGCCTCGCAGCTGCGAAAAACTCTCTACCCTTGCTCCGTCGCCATTGGCGAAGACGAACGATCGGTGCTCGCGTTCTGGAGACCGGGGAACAAGGACCCGAAGAGATCGGGGAGAGACGCGAGGAACCGGTACTGGAGCGAGAGACAAAAAGCACGGGTTCACGCCCGATATGCCTGCCCCGGGCCTTGGAGCCGGAAAAAGAAACTCTCGACATTCTATATTTTTTTTCCCTCTCGCTCTTTAATGGATGACCTGTGTTAATATTTTCTTTATGGGAAATGTTTCTTAGCACTTTCATCACATTTTCTACTTCGTCTGTGTATCTTATTCGTAATGCCCGCTTTCATATATGGCAATATCGAGTGTTACGATAGCGGCAATGTTAACGTTCGATTATCGTGTTAAGAGAAGAAGGACTACGGTTGTGGGATTATTGTCCGGTCCGCCGTCGATATAGAAAAATCTTCGCACGTTCGGTACTGGATGAGTGATATGTGTGTTCAAAATCAAATTTCTACTGGAATTTATTCGCGTGTCAAATCATCTGGCAAACGTGTATGGGCGGAGATAATGAGCGAAATTCTGTGTTTCTTTTTTTTAGTAAAAGATTCCAAGAATCATGTTTGACCACGATTTGTCAAAATTTGGATAAGAGCAAGTATTATATCAAACTGTCCATCAGTTTAATTGTCCCCGTCCATCGCAAGGACGGTCAAACACAACATTGGTCCTCGCCGGCCGGAGGTGGCGCGAACTTCGCGACGGTCGCACGGCGTGCGGACCGATCGTCTCCTTCGGGACGCGCTTCACGGCTCGGCACGTAAACGGGCCCGATTGCGACCCGATTCCCGTCCCTTAATTGGAGAAGTCCAGCACAAATTGGGAGGATAAACGTCATTTTCTCTATGAGGTTTTCTTTCCCATCGTGAGCTTCTTTATGGCCGCGATCGGAGCTTTTATGGGACATGGACTTGGCCCCGGCTTGGGGAAGGGGCGGTGGCCCCGCGGAGTTCCTTTCTCTAGTAGCCGAACCGGAGCCGTCGGATGGCATGACATTTAACGCGGGGCGCACGATCGGCCCCGCCCCTCTGCCCACCCAATCCGTTTTCGAGGATATATATGTAATGTCACTGTCGTGCCGATGTGGCTCGCTTTTATTGGAGGAAACGGCACGGATAGTTTTTAAACTTTAACCCGATACGTAATATCGTTCTTGTTGAACTTTTTAAATTGTTCGATGTGGTATTTAACGATTTCTATGTATTCAATCTAGTCTCTAAACTTTTAATTTGTTCGATATAATCTCTCGTAAATAAAATTGGTTCTTTGGTACTACTCTCGAGTTTTCATATTAGCATTTGCCCATGTTTTGCAATATCTTTTCATTTCAATCATTTTCGGATAAGAACAATATGAATGCCTTAGCTTTCATATGATGCTCACTTGAGGGTCGAAACTTTTTTTTTTTCGCTCATTTAAGTCCCATAAATTTGAAAAATCGATCACTTAAGTGCCATAGGTGATTTGCCTCGCCGGAAAATCTAATGTGGATGCCAATTGTCCTATATGGCACCACTGGTGCTGGCGTGGACAATTTTTGTAATTTTTTTCGCTTACTTAAGTGTCATAAATTTGAAAAATCAATCACTCAAATGTCACAAATTTGAAAAATCAATCACTTAAGTAACATCGATAATTTTCCTCGTCGGAAAATCCGTCGCCAGCTTCACCCAAATTTAGCGAGGGCCTTCATGCCCTTGCCCGTGGTCGGCGAGAGCACTGTGGCCTTAGGTAAGGCAATCGAGGTCTCACCAGCTGCAGGCGAAGGCCCCGCAGGATCCAGGGGAGGGCCTTTACGTCCCCAACGGTCGTGGGCGAGGTGGCCTTGCCGCGAAGGTCCTCGCCCGTAGCCAGCGATGGCCTTGCTTAGGGCCTTCGCGGCCCTGTCGGCCAAGGGCGAGGCTTTACGGCTGGCAGACAAAAAAAAAACAAAGAAAAAAGGAAAATAAAAAATTAAAAAATATCAATTTAAAAAATATACAAAAAAATCAACGTAAGACGATTTTCCGGAAGTGGCACTCAAATGATCGATTTTACTTTGAAGTGGTACTTAAGTGAGCGAAAAAAAAAGTTATGGCACTTAAGTAAGCACCACACGAAAGTTATATCACTCATGTTGTTCTTATCCTAATCATTTTCCTATTAAAAATATGCTATTTTTTATTACCTTTTTGTCTTTTTGATCTTTATAACTATTACGATAGTGTCATATTAGTATATTTTAGTTTATAATCTCTATAAAACTAATAATAGATTCTCTTTTGAAGTTACATCTAATTGATATTCCCACTATTTTGAAGAATAAGTGTTTTCTTAAGGATATCTGTAAATGGTGTTAATTTATCTATAAATGCTCGTTTGTTAATCTAAATCTTGTTCCCAATCTTTCGGATATATGAATTTTCTCAATATTGTCTGTCATGTTCTCCAAGTTAAATTTAGTTAAATCTATGAATTAGGAAATTAAAATAGCAGCATTATTAACCCGATACAACTCAAAGTAAGTTTATATTTTTTCTATTATAGTGGTCATAAGTTAAAATATACTTAAAAGGAACAATTGTGATATTATAAAAACCGAAAAGGTAAAATGATAATAAAAAAAACAACATACTTTTCTTTTTGTTGATATAGGAAATGAATTGAAATGAAAAGAATTTTAAAACCCGGGTAATTACGAAAACTTGTTCATAGTTAATAGGGACTAATTTGACTTTCCTGTGGAAAGTTGAGGAACTATTAAACAAATTAAAAGTTTAGGAACTAGATTAAACACTTAAGAATATTTAAAGGACCACACTAAATAATTTAAAAGTTCAAGGTGACATGGCATATTGAGTCAAAATTTATGAACTATTAGTGTCATTTTCCTGGTTGTTTATTTTATAGTCTAAGGGCATGCGTGTGTATATCTGACTACCTAAGAGGCACGTGGAACATCCTGCAAGTCTCGTAAACCGATTAAATTTAGATCTCCAACCTATGCAGGGCTATGACCCAAAGTAGTTTTGACGTAGTGGGTTGGACTCGAACGGGTGACATTTTGTAAATTAATCGGATGTATTTAGCGATCGATATTTGTATCAGTTTGAGGACGGCTTGGAGGAGAATTGGGTGGCCAAGGGCCCAGCCAAAAAAAGCAGGACTTCCCCATAATTGGCCGTATTGTCCCCCGACCCCTATGTTAAATATATTAGTTTTTGATGTGAAGTTGTGAACAGACTTCCTTCGAGTTAATGAAATTTCAGTATTACCAACCAAAAAAGTAAAAACAATTGCAAGAACTGCCTTAACTTGGCCTCATATTTCTCGAATCTCATGAAATTTCAAATTCTCACAAAGTATTATCAGGAACTATTCAACAGAAAGATTCTAATTTAAAAGCTAAATCTTACAACGATAATACTTCCAATTATAAAATATAAGATAATTAAGTAATTGACTGTTTCCAACTTGAGAAATAGCATTTTTTTGGTGCCAATGGAAGTATTGTATTTACTTAAAAGTTTGCATCTATTAGCTCTTATAGGAGATTTAAGGAAAGGAATCCATTGTTAAGGAAAGAAATACATTGCGAGTCTTTTTATTATAATCATAAAAAGTCAAGAATAAACGTGATATTTAAATTTTATTAAGCGAGTAGAAAATCTACTGAAAATGAACTAAAAAATTTTATTAAGTTTATTCGATTAATTAGATACCTTTCTACTTCAGGAAACAAAATGCATCTTTGTTACACGAATTAGATTGTGATCAAACTTCCCGATTGAAAGGGTCGTAAGCTTTACCGATTATTTAGATTTTTTTTAATAAAAGAATGTAAAAAATATAAAAGATTGCTCTTTTACAGATTTTTCAAGTCGAACGCGATTATCTTTTGAGTCAAGCTTGACCAAGAATGTATATATCAAATCAAGAGGTCCGATCATGATTCAAGCATCAAATATGCAGCTCGAGTTGAAGTCAAACTCGACAATGTATATATATCAAATCAAACCAGACGGTGTATCGACTCGACTCTACTTAGTTACATCCCTAATCCCGAGCTTCATGTCCCTTGGCAAGCGGAGACTTGGAGTCAACAGTCGCTACCTCTAGCAAGTTGGACAAACTTATTAGCCTCGACCGAACCAAGCACACCAATCTCTTGCTTAGGTTCATTTTGATCTATTCATAGATTGATTAGCATGTCCATTTTTTTTGTGGGAAAATGACACAAACAGTCCATAAACTTTGGCCTAATATGCAATTTGGTCCATGGACTTTTAATTTGTTCAATGTAGTCCCTGAACTTTAATCCAATGTGCAATGTGGTATCTGAATTTTTAATTTGTTCAATTTCATCCCTAAACTTTTAGTACATGTTCAATTCAATCCCTGAATTATATAAAAATGTTCAATGCAGTCGTTTTAATTAATTCAAATTCAGGGACTACATTGAACATTTTCATATAGTTCAGGGACCGAATTGAACATGTACTAAAAGTTCAGGGATGACATTGAACAAATTAAAAGTTCAGAGATCACATTGAACATTAGCATAAAGTTCAGGGATTATATTGAACAAATTAAAAGTTCAGGGACCAAATTGTACATTGAGTCAAAATTTAGGGACTGTTTGTGTCATTATCTTTTTTTTTATTTTGCTGCTCCGATCACTAAATTACTATCAGTACATGCTTCATCGTAATAATAAAAGAACAAAAAACAAAATTTAACACAATTCATTAGCGTCTCTATCATTATTCTTTGGGCTAAAATTGGGCTGAAATTGTGAGCTTGTCTTGTGTAAAGTTAGGGCCTAGATGGAGGGAGACAAAATCATAGCCAGGCTTCTTCCATGACCAATGTTTTCTCCAACGTTAATTCCCCGTAATAAACTTAGAAGTGGGACAAAGATACAAAGAGTCTTAGCATCTTTATCTCTCTAATCATTAATATTGCAAATTCCTATTTTTCGAGACAGAACGACCCCCCTAATTTTGTACAATTTACTATTTCCTTCGGAAAATAAAGAAATTTTAATTTGAAAAAATGACACAAATGATCCATGAATTTTGACTTAATGTGCAACGTGATCCCTAAACTTTCGATATGTTCAACGTGGCACTTAAGTTTAGCTCAGTATGGTCCCTAAACTTTGATTTTGTTCGATGTGGTTCCTAAACTTTTAGTATATATTCAAACTAGTTATTGGACTATACGAAAGTGCTCAATGTTGTGAAAATGTTCAATGTTGTCTTTTCATTACTTTAAGTTCATGGACAACTTTGAGCGTATTCGTATAGTCCAGTGACTGGTTTGAACATGTACCAAAAGTTCAGGGACCACATTGAACAAATTAAAAGTTCAGATACCACATTACACATTTTAGCTAAAGTTCAAGGACCGCATTGAACATATTGAAAGTTCATGGACCACATTACACATTAAGACATAATTCATGGACCATTTGTGTGATTATCTCTTTTAATTTTGATCCATTCCATCATTTAGCAAGTGACGTAGTAACAGACCAGGCTTTCCATATACCCAGCGATCATGACCCAACCCATGGATATGACATAAAATCCACGGGTCACGGTGAAGCCCGGTTATGTAATTGCGCACCATAGATTCCTAGTTATCTTCTTAATTTGACCTAATTATTAAAAAAAATCATAATTATTAGTCAACCAATACGACGACACTTCATTTAGGGGGAAAAAGACGATTCGACCCGGCAATTGAATGTATGTAGGAATCATGCACAAAAAATGTCATAATTCCATTAACTAAGCTTGCCAGCAGATATGCCTCTGGCACTACATACATACCCTAACCCCAATTTAAAATTCTCAATTTTTTTTCTAATTTAGTTCTGTCGGGCTCTGAAAGAACACCCCCGGGATCTTTTTGAATTTCAGATTATTCAACGATATGAGCTCATGAATTAAAAAAAAAAAAACTTAACACGTTCTAGACTCGAACCTTCTAATGAAGGGGAGCAGATTTAGATGAAACTTGGGTTGTGATTCGAGAGCTTCTGGGGAAGGTAACTCTTTGTATTCCTAATATTTATTTAAAAAAAAAGAAATTCCGTATCTTGCGGCTTGCTTCATATATAATATTTACCAAATACAATAATCGATAAATGGGCTCACATATAAAATTAGGCCCCGGGTACATCCTGGCTGGCACATGAAAATTCCCTTCCGCACGTATAGAGACCCTTATTTGTAAATAATTCAGAAGCCTAGTTGAAAATAGAAATATATATATAAATTAGGAATTATATATAAATATATATTTATGGCCCTGACAAATCTCACATTAATATTTCTCTCCCTATTATTTCATTTGTCAATGTAGAATAATCAGGAAAATCTTCATGATTGCTACCCTTTTCTATGATTAAAACTCGGAAGAAATTACGTATCCGTTCGCTAATTGCCAGGCACCACAATCAACCCATCGCGATTTGTACTTGAAGTATAGATATATTGCTGTCATATTGCTTATAAATAATTATATCTTGGTCACAAACCCTCTCTTATGCAAAAAACCTAATTATGTGGAAAATTTTGTATCTTCCATCTCCGCATTATCTCGTCCTTTTCTTTTTAAATCAAGTCGGCTCCTATTCATTCCAAAAGAGACGACGACAAGGAGTATGAGTCTGCATAACTATCGTGTTTATATTATGTAATATTTTATAATCAAGAAGTTGCTCGAACGATACCAAATGATAATTTACGAAATTGATAATAGAAACATAAAAAAAAATTTTTAACTCAAGCTTGATTGCTACTAATGCACTTGAGGTTTGTTTTTTTGGCCTGACAATTGAGGTTATTGAATGAGTAGCTCGACTTGCTTGAAACTCGGCTTTCAGCCATGACAAGCACATCATCTTCACCTACCACCACCCCTTGAATTTTCACCATGCCGCCCTTTTCTCACCAAATCCTCTTCTCCGTGTACAACGTGCCAAAATCATTATCACGAACCCTCGCTTCCATCAGGAAGATATGATGTCTAACCATAAAATAATGACATTAAAAGTCATGGACTTTAATTAAATGTTTGAATTTCGGGGTTTAATGCACTTCCTAAGGCGATCATAGTAGAATGGTTTCACTTTTCCTACCGCGACATTCTAGCAGTAGTGTCCCTATATTTTTGGGAAAATTACAGTTTGCTCCCCAAGATTATAGAACTTTGACCTGAATCCCCGTTATGTTTTCCAATAGATTTCAATGTCCCGGCCAACCAACCTCGACTTCAACCGCTATCTCTTTTGCCCCTCTCAAGGGAGCACCGGCAGTCACGTGAGAGCACGTGACCAACTTTTCGGTGAGAATTTGGGTGGAGTCGATGTCAGGGGTGCATTGAAAATAAATTGAAACCATCGGGGCCATTTACGCTAAAGTCGAGATATTGGGCGGCAAGTCGCGATGGCCCCAAAAACTCAAGGGACAAATTAGTAACTTTCCCCTATGTTATTAGTACTTAATAGCATATCAACACTCACAAGTGGGTCATTCCTCTTTGCACCCATCCTGGTTTATTAAAGCCACAAGTCTGTCCCAAATAAATGCCAATTAATGATCTTAAAAAATGATACATATTCTTCATATATTCATGCTTATCCACGTTATCGTATGTTGAGTTGATGATGTAGGCTATCGTCATTGCTTATGCCAATGCATGATGGCACTTGTTTTCTTCCCTTCGGTAGGTGAATCCAAGAAGAGACAATAAATAATTAATGAGCATTAAAAAGATAATGTACGCTTGAAGTTTTATTTGGTGGGTCGGTTTGAAAGAGAAGGACGAGTGAAGGAAGATGGGAAGAGCACTTTTGGGACCTTAGGAATTGTACCAAGAACATGAAGATTTTCATTAAGTGAGAACAACCCAATCATTAAAAATTCGGCGGTCGAACATTAGTTTTCGTTATACTTTAATAGCAAATTGGATGAAACATTGTTTTCATCGAAGGGAAACACCTACTCCCAGTGTCCAATTGCTCATCAAGACAGCCATGGAAACCACGGCGCAATTTTATATCGAATTTTGGGGCATTCTTCGGTGGAGCAACGTTGTCATGTTGAGTTTGAATGGTTAGATATGGGAGACTAATATAAGACCCACAGTTTTCAATGGATTCATTTCTTAGCTATTCTTTAAATTCTAGGGATGTGAATGTTGCTATTAGGTTTAAATGATGATATTAATTAATGACAAGTAAATGCTCTATATATCTAAGTATATCAAAACGTACCACGGGAACTAATGATTACTAAAAGCAGTCAAACTGACAACCCCATGATTTAGGAGCATCGTTTGTGGCATTTAATGTTAGATACGATATGGTATAATGACATCAGAAGAATTGAATAAGATGATAGTAGTATTTGATAATATTGCGTGATAGTAGTTATTGGCATTTAAGGTCATCTATATTCATATCAAATCAAGATACTTAAAATATCTACACCATAATGTAAAGGTCGTTGTATTCATATTTTGGAAAATAGTTACATCACAAGGCTCCATTGGTTTCGCACAAAATGTGACATCTCCGGAAAATGTTTTTAGGGAAGTCGTTTTCCACGAAAATATCAATATTTTCCAGTGTTTGGCCAAGACTTGAAAATGAACTGGAAAATATTTTCTATCGTTTAGTTAAAAAAAATCTCATTTGATTTTCCTAAATTTACATACAATATTCGGGCACTACTAATTGCTTGTGCATGGATAGCTAAGGAACCCGGCATATGGGCGCTAGGATTTGGGGCTTGGCCTTGATGGACTCAAGCACGGGTGTTGTGAACCAAGACCCGACCTCGATATTACCAGTCCTGGCATCCCAAGCACGAGCATTGGTGTCCCAGACCTGGCCTCGATGGACCCTCATGTGGCGGCCGGGGTCTCGAACGAGGCCTAGATGGACCCGGGCTAGGGTGCCGGGGACCTAGCCCCGTTGCCAAGGACTCAAGAATGAGTCCTAGGGTTATTGTGTCAAGGGTTCCCAAGTCAAAGCATAAAGTTTTTTGCCTAAGTGTCGATACCTAGTTATATTTTTGAAAATGATTTTCGATTTGTAAAGAGTAAATCATTTTCTTGAATTGAAGTTTTGGTAGGAAAACCTTTTCCCTTAATTCATTTTTTTAAGTGATCCAAACATCAGAAAATAAGGAAAATGTGTTCTTGAAAAATGTTTTCCGTGAAACAAACGAAGCCTAAAAGTATCAATCTCCATCGCAGCTTATACTTCGAAACAATATCTCCATGAATTAGGATATTGTTCTTGCAAACTTACTAAAAGTGCCAATCGGCAACAATCGCCGGGCTCCAAGTTGCTATGATATGATCGCCACCGGCAGAAAATGGTTAATTAGGCCAATGACATCGCCGCAAACGCCCCCGGCGTCACTGATCATCGCGAGTGCTTTCATCCGGGCATATCTAGGGCTAATTATCCATGGCCGCTTGGGTCAAAGTACACGTCCGTGCAGCGTAAGGACAATTAGTCTTTTCGTATTTTCAGTGATGTCTAAGATGGCGTCATCTTAGCCAATTGTAAGGTTTACTCTTGCTGGCATAGATAATGCCTGTAATACTACTCTTTGCGATGTGAAACCGCTCAAGCCATCGTATTCAGATAGTCCCATCTCAGTGCATTGCTTGTAGCGCTGATTAATACAGCAGGACAGACCATTTTCCTAAGACCGGCTCTCTTTCTTGCTTACGTCCTATCTGCGAACTGTGCGTGCGCCCTTAGGCATTGGAGTATCGCCCGTTCGAGTTGGCTGGCGTAATACCTGTGGCCGACAATAGTGCACGCCACATGGTACCTAAACTTGGGCCACCAGCCCTGACCGTGACACAGGAGGAGGCAATTGTCTTGGACAAGAAATTTAAGTCGAGATTTAGCTCATAGATATTGATGCGCCGGATAAATCAATCAAAGAATGTGCGAAAATTTTCGATTCTCTTTGCCATCTCAAATGGACTTTATTCTTTTTTTATGACGATCCTTTGCATATCCCGGTCGAGTCTACAATCCCTCCCTGCCCAATCCCTAATGCAGCTTATTCCCTTTAAACAGTGGCCTTCTCGAGCGCTACATGTTCGATGCTTTTGCCATGGTTCAGACCCCGGTCGAGCCGATGATCCCTCCCCCGACTCGTCCCATCGGACCCATTGTCGACCGGTGGCCGTAGGCCGACCTTCACGACCTAAATCGTAGTTAGTCATTTCTGTGTTTTTGACCAAATGTTAGGTTTTTTCTTTTGCTAAAATCGACCAAATGTTAGTTGAATCAAAGAAATTACGGACAAGGCTGACATATGAGTCGAACCATTCTATGTACACATCACATCCTCCGGTCTCCTCTCTCTCCCCGTACCTGTCTTTCACGTCCCAAACAAACAAAGAACGACAGGGGGAGAAGAAACGGCGGTCCCATTTCGACATATTATCGCCATTCATCGTCGATTCAAATTCTATTCTATGCCCTCCACCAATATTTCTCCCCCCTTGCTGGTTGGTCGTAACCGGAAAAATGCGAAAGTACGAAATATTTTCCGATAGAGAAAAGAGAAGAAAATTAAATTACATTTCAATTCAATTCAAGAACCCTCTTTTGTCTGTGCAATCAATAATCACAACCCTTTACCTGTTTCTCTTTTAAAAAGAAAGAATTGAGGCCAATCAATCACTATCGCCGCCGCTCGTCGGAGGAGGAGGGCTCCAAGGGGTCATGTCCATGGGGTAACTCCCCAGCACCCGGAGGAACGACGTGTACTCCTGCACCTCGGCGAGCGCGTTCTGGGCCCTCACCTCCGCCATCGATGCCTCGAAGTCGACGTAGAACATGTACTCGAAGTGCTTCGCCGTCCCGACGTTGGCGTCGTCGACGAGCCTGATGGGCCTGTTCCGGTGCGGCCTCGACTCGATCTTTGTCAGGCTTATGTTGCGGAACGCGAACGCCGACAGCACCTTGAACAGCACCCCCGTCCCTTCCCCTCCGTTGTGCGCGAACACGATGCTCGTCTTGAAGGGTCGGTCGGTTCGCGGGATGATAGGCTCCCGCGCCAGCATCAGGAAGCGGGTCACGTTGCCGCAGTCGTCCTGTACGCCGTCGGCGAGCACCTGCATGCCGTAGAGCTCGGCGGCACGCGCGCTCGCGATGGCTGCCGTGTCGCGGAGGCGGTTTGTCGCGATGTATTCAGCGGCGCCGGCGGTGTCGTCGACGGCCTCTCGGGTGGCTTGCGGAGCGAGCCGCGTGATCGTGTTCTCGCACTGCGAGAGGGCCTGCGGGTGCGAGATGACGCGGGAGAGGCACTCGAGGCGGCTACCCGGGAGCGCGAGGAGGCAGTGGTGGACTGGCATTTGGACCTCGCCCACGATGTGGAGGCGGTGGCGGAGGAGGAGGTCGTAGTTCCGGTGGATCGAGCCGCCTAGGGAGTTCTCCACGGGCAGCACGGCCCGGTCGGCGATCCACAGCTCGACCGCCTGGAAGGCGACCTCGAACTGGTCGCACGGGATGGCCTCGCAGTTCGGGTACGCCTTCCCCGCAGCCGCCTCGGAGTACGCGCCGGGGACGCCCTGGTACGCCACGCGCAGCTGCGAGCCATGCAACGGCGCCGGGGCGAGGTCGCTTATCGACAGCGGCTTCGGCCCCTGCGGCGCGGGGGCCGGCACGGGCGGGGCCGCCGGGCCGTCCTTGGTCTCGATGGGGACGAGGTTGAGGTCCACGGCGGCCCGGTGTCCGTTCACGGCGGCGACGTGGTCGGCGCCGCCGCCGCTCTTCTCGGCGGGCTGCTCCAGGGACAGGACCTTGCTGGATAGGATGGCGCAGGAGCTCTGCCAGTCGGCGCGGCTGTGGCCGACGCCGTTGGGGAAGTAGACGGAGTCGGAGAGGAAGGCGCAGCGGACGGCCGTGGCCATCCGGGTCGGGGCCGGCGCCGGCCTCGGCCTGATCAGGGACTTGAGATTGCCGGGAGCGGACGGAGATATAGCCTGCATGGTGATCGGTACAATCGCTAACCCTCGATCGTTCGTTCCGCCTTCGGCTTCTGGTTCTGGGTCGACGGTTTATTACTCCGGTAACAGAAACAAAAAGGCCAAAGAAAAAGGGTGAAAAACTGGAAGAAAGAGAGAGAGAGAGAGGGGAAGATGGAGAGGAAAGCTTGGTGTTCGCTTTTGAGAAAGTGAACGTCAAGCTGAGAGAAACGAGGGGAGGCTGCGGTGTTTTTATAGCGAGTGAGGAACAGTGAAGGAGAAGACTTTGGGACACAGAGCCTCTGTACGCGCGGAGGTGGGTGGTTCGGTCAAGGCTTCACCTACCACCATCCATCCATCGAAGAAAACACCCCCCTTCGCCTTGCCTTGCCTTGAGGCTTCTTCATTTTTCAATTTTTTTTAATAAATAATGGACATGGAGAACCGGACAAAGACTCGCATAGACAAAGACTTTCCAATTTCCATGTTCCCCTTTTTCTCTTCTTTTGGAAAATTTCGTTTTGGTCCGAGTCTTTACGGAGTGTGCGTATTTTTATAAATGTGATGAGGATTCAGCGAAGGTTCCAACCGAAAAGAAAAGGGAAGAAATATTGCTCGATTGAGTTGGTCAAGAAGAGTCACTTGCACACCGGGGATCGATGGCGGGAGGCCTGGCGACTCGTTATTAGTTTAATCCCGATGTCTTGATAGGAGCAAACTGGCCGGTTTAATCTCCCTTTAATCATGCTTTTGCTCTTTAATACGTGTCGATTTCGCAAACATGTGCCTCCGACAAAAACAAGTGACTTGCGATGCAAAACAATCGACCCTTTTAAACGCCGTCCCTAGTTCAAAACTTGGGAGATAGCAACAGGGTGGTCGTTTGACTGCTGAATGACTATAGAGAGCGCGATGATGCATTCCTACAAACATTGCCAAGTTACCGTACTTTTTGCGATCCTAATTAAGCTTTGAATCGGCTGATTAGGGAGTACATTTTTGCTTGAAATCAAAGGTGATACCGTTGACCAATTATCTCCCTCTTGTCGTGTCGAATTCAGAAAATCCGAGACATTCCACGGTATCAGTCCCGATGGACATCATTGCAGATTGCAATGACACCGTGAGTGAAAGGAGAACCGAGAGCACGATGGAGGGCACCGAGGTTAGCGTAGTTACGGACAATTGACTGCTCGAGCGCCTTGAGGCCATTGAAATCGCAAGTGCGCACTGGAAGAATGAAAGATTGTACTTAGAGTGGAGCCCCCGAGAAGGGTGCCCATTTGTCTCTTACCACCTCAATTTCTCTAGGAAAGCATAATAGGTGGACTTGATCGCCCGAAGGATCATGAAACGCCCTAATAGTCTCATGAACGGGTTCAATACATGCTTCTGCCTATGCAGGTTACCCTAATCGGGATTGGTTTGCATTCAATTGGTGATATTCGAACGGGCGACTTCCGGTACCAAAGCCGGAAAACCCGGATGCCTTAATCAACCATTCTACAACTCCTAGTCATGTAGTGTTTTACCACGTTAAAGCATCGCGTCACGGTAGCCATCCTTTCGTTGTTTAGTCTAAGCAATTGTGGAAAATATGCTTACAAAAGAAATGGTTGCAATCAATGCTAAATTACGTGCGTTATGCTCCCGTCATAATGGCGCAATCGTTATATCTTCCTCTTACTCTTATATAAAGAGACGCGACCAAATTTTCGTTTTGGTTTGGTATGGTTTCGTTCTGGAAGGGGACGAGTGCTTAATTGTAGAAGGAGAGAATAATTGGGGCCTTTGGTGTGATGACGTCGTGTGAACGGGTATTATATGCTGTGATTCTTGATTTGACTAATGAAGAGAGAACGGCTGGAGAGAGCGATGAGAGAAAATTAGATGAGACTATTTCTTCAATGAGGTTAGAGATATGGGTTTGAAAAGTACTCCCTTAATGCTGATTTACTTGGTCTTGCTCCTAGTCAAAGAGTATGGTTTCGATGCGATTAAGTATCTGGAAAATTTCATGCCCCAAGCGTGGGGGAAAACATTTTAAATTACCTCTCTCTCGAATGAGATGATATTAGTTTAAATTAGTCTGTCTAATTAGATATGATGCTAATTACGACGAAAAGATAAAGATATTTAAAATGTCAGAAGCGGCCGCTGTTAATGTAAAATAGGTTCGCTATTCATAAAATATGTCGTCTGGCGAGATCGTTACGTGCTCGGACTGATGCTTTTTTTAATTTTATATTATAAAATGAGCCGATTCCCTGAAAATAGCTTAAGTCTCAACTTGACTTAAACTTTTTGTCTCATAAAAGCCAATTTTTAGCTCGGGTCCTAATTCTAACTTAAACTCTTTTATTTGTCTCGTAAAAAAAGCACGAACATTAATTTGAGTCCCAATTCTAGCTCAATTTTTTTTGTCTCTCGCATAAAGTGTCGACTCTTTGAGTCGATACGAAAATTCAGCCCCCTTTATTGGAATGCCTTTATATACATAGGCGCATGCCTCGGCCTTAAAACGTCAGGCAAGCAAACTGAAAAAGATAATGCCAGACCATTCACATTAATGAGAAATTAAGAAAGCCATGGCCCCAAGCATTATGTACATTGCTACACTAGACCCCATATTAATTAAAAGGTTATCCCTCCCTTAGATAGTATTTTTCATTTTTGGTTGCCCCCGGAAGAAACTTTCAAAAAAGAAAAGTATATGAAATTGCGGGCCGGTCCTCGATGATGCACACCGCCCGCGTTGAATGAGCAATTAGGAAGATTCCACGGCCTATCGATCTGGTTGGTTAGGATGTCCATCGCAATGTTCGCAAATTTCATTTGTGCCCACTCTTTTCCAATTTTTTCGCAATTCCACCCCCCCCAACCCTATGAATTTCTTCCCTAAGAAACCGCGATCTTTTCGTGCTCAAGCAACCCATTACCTTACCCGCAAGTGCAAAGATGATTTCGAGTTTATCTTAGTCCCACGCTATTAAAAACCCTAACTCGGTCCACGTGTCGTTTTTCCAATTTTTATGCAAGTTATTTGTAGCTAAGGGCAGTGCCCACCCACCATTTTGCACACGTGTGAAATAAAATTCCAACTTACGAATGAAAATACGACGCAACCTTCGTGTGTACATTGTACGTAGACTACGGGCGTACGTGGCTACTTGAACCACCGTAGATGTGGGGTTGTCGCGAGGCATTTCGTGCCAAATCAATCTTTTCTGACCGACCCCATTTTCTTCTTTCTATGCACCAACATCGGGACACGACGTGAGAAACTAAGATGGCATGGATAGAATGAAAATCGTCTAAATAGTCCTAAATATATCTTACAATGGTTAATTTAGTTTTAAATTTTTTAACTGTACCAATTAAGTCTTTGACGATTTGATAATATAATCCTAAATCTTTTAATTGTGTCTATCTAGTTCTAAACCTTTTAACGATTTGTCGATGTAGTCTTTCCAGTCAATTATCAAAATAATAGATTTAAGACTAAATTGGCAAAATTTTCAGGATTAAAGTGACACGATTGAAAGGTTTAGGACTAAATTAGCAAATCGTTAGAATGTTCAGGATTAAAGTAACGCAATTGAAAGGTTTAGAAATGAATTAGTTGCCTTGTATGGGAGGCGGTTTCTTCTTGTTTTTGGTGGATTTCACCAACTCATTATATATATGGAGAGAGAGAGAGAGAGAGAGAGAGAGAGAGAGAGAGAGAGAGAGAGAGAGAGAGAGAGAGAGAGAGAGAGAGAGAGAGAGAGAGAGAGAGAGAGAGGAAGGAGTTCTAGACATGTATTGACTTGACCAGATGGTTCCTAAGGGGCCTCCAATACATATCATTTTATTATCTTTAGGCTTTCCTTGCACCAACTCAATTGTATGTGCTGAATAAGGGCACTAGTTTTAAATATTTTGCACCGTAGTTATCACGTCGGCTATTTGTTAAAGCAACATTGGGGTTCTGCTCCTTTCTATGTGGCTGCTCTCTGACCAAGAAGGGTTCGCCTCACATCCACTTTTGTTATGATCATGTCGTGTCGACGGGATTTCTGGGACCATCCAACTTTAATCCACTGGTGTTAATCCTTAATCTGTTGATGAGACATAGGAAAATACCCACATAACAAAAAGGACTGTGATATGCACATTGGACTATGCTCAGAAATTCTGTATCAGATAGTGAGAAATTGATTAACATAATATAAACGTGTCACACTATCCCGAGATTTCCCAAGCGCGAAGGGCCGTGAACCATAAGGCTGATTTGGGAAGAAATTCCCAAAGCTGCAGATGCTATATCAATCAACCCATGATACATTGGTGAAAAAAAATGTGTCGTTGCGAAATGGAAATAAATTCTCTGACATCAGTATACATAAGTCATTACGACGTGTTGATGGAGCATCGTATAGTGAAGATGATCCGTATTTTGGGGGTTTGTTTTTGTGGTTGTTGGTGTGCCTTTCACATAGATATAGTAATGATAAGAGAAAGATTTGAATTGGCCCATCTTAATCTACCGACACCGTACAACATTTTTCATTCACTGCAACATCTCTTTGTCAATGGTAGGTACATCTCTCAAAGCCCTTCCGAGTTATATAGGTCCGTGAAGACTCCTCAATATGAACACAGCACTTCTGTCGCATCTTGAATGCGAGTTTCAAGCCAATTCATTTGCTCATTCCGCACACCTATAGTTGAATTCTTCTCGTAATCGCGCCGTGTGTAGTTAAACGAGTTCATCGCAACAACCTCACGTCTCGTTTTCAATAGCTGCCCACTTTTTTTTTCTTCATAAGGTAGGTATCTAAATTCGCACCTCGATTGATTTTCACCGATGCATGCAATGAATCACTAGATTCACTAATCCTATCATGAGATGATGTGCATATTTCTTTAAGGGGAATTTCGAAGGAAAGACGCTGTGTTATGAGATCATGACACGTGCGGTTATCATCGCATCATGCTATGTTATGGTTGGATTCCTTGGAGCGCGCTTGAAGCTGCATGGCAAACGTGGGATTTGACACGATTCGACTGTCTTTACGTACGACTAGGGTTGACAACTTCGAAATAAGGGAAGGAAAACCCCACGTGGCTTATAAGTTTGTAGCGACACGCTTAACACGTCCGAGTAAGTTACGTCTGTTTGTACACAACAATGGATTTTACTCCACGTCCACGTGCCAGGTTTCCTACACGAAGAGGATGACATTTTCTTTGTCACATTCAATGAAACACAAAGATGAAAAGAAAAGAGAAAGAAAAAACGCAATTTCTGGATATTATTATGGTCTAAATTGCTCTAGGAAGTCGTTGTCGACAATCAATTACAGAGTTTGAAGTTACGTATCTCTTGATGTCTCGTTCGTGACCATTGTTGTTTGCTTGCTTGGTGCATTTCTCCAAATAATTTGCATGCTTCGAAGTAAGTGTTTTTGCTTTGTCCACATGTTTCGGTAATGACTGTTGTAATCTCCAGGCATTCGATAACGTTGTTCCTAAATCAACGTCGAGCGAATCTAACTATCGAGCGACTGGGAAAACAAATAGAAGATTGTTCTCTGGTAGTAATTCAATCACAAAATGATCAAACTATCCACAAAACAAGTTTTCAAAAGATGGGGCGAACAGGTGCGCGAATAAAGCTTGCTAGGTCCCTAGAGCAAAGTGTGAAAGGGAATTGAAGGAAACTAAAGGACGGTGCAGGAATTAGATTAGAGGGAAAATAACACAAACAGCTCTTGAATTTTGGCCCAATGTGCAATTTGGTCCATAAACTTTTAATTTGTTCAATGTAGTCCCTAAACTTTAACCCGATATGTAATGTAGTCCCTGAACTATATGATAATGTTCAATGTCATCTCTCAATTGATTCAAGTTCAGAGACTACATTGAATATTTTCATATAGTTCAAGGACTGAATTGAACATGTATCAAAAGTTTAGGTATCAAATTGAACAAATTAAAAGTTCAGGGACCACATTGAACATTATGTTAAAGTTTATGGACTATATTGAATAAATTAAAAGTTCATGGATTGAATTGCACATTGGGTCAAAATTTAAGGACTGTTTGTGTCATTATTCCTAGATTAGAAGGAAATCAAAGCATATACATTGGAAAGGAAATCATCGGAACCTTAATAACTTCACCGGAACTAAGATGAAAAGGAGAGTTAGAAACACCATGTTAACTGAAATTTTTCTCTTTTTTAGTGACGGAAATGTTGGAAGGGGACGGGAAAGGTCCTCGCAATGTTATAACACAGCAGAAAAACTTGATCAAAGATCATCGAGTCTAAGCATTTTGATCTTTAACACTTCATATATCTATACATTGGTTGTACATGATGAACTGAATATACAACTATATGATCGACATAGTTCAAACTGACTCAAGAACATCCTTGACATTTTGACCATGTTAAAAAGTAATACCATACCACGTTAAATTAAATCATAAGACGCCTTTTCATTATCGCGCTAGAGAGCGGAAATCATCATAAAATTAAATGATTCTAAACTGTTATGAACGGATAAGCGAACGCAGAGATCACCGGCCATAATCGACAAAATGATTCGGCATCCGCGTTCTCCGTGGCAATATCCAATGATGCATATGTTCCACCTGTCTTATGTTGCTTTGACTAGACATTAATCTAGTTGTATTGATCAGACCATGCAGGTTTTATAAAGTCGACGTCCATGTGACGCAGAAATGCTGTACTGTACTAGGGTTGGACCTGATTCTTGCACGAAAACCTCGGGACGTGCAGTTATTCTTCCAACTGTTTTGTTGCCTTCTCCTCATTGGATTGTCGTCTTATCCTCGCAATAATGCAGGGCGCGATCCGCACATGAAAACGTGAAGCAGAGCCTGAGCATGTGCTCCGTTGTCTTTTCATGGTACATGTGATTCACATCTTACGAATGTGAAGTACGGGGAAGACCTTGACCTACAGATGGTGAAGTCGCGCGAAAAAGAAAATTTAAGAAACATTTTAAGCATGTGGAGTTCCCAAACTTGAAAGTCAACGGGAGAGAGCGCCGTCCATTTGTCCCTGTCAAAACCAGGGCTTCGCAGAAACAACCAAACCGAAAAGAATAGCAGAAAGGGTGAAGAAGATCTGCAAGAGACGATAGGGCGAGTAGAGCCACTCTCAACTAATTGATAAGTACTTAATGTCTAGCTAATGATTGCATAAGAATATACAAATTATGCCAAATATAAGAAGTGAGACCCTTCGATTAGAGAGGATGGATTCGAGTTCATGGTACGTCACGTCGACACAGATGATTGATTGAGACACGTATTGTAGTCGATGAATCGCGATCTCCATGGAAATAA
Organism: Syzygium jambos; assembly: GCA_031216235.1. Classification (NCBI taxonomy): domain Eukaryota; kingdom Viridiplantae; phylum Streptophyta; class Magnoliopsida; order Myrtales; family Myrtaceae; genus Syzygium; species Syzygium jambos. Next base: position 11,877,010 of record CM062229.1, on the reverse strand, counting down.
ATTGACTCGGGATAGTATAGAAACTCAATGTGACATGTTATTGTCCTAGACTGAAGTGTGCACAAAAACGCAATTACTTCCTGTCTTCGATTAATCGGAAAACAGTACGAGCAAGCATCATTTTGCGAGAGCCATTGAGGTTTCTTTCCATATCCTACTCATTTCAGTGAGATTAGTGAAGTATCTTCTAAGCCCTAGCTTTCAATTTTTTTGTTATTCAAATAAAATGTGATCCCTCCTTTTATCTTTTAAAAAGAAGGACATGTGAACTGTGAAGTCAATCCTGATTTACGTGAACATGATGACAATTTAGTACCTCGAAAGGAATATGCTGTTGGCTGATGGATGGGTGAAGAAGCATCGAACTTTCGCTCATCTCTTGCAGGGCAGGCAGGTGGAGGTCATCGCCCCCCGCCCCCACACCCCCCCAAGAATTTGTCAAGCTTGCATTTGCAGCGAAATCGGGAACAAAATTTAATTATATTGATGTAGCAGAAAATGCATATGCAGTTGACGTTGAAGTTCAGCTGGTCAACTCGAGATAGTCCCATCTTCTGATCAACGACCTGTGGTCAAGACAAATACATGTGCATATGTGCTGACTATCACTTTGCATGAAGGAGGAGGTCTAGTCGAAGAATGGGAGCTGAGCTATAACTTTTTTTTTTAAATGGCGCGATCTAATGCGAAAGAACGCAATTTGCCAGGGAAAACATCAAGAAACGATAAAGAAAATTGAAGATTTACATGATTCAGAGACTTACATGGTTACCATCACTCGCTCACATGTCTCTTAAGTCCCATGACACAAATCCTCACAAGCGCTCATGTTTCTCTTATCGAGTTTTGCTAGAATACCATAAGAGACTCTTTGAACAGCTTGTGATCGTGTTCCATTCAAGATGGAGGAGAAAACCTACTTAAAAGCGGAAAAGTTTGTGTCAGAAGGCGTTCCCTCTGGATACCTGGACAAAAGCTGTGCCCTAGTCCGAGTTCCCTGCCAACATTGTGGCCAGACATCTAGCCAATGCCAAGAGATCTTCTAGACCGCCGGCCGGCCATGCGACTTAAGTGCAGCGGGGTTGCCGGACCAGCCATAATCTGATCCGGGGCATTCTCGGGGTGTTCGTTCTCAACCCAACGGATGCCCGAAAGTTTCTCTCTCATATATTAGAAGATCTTGAGTTTAGTCCCATACTCCCAAACGACGTATTCGACAAAAAATTAAGACACAAAAAGAAGCTCAACAATTTTAAGTCTCTATGTCGCAAAACTCACCCATGGGCATAGTCCACTAAACTGAATTGGGGTGATTGAAATTCTAACCATCAGAACTGTCTATTGGATTTCTATTGACCCGACTCCGCAAGAAGCATTGAGGCAATCATACCGCCATCGAAATTATTATGTAAACTTAACGCTGTCATAGCTTAGTAATTCATATAATTCATCATCGCGTGATTTTAGCCAAGTAATTTATATGTTTCGTATTGAAAATGTCCTAAAATCCTTTTGTGCGAGAGAGAGAGAGAGAGAGAGAGAGAGAGAGAGAGAGAGAGAGAGAGAGATTTGATAGAAGAATTCTACGGGTTGACTGGGGTTAAGGTGCGAAAGACAGTTGGGTCAAAAACAAAGAGGGAGATGGCCATCGAGATGAAGGGTAGCGGAACCGATAAACCATGTCATATCCATATCTACATATAAAAAATTGCTGTAGTATGTATATATTGTTTCATGACTTGTGATTTACTAATATTATTCACACAGCTTGCCATCTGAGGATGTCAAACAATTCACATTACATTTGCCGGTAAGGAAAGGCTCATGTCAAAAACAAGGCAACGGTGGCGTGCCGTAGCCCTATTCTATCATTAACCTTGGCGGGCGCGCCCACGCCCTATTCTATTAATAGTGTTACATTAAGTAATGTGCATGATATCGCCATGCACGACAGACCCTTGCTAGCGATCGAGCTTTGAAAAGAGATAGCACGCACTTGGATTGAGATTTACCTTGACATGGTCGCTCATCCGAGACACGCTCAATATATTTGGTACCTAATCCTGCACTGGATATAAAAGACAGAACCAATCATGGTGAAGAAAAATCCCATGGTCTTTGCTTTTCACTATAAACTCCATTAATGCAAGCCCTGTTGTTTTTCCAATTGGTATGAAATTCTTATCACGAATATTAGGAGAGGGGCATGAATAAGACGCGAAGATCCAAAAGGAAGGAAGAATAACACTATTAGGTCACTTAAGCCCTTATCATAGCACCATTAAGTTCCCAAAATCGTGAATCCAACAGTCATTTTCCATTGAAAACCTGCAATGACCATCAGCAAAAAATAAAAGCTCATCCCACCGAACTTCTGGATCGTACAAAACACAAGTCAAGAGTTAGGAGGAAGATAAAACATCATGCCTGTGATCAATATTTCCGAGTAGAACTCATTTCCATTCAGTATTCCAAACAAAATTTGTTCGAGACAAAGATGATCCAAACAGAATTTACACGACAGAGCTCCTAGCTTGCCAGAAGCTGTATCTAGACATTTCAGTAAGCTACCGCTAACCATTCAAAAAATTACAAACACAACCAGATCTCAAGAGACCTCAAATGTACATTGCGACTCATATCCAAAATCTATTGGCTCATGTCGTCCTACTTTGCTAGAAAAGAACATACCGTGGGGTATTGCTCCGCTTCAGTATGGTGTTAAACAGCTCAGATTCAGAACCCAAGTGCTATTACAATCATGTCGTAACAACAGATGCTTTAATGCAATGATTTAGCCACCCAGCAATGCCGATGCTCAGAGACCAACCCATTTAACCCATCTAAAGAACTTGCTGACTCTGAAGGGAAGCTCATAGTCCTTAACAACTGCAGGCTCCCTCCTTGCAGCTTCCCGTTCAGACCACACGTAAACACCCCGTTCTTGCTTACTACCAGGAACAGTGTTGTCCAGGATAACAGCCACAAAAAATGCAATTACCATGTGCATTGAAAGTAATGTATTCAAGACATAGTTCACCTGCAAAGTTTAACATAACAGAAACAAATTACTTGCTAGAAATCTTTTCTTCGTTGGGAAGCCCTATGGGCCTTAAAGATTCCATTATCAGTTAAAAACAAAGCCAATCTGACCGAGAACATTGACTTGGTTGGGGTTCTTTAACTTGGATAGATAAGCTCACTTCATTTCCGACTATTTAATAGATGTTTCTTTTTATAAACCAAAGAGGAAATGACGAACGGTCACTAGCACAGATTTAAACGCTCCTATAAAAGAGAATGCTTCAGGATCATTTTATCATCTCTCATGTGCAACGGGATGACATTCACACCACAAAAGATGGTGTTATCGTGTAGCTTGGGAGCACAATTGCATCCTGAAACTTCAAGAACTAATGCTCCATTCAAAAGCAGTTATCTATTCTAGTGTGGCACTATGTTCCCAGCCCAAACGAGAGTTTTTCTATTGCTATTTCCACATCTATGTCTAAACACCTATCCGATCACCATGCCATCAAGGGTTTTGAATGCAAAATGATCGATTCCTAAACCACCAAGAAGAATGACTAACGAAGAAACAGAAAAAGAATTTTGCAAGCAGAGCAGGCCAAGAGATGCTTACCCCTCCATACTTGCTGCGAAAAGGTCCATGAGAAGCTACGATATATGGCTGGAAATAACTTGGAACGGACAAATTACTATTGGGGGAGATGCCATATTGCTGGAAGTAGGCTGGTATTGAAAGGGCGAAAAACAAAGATAGCCCAACAATGATGATATTCCTAGAGCTTCCTGCCTCACTGTAACGTAGATTTGACAGGCCTAAAGCAGCAAGCATTGCCCACATGTAGCAAAGGAGAGCAGCAACCATGACCACGGGAATTGAAGCAATAAAACCTCCAACTTTACCTGTGAGCAATTGTAAGAAAACATCAAGACCCGAGACTAAATTTCACCATTGGAAAGGAAACAGGCCACTTCATGCCCACAGGAAGGGTACCCAAGGAGGTGCAGAAAGAAAGAACATGAACCGGTATGCTCAGCATCTCAGTGACATAACCTTAAACTGAATTTGCCAGACAAAAAACAAAGACTACAGAGTTGCCTCCATGCTCGACTATCACAAATGAAAAATTATCAAACTTCACATGCAAAAGCATATGCCAAAATCACAAACTCCATCTGCTTAGTATGTTAAACTTCTAGCTCAAAGAATCAGCCCTTTGTTGATTGCATCACTCATATGGCAGGTTACCATCAAAGTTAGAATCAGAAATTAAAAGGAACTAGAAAGGATTTGGCAGCCTTATTAGCACCAGGAGCAAGTCTTAAAGATATGACAAGTTGACACAAGATCCTATAAAATTGTAAAGTACAAAAGACACCTGATCCAAGGATGGTAACTCTCAAGGAAAAAAGGTGAGAAGGGAACGACACATTCAGTCAAAGGACAGTCTCAAGCTAGCAAAACAGCCATCTAGATCTAAATCACAACCACAGCTACATATCAAGTTCAGCAATATGAAGCCACAATCATTTTGTCAACTCAGTTGATTAGTGCTTCAAAGATTTAAGCAAATTAAAATTTTATGTCAAACATTGCCATCTTGAAAATAACTATAAAAAAGAAAATGGGTTTCTCTAGAAAATTATCATTCTTTTGGCATTGTTTACAGTATGGAAGTTGACAAACTTTAGTTCATCTCAGTTAGAAGAATCTAAATTGTGAAGGTTGTCACTTGCCATTATGCGTATATACAAATCTTGTAAATGGTATGGTTGGCGCATCCTTGACGCCTATTTATCTATTATCTATACTCAATTATCCAAATACCACAGAAGGCTTCGTTTAGCACCCCAAGCAGGTAGCATCAACAGTGATTCCACTGCCTGAGTGATCCAATGATCTCTGGAGTTAAAGATATTGAGGATGACTTCTTACCTATAATAGATAAAACTATCAAAACACCCGCACCTACTTCAACTGCTCTACGGCTTCCCATTTTAGTCACAGCAATAGTGTGCACATTCTCAGTTAGCGTGGATGATCCGGTTCCTGTGCCCCAGAGACCAGCTAAGACACTTGAAAGACCCTCAAGACCAATGCCTCGACTAAGAACACCTGGGGTTGGAGGTCGCGATGCCACCAAGAGTGAAGATGCATGGTATGATCCAACCTGAATGTAACAAAAGGATAATTTAGCAAACCAACTATTTGGAGGAGGGTGCAAAACGCAGTAACTAATTATTTCATCAAGTTCAAAACACATACTGTATACATAACTCCTATGAATACATAAAGTTACTTTCTCATCTGTTAGCCGTCAGTTTTGTGAAATTCATGTACTAGCTGTCAGAATATTTGTGTGTTCTAGATTTGATTTTCTTTTCCAAAGTCCATGATGCAAAGTGTAGTCTATCCCATAATACAAAATGTGAATAATAGTTCTTCCATTCACATAAATAACTACAGAGTTGGAAAAAATTGTAGCTACACTGATCTCATGACGTCGGACACAGTTTGTGGTAGCACAAATACACTCTCTAACCAAGAACTTACATGCACTTTATATATAATTGATCACATAAGGAATGCTATATGTGACATTTAACATATCAAGAAAATGAGATCTGAATAAATAGCTTAAAATCATTAGAGAAACAAAACCAAACACTTACTGAATCCACTGACGATATTATCGACACGACACACATAACTATAGCCATTTTCCCGCGAAAGACTGGAGTTCCCCACTGCAATGGATAAGGAATCCTCAACCATGGAGAAGATTTTAATGCCTGGGAGGTATCGACCCTGCAGTACTTCATCCGAGATATATGCTTCCTGCAGTGCTCAGAAATTATGTTTGAGGCTGGTATATTTACATCACAACCTTTGGAGCTATAAGCACCAGCTTCGGTCAGCAGGAAAGCAGCAGCCCATGAGATAGCAAGACCCAGTGGAACCTACAAATATGAGCGGCCATAACTATAGAAATTTGCAAATGGTAAAGAAAACTATGAATATAATGTGAGACAGAAAAAGAAGTAGAGCTTTGCGGCTTTTAACTTACTGCATAGATTAAAAATATGCGATGACCAAAAATTGATATCTTACGAAGATACTGCAAGAACATAGACAGACATGTCAGCTATTACAATGTGATAAAATTCCAAAGAAATGCCTTCAATTAAACAACAGCTCAGAATGCAATGTTGTGTGTGTGTGGGTGCGCGCGAGCGCGCACAAGCGTGAGAGAGAGAGAGAGAGAGAGAGAGAGAGAGAGAGAGAGAGAGAGAGAGAGAGTTGATGTACTGCCAAATAGAGAAAGAAGGAAACTGCACGTGCCCTTTTGAAAAAGCTATGTAGAACTTACAAGAGAAAAAATTATGACCAGCAATATCTGCAGAATGCCGATCTCAAGACACTTTCCAACCAGAGGAAAACCATAGCTATAAAAAGACAGTCCAACAGCAGCAATAGTTGGGGACACCACTACTGGATTTATCAACCTGAATTGTAAGAGAAAAGAACTGCAGTAGTTTAATCTGGCATTGCTCAGCAATAATTTCATAAAAGCATTGTTAAATAACAAGAATGATAATAGGCAGTGCTTGATAGATAATAAGCTGATAAGCTGATAAGCATAGCTCTACCTCAGAAGAATGGACATAAGTCCACTATAACCAAGCATGGCTTGAAAAGCTGAAGCAACAATTATGGCACCCTGTAGCTCTCTCATAATGTGTTTGAAATTCTGCCATCACAAAACAACTTAGGCTCAATGGCATTCAAAGATGAAATAGAAAGATTGTAAGATGGTAAGATCCGTAAGATTAAAACCAAGGTAAACTTAGACCTTAAAGGCTTAAATTCACTTATACACAGACGCAAAGAGTTGATAAAAGGGAGAGAAATAGCCATTCCTAATTCCAGAAACCAAACCTATAGGTTTGCAATAATAACAGTCTTTAGAAAACCAATTTTACAAAAGGATACAAATCAACCAACTTTTTCTTTCATACTGATATCAGGTGTTCTTGAATGGCTTGCCCAATGCACGCTTGTCACTGTGAAAATATATTAACTGTGAATCAACCTAAGCTAATCAAAGAGCAGCTCCATATCAACCTCTGACACATGAGGGAGATGAGAACATTCTAATTTCTATGCACAAAAGATTGTGATCCAGTAAGACTGAAATGAAATGTCAAATTTATTATCAAGAATCAAATCTAATTACAAGATGCGGTAATATACCTAAATCTAGAGTTCCTTAACAACGGCATTATGTAAATTAATTGGAAAAAATGCAAAATAGGAATTTTTTAACAAGTTTATGACTAGAGACAAGTATATTTTACTTATGAATACATGTTATGAATTCAATGGATGAAAACACAACCATGATATTGACATATCTCAACCACCTTCCTATTTATCAGTCCATCACAACCCCATGCAACTAATTCACTATTACAAGTGAAATTACTCATAAAATTTTTGGCTGCCTGCATACCTTTAAACTGAAATCTGTAAATTGTTAACGACAAAGTAGGCATTCTGCCTATAAAATGATGAAGTCTCCTCAAGACTCCTACCTAGAGGACAAAAGCCACTAGAGATTTTTTTAAGTTGTCCAAAAGTAAACTTAAACTCCAGCTTCATCTAGAAGTATAAAATTCCAACAGGCGATTGCTAAAGAAGTTTCATGTCACTAATGCCACCACTGACAATGAAATGCTCACTGACAGCTGAGAAAATTCATCTAGTATCTAAGGATGGGTAGACTCTGTCATGTCTAATTGAGAAAGAAGTGTCACTTAATTTGTTCAACTTCTCTCTCCTCCTCTTATGGAGGGCATGACTAAAAGTGATCATTACTTCTTAACACCATTCTCCCACATGACTAAATAGCTCTGTGATGAATCTTCAGACTGAAGAAGGCAACATGACAATGAATGGCGTAAGCCACAAAACCAGAGCCAGTAACATTTGTCCATTTTCCATTGGTAAGCTAATCATATCATCCAACTAACTGGAGAAAACTGTCCGCTGATAAGGTGATGTAGAAGATACACAATGAAGGATTTAAACGTAGATCAAAACATGCCAGTACAAGGAGAATAAAAAAAGCAGTTGCACTTGATGCATAGCTCTTGATTTGAACAGTTGTCTGGAGAAAGCACCAACAAGTAAATTAATTTATCTAGCCACAATTAGATCAAGTGAAAATTGATTACTTACGTTTCCATTCAGCCCTTGAAATTCTGGAGAGTTGATTATCACTAGAGCAGGAGCAAGGTAAACAAAAGATGGACCCTGTATCAAGGGCAACCTTGACCCGAAACAAGTTTGCAAAAGTGTGGTAACTCCAGACACAAGGAGCACAGTAGAGACTACGGCAGCGATGTCCTCCTACATTCTTAAATCAAGTCAAATGAGGTACATTGGTTGATGGAGATGAAAATCAACATACATTAGGTAATAAAACCAGACTACTCACATGATCGCCACCCATTGCAGGAACTATGACAAGTGGGACGAGAACGATCGAGCCCAACATTGAAAGAAAATGCTGGAATCCATAGAAGCCAATTGGAACTGAAAGTTGCACCATAGAAGAGAAATTAAATAATGCTAATTGTTAAAACATAGATATGACATATTTTCACGTAGCAATATCCACAAAAAATATATATTACACCAGTGAAATCATGCAAAATCAGGCCTATCTATAAGGTCATTGATCCAGACCGAAAAAAATTAAGGTCGTTTGATTAAAAAAAAAGGTATCTTTTCAAGAAGCATCATGTCCCTGATATCATCGAATGAAAAGTACAGCCGCACAAAAACAAACAATTTGACTTGAATTGTCAAAATGACTGTAGCCAAACTGTTTGTGGCCAGTGGCCACCAATTAAATTACTTATTTTGTGACGGCATTAAAGATCGCATGATTGCAGTTGCAACCTGCAAATTGCACATTTGACAGATACAGAATCGAGACTGTCAAACAGATGAACTCTATCACACCTTAAATAAGACCACGCGCCGCTAAAAGATCACAAAGCTAACGAACTAAGTAAACCCAAAGACTCACCAAGGCCCGGATTATCTCGAAGCTCGTACTTCATATGCGAATGCCTGCTCCCAAACCCATCATCATCCACCGTCTGAGGCAACATGTCCACAGCTTCCTCGCTCCTGTTGGGCCGCCGCGGCGCCTCTGCGGGCCCTGCCGAGGCCCGCCTGTTCACCCCCGGGCTGGAGCTCTTCGGCGCCGCTCCCCCATCAGAATCCCTCCGCCTCTTCGCCGGCTGATCCTTGTCGGCCGCCGCCGCCGCCGCCGCGGCGGGCGGGGGCGGCAGAGGCGGCTTGTCCCCCTGGGCCTGCCCGTTCGCCGCGGCGGGGGGATGCGGCGCCGGCGCCGGCGGAGGCTCGGCCCGGGCCCGGCCGGCCTCGAGATCCGGCTGGCCGTCGGGCTCCCTGGGCCGGGGGGCCACGGTTATCTGGCCGGAGTCGCCGGCATTGGCCTCGCCGGAGAACTTGGGGCGGAAGCCGGTGCGCTTGGCCCACGAGGACGGCGGCGGCGGCATTGGCGAGGATTCCGGCACTGGGGGCCAGGGGCCCGGCTTGGGGCGGGCTTTCGGGTCGGAGCTCGACATGCTGGTGGGGGCGGGCGGGCGGGCGCGCGCGGGGGGAATCAGTGGCGCATAGCTGCCGAATCACCGCGACCTCCGCGGCCCAGATCTGGCCGAGACGACGATCGGGCCTCGGGGGCGAGGGGGGAGGGGAGCGACGACTTTAGGGTTTCTGGTTCGAGCGCTCCCGCTGCTTCGTGCCGTGCGGGGCAGAAGATTGACAGGTGAGGTTCTAGAGAGAGAGAGAGAGGACGCAGAAGCTCGAAGAGATAGAGAGAGAGAGAGAGAGAGTGAGAGTGTGAACGAGAGTGTGAAAGTGAGTGTAGAGAGAGAGTGAGAGATTAGTGAGAGAAAGGACAAGAGAGAGAGAGAGAGAGAGAGAGAGAGGGAGTCAATTAAAGGGAAGAGGGATGGAGAAGGCAGAGCCGCGTCCTTCGTTATTATTTCTCTCTCTCTCTGTCTGTCATTTTCCCGATTTTTATGTTATCCGATTTCATCGCCGCGTTGTAATACGCTTTTTGTGTTTATCGGTGGCCGGTGGCAATTTCGTAATTTTGGGCGGCCGCGCGACGGGCGACGACGGAGGAGGTCGGCCCATCAGGTCCCGAGTTTAAAGATCGGATGTGATCACGCGTGCCCTCCGTGTATTTCCTGTTCCGATATGATATGAATAAAGGCATGCGATTTGATCGTTTACGAAACGAAGACGAGATCCCTAATTTTATTTGTTGTGGAGTTTGGTTGTTTATGGAAATAACCGCAAGAAAAGGAGAAAAGAATCCAACCATATCGTTCAGGCCGATCAGACCGGATCGAAATGCCATTTTAATCCCCTTGCCGGAAAAGTTTAATGTCCGAATCAATTCGGGCAAAGATACGTGCCGCCGTTCCTTTCGATACTTCACAGGAGCTCGATCTTGCCGTTTACATCGGACTCCTTATTGGGTCGCTCATCGATACATCGCGATTTGGATTCCCACCGGTCATCGCGGCCCCCGTTCTTTTTTTTGCCTAAATTTTCCATTTCCACGAGGAAAGCGGCGATCGAGCAATAACAGCGGGTACTATAAAAACAAAAAAAGGAGTGATCGGGAGTGCTCCTAAAGTCCCCCCCCCCCCCCTCCTCTCTCTAAGTCTATGTTTCTCTGTCCATTGATTGCAATGGAAAGCGGGGGCGTCACAAAGAAAGCTCGAAAACGAAAGGATAAAGGGGATTAAGAAATGTAAACTGTCCGGGATTTTTTAATAAAAAAGATGAAAAATATAAAACGAGCGGCGTCCTCTTCTTTTCTTTTGTCCTCGTTTGTTTTTTCCGACGGCTGTCCGAACGGTCTTTTCCAACAAAGAGGGGGGCCCCCCTCTCTTTAGGGAGGAGAGGATCCTCCTGGATTTTAGTTGGGGTTTTTTTTGCTAAGACGACGTTACTACGACGCGCGCACGCAAAAGAGGAGAGACGAGTCCCCGGATTAAACGCGCCCCGACCGGCCCAGCCAATCCGATCTAATTAAATCGATCCCCATCCCCGCCCGCCCACCCCCCAACCAGAAAAAAAAGGGGACCGAAAAGTAGAAAACGAAAATGAAGAAATGAGAAGGGGGGCCCAATCCTAGCTGGCACGATGAATTGACCGAAACGGGGGGCCCTTCAGAGGGCGTGAAAAGGCCAGACGAGAGACGGTGCTAGCGCTGAAGTGCTAGATGCTAGGGAAGGGTAGAGTTTGGAGGTGACACGAAATTGGATTTTGGGCGCGTGTTCTGCTTAGCTGGATCCCCCCCGGGTGGACGAGAGGTGCCACCAGATCCGGAAAGCAACGGCTACTTTTCTTTCTCTTGGCTCCATTCGTAATCCCAACCCCACCCCCCTGAAGAAGCCTCCGGGCTAGCCGTTGGTTTCGAACCAATCCGGGCCGCGAAAATATCCCGAGTCGCCGTCGGGGTCGATTTGGGCTCGGCCGTCGGGTCGTGTCTCGAAAGCCGTGGCCTCGGCATCGACTTTTCTTTTCGAGAATGAACGACGTTGTTCGGGGTGCCTCGAGGACCTTGCTATTTTCGATCGGGACTGATTTGGAATGTTCTTTTTGTGGCGGGAGCAAAATTTCATCGACAATTGTAAATAAGTCGGGTGCAATTGTTTTGGCGATTAGAGTAGTGTTCTTACGCCTACGAGTTCCTCATGCCGAAGACTACTTTTAATTAGACCTGTCAAAATGAGTTATAAACCCATTTTTTTCTAATTCATATATAATGGGTTAAGCTGTTATATGAATTAGTTATATTTGGCAAAATGGGTAAACATGGATTTTAACATAATATGAGTATTAAATGGGTTTACAACTTACTTAGATCTAACTCACCTCATGACTCTCTCTTCATTTTCTCTTGCCCTCACTAGATCTTTTGGTCACTTACTCGGCGCTCTCACCTTGGTTTGGTTACGAATTTTCCTAAATTGAGTCAAATTTGGAAGCATTCTAACAACATGGGTCAGGTTGAGTATAGGTCACGAGATTTGTGTTGCATGGAAATGGGTCTATTTGGATTTGACCATTTTCAACCTGACTGAACTCCGACCTAAGCCGCTTGGTTGACGGGCTACTCCCAATACATGACCAAGGACCATCATCTGGCGAGCTTTATAACAAAGTATGGCCCGTTGGGCTCGGCAAGAACATCAATTAATTCGATGGTGGGCGGGCCGGGCTTTTACCTTATTTCTGAACCCGACCGGAGCTTCTCAATCTTAGGCCCGGCCCGGCCCAATTATCAGGCGAAAGTAAAACCATCCAACGGTCCAAACTGCTCCTCCGACGAGATATTTCTCGGTTTTCCAGAATTTAGCGGCAAAACAGAGAAGACACAGCAACCAAACCGTCGCCAAATGTTGTCCTCCACAAGTGCTCCCGTCGTCCACAATCCTCTTCTCCGGCGCGCCGGCCCGACCCGCGCGCGGCCCCGTCCGGCCGGTTTCCTCAGCGTCCGATCGGCTTCCTCGAGCCTCACCGAGAAGCCGCCGGCGATCGTCGAGGACAGAGTCGGAGGCCCGGGCGCCGAGCTTCGCGGCTCGGCGAGGTTCCCGGCGCTAAGGGCGGCGAAGAGGGTGGTACTGGTAAGGCACGGCCAGAGCACGTGGAATGCGGAAGGTCGTATCCAGGGCAGCTCCGATTTCGCGGTCCTCACGAAGAAGGGCGAGGCTCAGGCCGAGACCTCGCGCCAGATGCTCATCGATGACTCCTTCGACGTTTGCTTCACCAGGTGCGCGCGTCGTTTTTCGTTGCAGTCCTCGTAATATCTGAAACCTGCCTTGCTTCCTCTCATGGGAGCAGCGAGCGTGCTGTGGAGCTTGATGAATAGAACGACTGGCGACTAGTGTGCTTCGGTGTGGAATATGTAATCAATGTAACTTACTTGTACTGGCCAGTTCCTCGCAAAATGCTTTCTTGAACTGAAATCCAGCATTCGTTGTTTGACGATGGAGTTGAAATTTCATCTCTGAATGGTGCGTTTCTTTGTTCAGCCCACTAGCACGCTCGAAGAAAACAGCTGAGATCATATGGGGAGCACGGGAGGAGGATATGATTGCTGATACTGACTTGAGGGAAATTGACCTCTATTCATTTCAAGTACACTCGCTTACCCGATTTGTCCATAAGCCATCTGGATGCGCAAGATTGAAAATTGGGCGGTGCATGCCAAATATGAACTGCTTTTTGTTGGTGTGGTGCAAAATCTAGGGGCTCCTGAAGCACGAGGGGAAAGCGAAGTATGGTGCAGCATTTCGGCAATGGCAGGTGGATGCTGCAAACTTTTGTATTGACGATCACTATCCTGTGAGGGAATTATGGCAACGCGCTAGCGACTGCTGGACCAAAATTCTTGCCCATGAAAGCAGGTCTGTTCTTGTGGTTGCCCACAATGCTGTTAATCAGGCTCTTGTCGCAACTGCTATTGGTACTTCATCCTTTCACTCTTCAGATGAATGTCTGAATATATGAGTTCTGAGATTAGCTCTGTTATCCATCCGACCTTTTTCTTTGTCATTCTTCCTCTCAATGATCAGGATTAGGAACAGAATATTTCCGGATTTTGCTACAAAGCAATTGCGGAGTCAGTGTACTGGATTTTACCCCGGGAGCTGAGGGCAGATCCCCATTTATATGCCTCAACCGGCTAAACCAGGTATACATCATTCAAGTGCTCAAAGATGTGTTCATGATTGTTTACTACATTAAAGCCCTTCTTGTGTAATAATCAAATGATACTGCACAGACTCCAGGTTCGCCTGTTGCTGCTGGCAGTTCTGCAGGCAGAAAAACCAGCAAGAGGATGATACTTATCTGTCATGGAGTAACAGAGAGCAGTGCTGAGGTAAGAGCAATGACCCTATTGCTTATTATTTAAGCAAAAAAAAAAAAAAACATACCTGACTGCATAGTCATTAGGGAATCATGTATCTGATTACTCCCGCCATTCGCCTCTCAATAAGATGCAGGTCGCTGAAAAGTCAAGTCCACTTAACCGATTATGCTTGGTGGATATTTCTGTGCCTTGTCCTTGGTTTCTATATGGCAAATATTACCTTGAACATGTCATTGCGGGGTTCAAATTTTTCTTTTTAGGCCAAATTGTAGGGCTATTGTGCATACCTTCTTTTCTGGTCTTAGCGTAATTGGCTGTCAATTCAGATTATTCTTTACTGCAATTACCGGTATGTACAAATGCCTAGAGATCCATCTTTTTAAGTAGGACGCCTCCTGTGCACTTCAAAGTAAAATTGCTAGATGGGGATTCATAGTGAAGCTTTTCTTGTTTGGGTGGAGGTTTCTTTCTACTTCTCAGATCTCTTCTGCTCTGCAGATATACATTTTAGCTGCAGACATTTGCAGTGCAAGGCAGTATATTGGACTCTGCCTGTGCCGCCGTTATCTTTTTATTCTATTTCCAGCTTCTTCAGTCTCTCAGTTTTAATATTATGATTTGAACTTTTGATTATATGCAGGTTACTTTTCCAAGTCATAGTAATGAACCATTGAACATGCTTGGAATCATACAGGTTTGACTCTTTGGATAAACCATATAAGAGATGGACGGGAACGGGCTCGTTTGCGTACCTATGATTATGATTGATTTTCTTTTGCCCTATATGACAGTCCCAGAAAATTGCAGAGCTTCTTCTTGATTTGAAGGTCAGCTCAATAATCAGCAGTCCGAGGAGCGCCAGCATCGAGACAGCCATGGCTATATCGAAAGTAAGCCCATGTCCTGGGTCCTCACATCAGCATATCATTGTAGCTATGAAGAAAATGCCCCTACCCTAGGTTCTCAAGGAACTTAGTTATGCTATTGCGAAGTTAATCTCTTTCTTAAGTTGTTCTTACTACTGTAGGTTCAAGAAGCCGCAGACTGCTTGGGTGCTGACTGTGTGCCTCGCTATGTTGAGATGAAGCAAATGCAGGAACTGGGATGTGAAAGCATTCTGCAGCAATCGAAGAAGGTAAAGGCATCCAATCATGACCATGAATTGAACTTTTATCCACTGCCTAGTGCCATTGGCATCTTGAAGTTTTGTGCCACGCTAGGAATTAGAGCAGCTGAGCAAGATCATCTGGTTTTTTGAGGGGGAATTGCCCTCGTCTCTTTTCCTGCAGGATGCTGCCCCAGTTCCTCTTCTTCAATCCGGCTGGTTAAACCAACAGGAAGACAAAGTCCTTACAGCGCTGTGGGATCAGTCAGGGAGAGCCTGGCAATCTCTCTTGGATGAACTATCCGACGAATCCGAACCTGAAAAAGTCGTGGTTGCAGTGGGGCATCCAGTGCCTCACATTGCACTGATGGGGCACTGCCTGGGTTTGACAAAAGAATGGATGGGATCCTTTCACCTCGACACGGGGAGCATCAGTGTCATCGACTTCCCTGACGGACCGGCAGGAAGAGGGGTTATCCGGTGTATAAATTACACCGCCCATTTGGGAAGATGGTCAATTCCCATTACCAGACCAACACTAGATGATGAAGATTTTTGACGTCTCACGAATGTTGATAGGTATACTCCAATAAGGAGAGCACGTACTTAGCACCCTGCTGCCTGTATAGTCCATTGTCCGGGTGGTGTTGTTGTTGGACCATCCGTACTAATCTTAACTTATGTTAAGCCTGCTTTATCAACCAAAGTTTTCTTTGTAAAAGAGGGAAAAAGAGCAAAAAGATAGCGTCCTACTTTCTTTGGTCATGTTGCTTTGTTGACAAAATTCCAGCTAATTCAAGTCAATTCGAGGGTCAACAAATGGGCAAAAAGAACGAAGTACACGGAAGAAAAATTAAGAAATGATGGGACGATGGACCTTATCAATAGAAGTAAAAATCATTCAAAGATTGCAGGACAGGAAACTTTCTTTACGGGCAAAACCAGCTTCCCGTAATTGCACCACTGTAATAGAAAAAAGAGACGGTCGCACAAATAATTTTTGAACTTTGACCAAATACGTAACGTGGCTCATAAATTTTTGATTTGTTTAATATGGTCTCTAAACTTTAGCCTAATGTGCAATATGGTCACTGAATTTTTGGTACATATTCAAGTTAGTCCCTGAATTATATGAAAATATTCAATATTATCTTTCTATTGATTTAAGTTCAAGGATAACATCGAACTTTTTCATATTATCCAGGGACTAGATTAAATATATATGAACAGTTCACGGGTTACATTAAAGAAATTAAAAGTTCAGGGATGACATTGCATATTAGGTTAAAGTTTAGGGATTGCATTAAATAAATTTGAAATTCAGAAATCATATTATATATTGAATCAAAGTTTAGGGATTGTTTGTGCCATTTTCCCCGACGGAAAGAAAAAAGAAGATTTATTAACGGTTTACACATTTTTCACGTTCATTTGCTGGAGCTTGGGTTGGAGCCCAAGATGAAATGGGACGAAGAAGATGTACGGACAGGCCCAGCCCATCGGGAAGGCTGCTCTTGCGGCCGAACTAGCAGTCCCCGTGCTGGCCGTCGGCTCTGCAAATGCCCCCGGTCGGAGCAGCGGCGAAAGCGGGTTTGGGGAGGTTTTGGGGCTGAAGAAAAATGGCAGCTTCCGTCGCCGGAAGATCCGCATTCCTCCGCGCCATCTCGAGAGCAACGGCGAGGACAGCTAGCTCGACGCTCCGAGGAACGGTTTCCGCATCGCCTCGTCCTTCGGGTTGTCCCCATTTGGCGCTTCCTCGGACTGGGATTTCTCCTCCCCTGTCGTTCAGGTTGTTTCGCCGTCTCCTCCTCTCTGGGGTGTCTTCTTGTTTTCCTTGCCAGGAAAAAGAAAAGGGTGCCGTTTGGATGAATGAGGTTGTCGGGGTCTGGGTTTGGATTACGAACTCGTTTTTGGATTCGTGCTGTTTGTTAGGTTGATGCGGCGAGAGTTGAGCTCCCTCCTTCCCGTCCACAGCGCAATCGCTTCCGCTTGCCTTGTTTCGAAGCTCCCCAGCGAGGTCAGCTCTTCCGCTGAAGGTCCTCTCTCTCTCTCTCTCTAGAGTTAGTTTGCAACTTCACAGTACTTGTGCGGAACATCGTGCAAAATTAATGACGCTTTTCGTTTCTTCAAAATAACCTGACGTTGACAGGTAGGTTCGCTAACTATCTGAGTCCCATCTGAAGTTGGTGCCTGCTCAAAACGTAGAGAATGGCTCTCACTTCTTCGGAGCTGCTGGGTAATTCATTCGGCAGTCGGAATAGGCTTTCCAAGATTTTATCTGTTCATTCAACCATTACTTTCATATTAGAGGGATTTTGTTTTTTCCGTAGCATTCTGTATGGTGAGGTTGGATTGGAGTTTTGTTTTTCCCAAATAAATACCATATGAGATATGTAAGTACACTGCGAGAATCAATGGGCAGTACTAATGACTCGTTTATAATTGGTCGTGTTGAATTAAGCCTTCTGTTTGGACGTGAATCTCAAGTATTGCTTGTAATAGCAGTTGCCTTGATGCATCGCATGGTATCTGTGCTTCTTCATTGCTGTAAAGAGATAAATTGCATATCCATTATGAAGAATTTATAACAACTTACGTTACTCGGGGCTAAAATTGCCCTTGTAGCTGTTTTAGATTTTCTTCTGGAGATCTTCTGCAGTTTGTTGAGAATAGGAAAGCTATGGTTGTATTTGCATCGAACGAGATGCACTGAGAATCATCTGGAGGAAAATCTATGTTTGCTAATCTTTAGCATGCCGTGGTTGAAATTGGCAGATGTAATGGGTTGGCCTGAAGTCCGGAGTTATTCAGCAGGTTGTGCTTTACTCTAGACGAGTTTTCATTCTGCTCCCCTATCTTAGTTACTCTATTAGGAAATGCTTTCTTTTGCTGTGATGCATTTCGTGGGATCTTGAATGTAGTTGTGTGCCGGTCATGCTAAATGACTTGTGAGATGTTCATGCCAGAAAAAGGATGGATGGATGGATGGCTTTGAATTAGTCGAATATAGGGCATGGATATTCATAACATGACAGTTGCTTCCCTGCTGAAGTGGAATGATTACAACAGTATAATGATTAACGAGAGTTCTGTTCTCTAATACTTCGAACAGTTAGGGTTGACAGATTGGGGATGAATGGTGATGGTATGCTCTTACTCATCTGTGAGAGAGTGGGGGAGATGTGGTGTGACCCACGACTCTGAATTCTGGTGGCTTGTGCTTATTTCTTTATCACGGCTTTCAAGTGCATGGCATACTGATTTAGTTGATAGTGAGATGCGATCCTTTATTTTTTCCTCTAAACTACAAGGATCAGATTGAGCTAGAAGCCATTTGCTCATCTTGGTTCGAATAACTCAGCCCGAACTTATCTGATCGGAGTCATAAACATTCCAAGGAAGGTTTTATTTAGTGGCTTTTGACTATTGTCATTTGTGGCTCTTTAATATCTAGAGAGTTTGACCTCTAGATGCTCGGCCTAGTTTGAAGGGCTAGAATGTGAGGGTGCAACATCAGGGCAAAACAACATGTACTCAGAGCTTTACTAGGAATAACTGCAGAGTTTCTGGTGATCCTTAATATTAGGTAATTCTGCTTGATGGTTCATATTCTCGTTGGGCTTTTCTCTAGCTTGGAAAGGAGACATAAATCCATGGTGGAAAAGTGAATTTTTGGTTGAAGTAGGTGAATTTTCAGAGCAAGACAAGATGCTAGTACCTCTTCAGCCGGTGCTTTATGTGTGGAACAATCGGAGGTCTGGAGCTCAACAGGCTCTACTTAGTCGTCTTGAAACTTCATTTGCCAGCATATTCTCCTCCTTGTGTGGTGATTTTATTGCAAGCAAGAGCAGACATAACTTCTTAGGTTATCTGTTGTTGTACATGTGTTTGGACTAACTTTGTTTTTCGAGCATATCAATATCAGCCAAGACTCTTCAGTTTGTAATTTTGTAATACCACAAGTTTTGTGCCATTGCTCATGCCGCATGACAAAAATCTGTTTGCATATCTGTGGTTGGGCGAGCAAGATCTTGGGCCGGCCAATTCAAAGAGTTGGCATTTTGGACAAGTTCCATCATTTGCCAGGGGAAGAAAATTGTCAAGAGGTCAACTGTTTCTCCTTTTTCATGTGGTGGTTAGGCCATGGGGGTTGGCAGGTGAAAACAAGTTTTTCATCAAAGGCTGGCTACAACTGGGAAGGATCTATCGAGGTGATATCCGTCTATGCAGGTAATGTAACTGCCCCTTTGCTCCCAACTGCTCGCTTCTACAGTCTCCCGTGTGATTCATTTATATCGAGTGTGACAGGCAAGTTTTACTCTTGCTCGAATTTGTTCTAGCGATAGCATTCAAGTCCAGTATTTGAAATTCAAAGACATTTAATTAGCTCAGATGCTAAGGTGACCGGAAACTTTTGCGTGTTTTGGGTATAATTCATGCTGATTGTATTATTTTGTCTTGTGTCTTGGATATTCACCGTCTTCTTTCAGAAACTATCTGTCGAGATTTGTGCGAGCGATCTCTACCTAACAATTTTGCTTGTAAGCTAAGGCTACGAATGATAACCATTTTGTTTCTATTTTTCTGTTTCAGAAACAAGTTTGGAACAAAAATCCGTTTGGTAACGCAATTTCATTTTTTAATTTTCTGGAACAAATTTTGATTTTATAAACAGGTTTGAAACAGAAATGAGAAGTAAAATTTTTTTACTTTTTTATTTTTGAAATAAAAATGGGAAATAAAAATTCTTCTCATTACTTGCGTTCGTTACTAGCCGGTTGCCCACCCACCGCCCATTGCTGTCCACTTGTTGGCTGCCTCCTCCCGCCGTTTACCATCTCTCGCTGCCATTTGTCCTCTCTCGCCATCGGCTTCCCTCCTCCCGCCGTCGCCAGCTGTCGCCTGCCTCCTGCTGTTGCTTGACGCCAGTTGCCTCTAGCCGCTGTCCTCCACATTGGTCGCGTCGCCGTCCGTCGCTGCCTCCCCCCACTGTTTGCCACGCGCCATTCGCTGCCACCGTCCACCCTCCTCCCTCCGTCGGCCCCCTTCTACCGTCAGCCGTTGCTCGCCTCCCGCCGTTGCCCAATGCCAGCCGCCTCTATCTGCCGTCCTCCGCACTGGCCATGTTGCCGTTGGCCGCTGCCTCCCCTCGTCATTCACCGTTCGTTGCCATCGTTGTCATCTGCCCGCCATCTACTCATTGACCACTCGAGAGAAAGAAAT
Source organism: Syzygium jambos (assembly GCA_031216235.1). Classification (NCBI taxonomy): domain Eukaryota; kingdom Viridiplantae; phylum Streptophyta; class Magnoliopsida; order Myrtales; family Myrtaceae; genus Syzygium; species Syzygium jambos. The sequence goes on along the minus strand of CM062229.1, from coordinate 11,856,661 downwards.
TTTGTGCCCTTATCAAACAAATTTTTGTTTCGGGAATAAAAATTTTGTGTCGTTATCAAACGTGTTTTTTTGCTCAGAAACTCATCTAGGAATAGAAATAAAAAAATATCTCTAGTCAGAAATTGATTTTTGAAATAGAATGATTGACATTCGCAGCCTAAGAAAACAATAGAAAAGCTATTGATTTTAAGTCCATGTGCTGTGCATTGTAAATTTGCATTGGCTCTGACCCTAACACCATGTTTGGTCTAATGGAATCGCCGTTTCTCAGTGGAGGTATTTTTGATTGGAATGATTACTCTATTCACTGGTTAGGAGTGTTTGTGGAATCTAGGCCTATTCTAATTACTTTTCTTTCCATTGCCATACAAGTATATCTTGTTCCTTTTCGATTTGCCTTCGGAAGGCCAAAACAGCAACGTCGGATCGATCAAATAAGCATTTCACCTTAGGCCTATACAATACTTGGTGTAACGATCGTTCTATTGCTCGGTTGGCAATATTTTAAGGTAATCCATTCTATTCTTGTGGATTCACCATTTCAAGGTTTACCATTCTGTTCCATGAATGGTAAGCAATTTTCTGTTTGTGGTTGGCTAATCTCGTAAAACTTTCATTGACCATATTGATATAGATTGGGGAGCTGCACATGCAACCGGTAGATGAGATGTCGATTCAGCTTATCTTATTATTATATCGATGAAGCCATTGTTTGATGGCAACTCGCGAACGAGACAATCGAGCTCAAACGACTTCTTCTCATGGCCAACAGTTGTTTTTTTTATTATATGTGTAACAAACGGTGTTCTCCCCGGCGCATGCGATCGGCATTCTTACGAACAGAGATACAAAGCTTGATTTCGCAATTACTGCCAATTGATGAAGGTTCGAATATGCATTAGGTGCGCTCAAAAGGGTGATCGATGCTTGGATCTAAGCGGTCCTGTGCATCCTACTTGATTTAGGAGTTCTTGTTTGCACGATATACACGAGTGACCCATTGTGTGTTCTTGCTAACTTCTCCCAACGGGACAATTGTGGCACAAGTCCCATGGTTCGATAATGCACTCAACTTATAAAACTTTCATTTCGTACATTTAAATGGTAAAACTCATTATGGCCGTCCGCTTTAGCCTTTTCATTTACATTTTAGATTTTAGCATACGAAAAACGTTACGTGAGTAATAGTAAAAGGGACTACTTAGCATTTTTCGTCAGCTTAACATTGGCGGATTTAACCAAAAGGATTCAAGTTGGTTCAAGTTGTAAGTCTTCAAGGCTTAAATGTATGGAATGGTAAATTCTAGGATTCAAGTGCATCGTCGCGACAAATTTAAAGATTTACCATTTCTAAGATTCAAGTGCATCGTCGCGACAAATTTAAAGATTTACTTTGTAATCGTCCTCTCCCAGTTGACTAACACGCTCTGGTGTGCACGCATCGCAACATAATTTACTCCCGTGATAGCGCTAGTGACCTAAGACACTGTTCGCTTTAGATCGCTTGGATAAACAAATTTTCGGGAAAAGCGCGGAACCATTCCGTGCGAGTGTCAATGGTGATAGGGTGCTACATAATGCGATGGAGTTTGGGTTTGGCCTAGCCTTCATTCACACACACCTAATTCCTCCCCTGCTATTTCAAGTCGTTTTTGGCGAGGCCATTAATCGTCAAGCACAAGATTAAAAGGCTCAATCAATCCAATGGGTAATCAAAGAAGATTAAACTTTTCGAACCGTCAATTAAGCGGTGGGTCGTGCTTATGGAAAATGATCAAAAGTCGGTCCTCCTCCAAGCGTAGCGTGCAAGATGCGATAACACACTTTACACCACCCAAAAAGAGGTTTAAGTCACGAACGCCATGAAAGCTTTTTGCAAGAAAACTGTCTGGCAAAACTTGGTGTTTTGTTAATGGGTAAGAGGTGTGGCGGGGGTTGGCCCCATGCCCTTTCTTGACTTTGTCCAAAAGACGTTTTCCCTTGGTTTTTTTTTTCAATGGGAAAGCTTCTCCGTCTCTTTTCCTATTCAGGGGCTCGTCATAATCTCAGATGACCTGTCAACCAACAGAAAACCAAGACGTGGAAAAATAGCATTATTATTAGGGGTAATGGAATCTATATAAATTAAAAAAAAAGAACAAAGCTTTTCTCTAAAAATTATTGTATAACGATTATAATAATTGCTAACGTTTTCGGGGTAACTCATCGTACTAAGTATTTTCTTGAGAGTTTTAGCTATCCTCTCAGTACTTGCCGGGTATTAAAGGAACGGCGAATAAGTTATGTGAAAAAGTTGGATGTGAAAAACAGTATGATTCTGAAAATTAGGTTATGGCTAATGTTTATTAAAGTTTTGACCTTCGTAGTTTTTTGTCTACAAGATCAAGCATATAGATCTTTAAACTTCAGTTATTCTTTTCTCTCTTTTAATCTACCCGAGTTCCGATATGTGATTGTTTTATTATTTTGATTTTTTTTCCCGTTTGGTTTGTTAGAGTGTTTTACATTTTTCATTTGATCAAGCACTAATATATTACCAAAAAGTTTGGTTGACAATAATGAGCTTTTGGTTACTGAGTTCCAACCTTTGATTTTTTTTTTCTTTTGGATTTTGCTTTCATCTTATGTTGATTAGTTGATATTTATATCTATCTTTTTTGGTTGACCACTAATTTATTTCCGTACAAAAAGCGCAGGTTAATGGCCTCCTTGATTTATTATACGGGAAAATTGTCAAAAAAGTCCTAAACTTATTGTACGGCGGCTAATTCAATCTTTAACCTTTTAATTATACTAACTTAGTCCTAAACCAATTGTAGGGTGACCAATTCAGTCCTAAATCTTCTGAGAATTTGTTAATTTAATCATAAATCTTTTGACGAATTTCCAATGTAGTCCTTTCAGATAATTTGCCCGGAATTTGCTTAACGTGACAATGCAGTTAGGATCGGCTAAAATTAAAAATTATTCACATTACCATTGGCTGCACTACATAGGATGGCCGGTGCTAACTAACTGTCACGTTAGTGATTTTCAGTCAAAATTAGCCAAATGGATTACATTGGTAATTCGTTAAAAGGTTTAGGACTAAATTGACACAATTAAAAGATTTATGACTGAATTGGCAAATTGTTAAAAAGTTTAGGATTAAATTGGTATAATTGAAATGTTCATGACTAAACTCACAGCTGTACAATAGGTCTAAAACTTTTTGGACAAATTTCTCTTTATTACATTAATATACAAAATGACGCGTTGAAATATCAACTAATGATAAAAATGCTCTATTTGTTTGAAAGCTTATTTAAAGTTTGTCACATCACTTAGCATATCGGTTTATCAAGCTAGTCTTATTTATCTAGAAAGACTCACAAAAAGGAGTAATGTTAAATACATTGATTAATCTATAAAATAGATATGCAAAGTGATATTGCATATTGTAATTGTTAGTGGGACGTATGCTTAGTTTAAATAAATGAGTACTAGTAATTGCTCAGCACGAGTCTATCACCGTTTAATTAATATATAAATTTTCTAAAATTTTAGTCTTATATGCCTAAAAATGATTCAAAAGGGAGGAGGTTTGAACGGGTCCACCCACCATTCTTCAAGTTAAAAGAATTTCAACAGCTAAAAGCATGGACAGTTCAAAGAGCACTCACCGCTGTTCATGCCAAAACTCAAAACGATAAAGGAATTCGTTTATTTTCTCAGCATACATCTCCCTCTGCAATTGATTCACCTCTCTCTGTCTCTCTCTCTCTCTACGAGCCGTGGTTTTGTACCACCACTTCTCTCTTCCACAGAAATCCCTCAGAACTACAATGAGAGACATCATTTCTTGCTTCAGCGAGGACTCCATCAGTTTCTCCAACCCATCATGCTCCCACCCTTCCAAAAACGCTTTCATCTCTCCCTCCCCTCTTCCTTCAGTCCAAAATGCGGTCACCTGCGTCTACAAGACCATCCTCTCCAAGCACAAGAAGCACCTCTTGATCACCATCTCCTGGCTCACTGCACAAGCGGGTCATCGAGACGTGATCATGAGCTTCGACCACAATCCGTCTTCTTCCTTCAGGCTCAGCACCAATTCAGGCTTGTTCAGGAAGAACAGGAGCCACTGCAGGAAGATGGAGCACCAGAATTCCGAGGTAGAAGTCTTCTGGGACTTTTCGAAAGCCGCGTACGAGATGGGACCGGAACCTGTGGATGGGTTCTATGTATTGGTCCTGGTTGATTCTGAATTAGGTCTTGTTCTTGGTGACATGGCAACACAAGAAGCGATCTCCAAGAAGCTCAAGGTTTGTGCAAGCAGGGATAAAGCGAAATTCTCTATGGTTTCGCGGCGAGAGCAATTGTTGGGCAACTCAGTGTACAGTACCAAGGCCAGGTTCGGCAAGACGGGCATCATGCATGAAGTTCTGATCAAGCACAGAGATGAAAGCGAGGGGCAGAAGTATCCGGTCCTATGCGTTTACGTCGACAAGAAGATCGTGCTAAGAGTGAAGAGGTTGCAGTGGAACTTCCGGGGGAGCCAGATGATTTTCGTCGATGGCTTGGCGATCGACCTGTTGTGGAATGTGCACGACTGGTTCTTCGCCCCGGGGACTGGATGTGCAACGTTCATGTTCAGGATGAGAAACGAAACATCGGCGGCGACCTCAACGACGGATGATAATGAAAGGTTTTGGTTGGAAGAGAAGTTTGTGATGCAAGAAGAGGAAGAGTGTCAGAGAGGTGATTTTTCTTTATTGTTATGTGCAACCAAGATGACAGAGGCCAGTTCAAACGTGTAGCTTTGGGATTCCCTCTCCTTTGGGTTTCTTCAAGTCCGAACCATAGATCGAATTGTGTAATTTGTGATCTTTCTTCATCTGTCTCACATTACACGTTTAAAGGAGGTACGGAATACCTTTGAGTTAGCTTTGTCTTTTTAGGCAAACAAGGAAGGTGCAGATGAATATATTTTTCCTTGCTATATTTGGTCTTAATTCGTTTTTTTTGGCCAAAATTCTCTTCATTTGTTGAGTAGGGTGCTTTTTGCAGAGCTGAGGTGTTAATGTATAATATACAATGATTGGTCTCTCTCTCTCTTTCTCTCTCTCTCTCTACCCCACAAATGAATTTTCAAAGTTTATTTTAAGGGGGAAGGGAGGGTGGCAAACAGCAAGCATGAGTTGAAAAGCATCATATGATTGCATGATGTGCAATCATGAGTTGGGTAATCTCTCCAGATCAAAACCTGAGGGCCTCTGGAGTCTCTACCATGCCGTCACACGCACACCTTCGCTAATGTTAATTTGGAATGCATTCTAGACCCTACAGGCCACAAAACGAATCGGGTCGCGCCCCAAAATATTCACAGGCCGCTCCAATCGGATTTCACGGCATAGTCTCTACGGTAAAATGTTCAGATCCCACGGGATTTCACGATACCATCGTCCGGTCAACTCGCGAAATGCTGCATACATAACCCAGTTCTATACTCTGGCCATACTCGTGCGCATTCATTGGCAACAAAACGAGAGTCAACAGCATGCTTCATTCGATAGTGAATGTTCCTTGAAAGAACAGATGGAAAAGTTGCAGCTGGGATATATGATGCTTTTCAGTCAACAAGAATGCATCGCTAATTCAACTTCGTTGACCTGACTAATCCGTGTTTCATGATGGCGAGCTTTTACAAAACGTCACAAAGTGCCGGCCAACTTCCTCAACGAGTTTTTAGAGAGAATCTTCAGTCAACAAAATGAGGCTTCAAACTCGAACGTGGCAACGAAAGCAAGAAGCCATTCTCGATCGAGTTTAAGCCTCTCAAACGCAACGGAAATTGGGAAAGGAAAATGACAAAAATGATCATTAAATTTTGACTAAATATGTAATATATCCTTGAACTTTTAATTTATCTAATGTGGTTCATAAATTTTAGACCAATGTACAATGTGATCCATGAATTTTCAATTTCTTCAATATGGTCCCAGGATTTTTGGTGTATGTTCAACTTAATCCATGAACTATATAAAAATATTTAATGTCGTCCTTCCATTAATTCAAGTTTAAGGCAGGGACAACACTGAACATTTTCATGTAGTCCGTGGGCTAAGTTGAACATCTATCAAAAGTCTATGGACCACATTGAACAAATTAGAAGTTCATGGAATACATTGCACTTTTGGTTAAAGTTCAGGGACCGGATTAAATAAATTAAAAGTTTACGGACTACACTGCATATTGGGTCAAAGTTTATGGACCATTTGTGTAATTATCTCAATTGAAAAAGAAAAACAAGGGGCAGAAAGGGTTTTCTACACGGGCTACGGTAATATTATTCAACTGATGCCGAGTTGCCAACCTTATGCAAAGTCTCTAGTGCCCATTCTCTTTCCGTCACGTTGGACTCAATTTTTCGTCAGATTTAATTTATTCATATAGTTTTTGATTTCTTCAAGGTTTTCGTCTTCCCATTGGCAAGGCGATGAAACTTCATTATTGGACGGTTTTGTCCTTTCCTCAAGATCTCCAACCTCTGCGAAAGCGAGACGATGGGGGGACGATTCCATGAACATCTCGTGTGCGTGTACACTCCGTCACGTGTTCTGTCTCGCTTGATACGACCAAATCGGAGTCCTAATCGCCATGAGATTCGTTTAAACAAATGTGTAGGATGACGGGGACAAATCGCTAACGTCCAACACTCTGCTTTGAATTCGACTATAAAAAGAACCCGTCTCTCATCAACTTTCATTTTCCTCGATTCACCGTCGCGTGATATAATCGTCACATCGGAATCACCGACGTGTATCCATGGAGGGATTTTCGGTGATCGGGAAATTAAGGCACATGTGCATGTGACATAGGCGCGAGGGCACAAGATTTTGGGTGCAGATTGAGTCCAAATACCTAAACTTTGGGCCACCTCCAATCCTACCAGGTTTGACTTTGCGCACGAAAATCATGAAGCAGTTGGGAAAATGCCAAATTGGCCGGACTGCTCCCAAATCGACCGGGTCTAGTTGAGCTGAATCGAGCTCAAGCGATGTACTTGAGCTCCGCTCGATTTGGGCTGCGATCAGGAATGAATTTCAAAATCTCAAGCTTCGACTTAATTCCGCACGTCAGAAATTCACTTCAGTTTAAAGTCATTCTGAGATCGAATTTGAGCTTCAGAGCTCGAACTTGAGTTTGGAAATCTAATGGACCAAGTTAAGGATGCGATGCAGATTGTAAAAGGTTTCATGGGCATGTCCAAGTTGGACCAGAAGAGCAAGGGCCATTCGCTTGTCTAATAATCTTGGTCTGTTCATTACCAGTGCACCAGCAGATTCTCAAATGAATAGAACCAAACGGAGGGCAAGGACACTACCAAAGGACTTGGATGATGCACTTCCTCCTGAGATGACCTTATCCCCTGCAAAAGAAAATGTTGATTTCTTGACTCTGATAAATGATTTCGATGATAACAAAACCAAATAGAAGAAATTGTGGACTTACTGCACTCCCTTGGATGGCAAATGCACCTTAATCCCGCACCGCAGTTTCCGTTAGGCTTTTCACACTCGTTGCAGATGTTTGGCACGTGATCTGGAATGTCGAATGATATCCTCGTCCCAAGCTCATACCCGTTGTAGTCCTCCAACTCAGTACCATCATTAGTAGCATTGTTCTTGTATACCCATCTGTAACTGGAGCAGTTCAGGGCCTTAGGATCAATACCATTCGCAAGCTTTTCGAGATCATGAATAAGCAAGCATGAATCAAGAGGTTCAGTTGGTTGCCCTGGAGTTTCCGGAAGAACTCGGCATGTATGAAAATTAGTGCAATTATGGATGAGAGTCGACATTATGGGGAGTCTTGTATCGCTGCAGTTGAGGAGGAGGAGTGAGTTTGGGTGCGGAGGTGAGGGAAAACCAGCAGTGAGAAGTGAAGGAAAGAACAAATGGGATTGAGATGAACAAGACGGTTGGTGTGAGATGGTCAGTAGTTTGTTGGTGTAGTCAATGGAGGAAATCCGGAAAAGACCAAGAGATGTTCTGAAATATGGCTTCTGAGATCTGCAGAGAATCATCCTGCTCAATGGAGATGCCTTGGTCGAATTCAAGTTCGAAAAAGGCGGGTCGATCTGGGTTTTGCCGCAGAGAGTTCCAGGCGTTTGTTCGGCTATGCAAAGGCGAAGAAAGTAGTGCAGTATCAGAACTACTAGGAGATGGAGTCTCTTCAGTGGCTTCATTTTAGTTTTTTGGCTCTTGATTCTCTGGGGGCCAGATTGTAGAAGCGATAGAAGAAAGCAATTGGGAAGAGGAATCTACTTTCAGTTTATCTTTGAATATCTGTCCTCATGCAATCCCCCATATTGGGTCACTTGGTGGCAATAAGTTCATTCTATTGTTTGTTTTGATTTCTTTTGGACCAGATGGAATCATTTTAAGCCTCCTTTTGCAGAAGAATGAGAGCTTTCTTCTTCCCCAATCCTTTTACTTCATGTTTCTTCTCTTTTCCGCGGTGGTTATTGGCACTTTTATTGTTTGCTTTTAGCTCTGAGAATCCAGCCCATCTCTTTCATATAAGGCTTTAAGCTTCGTATTTGGTCGAGCTATCGAGTACATATTCAATGCACCTTTTGCGCATGATTCTCGCTCATCTCTTTTCTTTTGATCTCGCGGCATTTCAATTGCAACCAGACTAGAACCAGATGCCTGGGCTTGTCAGGAACCAAAAGTTTAGTATCCATATTTTATCTTGAATTCGGATAATCATGCTGATTGGTGTAAAGTACCTCAGACTAAATCGGGCCACTCGCTCTCCTTTTAGGTGGGGTTACAGATGTGATCGCATTGGATGGTGTGTTAGCATCACATTAGTACTAATTGTCCACTCTCGCAGACAAGGCATAGCAATAAAGTCAAAGTTAGTTTAACGCCTTCTGGGATCACGGTCACATGCTATTGCTATCATGATTAATTGAATCCATTACCAGCAGTACCAATCTTACTGTCTATTCATCAAAAGCATATAATCCAAAATACATTATAGGACACGCCGAAACAGAACAGGTAGCCCGTAGGTTGATCAGATTCTACCGAGACTGGACGAGTAACTGAGTACACACATATGCTGTCACATACACATTGCACAGAGGATGATCACAATCATGCTGCTGTTTTCACAAGAACAGTGGGGAAATCGAGCACAACCACCTTCTCAATAGCTGAGGAAAATGTAGAGGAGAACTCTACATGATTCGAATGACCGAGAAAGGCAGTGAAGTCCTCCTTCTTGTGGAATGACATTATGAAAGCATGAGTAAAACCTTGTCTAAGCATCTCGTGCCCTTCCATGTCGTGTCCCCTGTTTCATTAACATTTTCAAAACCAAATAGTGAGAAACAGTTTTGGGAATTGTAGCTTTAATTGAGGTTGATTCTCGGTGGATTGGAAAATCATGCACTTAATTATGTTGTCATTAAACAGAAAAAAGGGAAAGAGCGTAGCTGTATGCTTCTGCTACAGCATAGCCACACCTCAGTTTTTAAAAAGCCTATGCCCGTCCTCTCAGCATATGAATATCACTGCATTTTTACCGGTCTACTAAAGCAGATTCAGTCTAGAAATTTACAGAATTGTTATGATAATAATAATTGGTCGACTAGACCAGATCCGTGCACTAATCTCACACTGATGGAGAGATTAGCACTTTGGAGTGCACTGGAATGTCCCACGGACCAAAACATCATGAGTATCATCATCAGCTAAATAGAAGTTTGAGTATGTTACCATTCGAAGGACTTGACAGCTTCGATCTCCAGGGCCAGCTTCTCCAATCCCTTGAGAATCTCTTCAATTACAACGTCTTCTTTGAACTTGACGATAACCAGATGCTTAAAGTCTCCCATGGCTACTTCAATCCCGAAGCAAAATAGGTCACTGAACGACAGAATTTATACACATTACTCTCCCGTCAACTTCAACAGCTCAACCTGTGCACTGTTTGCACGGTGGCCCAGTTCACCACTCGTGTCATTGGAGGTGCACAAAAAAGAGGTGTCTTCTTTCTGGGACAGAATCGGCAGCTCAATATGTGGGAAAGGTACGGTGATTGCCGGCATAGACCCACCAACCAGCAACTTCTTCCCTCGATGGTACAGCAAAAATGTCTTATGCCATTGTCTTAATGCTTACTTTCCTACATCCATGGGGTCAGTGGTGTCAATTATTTGGAAAAAAGTTCGAGTGTTGGGGTCACCCTTTCATTTTGCCGACTGTATCGTCACATGACAGTGTTTTTCTTTTCTTGATTTGTGCGTGCAAAATGATGTTAACTTTTTCTAGTCGAGTACCTTCTTTAATTTGGCCTCCTTCAATAAACCATGCAGCACAGATTGCCATTGCTGGACTCTTCTTTATGTCATTCCATGAGCAGTAAGGTATAGCAGTGGACTATCGTGGGTGGATTATATGACACCACTCATCTTTAAGGGAATCTAAACTGCACCCACTATGAGTCATCTGGATCTCATTTTTCAACAGATCTGTTAGGTGGGACGGACTTTTGTTATGTTTGACCCAGATAAGGGGCGATTATTACTAATTGGTGAATATTGTCATCTTGATTTCTGGCTTCCTGATGAGGCAGAACAGATTCTTCCCATTGTGCAATCTGTTTTTCCTCATATTTCCATTAATTTGTGCCTGATTTGGTAACTTGAAACAGCCGTTGTAGAGTTTCAGAATAAAATGACTTGAAGTTCTGTCACAAGAACTCAAAATAAAGTAAATTGGTTACAAAAAGCCATCTTCCGTTTTAGTTCCATTAATACTGGTATTTGCTGAGCAGATCAATGGTAGATGGTGTCGGCAAGCCGTCGTTCCTATTAGTCTTCAAAGACCCATCCTTCTCTCTATATTGTGCTAGAGATTTTGTAATCGACAGGATTTATGTGGTCAAATCTGTTTATTGACAGAATCTTCCCCATGTTCAGCTTTCATTACTGTTTCTAATTTCTGTTGATCCAGTTGTCAATGGTTACATGAAAGCATTGTCCTTGTCCCACTTGTGTCATCCTCATATCATATGCTTGTCATGAATTAATCGTAGGAAATAATTGAACGCAGGGGCCCGCGCACAGTGAAGAGTCTCTCCAACGGCGAAAGCCTTTGGCCACCTTGGAGATGACAGTCCTCAGCGAAAGCCTTTGACCGCCAGGACCGTCTGTAGTGAAAGCCATCAGCCACCTGGATTTTATAATTTATGGTGAAAGCCTCCCGCCACCTCCACTGCAAAAGCCTACTGCTGCCCGGCCTCACATCTCAGTGTTCTCGAGAGAAAGCCTGTGGTCGCCCTGAACACAGTACAGGAACAAAAGCTTTTGGCTGCGCTGACCTATATCCTTGGGATTCTCAAGTGAAAACCATTGGCCGCTGGGACGCAATACTGGAGCCAATTCCATTGGCCAATTGGACCAGTTTCACAAGTGTTCTTGAGCAAAAGCCATCGATCGGCTGCCAGGACCATGGTCCTGGAGTGGACTCACCGGCCACTTGGACCCATAACATAAGTGCTCTCCGATGAAAGCCTTCAATTGGCTGCCTGCCTGCCTAACTGCCTGGAGCATGGCTACTTGGACCTGTATCCAAGTCATCTCGCTTTGTTAATACACTTCCTTGGAGAAATTATTACAAAAGCGTGATATACGTCCTAATATTGAACTAAATCATTAAAATTGTAGATCTCACTAGGTTCGATGGTCCAGATTCATTTTAGTACACATACGAGATTTACAGAGTAATGTTTCATTTCCGAGTGATGGAATTAATAGGAAAAAAATTTCTGATTCCACAATCGATTCTTATAAATAAATGATTGTATTAGATCTCAATGGGCAATTGTTAAATAATGAATAGTTTAATGGGAATCACAAATTACCTGGGGTAGGGCGGAGACTCCACAATGCATAACTCAGCTGGTCTCATTCACAATGTGCAGATAGTACAATATCAGAAAGCAGTAACATCAATGCCAATTAGATATTCAAAACGTCAATTTTCTGTTAGCGACAGAAATAAATTAAAAGATAGCTCAGCTTTCTGGTTAAAAAAATAGCATGCACTACAAATCTACAGGGGCCTCACTAGAACCAGGCATTTATACGATCACATCAGTATCAGAAATTTCATCCTGAGCTAAAGTTTGTGGTTTTCTAGCAATTGATCCACACCAAGAATTATGACCACAATAATAGTTTTCTGATTCTGATTATGAACTCAGTCCCCCATAGTTGTTAGAATTTTTGGCAGAACTTCAGTTCCTTGGGTCAATGGAAAGGTGAAGGAAAACTAGTGCAGTTCACACATGATCTAAGTTGTTAAAATATTCCTAATGCCCCGTCTTGTTCTTGGTGTAACCTAACGCAAACGCCTTTCTTTATGTTTGATCAGAGGACTTCAAGTCTCCCACTAGTCCAAGTAAAGCCAAGAAAGCTCCCGTGGAAAATTAGCTATGCCTCGGACTCGTGTCTGTCTAGTTGGCTCCTACCTGGTTTGGTTCACTGAACGTGCCAAAAAGCTCGTTGTGATTGCAGCATCATCGGCCGGAGCATCAGAGCCCACTATCCAGAGGTCAACGAGGTCTTCGCTTCCCCATCTTTGGTGTCTGCGAAAGCCTGGTATCTGAACAGTAGAGCGGCCGGGATGGAGGTTCAAATGATTGGAGGAGCCAATCCCAACCCCATGAACGGTCACGGCAACCACCACCATGTGGTCACGGTGGCGACGGAGGCGGCAAGGGACTGGTCATCCGTAGTGCATCGGAGGCTCGGCCAGAGGCCGACCCGTCTGAAGCATTCAGCTGGCAGTTACTCCTGCTGCATCTTCAAGGTCCCTGGGACCCTCTTAGAGCTCAACCCCAAGGCGTACAAGCCCCGCATCGTGTCCATCGGCCCGTACCACCACGGGAAAGAGTACGTACACATGATCGAAGAGCACAAGCCACGGTTCTTCTCTGCTCTTCTCGCCCGAACCAGAAGCTTTGGAGTTGATTACAACGATTACTTCAATGCCCTTGCGTCGAAGGAAGAGGAGATTCGAGATTGTTACTCTGAACCACTCAACTTCGGGAGCTCGGAGCTCATTGAGATGATGGTCCTCGACGGCTGCTTTATCATTGAGATGTTCCGAGTGATCGAGAGCATCGTCACGCCCGAGCCCGACGACCCGATCTTCAACATGTTGTGGACGTTCACTTCGTTCATGCGCGACTTCCTCCATCTCGAGAACCAAGTCCCCTTCTTCGTCCTCCAAACGCTCTACGATATGTCGAAATGTCCTGCCGATCCCCAATGCTCTCTCGTCGAGCTCGCGCTGCGGTTCTTCAACTACGGCGTGCAGCGGCCGCCGGATGTCCTTGTGAAGTACTATGGAGTCTCGGACGTCAAGCACTTGCTCCATCTCATCCAGATGAGCCTTATCAACCTTCCTCCGGAATCACCGAGGGAATTTGACGAGGAGTATCTGCAGCTGGTCCGCTCAGTGACAAAGCTCCGTCGCTCAGGAATCAAATTCAAGCCGAGGAAGTGCGACGGTTGGCTTGACATTCGGTTCAACAATGGAGTGCTCGAGATCCCCCCACTGACGATTGATGAACTGACCAGCTCCTTCTTCCTCAACTGCGTTGCCTTCGAGCAGTGCTACTGCTACTGCTCGCAGCACATCACTAGCTACGTGACCTTCATGGGGTGCCTCATGGCCACCGCGGATGACGCGAGCTTCTTATCGGATCACCACGTGCTGGAGAATTACTACGGGACCTACCCCGAAGTCGCGAGCTTCTTCAATGACTTAGGGAAGGACGTGGGGTTCGATATTGGGAGGTGCTATCTGGCTGGAGTGATGGAGGACCTGAACAGGTACTATAGGAACCAGTGGCGTGTGCGGTGGACGGGATTGAAGCGTAAGTACTTTGGTAATCCATGGTCTTTGATTTCGGCACTGGCGGCCTCCCTGATTCTAGTGCTCGCTTTCATTCAGTCTTTCTTTGCGCTTTATGCATACGTGCGTCCTCCTCGGTCGTAATGAGCAGTTTGTGTGTCTGTATGCTTTCCCGGGTTCAGCATCTATAATGAAATTCAACTGCTGAATTGTGCCTTTACATAGTTGCAAACTTGCGAACCGCATCATACACTAATGAAGGAACATTAGGATGACATACGTCTTCAAATAGGATCTCTCAAATCATTAGCGTGACTGTCCCTTACAGCGAAACACAAACCCTGCCTCAATAGAGGTCTTGTAGAAAGCATATTCTTCCATAAGATGGATGCCGATTGTCGGAGCTTCTCGATTGGTGATTCATCAAATTTCTTCTTCACCCTGTTTCACCAGAATCACTCTCACGTGCAAGCCGCAGCTGGTTCTGATTGGGTCCTATGAAAAATTGTCATCCTAGTCTGGGAGATCATAGCTTGACTGAGGTCTTGAGATCTCCTGAAACCAAGTTCACCACATTGATTTAGCCCCTGGCTTTCTAGTACCATTCCTCCCTTAAAACTCCTTGCCATCATATCCAAATTTTCACTTATATGGCGTTTCAGCTTCTGTGTTGACATATAGTGTAAGCAGAGACTGAGCTCTTATCAAACTAGCCTTCCGCCTTCCTGCCTGAGGGAAGGTTATGCATTTACATGCTGCAAGATTGGCTTCATTTTTCTAATCGATAAGACCTAGCATCGAAATTTAATGTCTTCTTTCCTGGAAAACGGATTGCCAGAGAAGAAGATGCCCTGTCCACTGACCATGTTCTTCCATCATTGCATGACTGAGAACATTGTGACGACTGGTCAGCGTGACTGCTTGATCCTCCCAAGGAACCTTTTGTTTCGGCCTTGAGAATCATATGCAACAGGGTCTCCGTGCAAACGCTGAAGAGATGCAGGGATCTACCCGTGGTAATCCTCTTTGAGGAAGCCAATAAGCTCGGTTTCATCTCTATCCTCTCATAATCACTTTACTTATACAAGAACAAGGTCGCCAGAACAAGGGATACGATGCTAGATGTGCAGAATCTGAGGTCCAAAACCTGTAACTTATCTTAAAATGATCTTGAGGACATGCCATTTAACTCCATCAAGGGCCTTGGACCCATCAGCCTAATTTGTACCTATGAGACCTTTACCCGTATCCTATTATCACTGCGTGAACTAGCTCTTGTTTGAAGGAGAGTGTTCTCTCCGGTCTATCTCCCGGTTTTAAGAAAATGACATCACAAGTGTCATAACTTTTGTATGGCACTCATTTGAGGGTCATAACTTTTTTTTTTTCCGATTATTTGAGTGTCATAATTAACATATGACATTCACTTTAAGTGCTATAATTTTTTCCTTAGATCACTTAAGTGTCATATAACTTTTTAATCGATCACTTGACTGTCCTAACTTTTTTAAAATGTTGAGCACAAGTGTCATGCCACATTGGGTTTTCGATGCTTGGGTGAACATTTTTAAAAAGTTATGGCACTTGAGTAATCAATTGAAAGTTATGGCACTTGAATGAGCATTTGGCTAGAAATTATGGCATTCAAGTGGTTGCAAAAAAATTTACCTTCAAATGAGCACCACACGAAAGTTATGATACTTGTGGTGTCATTATTCTCCAGGTTTTTATCTTGTTTGATAACATAATATAAATCTATGAAAGAATGGCTTCAAATCTACCAGCAAGGTGTTTGGAGATCGTATTTCATAACACTTTGCAGATAAGAAAAGTTCTTTGTCTCTAATTGGTTAAACTAATGAGTTTAAAGTCGACATTCTGCTTATTTAATGTGTTTAAGGAGTGCTCTTTTAGCTGGTGCCCTCAGGATTAACATGCACAACTCCCGGCAGTAGCTTGCATCATAGTCCTGAAACTTTTAATCTGTATAATTAATCCTAATACTTATCCAATTATGCACCTCTATTAGTTCCATCCAATTTGAGTGATAGAAAATATCGATGTGATATTTTTTGTTTCTTTCTTCTTCCTATGTTGCCACTATGATAATGAAAAGTGCAATAATGGGCAGCGACAATGTTTTCCTCCTAACCTCAAAGTAAAATTAAATTAAGGGGGGCAGCTCCTAAACACCCTACTTTGCCGACGAGGATTGGCGACCCTTGTGGTGATGTAGGCAAAGGGCCTGCAAGGGCTACCGGCTATTGCCAGGGTCAACGAGCATTACCGGCCCGTGCGGCAAGCGGGCGAGGGTTCACAGCCTCTTGCTTGTGCGTGGTGGTGGACCACCACGCAAGGGTTGGCTAGCCCTCGAACAGCTGACCCTCGCCGACGACCGGCACTCAAATCCAATCTAAGAGTCCCAATCGTTTTTTTTTTATCGTTTGTGCTTTCTTCTTTAATTCCTTTTCCTTTTTCTTTTAACATTTTTCTCTTTTTTTTCCCTTTCCAACTTGTTTCTTTAAATTTTTAAGGCGTTTGCGGATTTGGCGCCTAATTGGGGCCACATCGGCTCCATGTTTATTTAAAAAAATCATTGAAAATTGTTATGCCAATATTTTCTTAAGAAGGGAGTCCATTGCACCTGATAAGTTTAAAGATCTAATTACAATTTTAGAACTTAATTTCACGTTCGTAATAAATTTTAGAAGTTTAATTTAATATTCAATGCAGTCCTTGAACTTTTACTTTGTTCAATATGATCCCTGGATTTTTGATATATGTTCAATTTAATCCTTAAACTATATGAAAATGTTCGATGTAATCCCTAAACTATATTGAATTAATGGAAGGACTACATTGAATATTTTTATATAGTTCAAGGACTGTATTGAACAAGTACCAAAAATTTAGGAACCATATTAAACAAAATAATAGTTCAGAAATCACATTGAACTTTAAGCTAAAGTTCAGGGATTATATTGAACTATTAAAAGTTCAGGGATCACATTACATATTGTGTCAGAGTTCAAGGATTGTCCATGTCATTATGCCTTATAAATACTAGGTGTCCTCATTCATAGGGTCATGGGTGTGGTATTGGAGGGTGCTCAAGTGGGTTCTTTCAATTGTGTACTTGGACTGGAGGAGCGGCTATTGACTTAACGAGGGCAGGCTCGATCCAAAGCCACGACGCAAGTTATATGGAAAATGGGCTTTTATAAAGAGCCTTGTTTTACAGGCAACTACGCTATGAAAGGCCCCCCAAGCTTTGGAAACAAAAGACAAAATTTACTTCCTTTGATAGGCGCTCCTTTTTAGCATCTTTTGTCACAAAAAATTCTAACATATAACTTGCACTTAACATTTAAACTAGCCGAGTCGAGAGAGTGGGAATTGCTAGTTGGTCCTCCTCGGATAGAAGCGATCAACGCAGATGGCAACATGGGAAAGGCGCTTGGGGAGCGATAAAGCCGCATCTTGGTAGCGTAGCTAAAAGGTGCAGTGTGATTGTGGCGATCCATATAGTGGGTAACCTATACTTTAAGACTAGTATTGAGAGTTGAAAAGAGTCTTTCAATCAGGCCACAGCTCCTCCAAGAAGAGCAAAACAGGCTCATGTAACTTGTTTCGTGAGCTTCTTTCTATCTTTTGCTCCATTTTCGCACTCGAAAATTGAAGGTGTTTGTTGGCCTAGCCTGAGTTCCATGGCTAGTGAGCTCAATGGGGGGGACTAGGCAGTGTTCCAGACGCAATGAATCCGTCCTTTTTTAATTTGGCCTCCTTCGATAAACTATACAGCACAGATTGCCATTGCTGGACTCTTCTTTATGTCATTCCATGAGCAGTAAGGTATAGCAGTGGACTAAAGTAGGTGGATTATATGACACCACTCATCTTTCAGGAATCTAAACTGCACCCACTATTGAGTCATTTGGATCTGATTTTTCAACACATCTGTTAGATGGGACGGACACTTTTGTTATGTTTGACCCAGACAAGGGGTGATTATTACTCGTTGGTGAATATGTCATATTGTGATGGGAATTGATAGGAAAAATGTTTCTGATTCTACAATCGATTCTTTTGAAGAATGATTATATTAGATCTTGATACGCGATTGTTAAATAATGAACAGTTCTACGGGATTCGCAAATGACCTGGGTTAGGGAGGACATTCCACAATGTACAACTCAGCTGGCCTCATTCACAGTGTACAGATGGTACATATCAGAAAGCAGTAACATCAATGCCGATTAGATCTTCAAAACGTCAATTTGCTGTTGGCGCCAGAAATAAACTAAAATAAAGCTCAGTTTTCTGGTTCAAAAACTAGCACGCATCACATATTGACAGGGGCCTCACTAAAGCCAGGCTTTCTGGTTCTGATTATGAACTCAGTCCCCCATAATTGTTAGATTTTTTAGCAGAACTTCAGTTCCTTGGGTCAATGGAAAGGTGTAGGAAAACTGGTGCAGTTCACACATGATCTAAGTAGGGAAAATATTCCTAATCCACTGTCTTGTTTTTTGTGCAACCTAAAGCACAGATCCTTCTTTGATCAGAGGACATCAGGTCTCCCCTAGTCCAAATAAAGCTGAGAAAGCTTCGATAGAAAATTAGCTATGCCTTGGACTCGTGTCTGTTTAGTTGGCTCCCACCAGGTTTGGTTCACCGCATGTGCGAAAAAGCTCCTTGCAATTGCAGCATCATCAGCCGGAGCATCAGAGCCCGCTATCCATATAGGTCAACGAGGTCGTTGCTTCCATATCTTTAGGGTCTGCGAAAACCTGGTCTCAGAGCAGTACAGAGGCCGAGATGGAGATTGAAATGATTGGAGGAGACAATCCCAACCCCATGAACGGTCAGGCCAACCACCACCATGCGGTCACAGTGGCAACGGAGGCGGAGCGTGACTGGTCGTCCGTGCAGAATCGGTTGGTCAGCCAGATGCCGACCCGTCTGAAGCCATCAGCTGGCAGTTCCTCCTGCTGCATCTTCAAGGTCCCTGGGACCCTCTCCGAGCTCAACCCCAAGGCCTACAAGCCCCGCATCGTGTCCATTGGCCCGTACGTACCACCATGGGAGTGAGTGCGTCCAGATGATCGAAGAGCACAAGCTACGGTTCTTCTCCGCTCTTCTCGACCGAAACAGAAGCTTTGGAGTTGATCACAACTATTACTTAAATGCCGTCGCATCGAGGGAAGTGGAGATTCGAGATTGTTACTCAGAGCCACTCAAATTTGCGGGCCCGGAGTTGATTGAGATGATGGTCCTCGATGGCTGCTTCATCATCGAGGTGTTCCAAGTAATCGGGAGCATCATCGATCCCCCTATCTTCAATATGTCGTGGACGTTCACTTCGTTCATGCGTGACTTCCTCCATCTCGAGAACGAAGTCCCTTTCTTCGTCCTCCAAATGCTCTATGATAATACGAAGGGCCCTGCCGATCGCCAGTGCTCTCTCATTGAGCTCGCATTGGAGTTCTTCAACCATGGCCTGCGGCAGCCGTATGTCCTTGCGAATTATGGAGACTGGGACGTCAAACACTCGCTCCATTTAATCCGGCTGAGCTTTAATAAACTCCCTCCGAAAGTGCCGAGGGAATCCAACAATGAGTATCTGCAGCTGGTCCACTCACTCATGAAGCTCCGCCGCTCGGGAATCAAATTCAAGCCAAGGAAGTGCAGCGGTTGGCTTGACATTCGGTTCAACAATGGAGTGCTCGAGATCCCCTTGCTGACGATCGATGAACTGAGCAGCTCCTTCTTATTCAACTGCGTTGTGTTCGAGCAGTGCTACTGCCACTGCTTGCGGGACATCACTAGCTACGTGACCTTCATGGGGTGCCTCATGGCCACCGTGGATGACTCGAGCTTCTTATTGGATCAGCACGTGCTAATAAATAACTATGGGTCCTACGCCGGAGTCGCGAGCTTCTTCAACGACATAATGAAGGACTTGGGGATTGATATCAATAAGAGCTATCTGGCTGGAGTGATGGACGACCTGAACAGGTACAATAGGAACCAGTGGCGCAAGCGGTGGACAGGATTGAATCGCAAGTACTTTGGTAATCCCTGGTCTTTGATTTCGGCACTGGCGGCCTTCTGATTCTAGTGCTCACTTTCATTCAGTCTTTCTTTGTGCTTTACGCTTACTTGCGTTCCCCGAAGCAATGAGACCAGTTTATATGTGTGTGGGTATGCTTTCCTGGGTTCGGAATCTTTAATGAACTTCAACTGCTGAATTGCTAAATTGTGTCATTACTAGCTGTGAACTTGCAAACCACAGCATACACTAAAGAAGGAACATTAGGATGACACAAATAGATCTTGCAATGAATTAAACCAAATTTATTGCAAGTTGGCGATCAAGAGAAAAGGTAATCGATTCATTAAACAAGTTGTCGATTTTAATGGTTATCGATCGGCTACTTGGTTGTCGATTTACAATATTGATGCCGATATCTGTTCAACTTTCAAGAGAGTTGTTATTACTTTCAAGAGTTTGTTTGTATTTCTTTGTCAACCGTTCGTGTTTCTAGATGTAGTTAATGTTTTGTAAATTTTCAGGAATCCGTCTCTTTGGAATGCTAGATATATTTATGAGTCATGTAATAAGCCTATTAATTTAAAGGCAAGTGTTGTAATCATTTTTGATAAGGCCAGATAAGGCGATAAAGTGAAATAAGTAAGTGCCTCTTTGTCTCCTTTTGAATTGTGAGCGTTTACCATCAGACATCTTGTGTCGACAACTCTCTTCCAGAATACAATTCACCTTCAAATTATTCTTATCAGAAACACCCGCAGTAGTGGTCTTGTAAAAACCGTGTTCTTCCGTGCGAAGATTGTTGGACCTTCTTGATTGGTGATTTATGGAAGTTTCTTCTTCACCCTATTTCACCAGCATCACTCTCACCCACAAGCCACAACAGATTCTAGTTGGGTTCTATGAGAAATTGTCATCCTATCTGGGAGATGATTGCTTGATTGAGGTCATGAGATCTCCCGATAAACAAGGTCACGGCATTGATTTGGCCCCTGGCTTTTGGGTGCCATTTCATTCCCCCACCTAAACCTCCTCGCCAGCATATCCACATTGTGTAAACAGAGACCGAGCTCGCCTTCCCACTTCCTGCCTGAGGGAAGAATATGCATTTCCATGCTGCAAGATTGGCTTCAGTTTTCTGATTGATTTATTCTAGCTGTGAGATAACAAAGAATTTCCTATTGTTTTCTGCGAAACACATTTCCAGATAAGAAGATGCCCTGTCCATTGGCCATATTGTTGCATCATTGCATGACTGACTAAGCCGCCTTGCTCCTTGGATTCTCTGGAGAGTAATAAGAAATGACTGTGAACAATGTGACGGTTGGTTTGCATGACAGCTTGAACCTCAAACGAACCTTTTCCTTTTGGCCTTGAGAATCATATGCGACACGGTCCCCAGTGCAAACGTTGAAGAGATGCAGGGAAAGAAGATCTCCCCGGCGGAGTCCTGTTCCAGGAGTCAATCTTGTCGCTTTTCCTCTCGCCAGGTTTCACGGTTTCCAAAATTGGCCCTTTCGCGCGGGGCTGTATTAGCTCTTGGCCCATTTTGTGTGCTCGAGTGAGCCTCCGTACATAAGCTCACCTATGCTTCTATCCTATTCTCATTTTCGCTTTATTTATGAAAGAAGAACATTCACAGGAACAATGTAAACGACACTAGATATGAAGAATCGAGGTCCATAACCTGTAACTTCTCTTAAAATGATCTTGAGGACATGGCATTCAACTCCATCATATGCCTTGGACCCATCAGCCTAATTTAGACTTGTGAAACCTTTACTCGCATTTGATTAGGGGTGAGCGGTTCTAGATTCCGGATAAGTTCAACCTGGAACCTACTCATGAGAATGAATTTGTCATTTTTTGGAACTTGGAATCCTACTCTACGTACTTTGGAACCTAAAACCTACACTGTCACAGGTTTTAAGATCGCTTTTAGAATCTATCCTGGTTCCACCTGTATTATTAATTGACCAATTGCAATGAATTATCACCTTTAATGACTATTACTTGCTGCTATGATTTACTGACCATAACTTATATTAAAACACACGAAACATATGAAACTTGAAAAAGTCATAAAATGAAGCTCTCAGATTAGTGGTTTCAGATTATAAATTCATTATCTAATGCCATGTAACACCGCAGGATCACATGAAGACGTATACAAAGAGAAAATACAAAAAACTTGTTTAAGGTTTAAGGTTTCAAGTTCTAGGTTCTAGGTGGAACTCGGAATCTATAATACTAGTCAAAACATGTTACTTAATTTTTTGAACCTAAAATCTACCCTACATTTTTTGGAGCATGGAATCTGCAGGTTCCCACCGGTCAAGTTATCAGGATCATGGTCAGGCCTACGTCTGATCACCATCACGGGAACGTGCTCTTGTCCGATGGACTATTGTCTCCATTCCATCTCCCGATTTTTGAGCCAGTTTGATAAGAAGATATAATTCTAATGCAACAATGGCTTCAAATCCACCATGAAGGTGTTTGGAGATCATTTTTCATGAGTTTTTACAAATACGGAAGTTCTTTTTTTTTATCGCTAGTTCATTAACTTTTCTCGTGATATGTGCTAGCGATGAGTTTAAATTTGAGAGTTGGCTTATTTAATGCGTTTTTTTTAACCAAAGGCGTATTTAATGTGTTTAAGGAGTGCTATTTTAGTCCGTGCCATCGGGAGTGCCACATATAACTCCTAGAAGCAATTTATCTCCGTCAATACGACAACTGCAATCGAAATATTAAAACTTGTCATGAAAATAGAGTTATGAAAATTTTATTTTGTAGAATCAAATCTTAAAACTTCTCCAATTTATACAATCAAATACCTCTGTTAACTCTATCCTATTTGAGTGACGGAAATTGCTGACAAGATTTTTTTTTATTACTTTCTTTTTCCTAGGTTGCTATTATATTTATAAAAAGTGCAATAATGACCAAAACAATATTGTTTTCCTCCTAAGTTTAATTAGGATTAAATTAAAAAGATATAAAAAAGAAACACAATATGCTAGAGGGGGCTAAAGGGTTAAGGAGGGAAGCGCCTCCGCTCCCCACTTCATCGGCGAGGGTTTATGACCCTCGTGGCTAGCAGGCGAGGGTTTATGGTCCATAGCTTGTGCGGTGGTGGTGCATCATCGCGTAAAGTTTGGCTATGCAAGATTCGGCTGAACCTCAGGCGATTGATCCCTGCTGACCGCGGTTGCCTCAACCCAACCTAAGAGTCCTATTCTTTTTTTTTTCTCTAAATGCTTTTTTTTTCTTTTAATATTTATCATTTTTTATTTATTTATTTTTTCTTTTCATCTTTTTATCTTTTGGATTTTCAAGCTTTTTATTGACGTGACGCTTAGTTGGTGTCATATCCACGTCATGTAAAAAATAAAAAAAAATTTCCTGAAAGTTACTTTTAGTGAAACGAACGGAATCTTAGGGCCCGCTAGGCAACGTGCCAAACAGTGAAAATTTCTATTCTTTCGTTCCCAGAAATAGTTTGGAAACAGAAATGCGTTTGGTAAATTTTTTGTTCCAGGGCACATTTTTGCAAAAATTTGTGCCGAGAAACAGTTTTGGAAAAGAAACAAGAAGTAAAAAAAAATTGCTTCTTGTTTCTCGTCACAATTTTGAGAATCGGTTTTTTTTCTTATTTTTCTTTTCTTATTTTTGTGTTGTTCTTCATTGGGCTGGACCGGCCGCCGGCAATCGGCCACAGCCTAGGGCCGGCGAGGGCGTCACGGCCCTCGCCGGCCGTCGGCGGAGGCGAGGGTCGCCCTCGCTGCGGCCGGTGGCCGGCCGCCGGCCCTGGGCTGTGGCCGGTGGCCGGCCGCTAGTCGCCGGCGACCGGCCATGGCCAAAGAAGAAAATGGGTGGAAAGAAAAAAAAATAAACAACTCAAAATATTATTAAAATATTATTTGAGAACAGAAATTTTGTGTAATTACCAAACTCATTTTTATTCTTTTCTACTCTAGGAATAGAAATTTTGGACAGTTTATCAAACGCCTTCAAATACTCAGAAATTATTTCCGGGCACAGAATAAAAAAAAATCATTTCTATTCAGAAATAGTTCTCGGGCACAGAATGGTATTCATGCGCACCCTTAGTGTATTTTTTTGGGAGCTTGATCCTAAGGAAGAAATACCTAGAGCGATTGTGCTGCACTTCAAACTAGGGAGAATGATTGTAAGAAATTGTGCTGAACTTCAAACTATGGAGAATGATCAAAGATTGCTTCGCAGTATCACGTTCGAGTATAAAGTGTTAAAATGAAGCTTGGATACAGAGACGGAATTATGCCAAAATTTTTTTTGGTCACTCAATTACGCCAATTTTGATGGGACAAAAAATAAAGGGTCAATACCACGAAAAACTCCAAACTGTTACACTTATGACAAATTTACCCAAAATTAATTTTTTGAGCACGAAAAATCTCAAACTGATATACCAGTGACAATTTTAACCTCCGTTAGTTTTCTTTAAATTTTGCCATTAAGTTTCTAAATTAGATGATATGTGACAGTTAACGGGTATACCAGTTTAGATTTTATCCTCCGTTTGTTATAAGTGTACCATTTTGTAGTTTTTCACAATATTAATTCAATTTAATGGGTGGTAAATTTGTCATAAATATATCAGTTTGGGGTTTTTGATGGTCAAAAAATTAGTTTTAGGTAAAATGTGTACCGGTCTGGGATTTTTAATTGTCAAAAAATTAGTTTTGGGTAAATTTATCACATGTGTATCAGATTATGATTTTTCGTGGTAACCCAAAGATAAATTTCATGGAAGTGCAAAGAAAAGTACATTGATGTAATGAAACGAAGGCAAAGATAAACACAGATAAGAGATCAGCTTGATTGTGAAGGATAAAATTTTTATAATCATAAACACAAGCTATTCTAGACTGAAAGAGAAAACTACTTCAAATTTAGCTCTAAATGATTAGTCACTCTTGCAGCCCAATCAAACAATAAGCCACTCTTGTTCCAGTTTTATCAGTTTCCATTTCCCCCCATTTCCCATGCGTGTTGTCTAGGCGGCGTTCTTGCTTGTTCGGATTTATATATACCGTGTACCTCCAATCGAAAAGCTTCAACACTTCCCGTGACGGACGATATATTCCGTCCTCCTATCCCCTTCAATCCCGTTTTTAATTCGTCGGTTGAAAATTATGACCATCGCCTTCATGTTAACTTTATTAAATATGAATAACTGCAGGAAACAATCATACTCACCCGTCAAAATAATTATTATGTCGGTGTGAAACTTTCTTTGTTGAAGGTATGTACTAGCATAAGACACTTAAAGTCCGTTTGTTTTGCAGAAAATATTTTCCACGGAAACACTTTCTTCGTTTTCTAGAGTTTGATTTGCTTAGAAAAATGAGTCAATGAAAAATGTTTTCCTAATCGATAGAAAAAGTTTTCATACCAAAGTTTAAATTCAAGAAAATGATTTTCTTTTTAAAAGAATCCGAAATATGACTAGCTATCGACGCTTGGATCCGAAACTTTATACTTAGGCATGAAAACCCCAACGATGGTTCCCGAGTCCCGACATTCAAGACCAGGTCTTGGCGACCGAGCTTGAAACCTCGGTGTCTAGGCCCAGGGCCCCCGGCGCCCACACTGAAGTCCATCAAGGCTGAGCCCGAACCCCTAGTGCTCATACTTGATGCTTCGGCACTCGAACTCGTGTCTATAAAGGCCGTACTCAGGTCCCCGATGCTTGAGCTCTAATCCCGACCCTCCGACTCGAGTCTACAAAGGCTTTGTGTAAGTCCTTGGTACTTGGGCTTGGGTCCTTAGTTAATGAAACGTTTGTTTTATAAAAAAAATATTTGTTTAAAAAATTAGAATTTTTATTTATTTATTTTAAAAAAATCATTTTATTTATAAAAAATCAAATTTATTATTTTTTAAAAATTTGAATTATTTATTATTATTTTTCTTTCCTTTCCTTTCCTTTTTTTTCTTCTTCCTCGGTCAGTTGCTAGCCCTAGCAAGCTCGCAACCTTTGGTGGCGAGCCTCGAGCTCCCCTAAGCTGGCAGCTCGGAGACCACCGGGACACAAGCCAATGAGCTCGAGTTTGCCAGATCGAAGCGAGCCTGAGCTTGGCTGATCTAGGCGAACTCAGGCTTGGTTGAGGTCAGCGAGCTCGAGCTTGCTTGTGGCCATCGCCGGGTGAGCCTCGAGCTCGCCGGTGGTCGTCGTCGGCCGGTTGCGGTAGAGGAAGGAGGAAAAAAAAAGGAAAGAAAAGAAAAAAAGAAAAAGAAAAGAGAAAAAAGAAAATTTTTAAAAAATTCAATTTTTTTCAAAAAATAAAATAAAAAATAAAAAAGAGAAATAAAATAATTAAAATTCGATTTTGTTAAAAATTAAAAAATATTAAAAATTTTGATTTTTTTTGCTTAAAATAAAGTCATGAGATTAAAATAATTTTCCAATGAAATCCAAACATCAGAAAACGATTTCTATCGTATATCACCAAATAAAGGAAAACTAAGCGTATTCCTAGAAAATGATTTTCCGGAAAATATTTTCTTTTCTCATTAAATTTTTTCGAAATAAACGCACCCTCAAGGAAAATATAACAGGAATGTGAGCATCGTGCTCACTAATTTATATATAGCCTTTTCACTTAATTTACGTAAAAGTCAATGAGAAATTCCCTGCACGTGCACGTACATGTGCAATGGCATCTCAATTCTATCCGTGACTCATCTAATCCTCAGCACCCGTATTGAGCAATTACTGAAAACGATATCAATGCACTCGGCTAAAGGAATAGTTTATTTGTCGAAAGTACTTGACAGATTTGATCTAATGAACTTATACCCCATCATATGGCAAAGATATAGTGAGATTCTCATGCAAAAAATAAAAAAATACACCGTTCGATTATAATGGAAAAATGCAATTTTCATGTTATTAAAGCTCAGAACTTTTAATGATACATATGTAATTTTTAATCGGGCAATATCTTTTGTACTTATAATGCTGAAGCTTGTAACTCCGATATTGAGATTGATAGTGAAAAGATTGTTCAGTGCGGCACCGTGACTTTTCCCTTTCTTATTTTCAAAAAGGATTTTCCACCTAAAAAATTCGCATGTCTTCATCTTCTTTGTGTTTTTCTCTTTCAAAATTAGACAACAGAGAAAGGCCAGGTTGCGAGCTCTCACATGCAGGATGTCTATCGATTTCGTCATTAAGGGTCTGCATGATAACCATTCTGGTTCAGTCCAGAACTGGTTTTTTGTTCCCGGAATCAGTTTTGGACCAAAAACCCGTTTGGTAACGCAATTTCATTTTTCTATTTCCGGGACAAGTTTGCTTCCAAAACTGATTCTGAAACCAGAAATGAGAACAAAAAAAAAGTTGGTTTTTCATTTCTGGAACAAAAGTGAGAACCATTTATGAGGAATTCATTTTCTTCAACACACATATTCATATGAAAGTCACGATCTTTGAGGTGAGAAAAAAAAGCAAAAAATCAAAAATTTCAAAACTTAACATAATAAATAAAAATAAAAAATTTAAAAAAATAAATAAAAATAAAAAATTTCAAAATTTCACAAAATAGCTTAGAAAACCTATGGCCACCCACTTTGAGCAAAATTTAATTTTTTTAGTTGCCAAAAAAAATAAAAAATAAAAATAAATTCTAAAATTTAAAAACTTCACGGAATATCTTAGAATACCTGTGGCTACCCAATTTGAGCGAAATTTTATTTTTTTAGGTGCCGAAAAAAATTTAAAAAAATAAAAAATCAAAAATTTTAAAAATTCACATAATGGCTTAGAATACTTGTGGCCATCCACTTTGAGTGAAATTTAAATTTTTTTAGGTGCCGAAAAAAATAAAAAAATAAAAAATTTCAAAACTTCACAGAATAGCTTAAAATACCTGTGGCCACCCACTTTGAGTGAAATTTAAATTTTTTTATATGCCAAAAAAATAAAAATAAGCAAAAAAGTAAAAATTTCAAAACTTTACAGAATGGCTTAAAATACCTGTGGCCACCCACTTTGAGCGAAATTTTATATTTTAAGTGCCGAAAAAAATAAAAAAAAAAGAAAAAAAGAAAAAATTCACAAAATGGCTTAGAATACCTGTGGCCATCCACTTTAAGCGAAATTTAAATTTTTTTATGTGCCGAAAAAGATAAAAAAATAAAAAATAAAAAACTTCACATAATTGCTTAGAATACCTATGGCCACCCACTTTGAGTGAAATTTAATTTTTTTTAGGTGTCGAAAAAAAAAAAAAAAGCAAAAAAGAAAAATTTTCAAAACTTCACAGAGTGACTTAGAATACATGTGACCATCCACTTTGAGTGAAATTTAATTTTCTTTAGGAACCAAAAAAAATAAAAAAAAATCAAAAATACCATTTGAGCATCTAAAAAAATTTAAATTTTACTCAAAGTGGGTGACTAGAGGTATTATAAGTCATTCTGTGAAGTTTTGAAATTTTTGATTTTTTGATTTTTTTTGGGCACCTAAAAAAATTTAAATTTCACTAAAAGTGGGTGGCCACAGGTATTCTAAGCAATTCTGTGAAGTTTTGAAATTTTTGATTTCTTGATTTTTTTTGAAAAAATTCAACAAATTTCCTATTTTCCCGAAATCTAAATTTTTTTTATTTTCTCGACATTTTGATGATTTTTTCTGGAATTTTTCAATTTTTTGGGATTTTCTGAATTTTTTTAAATATTTTTATGAATTTTTCGGATTTTTTTATTATTTTTATTCCATTTCTAAAAAAATGGATTTTTGTTCCTGGAAATAGAATTTTCTGTTGTTTATCAAATGGGATTTTATTTCAGGAAATAGAAATTTTGTGCTGTTATCAAACGGGTTTCTGTTCTAGAAATAGAAATTTTTTGTCATTATCAAACGGGTTTTTTTTCTCAGAAACTCATCCAGGAACCAGAAATAGAAAAATCTATTTCTGATTCAGGAACTCATTCCGGAACAGAATGGTTATCATGCGCGCCCTAACTTACCAAACTCCTCAGACAAAACAAACGACAAAAGCATTCGCCCAGAGGATTAATTTATTTGCGGAGAAGAAATCGGACAGATTTGATCTAATGGATTTTGTCGATCACACGATAAAAAATAATGAATATCATCTTAGATGGATCCCACGGAACAAAAACTTCACCATGTGATTGTGCTGCGAAAATACAACTCATGCTCAAGTATCACAACTACCAGGCATTCAATCCTGTTCAATCAATTTTATTGAATGTAGTATATGACACAGCTATCTCAATCTCTTGTAAACGAACGAAGCCTCTTAGCGGGCGGTATCGACCCGCCGTGATTTCCCCTATTATAAAACGGGGGCTTTCGTCCTTCCCAAGTCCGTCCCACCATCTAAGGATTTCTTGTTCGCTGTTTAAGCCCCGGAACCAAGCCATAATCCCTCTTGGTCATCACCACTATGTCTCTGTCGAAATCCCAGACCCAGAACGGGAAAAGGAGCCGTGATGCCTCCGAGGTCTTCGATCCTGAGGTCTTCAATCCTGTCTTCCGCTTCCTCATGAATTTTGCCAACGATGCCGAGA
The DNA here is from genome assembly GCA_031216235.1 of Syzygium jambos. Classification (NCBI taxonomy): domain Eukaryota; kingdom Viridiplantae; phylum Streptophyta; class Magnoliopsida; order Myrtales; family Myrtaceae; genus Syzygium; species Syzygium jambos. Next base: position 11,827,099 of record CM062229.1, on the reverse strand, counting down.
CCATTGTTCGTCCGCCTAAGCACAGAGTTCGTGAGGAGGAGCCATTGGAGAATAATGCAGGGGAAATGTTCGGAAAGTTGCCCGTTAGAGCCGAGGAGGTGCTGCTCAAGGACCTGTTTGGCAAGATCGTGGGGGACGTCCTGAACAAGCTCCCTGAGGAAGGGAAGGAAGAGTTTCTGGTGAAGTGTTTCGTGGAGCTGCTCCCGAAGCTTTCCCGCAAGTCGTGGACATCGATTGAAATCAAAGTGAAGGGCGCGTTTTCCGGCTCCCAGGAGGCTCCCGACACACTGAGCGCTCCGGAAATATGCTTGCCCACGCCGAACCCTTTTCCCGATGAATACCTTCATCCGGTGCAGTTCATTGTGACATTCCCAACTGTGGTGGGTGGTGGTGGAAACGATAAAGGAACGGGAAAAGATGGAGATAGCGGACAAGAAAAAGGGGGACAAGCTAGTGATCTTCCTTGTACCTGAAAAGGGGAAAGAGAAAGCACGGCTCGGAAGAGTGCTTAGTAAGGGATTTTGCCCGGTTTGGTGCCCTCGTTTTTCTTCCTCGTTCGGACATTCAAGCGTCTTTTGTTGCACCCCCCGTCAAACAATAAGTCACTCTTGTTCCGGTGCTTACTCGTTTTTTCCCCATTTTTTTTCCCTCACTTGTCATCTAAATGTTGTTCTTGTGTGCCCTATTTGGCGACTACTTGGTGTCTGTTTGTATTTGCTTGGTTGGTTTTGTTATAATATAATGTTAAATTACGTTCATCTATCGACTTAAACTTTTGAATCAGTCTTTTATGGTATCAAAGCAAGAGGTTAAGTAAAATCTTCAGGTTTGTTGTATTAATGGTGATTTGAGAAGTTTAATGGAGAATAAAAAGGTTTCCATCCTTGTATATACTTGCATGTAGATGCAGTCGAATAGCTCTTGTCACGGAAACGTAGATTAGTCATAAATATTTCACTTGGTGGCAGCTATCATTGGTGCTCTCTGTCTCTCTCACTAACTTCTAGCAAATGTTATGAACTATCACGCAATACTTTAGAGTATCTAGTAGCTAACGCCGTAGCATTCTTTGGATAAGGTAATTGGACCTTGCAAAATCGAAAACCAGAAAGAATGAATGCATTGTCTGAGATAATTAAATGATGAGTCTGGTCAATCTACATTATTTTAAAAACGGAAATAGTCGATTCCAATCCGCTACTAAATAGTTATACCATAAACCAAATATTCTGTTAGGGGTGTAGGACTATCAGCATTGTAACGGTGAGTATGGCGGACTGGCGGACTAGCATTCGATCTTGTTCGGTAATGGAATGGAAGATGGTCCGGTCCACCATGTTCACATATCGAAGCAACACGAGAGTGAATGAAAGAAGCATGCTCGTTAAAAACCGACACTCGCCACCACATTTTTGGGAAGACATGGACTTACGGCAACATGTAACCAGTTTTCGAGGTCCTAGATAGCTGGAGCACAGCCGTGAGCCCTCTTGGCAATGATGCCGTGACTTTTTTTATTCCCCTTGGTTTTGTTGCTCATTTGTGAGTCTTCCATCGGCCAAGTAATTTTATGACCAACGAAGAGATTGTGGTGATAGCACAGATCTCTTCGCCAGGTATGGGCGTCTGACCCATGTCTGCCGGACCAAATCTATCTTAGTCATTGATCGATTACGTCAACCATCTATATGAAATTTATGTGTAGTTTATGTCACCTTCAATGCTATGTCCTACTCTACATCAACCTCCTTTCTGATACCGATTTTTGATAGCAACTAACTGTGGTTGTCTGCTACTATTGTTGGAGCGATTTCGACGTGAGGCTAATCTGGCAAATCGGTGATTCGGAAAACAAAGTATAGCTTATTCTCTGGATCTAACTCGACCGCAAAACAGATTTTTCTAAGATGGACATAATGACGACTATACTAAAAAGGCGTGCTCGTTCCTGGGAGCAAAGTGTGAGATGGAATTCGCTAAATTGATGTACACGATAATAGGTAAATTGCTCAAAAAGTAAATTTCAATGATCGGAAGATGAAAGCAAATGAAAAGAACGGTGCAGGAATTAGAATAAATCAAAGATAAGAAGACGAAATTAAAGGAAATCAAAGCCGACATTGAAAAGAAAATTATTATGATCCATACTTTCATTGGATTTAAAATCGAAGGGATTACAAGCACTTTTATGCACAACATTCAAACGAACATTACATTGATATACACAAACGCACATTGTGGATTACAAGCTTAACCTTTTATCTGAAATCAAAATGGAAAGACATTGCTTCAAAAAGAAGATATATTAGAGGAAGTAAGATATATCCAAAGTCAATGGTACCACCCATTTTTCCTTTACTTAAATGTGGACTCTCGTCCTTCCCTAGTGTCAGAGATATAGATATATTTATGAGATTTTGTCTTGTATCTGATTTGATGTAATTAATATTATGTTATTTGTTACTTTATATAGTTAAACATCTAAAACCTATGAATAGGCACATGTACTTTTCATTAGCACTGTTTGGAATATTACATTTTTCCGTCACTACAAATCTCAACTTGGTATCGGTGCCAATTGTCTGAGGAGCGGTCATTGAGTCCTGCCGGTATCCATTTTTCACCAAACCCACATATATCGACTACTGTTTCGACTATTTTGGTTGCTTATTCCAGCAAACCAACACTACCGCCTGACTCATCGCCCTCAGAAATGCAAGACATCTAAATTTCGCTCCCACCTACGCCTCGTGTGACTACGAGTAAAGCTCACGCGCCTCTATAGGGCCAACACTTTTTGAGTATTGTTTCGACGCAATTGGTGGCTTGTTTCAGAAAAACCACCTCCCGTCTGTTCGTCCAACGCCGAGTCCAACGCTGGAAACCGCCGCATGCGTCCGCAGGCGCCATCATGCGCCACTGCGGCTGCGATCCATGCTTCTCCACATGCCCCGCGCGCCGCAAGTGCCTACCACTCTGCTGACGTCACTCACATGTCATCCGTGTGCACGCTCGCACCAAATTACCTGCCACATCATCATCCACTTCAATCGACACGTCATTTGCCTCATCATGCAGCCACGTCATCGGTTTGACCGTTGATCGATAGTTGACCGTTGACTTTCCGTTGACCTTTGACCGGTTCAGTCAGACCGGTCAAACCGGTTATGGGACACTTTTTTGACCGGTTCAATCACTTTTAAACGGGTTTTTGGAGATTACAGACCGGTTCCCAAGGTATTTCAATGTGCTAAGTCTATTTTTTGCCTTAGTTTCTCCATATTGGCTCTCCAGGTACTAGTTTCTTTGCATTTGCTGTCGAATCTACGGTGTTGAAATTTGGTAGAGTGCATATTATGGATAAATCGGAGGTTTTGATGTCCTATTGCCATGGACTACGACCTAAGAAACTTCCAGGGACGGCCAATCAACCCCGGAACTGAGGTCCCCATGCAAGTTCATCTGCTAATGTTGCTGCTATTAAGACTTCTTCCAATGGATTATCTGTCACTTTCTCATAGAGGATCTTCATTCCATTCTTCGAGAGCTTGGTACTTCTAGTTTCTTTGTTCCTTGTACTTCGTTTGTCGCTTCTGGTACTTCTAATTCGTGGTATTTTGACTCTACCTGTTGTAATCACATGACTTCAAATTCTAATTTGTTTCAATCTTAGATATTTCATTATTACTTGACTTGATGTTGCCTATGCTGTCCATATTGTTAGTCAATACATGACGCATTTTGCTACAGTATTTCGAATTCTTCGCTACATCAAGGGTACGTTATTTCATGGTCTTCACTATTCTTCTTAGTCTACCTTGAAGTTGATGGCTTATTATGATGTTAACCGGGCTGGTGACCCTCAATATCGTCGCTCCAGTACAGGCTACTGTTTCTTTTTGGGCACCTCACTTATCTCATGGCGTAATAAGAAAAAGACTATTATTGCTCACTCTAGTATAGAAGCAGAATATCGAGCTCTTATTGATACGATATCAGAGTTATTATGGTTGCGATGGCTACTAGAAGACATGAGAGTATATCAACATAGTGGAACAATCATTCATTGCGACAGCCAGAGTGCTATCCAAATAACACATAATGATGTTTTTCACGAAAGAACCAAGCACATTGAAATCAATTATCATTTCATTCAATCTCATGTTCTTCATGGCATTGTTCGACTTGTCTCTACTTCATCCACCGAACAAATTGCCGATGTCTTTACCAAGATATATCTGCCTTAGCATTTTCTCGATCTTTTCTCCAAGCTCAAGTTGACTTCTTTCAAATCAACTTGAGTTTGAGGGGGATGTTAGAGATATAGATATATTGCTTGAGTTTGAGGGGGATGTCAGAGATATAGATATATTGAGGAGATTTTGTCTTGATTCTGATTCGATATAATTGATATTTTGTTATTTTTTACTTTGGATAGTTAACCTCTAAAGCCTATAATAGGCACATGTACTTTTCATTAGCAATGTACATAATATTACATTTTTCTATCACTACAAATCTCTACTCCAAGTCCACCAAAAATTATTTCTTGTCTAAAAGTCACTCTTGTTCTTATGTTTATTAGGTTGCCTTGCTCACTGCCTTGATGGCCAGGCAACCCTCGCCTAGTGGCTGACAAGGGCCTGACGACCGTCACCGACCACATGGTTAAAAAAAACAAAGGTTGAGAAGTAAAACGAAAAAAAAAGAGAAAAAGAGAAAAAGAAAAGAAAATAATAATAAAAATATTTGACAAATATTAAAATATTATTAAAAATTATTTATGTCAGCGCCGGTTGTGTCACGTAGGATGGCCGGCATCCACATTAGCGAATTCCTACAAAAATTGACTGAATGGACTCAATTGACAAAAGGTAAAAATGTTTATGACTTAATTGACAAAATTGAAAGGTTTAGGACTGAATTGACAAGAGTGCAATAGGTTTAAGATTTAAGACTTTTCGGATAATTTTTCCGGTTTAGAGAAGTTTAGGTCTTGAAACCAAGAGTCATTATCGTTGATCGGCGTTATCCTTTTGTACAAATATGCTTCTTTCATTCGGTTCGTGTTGCTTTAATATGTTAACATGATGAAATTGAATATCTTCTTTTAGATTAATAAAATGATGGGGAAGAGCGACCAGTGTACCTTTCTTCTCTCGGAGTTAACATAAGAGTCCTCTATCCCCATGAAATATTCGGTTTAAGCCAAAACTACTTAATGATGGAATTGAAATCGACTACTTGCATTGTAAAAATCATTTAAATTGAGGAGCCTTAACATATTTGTCAGGAAACACATTCATCCTTTCCTGTTTTAATCATGCAATTTTCCATTACCCAGTCCAAATAAATCTAATAAAAATTATAAAATGCTACCTTATCGATAAACACTACGACATTAGTTACTAGATACTCTACAGTATCACGTGACGGTTCTCCACAGTTCATAAAAGTTGGTCAGCCAAAAAAAAAAAAAAAGAAGCAAACATAAGAGGTACGAGGATGGTACCAATTTTATTCATCGTTAAACTTCTCAAACCCCCACTAATACAACAAACCAACCAAACGATTACGCTAAGCGATTAAGTAGTCGCCAACTGGAATACATAAGAATTTATTCTACACGTTTTGAAAGAGAGAGAAAAGAAAGAAAGTAGTAAAGAGCAATCGCGCATTCGTGCCCATTGACCCGTGAACATCTTGTCTAAATTCAGTCTAATATGAAGTCATTGGATCCAGAGATCTCGTGTGAAATCTATGTATCTGACAGTTCATGTCATCCGTTTAGGTGACTCATTTCGTGGCTGAGCAGGTAGCGATGAGCGACAGTCTCATTACTCACTTCCTCCTTGTCCTTGCCCTTGCCCACCTCCTCCTCCTCCTCCTCCTCTTCCTCCACCACCAATCACATCCGGGAACTTCACCTTGAATCTTTGCCCGCCTCTTCCTCTACCGGCAATCGCAGGCGGGTACCTCACCTTGAACCCCACTGGACGAAGGGCATCCGCAGGAAACAGGTTCGGAATGGCCAAGGGCGATTCTGGAGCGCTCAGTGTGACTAAAGCCTCCCGGGATTGGGAGGACACTTCCTTCGCTTTAATTTCAATAACTCTCTGCGACTCGTAGGGAAGCATCGGGAACAGCCCGTCGAAACACCTCACTAGAAATGTTTCCTTCCCATCCTCAGGAAGCTTGCCCAGCATGTTCCCCACGATCTCGCCGAGCACGTCCTTGAGCAGCTCCTCCTTGTCTTTCACGGGTAATTTGTTGAACAAGTCCCCTGCATTACCATCGCCCCCGTTCTCCAATGGTTCCTCCTCGTCGACATCAACTCCATCCGTGGCATCATCATCAACAAGGGCTATGCGCTTAGGCTGAGGAATGATGGTCTCGGCGTCGTTCGCAAAGCCCATGAGGAAGCTGAACACGGTTTCAAAGACCTCGGAGGTCTCACGGCTCCTCTTACCGTTCTGGGTCTGGAAATCCGACGGAGACATACTGGTGATAAAGAGGGACTGTCTTAGTGGGGGTGGACGAATTTGGGAGTGGGGTTTCAGGGGCTTAAATAGCGAACAAGAGATCATTTTTCGTGGAATTGGAATGACGAAAGTCCACGTTTTAGTAAAGGAGAAAATGGGTGGCGCCAGTGACTTTGGATCGATCTTATATTTTCACTAGCAAGAAGAGTGGAGATTCCATGAAGAGTGGCATGATCGTGTGGAATTTATTTGCAATCGTGCATCGATCCCAAGAATAGGTGGACATGTGATTGATCCATCCTCCCTTGGTAACGCTTTGCATAGATGAAGCAAGCACGTGGGGGAGTGAAAGAGTGATCGACTGACCTCACGTCTCAATGGATGAAAAGTTCTTTCTAAAGCAATACAGTCCCAGGTGCCTTCCATTGAGCTCACTTGGTAGGTTACTCAGGCTAGGCAACAAACAAATAGCCGAGTGCTAATTAGGAACGAAAAATAGAAAGAAGCTTGCCAAAACCAAAGACAACAAGTCACACCAGCCTGTATTGCTCTTTTTGGACAAGCTGTTGCTCAAGGGTAGTTATGATCTCCAGGTGTGTTTATTTTACTGAAAATTTCATGATAAAAAAAATTAATTTTCATGGAAATCATTTTCAAGGAAAATGGTTATCTTTTGTTTGATGGTTTAAGGGAAATGTTTCCTTCTTGTTAGTTATTTTCCCCCAATTTAAGCTTGATGTTTTCAATTCATAGAAAACATTCTTTGTAAATCAATTAATTATCCATCATCAAAACACTGGAAAGTTGGAAGCAAATTTCCGGAAACAGTTTTCTTATAAACAGATGGACCCTAAAGATTTAGAGAAGATGGGAGGAAGAAGAGACTTGCTCAATCCACTTTACGTTTTACTTAATCCCCAGAGTGAAGGAACTTATCTTTTATTGAATGCTGTTGTATTTAATACTTTGTTCTTTAAGGTTTTGTGGCCCATGTCCAGAGGATCGGGTTGGTTTGGACTACATAGGTAATACATTGCAATTTTCCTGCATTTTTCTTCTCTGTTAGTGGTAAATTGCAACTTGCATGACACGTTGTTGCCTATAGGTTAAGTAACTTAAGTTACTTATTTTACAAGCCAAAAAGGGTGTCAAGCGTGGAGAAATTACAGATCGCCTACGGGAAAATGTTGAAGTAACTAATATTACTCATAATAGCAGTTTATGTAGAAAAGTACGTCAAAAAATATCATGAATCCTAGTTGTGAAAATATGAGCTTGGACCTCTCTTGTAGCTCTGGCTGATTGCAAGTATGAGGAAGAACTGGACGATGTCTTTTAGTCATGGCCTTTTGAGCTCGTGCAACTGTGGCTAGTTTGTTTGTAAAACAAACAATGAGGTGCCTTATCCCACATCGAAAGGATGTGAGTGTGTATGTGGACGAGATTTGGCACTAATCAACGATCAATCACTACAAAAAAACCGGATTTTTGCCAAGAAAATTTGCGACGAAAAAATTTTCGTCGCAAATTTTCAACAAATTTTCCAACGAAAAGGAAAATTCGTTGGAAATTTCCAACGAAAAATTTTTCGTCGCAAAATTCGTTGGAACTGTCCAATGAACAATTTTTCGTCGTAAAATTCGTTGGAAATTTCCAACGAAAAATTTTTCGTCGCAAAATTCGTTGGAAATTTCCAACGAAAAATTTTTCGTTGGAAATTTCCAACGAATTTTGCGACGAATTCAAAAAACCCTGTATTTTCGGTATTTTTTATATTCGTTGGAAAATTCGTTGGAAATTTCCAACGAATTTCAATTTCTGGGGAAATTTTTCAGTGTGTAAAATTTTCGTTGGAAAATTCGTTGGAAATTTCCAACGAATTCCAAAAAAATCGGTACCATTCGGCATTTTTTATATTCGTTGGAAATTTCGTTGGAAATTTCCAACGAATTTCAATTTCCGGGGAAATTTTTCAGTGTGTAAAATTTTCGTTGGAAAATTCGTTGGAAATTTCCAACGAATTTTCCAACGAATTCCAAAAAAACCGGTACCATTCGGCATTTTTTATATTCGTTGGAAAATTCGTTGGAAATTTCCAACGAATTTTCCAACGAATTTCAATTTCCGGGAAATTTTTCAGTGTGTAAAATTTTCGTTGGAAAATTCGTTGGAAATTTCCAACGAAATAAAATTCGTTGGAAATTTCCAATGAATTTTCCAACAAATTCCAAAAAAAAACCGGTACTATTCGGCATTTTTTATATTCGTTGGAAATTTCCAACGAATTTTAATTTCCGGGGAATTTTTTCAGTGTGTACAATTTTCGTTGGAAAATTCGTTGGAAATTTCCAATGAAAACAAATTCGTTGGAAATTTCCAACGAATTTTCCAACGAATTTGAATTTTCCGGGCAATTATTTTAGTGTGTACAATTTTCGTTGCAAAATTCGTGGGAAATTTCCCACGAATTTTGCAACGAAAACCCTACTTCTTCCTTATTCATATTTTCGCGCTCAATTCCCGCAACATTTCCACATTCTCTCTCTCTCTCTCTCTCTCTCTCTCTCTCTCTCTCTCTCTCTCTCTCTCTCTCTCCTTTGCAATCGCTCGCCTTCACCTTCTCCCTCCGCCTCCCGCTCCGCCTCCTCCCGCGCCGCCCCCCTCCTCCTCCGGCTCCGGCTTCGGCTCCGGCGCCATGGACACCAAGATTGGGGCCCTCAACTCCTGCGTGCCCAGATCTGGGCGACGTCGACTTCATCCCCCGCGGCCATCCAGGGCGACGTCGGCTCCCTCGCCGCCGCGGCCATCCAGGGCCAGGCCCCCGCGGCGGTCGGTGCCCCCAACGCCACCATGGGCCGCCACCTCGCCCACCGCCTCAACCACCTCATCGCCGTCGCCGGTGAGCTCGAGGTCGCCCAGATCTGGGCGAGCTCGAGCTCGTCACCGGCGAGGGCGATTTTTCGAAAAAAAAAAATTTCGTTGGAAAAAAAATTTCCACGATTTTTCGACAAAAAAAACATTTGTAATTTTTCCAAAGAAAAATTTTTCGTTGGAAAAAAAATTTCCACGATTTTTCGACCAAAAAAAATTTTTGTAATTTTTCCAACGAATTTAGCCACGAGTTTTCCAACGAAATAAAATTCGTCGCAAATTTCCAACGAAAATTGAAATTTTTTGTTGGAAAAATTTCCGACGACCTATTACCAACAAATTTTATTTCGTTGGAAAATTCGTTGGAAATTCGTTTTCCAAAGAATTTTTCCAAATTTTTCGTTGGAAATTTCGTCGGAAAAAACATGTTTTTTTGTAGTGATTTTTATTTATTTATTAAATTTCAAATTTGTTATTATAAAATAACTGTTTTATCATATTGAAACAGTGTGACTGTTCGCAATAGAGTGGCGGTTATTTTTTAATAATTTAATTTCGAATTTTTATTTTCTGCCTAATGGTAATTAGGCTTTTTCATAACCTTTGGAAGGTTGTGTCTGTTCAGACATAACTTCTTTACATTCGAAAGCTTGTGTTTGTTCAACGTATAAATATTTCAATGTTTTTGTTCATTAAGAAGAACAATAATTTTTTCCATTTCTTCCAAGAGATATACAGCCATCTTTTTTAATTATTTTCCTAGAGAGACCTTGGAGATATACCGAAATTGCTATTCGGTATTCTCAATCGAGATTTTGTTGTATCCTGGACGAAATTTGCCGGTGACCATTAACAACTTCGTGGGGCAAATAATTCCTTAAAGAAAGTGATATCACGCCTCAAAGTCTCATTTCATTGTCCATCCCATTTGAAGTTAAAGTTTCTTTTCTTTTATAAATTCGGAGGAGCATATTTCCCCAACAGCAACTATATGGTGCAGACAAAGTAAACATCAATTGATAATCTCGGTAGGTGATCGTAGCTATCGCCGTATACTTCAATGCATATATAGAGAGTTGAGAAGAGTCTATAGAATAATGGGGTTCCTTTTCGACCAGGCCACTGCTCCTCCAAGGAGAGCCAAACAGGTTCGCGAACTTCTTTCTATTTTTCGTTCCTTTTTGGCACTCGGCAATCAATCTAACGTGAGTTCCCAGCCTAGTGAGCTCAATGGAGGGATAGGAACGTATTCTTCTGGACACGACTTTCCATCCATTGAAACGTGAAGTCCAGTCGATTGCTTGCTTGCTTCATCTATGCAAAGCGATACTCGGGGAGGATGGATCAATAACATGCCCACCTTCTTGGGATCAACGCAGAGATTGCATATACAAAAACCCAAATAAATTCCACACGATCGTGCCACTCACCACGGAATCTCCACTCCTCTTGCGAGTTAAGGTATATGATCGATCCAAAGTCAATGGTGCCACCTATTTTTTTTCGTGACGGTCAACATATTACTCTATTTCTCTCTCTTTTGTCTTCGATTGGTGGGTTAAGAATGCGAATATCACCTCCTTGCACATCTAATTAAATATAAATAAAGGTAGGTTATATTTATACTCATAACCCATCAAAATAATATTATACGGGCATTAGACTTTCTTATTTGCAGAATATACATACATGCGTAAGACTCGAGGAAAAATACAATAAGAATGTTTCTTCATCGGGCATCGTACCCGCTAATTTTTATATAGCCTTTTCTATCAATCGATACAGAAAATCTTTCCCGCACGTGCGCTTGCATGCCAGCAAGTCTAGCGAGAAACAGACATAGGCAAGGTAGTTTGTTCTAGTTTTGCTTGCATGCATGAATCTACATTTTGTCTCCAACTCACCTAATCCTTGGTTGAGGGAAAACAAAAACCTTATCTTTGGCCCGCGTATCCAGCAATTAAAGGAATAATTTATTTGTTGAAAATTAGGAAAATCACCAAAAAAAACTCCTAAACCTATTGTAATTTGTGCCAATTCAATCAATTCGGCCAATTTTAACTTGAAATCGCTAATATGGATGCCGGCCATCTTATGTGGCATGGCTAATACTAATGTGGACAAATTTAATAATATTATAATATTTTTTTGATTTTTTTGATTTATTCTTTTTTTTCCTTTTTTTTTCTTTCTCTTTCTTTTCTTTTTCTTCCCTTCTTCCTCTAGGGCGAGCGAGGCGACCTAGTGACGGTGAGGTCGACCTCACCGGCCCTCACCTTTAGCTGGTCATTAAGGTCCGACAACCGGCCAGAGGAAGAAGGGAAGGAAAAAAAAAAGAGAAAGAGAAAGCAAAGAAAAAATTCGAAAAAAGAACAAAAAAATTAAAAAAAATTCGAAAAAATATATTAAAATATTATTAAAAATTATCCATATCAATGTTGGCCACTCTTTATAGGATAGTTAACATTCATGTCAGTAATTTCCCGTTAAAATTGATTGAATTGACTGAATTGACATAATACAAAATTTTTAGGACTTAGTTAGCAAAAAAATAGTTTATGATTGAATTGATACAATTGTAATTATAACTTTTTTGGTAATTCTCCCATCGAAAACTAATTGAATAGATTTGATTTTGATCAATTATATATATCAAATGATAAAAAAATAATGAGATTTGCATAAGGTCTCATAGAAAAAAAATATTGCTCCGTGCAATTACACAATAAAAAATATAATTCACACTCAAGTATCATACTCAAACTCATTCAGAAACAAGTAAATTTCATTTGGTACAGTTTCTTCTCAAGCTTACTCGAAGAAAATTAATCTACAAAATGAATATAGTATACAATGTGAACACTGAACATCCTCATCTGAATCTTATTTTAATACCTTTCCGTTGAATTCGAAATTCTTCTAAGTCAACCAAGCCTTTTCGCGATACATGCAGCTCCGTACGAGTGAACTAACCTATGCCTCGTACATGTGCATCAATCACTTGTATTAGTGAGTGTTCTTCAAGATACAACTTGTCATCCATGGAAACTTGAAGTCCGGGTCATCACTCTGTCACTCCACCTCGTGCTTGGCTTTATCCATGCAAAGCGCTACTCCGGGGAGGTCGGATCCATCGCATGCGAACCTTCCTGGGATCAATCTAGACATTGCATAATAAAACTACCCAAATGAAATCCCTCACTACCATCCCGCTCTTAATGAAATTTCCGCTCTACTTCTTCCTCCTAGCTCGAGTGAAGACATTAAAAGATTTTGTGAGGTCACTATTTTAAAATTTTGAGTTATTAAAAGAAGGCGTGCTTTTACTACCTTTATATAACACTTTTCCTTACCCATAAGTTGGACTTTAATCTAAGACTAAAACTTGAAAATAAATGATAGGGGAATCAAATTTAATATTTAAAAATAGCAATCTCTTTTCACATAGGTTAGACTTTGGCCTATCATTAAAACGTGAGAATATATAATATGGAAGACATAAGGGCTGGAAATATTTGAACTCTGATCAACAATCTGCTCTAATATCATGAAAGATTTTGTGCGATCACTACCAATTATTTGAAAAATTTTAAGTTATCATGTGAATGCGTGGTTTTAATAACCAAACAGGAAAAAAAAATCAAGACAACTCTTTGCGGGCATGTCGCGACCGAACTCCCGAGCCCTTCTTTGGACGACATGCAAAAAGCAGGGGGGCTCGCCCGGTACGTCCTAAGTCTAGGTTTAGGACTTAACTCGGGCTCTCCCAAGCCCATACCATATCGCGACTTAAGGTTTAAATATTTAACATGCAAATGGTTTATACCAAGGAGTCGCCACTAATCGATTTGAGGTGGGTCGATTAGAAACCCAAATAAAGTGATGGGAGAATCACCCTATTCCTACGAACCAGAGATTAACTGAATTCGGGGACTTGGTTACATTAGTTGGATAACTAATGCCCTTTCGGTACCATTCTACCCTGTTCATTTTTTGAAAACATTTGTCAAGCAGTTTGGATTGATTTTAGGACCTTTCTCCTAACATGTGAGGTGATCAAGCGAGTGCATAATCAGAAATGATTAGCAGTCATGCAACCTATGGTTCTAGCCCTAACTAAGCCAGATGACATTCAAAACGCAACAATTCATGCAATTGTACTAAAAATATGCATAATAACAACGCAACAGTAATAAAAATAAAACATGCAAAGTACCACTGCGCGACTTTAGACTTATTGAATTTAAATAAAATAACAACATACATAATTATAAGGGATTAAGACACTTAGATTAAAAAAGAAAGAAAAGAAAAAAAAATTTTTTTTTTTTTTCGAATTTTTTTTTTTTAAAAAAAAACGAAATAAGAAAATAAAAAGGAAATATATTTTTTAAGAAATTTTTAATTTTTAATTTTTTTTTAAATTTTTTAAATTTTTTTTTTTAAGAAAAAAACAGAAAAGAAAAAGGAAAAGAAAAACCCTTTTCTAATTTTTTTTTAAATTTTTTTAAAATCATTTTAAATGAAATAAAAATAAAAATAAAAAAAACCCGGCCGGGTCGGGTCGGATCCGACCGACCCGGGTCAACGGACCCGACCCGGTCGTTGACTCGGGCCGGATCGGCTAATCCGGGTCGGTTCCGACCGACCCGGGTCAACGGACCCGACCCGGTCGTTGACCCGGGTCGGGTCTACTGATCCGGGTCGGTCAGAGTTGACCCGAGTCAACGGATCCGACCCGGGAGTTGACCCGGGTCGGATCTGCCGATTCGGGTCGAATCTGACCCGGTTCGCAGATCCGCGGGGAGAGGGGCGCCGGCGGGGCCAAAATCGGCCGTCCGCCGGCTGACCCAGGCCGGTGCCACCCCTTGGAATGGCCCCTGGGGCCTCCATCAACGTCTCCCGCCACCTGGCTCGCCGGCCGGCGAGCAAAATCAGAATCGGCTTCTCTGGGGGATTTTGTCGAACACCTGGCGGGCGCGGTTGAACTCAGCCGACTTCGACCTCCTCCGGCGGCACGGTCGGCTCCGACGGCTGCGGCTGACGCTCGACTGCATGTGGGGACCGGGACCGGCGACGGCATGGGCCGGGACTCGCGCGAAACGGCCGGCGCGAATCCCGGCCGGACTGTGTCCGCGAACAGGGGAAAACAGAGGCAGCTCTCGGCCGGGGGGACTTACCGGTCGACGGCACGTCTGGGCGGCTTTCGGCTGGTCTGGCGGCGTCGACGACCGCTGCTGGTTCTTCTTTGGATCCGGCGGACTCTCGGCTCTCTCTTTCTCTCTCTCTGTTCTCAGCTCTCTCTCACTCTCTGTATCTCTCTCTGTGGCCTTTCTCTCTCTCTTTTTTTTCTCTGTGGCCGACCGGAGGGATGCTCCGGGCGTCGTCGGTCAGCTTGCTGGAGACGGCGAGACCGGCTGGGACTCCAGGCCCCTTTCTCTTCTCTATTTCCCTCTCGGTTTCTCTCTCGGTCTCTGCTCTGTTTCTCTCCCTGAATTGCCGACCGGGGGCCTCTCGCTCTCTCTGGTGTTTTATGACGACGACGACGCGTCTCGTGCCTCCCCACATCGGCTGACGACGGCCTGCACCGGCCTATGCCCCGCAAATCCCGCGGCCATAGGCCGGTGCAGGGGGACGTCACTGCTGCGGCTGAAAAATCCAGAGGAACAGGGGGAGGAGAGGGATAAAAGGATAAGGGGAGGCCGGGAAACCGGGGGAAGACGGGACTGGCAATTAATGCCAGTCCCGTCGTCGTGCTCGTTCGGCCTTCCTCTGGCCGGATGACGACGATGACGAGGGGCGGCGCCGCCGTGCGTCGGCGTGACGACGCGAAGCAGAGGCGGACAGGGGCGTGGACAGCGACGGCGCGCGTGGGGGGGAGAAGGAAGGAGGAGCTGGGCTGGGCCGGGCCAGGCTCAGCCCACGCGAGGAAAAGAAGAGGAAAAAGGCGAAGCGGGCTGGGCTTGCGGGGAGGAAAAGAAAAAAAGAAAGGAGAAGAAGGCTGGGCCGCGCGGGGAGGGGAAGCTGGGCCGCGCGGGGGAGGAAAGAGGAACGGGCCGAGTCGGCCCGGCCCCGACCTGGCCCGTTCGATTTTTTTCTTTTTCTTTTTTCTTTCTCTTTTTTTTTTAAATTAATTAATTAAAAGTTATTACTATTTTTTGGAATATTTATATTTTTTTTATAACACTTTAATAGACCATATTAACACAAACACGCCTAATTTCTATATGCAATGCATGGAAATATATATTTTTTGTTTTAGGAATTAATAGAAATTAACTCCTAAATTTTGTGTATTTAATTTTGGGGCAAATTAAAAATAGGTGTCAACAGCTGCCCCTCTTTGAAGGTGAGCTCGCAGAGGTTGCGCTTGCAGAGGTTACATTCAAAGATAAAATGACACCTAAATTTGGCCCATGCATGTTCAATGAATGTTATTTTTTGCGGGACTGTGAGTCCCATTTTTTATGATGCGATAAGATGATGCATGCTAAAGCAAATAAAAACATACCTGGGGCTACTTACCTTGCCGAAGGGTAGAGTGATTCTAGATAGTTGATATTGTGTGTCGAGGACCCGAACCTTTCTTCGGTCGCCTTGACGGGGGGAATGGTTTGTCTAGGACCCGAACCTTTCTTCGGTCGCCTGGACCGGGGATTGTTTGTCTAGGACCCGAACCTTTCTTCGGTCGCCTTGACTGACTGGATTTTATTTTGCCAAAGTACTTGGGTGTTCTCGCCCAAGGGTTTGACGGTCTGCCTGTTGGGCTTCTGGCAGCAGGTCTTGGAAACTCAAACGATGAGCACCTCATCGATGAGCACCTTAGGGTCCTCGCCCAAGGATTTGATTGCCTGCTAGATTTCTGGCAGCAGGTCTTGGAAACTCAAACGATGAGCACCTCATCGATGAGCACCTCAGGGTCCTCGCCCAAGGATTTGATTGCCTGCTAGGTTTCTGGCAGCAGGTCTTGGAAACTCAAACGATGAGCACCTCATCGATGAGCACCTCAGGGTCCTCGCCCAAGGATTTGATTGCCTGCTAGGTTTCTGGCAGCAGGTCTTGGAAACTCAAACGATGAGCACCTCATCGATGAGCACCTCAGGGTCCTCGCCCAAGGATTTGATTGCCTGCTAGGTTTCTGGCAGCAGGTCTTGGAAACTCAAACGATGAGCACCTCATCGATGAGCACCTCAGGGTCCTCGCCCAAGGATTTGATGTGAACAGAGGGAATCAGTTCCGTGCTCAAAAGGGTGAACAGAGGGGTCAGTCCAATGTTCAAAGGGTACCATAACAATTATAGGTACATGGCTTTTTGGAACCAGGCATGGGTAGAACATACTTACCTGGACATGTTCCTGCCTCTTAAGGGCATGTCTCCTGTCAGACAAGTTTTTCTTTGTACAAACACATTCATTGGAGAAATAAACAACTGAGGTTATTCTCGAGTGTTGTACGAAATATCTTGACCAGCTAGTTAAGATGCATTTCATTTTCAAAGGAATACCCGGTTTACTTTCTGGGTAGTTTGAAAAGAAATCTGATGATTTTGGGACTGGGTAAGGGTAGACTGTACTTACCTGGGCACATTCCCGAAGGTTTGATGTATCATCTGCTGAATAACCAACCTTTTCCGGGGCATCTCCCTTGGGATGATAATGAGGGCTTCTCCGGCGCCCAAATTTTGGTATTCTATCACTGGGGATTAGAACTCTGAACTGTCAAAGATGATTAGCACAAACATGCATACATTCATCAAGGATAGACAAGCTGAGCTAATCCAGAGTATGCATTTGTAAGTTCATGCATGATGATTTTACCACGTTTGTATCACCCAAAATCCACCGAGGGTCAATCAAGACAACTTTTTCGCAAGGTGGACTTTCTCGAGATGATGAACGAGAGACTTTCAGTCAGAAAGGGCTTTCACTCGCTCTCACTGAAAAGGGTTATTTGTCCCGTCCATTAATGCGGGAATGTCGAAAACTCTCAATCTGACCGCTATCACATCAACAAGGGTCTAAGTTTTCTCGCAAGCGGTACGACACTGCCAATCTGAGAGGTCTTCTTCAGGGTCGTAATGTTGGCTTGGTCAATGGCTTAACAAAGGTGACTGTTCAAGTCAAGGCCATGAAAGAAAATACTCTGCAATTATCTCCGGGTTTACAAGTCAAGAACCCTGCAAAAGAGATAGAAAATAGTCTTGCTCGCACTTCCTCGAGCGTTGTTTATAAACATTTGAAATCCCGTGTTAATTCAAATGCCCCAGTCAGAAGAGACTTCATGAGGGATGTAACATGGGCTTGGTTTGCAGATTGAGGGACGAAATGATCGTTAGGCTCAAAAATGTGTGTAAGGGTGAGAATTGGTGTTCATCTTGGCATTGTCACCAGTTTTCTTCTCCACCATCAGGATCCTTCTGGAAGACTTCTTGGGTAATCCTGTGTTTTAGCATCTTTGACAACTTTTTCTTGAGGAGCTTTTGCGTCAAGCATTTTCCTGGATACCATTCTATCTCTGTCCCAAATGCTTTCTCAAGAATAGGTTCGTCTTTCTCTATCATGTGGCAGATCTTTGCCAAGACAGAGTTCCTAAAGTAGGAATCTGTATCAAAGGAGAGCTCAAGTATCTTTTTCATTGTTTTTCTTCTTCTCCTCTTTTTTTTTTTTTTTGTTCATGGGCATTGGCCTTGCTTTTACCAGGCACACTGCTTTTTCATGCCCCTATTTTTCAGCATTTTTTTTGCTGTTCTTTTGGTGTTGTCAGGACTAGCCTAAACAAAGTTGAACATAACAATGTTTTTAGGCTCTTGGAGTCTTCATCTTCATTCGGTACTTGAGACCGTGATGCTCAAACTGTGGTGACTTTTACCTTGCCCCAGTGTGGGGGATGATCACCAATTGGGTTCGTACGAAATGAAATTGCCGGCTCAATTGGGCTAGCAAGGGATATAAGTGTATGGGATAGAAGAAGAACTGCTCTTCGTCATCCTAGGGCACTTAAATTATCATGAGAGTTCATCTGCAATAAAAACACTCAAAGATTAATGCAAGTGAGAGCAAGAAAATTTCTATTCATCTTTTTCACCTTGTGTGAGCTGTTGCAGCTGATGATCATAGAAAATTTTAGATATTACAAACTCCTCATCCTTCTTGTCTTGCATCACTGTTATCAATAAGATATTGGCATTTTGGACAAGCATTAGTTTGTTGCTTCTCTCTTGACGAAGCCCTTTTAGTCTCGACTGTCTGGTCGTCGATGGTGTACTTGTCTTGGAGGACTCTGTTGAGGGTCACAGGTTCCATGAAAGTAACGAGGTCGAAGCCACAGGAGCAGTGATTGAAAGGGGATGGATGTTTTTCTTGTTTCCTCTGAGTCTGAATCCATCCTATGAGGCTGGTTTACCTCAAGTTGCCCCAATGTGGGGTGGTTCTTGACAGGGGTAATTTGAAAGGAACCTTCGAGTGTGTGGGCTCAAAAGGGTTAAGCAAATGATTAATGGCAGTGTATGGGGCAAAGAAATGAATTGCCTCTCGTCATTTTGACTGCCGTACCTTATGCGAGAAATCCCTTCACCTTGTAGAAATGAAACCTTTTCACTCATCTTGCAAGGGTTTAGTACTTGAGAACGTGTATAGATTAAGGGTTGCCTCTCATCATCCTGACATACCTCATTCAATACATCGGAGTAATTCGACACCATTCGTCGAGTTGCCACGATTTTCACAGGGAATTGGTGAATTAAACAGGTAAAATTACCATGCAAAATTCTTTTCAAAAGACATACAATGCACTTGAAAAAGGTTAAGCATTCATTTGCTTTAACATGTTTCCTCTTTCTTTGCTTCTTTGTACTTTTATGAGAAAAGTTTTTAGAGACAGAAATACTTACCTATACTGCAATGGTGAAGTAAATCTGCAAGGCAATGGGAAAGACCGTGTTAATGAACGGTTCTTTAGAAAACAGGAATTGGGAACGATACAACGTTACCCTTCGTGATTCCATTCATCGGAGATTCAACTGACAAATCCTTGAATTTTCTCGGATGTTGATAATTCCCTTCTGACAAAAACATGGACTTATGTTAGAAGTGAGATGATTGAGGGTAAATTGAGAACGATACAGGTTACCCTTCTTCCATTTTGCCTTCAAAGCTAGCAGAGTCTTTTCTCCTCTTTACTTTGTTCAGCCTTCTCTGTCTCAGTCTGCTTCTCCATGTTCTTGGTCTCGAAGCTCGAATGAGATCCTCTATGATTAGGGGTGCCTTCAATTGGAAAGTCCTATCGTCGGCGCATGCTGTGCCAATACGGTTCTGGCATGCTGAGGCATTTCTCGAAAATCCTCTGATTCCTGACATGCACAGGGCATGTGCAATTGCTTGCATGAGGATCTTCGCAGCAAAGCTAATCTCTACTTTAAAGGTCTTCGATAGATGCGGGCGTGACTGACGTCAAGACCTCCATGATTGGTGGGACTAGGATTGACTTTATCTTGTCATATGCAAAGTCCTTTCCAGCTGTTTGCACAGAATCTTTGCTCAAATTTGTCCTAAATAAAAGGAAAGAATGTATCATTTCTATTCTAAAGTGGATGAACTTTAGGAACGAAATACACCCTTTTTGATGGACTGGGGGATTGCATGCCCCATAGTCTACTCTTCCAATTGAGCACTTCTTCGTCGTGCTTCATTTGAGAAGTCTCAGCATTGGTGCTCCATCCGGCTTGCTAGCACGTTAGGGTCTAGCATGTTCCCCATTTCATTATCTGTAAAAGGGATGGAATGTCATTTTCCAAAACTTGTTAAGGAATAAGACATACCTTTTTCTTTCAAAAGGGGTAATCTTTTCTTGATCTGTCCCCGACTTTTGTACGAAATGATGTTTCGCTCATCATGGTGTCAAGGAATGCTCAGCACTCCCTCTGACTTTTTGGAATTGATATCTCACACTAGAAGTGATGAGATTTGCCCCACATTTCATTTTGAAGGTTGGCTGATCTTTGCTCGGACTGCCCCTATCAAATGAGTTGGTCTGGTAGCATTACCAGTGTTCTTCAGTTTGTGCCATTTCCAAATATCCCTTTTGTAATAACAAATCAAAAAGGAATATGCTCTGAGACACGAAATGAGCGTGTTAGAAAAACAAACAAGGTTATGAGTATGCATGTTTTTCTATCACTGTTCTTTTTGTTCTTCTGAAAAATGACAAAACATTTGCTTTATTTTCAAAAGCTTAAAATAAGGAAGCATGAGGAAGCCCGGGCCTCAGAACACTTTCCTTTACATGGCTGGATATCATCAACGGGCCGGTTTGGAATACTTCCTCAGGCCCTCAAAACAAAACATTTGTAATTCTTTTGAATAATTCAAGTGAATTACATTTGTTGGAATGGAAATTGCAATACTAAAATTCCAAGCATAATTACAAATTCAGAAAACTGGGAATCTTAGAAAACAGCTCAGACTTTAGAAAGCAAGAGAAGTTCCCACATAGGAGCATTCAAATTATTAAATATGCATCTATTCTAAGGGAGGAAAATTGAGCCTTCAGTTTACTCAATGACGACATCCGCGCCTCCTGCTTGATTGGGTGGTGCATTGCGGAATGAAAACATCTTTGCATCCAACAATTTCTGGACCTTATTTTTCAGGACCACACAGTCATCGACGGAATGTCCTATTTCACCCAAATGATAATCACACGCCTTGGAGGGGTCGTAGTTGGGGAAATGCTCAGGATTTTCACGCTTTGGCTCTTTAGCAAGCAACCTCTTTTCCACGAGAACAGGCAGGATCTGAGACATAGGCAAAGGGAGTGGCGTGAATTGCTTTTTGCTATTTCGCCTTTAGGGCGGTTTGCGACCTGAGGCCGGTTGCTGCCCTCTGCCCATCTGAACCATTGGGGAAGGACGAATGGTTTGGGTGTATGCAACATCCGTATCTGTCAGGGGTTCTTTCTCCTTCTTCATGCCGAGTTTCTTGTTTGTGGAGGTGGGGTCTGTGAACCATCCCTCACGTAATCCCATTTCAATTCGTTCGCCCACAGGAACAAGACGATTAAGGGATTCAGCAGTGGCACCGACCAGTCGGTGTCTGTATTCGTACGGAAGCGACTTTATGAACAACTTCACTTGTTCCTGATCAGTGAGTTGTGGGGTAACCTGGGCGGCCAAGTTTCTCCATCTGGTGGCGTACTCCTTGAAGGACTCGCTCTTCTTCTTCTCAGCGCGTTCCAGATCGTCACGGGTGAAAGTGACGTCGAGATTGAATTGATATTGCTTAAGGAATGCATCAGCGGCATCATCCCAAGACTTAAAAGTATCCACATCCTTCGACATATACCATGTCAGAGCTGGACCCGTCAAACTCGCTTGAAAGGTCTGAATCATGAGGGGTTCATTGTCAGCATACTGGGTCATCCGCACATGATACATGTGCAAATGATGTCTGGGGCATGAGGTGCCATCATATTTCTCGAATTCTGGCATCTTGAACTTTTCTGGTACTTTGACCCGTTTGTATATAGACAGGTCAAGTGGGACAGCATGCTGCGGGCCTTGTAGCTGTTTCAGCATCTCCTCGACTTTTGCAAGACGTTTGTCATGCTCTATTATCGGTGCAGCTTCAGGTTCAGGCTCCCTGATAGCAAGGGGAAGTGGATCGTCCTCTAGTGGAGGCATGTTAACGTCGCTGGCGGAGGCTTTGTCTTTTCCAGTGGAAGGTGGTGATAACACCACCTCAACTGCTGCAGGCGTGGGCGTGAGCTTGCTCTGAATGGATTCCACTTGTTTTGTGAGATTTTGGATTGCATTAAGGACCAGCTTCATTTCGTCCTCCATGGTATTAAGACGGACGTTTTCTTCGGCCATTTTTAACTACCTGGCGAAAACGTTGAAATGAATGAGTATAATGCCTAATAAAGAATCATTTTATAATCTAGGCATAATATTATTGCATATTTTCTTTATTTGCAAAGAAAAAAATAAGCAAAAAGGGTTTTTATTAATATCAACATTACAAGCGGCGTCCCCGGGATTCGAACCCCGGTCGCCTCGGACCGTTTTCCCCATTCCCGGATACCACTGGGCCGAAGGCCGCGGTGGTGTCACAAAGGGGCGAGAAAATTAATTTAAGGCTTAAAAAGCGGCCCGAGTTATATTAACATTGGAACAACCCAAAAACACTTTTAAGGAGGAAAACGAAAACCCTTGAACATAAATACTAGGGAAATATACAAAAAGGGGCTTTTAACAAAAAGGGTGCCCTTCCCGGATGCTCATTTTATAAACGATGGGAAAGCTACAGTCTTCTCGGAGCTGCTTATTTTCACAGACAAGCTCCACAATAAGCATATCCCTTGTCTCGTCGGTCCCACCATGCCAGAAATTTTCTTAGGAACAGGGACAAATTGGGCATCAGTTTTTCCCATCGTGTATAAAATGCAATCAACGGGTGGCCTAATAATAACAAGTTAATTGAATTAATAGGCTGCATAATAAAATGAGAAGGGATAGAATATATACCTTTCCTTGAACCATGGCAATCACAACGACATGCACATGAGGAGTGAGGCTCGATTTCTATTTTAGACCGGCTCAGCAAAATGAAATTAAAAGGGTGCCTGACCGTCGCAGTCTCGCGTTGGTGTCAAGTCCTTTCAACCTCGGCCAAATCGAAAGGAATATCTTATAGTCACGCGATTAGCGGCTAAAGATATTTCTTTACGATTTTTTAGAAATGAATTTCAGGGAGAAGAAAGGCAACCTCTACATCGCGGACTCGCGTTCGAGGTCGTATCTTTCTTAACACCATCCTAAAATGTCCTATTGCGGCCCAGGTCCGGCAGCGTGGTTGTGTGTGCAATAGTGTAGTGCTAAATCATTAAAGCATGCACAAAAATTTATAAACAATCAATTTGAACCTGCAAGAACAAATAACACATTAACGTCAGGTTCATACCTGGAATCCTTGCTGCCAAAAATTATTTTGAACAGGGCAAAATTTTGGCTTAAGTCCACTTTAGAAAAATGCAGTCCCCAGCGGAGTCGCCAGTCTGTCGCGACCGAACTCCCGAGCCCTTCTTTGGACGACATGCAAAAAGCAGGGGGGCTCGCCTGGTACGTCCTAAGTCTAGGTTTAGGACTTAACTCGGGCTCTCCCAAGCCCATACCATATCGCGACTTAAGGTTTAAATATTTAACATGCAAATGGTTTATACCAAGGAGTCGCCACTAATCGATTTGAGGTGGGTCGATTAGAAACCCAAATAAAGTGATGGGAGAATCACCCTATTCCTACGAACCAGAGATTAACTGAATTCGGGGACTTGGTTACATTAGTTGGATAACTAATGCCCTTTCGGTACCATTCTACCCTGTTCATTTTTTGAAAACATTTGTCAAGCAGTTTGGATTGATTTTAGGACCTTTCTCCTAACATGTGAGGTGATCAAGCGAGTGCATAATCAGAAATGATTAGCAGTCATGCAACCTATGGTTCTAGCCCTAACTAAGCCAGATGACATTCAAAACGCAACAATTCATGCAATTGTACTAAAAATATGCATAATAACAACGCAACAGTAATAAAAATAAAACATGCAAAGTACCACTGCGCGACTTTAGACTTATTGAATTTAAATAAAATAACAACATACATAATTATAAGGGATTAAGACACTTAGATTAAAAAAGAAAGAAAAGAAAAAAAAATTTTTTTTTTTTTTTTCGAATTTTTTTTTTTTAAAAAAAAACGAAATAAGAAAATAAAAAGGAAATATATTTTTTAAGAAATTTTTAATTTTTAATTTTTTTTTAAATTTTTTAAATTTTTTTTTTTAAGAAAAAAACAGAAAAGAAAAAGGAAAAGAAAAACCCTTTTCTAATTTTTTTTTAAATTTTTTTAAAATCATTTTAAATGAAATAAAAATAAAAATAAAAAAAACCCGGCCGGGTCGGGTCGGATCCGACCGACCCGGGTCAACGGACCCGACCCGGTCGTTGACTCGGGCCGGATCGGCTAATCCGGGTCGGTTCCGACCGACCCGGGTCAACGGACCCGACCCGGTCGTTGACCCGGGTCGGGTCTACTGATCCGGGTCGGTCAGAGTTGACCCGAGTCAACGGATCCGACCCGGGAGTTGACCCGGGTCGGATCTGCCGATTCGGGTCGAATCTGACCCGGTTCGCAGATCCGCGGGGAGAGGGGCGCCGGCGGGGCCAAAATCGGCCGTCCGCCGGCTGACCCAGGCCGGTGCCACCCCTTGGAATGGCCCCTGGGGCCTCCATCAACGTCTCCCGCCACCTGGCTCGCCGGCCGGCGAGCAAAATCAGAATCGGCTTCTCTGGGGGATTTTGTCGAACACCTGGCGGGCGCGGTTGAACTCAGCCGACTTCGACCTCCTCCGGCGGCACGGTCGGCTCCGACGGCTGCGGCTGACGCTCGACTGCATGTGGGGACCGGGACCGGCGACGGCATGGGCCGGGACTCGCGCGAAACGGCCGGCGCGAATCCCGGCCGGACTGTGTCCGCGAACAGGGGAAAACAGAGGCAGCTCTCGGCCGGGGGGACTTACCGGTCGACGGCACGTCTGGGCGGCTTTCGGCTGGTCTGGCGGCGTCGACGACCGCTGCTGGTTCTTCTTTGGATCCGGCGGACTCTCGGCTCTCTCTTTCTCTCTCTCTGTTCTCAGCTCTCTCTCACTCTCTGTATCTCTCTCTGTGGCCTTTCTCTCTCTCTTTTTTTTCTCTGTGGCCGACCGGAGGGATGCTCCGGGCGTCGTCGGTCAGCTTGCTGGAGACGGCGAGACCGGCTGGGACTCCAGGCCCCTTTCTCTTCTCTATTTCCCTCTCGGTTTCTCTCTCGGTCTCTGCTCTGTTTCTCTCCCTGAATTGCCGACCGGGGGCCTCTCGCTCTCTCTGGTGTTTTATGACGACGACGACGCGTCTCGTGCCTCCCCACATCGGCTGACGACGGCCTGCACCGGCCTATGCCCCGCAAATCCCGCGGCCATAGGCCGGTGCAGGGGGACGTCACTGCTGCGGCTGAAAAATCCAGAGGAACAGGGGGAGGAGAGGGATAAAAGGATAAGGGGAGGCCGGGAAACCGGGGGAAGACGGGACTGGCAATTAATGCCAGTCCCGTCGTCGTGCTCGTTCGGCCTTCCTCTGGCCGGATGACGACGATGACGAGGGGCGGCGCCGCCGTGCGTCGGCGTGACGACGCGAAGCAGAGGCGGACAGGGGCGTGGACAGCGACGGCGCGCGTGGGGGGAGAAGGAAGGAGGAGCTGGGCTGGGCCGGGCCAGGCTCAGCCCATGCGAGGAAAAGAAGAGGAAAAAGGCGAAGCGGGCTGGGCTTGCGGGGAGGAAAAGAAAAAAAGAAAGGAGAAGAAGGCTGGGCCGCGCGGGGAGGGGAAGCTGGGCCGCGCGGGGGAGGAAAGAGGAACGGGCCGAGTCGGCCCGGCCCCGACCTGGCCCGTTCGATTTTTTTCTTTTTCTTTTTTCTTTCTCTTTTTTTTTTAAATTAATTAATTAAAAGTTATTACTATTTTTTGGAATATTTATATTTTTTTTATAACACTTTAATAGACCATATTAACACAAACACGCCTAATTTCTATATGCAATGCATGGAAATATATATTTTTTGTTTTAGGAATTAATAGAAATTAACTCCTAAATTTTGTGTATTTAATTTTGGGGCAAATTAAAAATAGGTGTCAACAGGGCAAATTTCCTCAAATTACCCACTTAAGAGGATGTTTGTTACAATGTAAATCCTGAACTTGATAACTTTGTCTCATTTGACACCTCTTCTCGCTAGTGGCACATGTCGTCACGGATGGCAACTACGTCTGTGTTTCATGCCATTATTTGCCCCATATATAGGCAATTTTTGTCAGAAATCATTTGAACTTGATTTCCAAAATTCTAAATTTAAAATCTAGTCCCCAAAATCTTTAAACTAAAACCTAATTCCCAAATTTCCCAATTAAAACGGACTCCTAAAATCCATGTCTTTATATCACTTTCTCACTTCACTATATTCATTTCATCTTCTTCTCCCATCTACGCTCTTGAAAGCTCCTCCTCACCCAAACGCCGTATTGATATCTAAGAATGACGTACATGAGATGATGGAAAGTCAATGGCGCTACCCAATTTTCCATTATGACAACGTTAAAAACTTCCACGAAAAGTGATTTCTTGTTCGCTATTAAAGCCCAGAACACTGTCTCAAAATTTGTCCACCGCCACTGAGTCATTCACTCTTGATCACCACTATATCCGATTCCACGAGCAAGCACGGGAACAAGAGCCGTCAGACCTCCGAGGTCTTTGATTCTGAGACCATGGCTCCTCAGCCTAGGCGCAGAGCCACTGTTGATGATGATACGACGAATAGAGTTCATGTCGACGAGGAGCCGCCATTGAAGAAGGAAGGAGAAGGTAATGCAAGGGATATGTCCGACAAATTGCCCGTGAGAGCCAAGGACGGGTTCGGCCAGATCGTGAGGAACGTGCTGAACATGCTCAAGTTTCTGCGGATGTGTTTCGGACGTAAGAATTTTCTAATGTGGGCTTTATTAATTGAAATTAACTGAATTAATTTGATCTAATAAAGGTAAGATATATGGGTTATTAATCAGTCTAATATGGGGCTGGCTGGTATGGGCCGAGTACGGCCCGGCCCGTAATGAGAAGGCCCGTGGTCGAAGACTCTATAAATAACGCTTAAATCTCTCCTCTAACCGGATGATGCACAATTTGATTCATATACGGATCTAGAGAGAACTTTCTTCTCGTGAGTGGCAATCTCATTAGGCCAGTGTTCTAACGAAGGGCATAGGGGAGAAGATCTTGAGTTCGTGTTCGGTAACCATCGCAAATTCCGCGTCAAGTTCGATAGATTCCAAATCAAGTATGCGAATCGACAATTTCTCCATTATCGTGTTTCGGTTTCTGATTATGGTGATCCTAGGCGTGTCATTTTCGTGGCAATATTTGGTATCAGAGCCTGCCATAAATTAGAACTGAAACATGCGGATTAGGACCATTTTTGTTTTGTCTGAGAGGTTTTTGCTCAGTTTCGAAATTTTTTGTCGGATGACAGTTAAATTTTATTACATATTTGGCATTTACTCGTCGAGACGAGAAGAATGGTGGGCGGCACGTTGCCGGAGGAGGCTGGACGCGCCGTCACGCGCCTACACGTGTCCTAGGCGCGGCGGCGCGTGACGGCCACGCGCGGCCGTGCCAAACCGACGTGTTTTTTCGCCGGTAACCGCAGGCTGATGTCAGCGAGGGCACGGATCCAGGTTGACTCGGATCCCTACCCGACCGGGTCGTTGACCCGACTGGGATCCTGACCCAACTGTTGACCTGACCCGAGTTTCGACCCGACCCAATTGTTGACCTGACCGGTCAACCAATCGGACCGGTCCGTTGACTGGTTGGACCGGTCAACCGGTCGGACCCGCTGTTCAGACCGGTTTGATTGGCTGAACACGCGCGCACACGTCGCGCCTTCCGGCGGCTCGTGTGGGCGCGTCCAACGTCCGTTTTGAACGTTCTTGGTATTGACGTGCTCGTATTGAGATGCTCTACATGGTGGTGTGTTTATTTTACATGTTTGAAGCTTTTACAGATGTGAAAATACATATAAAACCCTATATACACGTATTTTTGGGGTATTTTTTTGCGTATTTTCTTGTATTTCTCTATGGTTTCAGAAATACATATGGTAGCTTACATGTATATCACCACATAAGGACAATGTAGGGTGTAATTCATTGTCTATCAATGAATGGAATAGTATAATTAGCATGACATGTAATTTTAGAGACATACGCCTCTGTCTTTACGTCTAACATTACATGTATATAGTGAATGTGATACATAAAACTTATATCCCTAGTATGAGAGATTTTCAAGGATTCAGTTGGATAGTGACTATCAAAGTGGTACACTTGACTGGGTTTGAGAAATATCGATCTTATATTGTGGTAGGATGTCTCCTGTTCTATTGCGTGATTATACTCCCAAAGGAGATGATCTCGTACTGGTTCATGGAAAGGTACATATATAGCATGTGCTGGAGAAATGACTAATCTTAGTGGTTCATACACCCAAAGGTAGTAATTTCACGAGAGATTAGAATATGTTTTTATGGCCGTTGTCATGTGGAGAGTGTACAACTGCATGTCATATTTTCTGCTCAAAGGTGATTATGTGACGATGTATGTAACTCTCTAGATAAATACTCACATGATGCTGATTGTATTGTTTGTTTGTTTTCCAATCATCTTTTCTGTAAACGGTAATTCCATTTCCATTGAGGTCCTTACTGCGTTGAACTTTAAGAAATGGAAAGAGGATTTTCTATTTGGAATGGTGTTAGCAGATGTTCACATTGCTCTTACAAAGGATAAGCCGGTAGATATCACGGTCACCAATACTGAAGTCGAGAAAACGGACTATGCTGCCTGGGAAAAGAGCAATCGGATTTGCTTATTGACAATGAAGAAATCCATTCAAGAACACTTAAAAAGTGGTTTGCCAGCTGATTGTACTGCTAAGGAAATGATGGCAGCCTTAGAGGCTAGAAACCGCATTTTATCTAATGCTAAGGTTGGTACACTTTTTCAAAAGCTCTTCAATATGAAGTATGATGGTATTGCTGGGGTTAGAGATTATGTCCTTAGAATGGTAGACCTAAAGACGAAGTTTCAAGCTCTTAATGTTTCCATTCCTGATGCTTGTATTATGCATCAAGCCTTGAACACCCTTCCACCTGATTTTGGGATTATAAAGATAAATTACAATTTCCAAGATGAGACTTGGTCAGTGAATAACTTGATAGCAAGGTGGTGCCAGAGGAAGAGAAACTTAAGAACGAAAAAGTGCATCTAGCCTTATATGTTTCTGGTTCCCATAAAAGGAAGGATAAGAAGTCTAGAAATCGTACTCATAAAGGTACTCATGACACTACCGATCAATCTAACAATATGGGTCCAAAGAAAATATCCTTTAAAAGGGATCGTGACCACTGCTTCTTTTGTAAGAAGAAAGTCACACAAAGAAGGACTGTGGAAAGTTCAAAACTTGATTATCCAAACGTGAGGCTACAGGTAATGATTCTTTGGCACTTGTTTGCGAATCCAACTTATCAGAAGCACCATCTAGTTCTTGGTGGCTCGATAGCGGTGCAACTAATCATGTTGCGTTTACCATACAGGGATTCATAAACCGGAGGAAGCCAAATCAGAATGAGTCAAGATTCACTGTGGGAAATAACGAGAAAGCCGATGTTGTATTTGTAGGAGATGTTATATTGATTCTAGACTCTGATTTTAGATTAATATTGAAAAACACTTTCTATGTACCTTCTTTTAGACGAAACTTAGTTTTCGTATCGTGTTTGGACATGTATAACGACTCTTTTGAAATTAAGAATAATGTTATTTCTTTGTTTCTTAATTCAAATAAGGTTGGATGCTATTATATGTCCAACGGATTGTACAGATTGTGTTTGTCTCCTAATGACATATACGTCGCTTGTACGGCTGAAAAGGTTATTTCTAAGAAACCACTACCTAAAAAACAGTCTTATGCATTATGGCATAAACGGCTTGGTCATATCTCTAAGGATAGAGTAGAAAAGCTGATAAAGACTAACATCTTGCCTGCTCTTAAAGATGACTTAGAGATATGCGTAGACTGTTGTAGAAGTAAAATGATCAAGATAAGGAAGAAAACTGCAGTCCGAAATTCTGACCTGTTGGAGGTCATTCGCACTGATATAAGTGGACCCTATATGGCAATTTTGTGTAGAAATTTTTATTTCATTACATTTATTGATGACTATTCTCGATATGACTATATGTACTTGATTAAAGAAAAGTTTGAGTCTTTTGACAAGTTCAAGATTTTTTGGACTAAAGTCAAGAAACAGTTGAGAAAGGTCATAAAGGTTGTTAGATCTGACCGAGGTGGAGAATATTATGGCAAGCATGGTGATGCCGGACAGCTTAAGGGGCCATTTGCCAAATATTTAAAGGATTCTGGGATAGTGGCTTAGTTCATTATGCTTGGGAGTCCTGAGCAAAATGGTGTAGCCGAAAGGCGCAATCGTACCCTTATGGAAATGGTGAGGATTATGATTAGTAGGACAAATTTATATGGTTTTCTGTGGAGTGAAACTTTGAAAATAGCTTTGTACATTCTGAATCGTGTACCTACTAAAGTTGTTCCATTGACTCCTTTTGAGTTATGGGCTGGACGTAAGCCTAGCTTAAACCATCTTAAGGTTTGGGGATATCCTGCAGAAGTGAAGTTATATAATTCAACATTAAGTAAGTTGGACTCTAGAACCACTTGGTGTTACTTTGTATCTTACCCGGATCATTTGAAGGGATATCGGTTCTATAATCCTAATGGAGACACAAGAATTATGGAATCACAGACAGCCAAGTTTCCGGAGTTTGATGTGGGCGAAGAAAGTAGCTGCTTACAGACTATTGAGGATAATAGTACGGTGGGTTATCTTTATCTCCTCCCATATAGATAATTGTGGAGACTTCCACACCACAGACTGAACCTGTTGAGGCTCAGGATCCTGTTGTCGAGAAAGCTCCTAATGAAGTTTCTTAAGGCTCTCAGGTACAGGATGAGGCTGTTGTTGCTCTAGTAAGGAGATCCATTAGGGAGAGACGATCAGCTATACCACCGGACTACTTAGTCTATATAGGAAAGCAAGACTACAATATCGGTTTTGTGGCTAATCCAGTGACTTATGCGGAAGCTATTTCTTGTCCTCAATCGGAACTGTGGTTGGATGCAATGAGAGATGAAATGCAGTCTATGAAGCATAATGGAATTTGAGAACTTGTTGAATTACCTAAAGGTCATAGACCCATTGGCTGTAAATAGGTGTATAAGACTAAAATGGACTCTAAAGGAAAGATTAAGAAGTTTAAAGCCAGACTGGTAGCCAAGGGTTTCACTTAGAGAGAAGGAGTAGACTATAAAGCAACTTTTTTTCCAGTCTCTTCTAAAGATTCTTTCAGAGTGATCATGGCATTGGTAGCTCATTTCGATATGGAGTTACACCGGATGGATATTAAAACTGCCTTTCTCAATGGAGATCTTAATGAAGAAGTCTATATGATGTAACCCGAAGGCTTTGTAGCAAATGATTCAGGTACGTTTGTATGTAGATTGAAAAAGTCTATTTATAGTCTCAAGCAAGCTTCTAGACAATGGTACTTGAAGTTTCATAGTGTTGTCGCTTCATTTAGTTTTGTTGAGAACAAAATAGATCAGTATATATACTGCAAGGTTAGTGGGAGGAAATTCATTTTCCTTATACTCTATGTGGATGATATTCTGCTTGCAAGAAGTGACCTTGGTTTATTGCATGAGACAAAGCAGATGTTGTCAAAGAACTTTGATATGAAGGACCTTGGTAAAGCGTCTTTTGTCCTTGGCATTGAGATTCATAGGAATCGTTCTCGCCGACTATTGGGTTTATCTCAGAGGATATATGTTGATCTTATCTTAGAAAGATTCAACATGTAGCAATGCAAGCCAAGAATTGCTCCTGTCAGTAAGGGTGATAAGTTGAGTCTATCACAATATCCTCATTCAGATTTTGAGAAAGCCCAAATGAAGAATGTACCTTATGCTAGTGTACTTGGGAGTATTATGTATGCTCAAGTATGTACTAGACCAGATATTGCTTTTGCAACAGGACTTCTAGGCAGATATCAGTCAAATCTAAGACACGATCATTGGGTTGCTACCAAGAAGGTTTTGAGGTACTTAAAGAGGACAAAAAACTATATGCTGATTTACAAACATGTTCAGGACCTACAGCTGGTTGGATATTCGAATTTAGACTTTGCTGGCTATCAGG
Organism: Syzygium jambos; assembly: GCA_031216235.1. Taxonomy (NCBI): domain Eukaryota; kingdom Viridiplantae; phylum Streptophyta; class Magnoliopsida; order Myrtales; family Myrtaceae; genus Syzygium; species Syzygium jambos. The sequence goes on along the minus strand of CM062229.1, from coordinate 11,794,834 downwards.
ATGAAAAAAAGTCAACAATGGGTTACATCTTTAAGTTAGCAGGAAGTGCAATATCATGAAAAATTGAGAAACAGAAATCAATGACATCCTCTATGTCGCGACCCTTCTTTTTCCGTCATGGGAAAAAGGAACGGGTTTAGGTGGTATTGCCCAAAAAAGGCGGACCGATGGCCCATCGATCTAGACGTGAACTCTCCCCAAGTTCATACCCCGCGCAACGTTGGATTTCGTTTTGAATTCTCGATAACTTAAGTACTTCTAGGAGTCGCCACTAGCCTATTGGGGTCGGCTAGAAACCAATCAAGACGCGGGAGTGTCGCCTTGATTCCTACGCAACCAGAGGTTCTAGGGCCGGGGACTTGTTTACACTAACATTTCTATTAGCGCCCTTTCGGTACCTAACTTGAGAGTGCATTATCTAAGTGGTCACGCGATCTTGATCACCAATTATAACCCTATGATATCAAAGCCGCTAAGTGTCCTTGCAAATGTTTTTGTGGATTATTTTCTTCAATGCCTAGATTAATACTAACCTAATTTAGGAAAGAAATTAACACTCAAATTATTGAAAGAAAAAAAAAGAGCAGTAAGTAAACATCCAAGAAATTGAAATGACTTGAAAATAAACGCGGAAGGAGAAAACCCGATACAAGTCGGGCAAATAATATTACATGGCCTCGTTATCATGCCCCGGGACAGGACCCCCATGAGCAAAATGAGAATTCAAATGTGCGTGAAGTTACTCTAGCTACATAAAACTATTCTAAGTAATTTTAGTCTATGCATAATGGATTTTTTTGGTCGTAAAAATGGTAATAAAATACCAAAATAGCATTAAATTAGGCAAATGACTTTATAAAATTAGGAAAATCTCATAAATGTCATTTTTTGCATAATTTGATGCTATCCAACATTTTTCATTTTTTTTTGAAATTTTTGAAATTTTTGATTTTTTTTATTTTTTCGTTTAAAAAAAAAAATAATTCCCAAAATTGGCCTATGCTCGGTTTACGTGAACATGAAACAACTCAGAATATGAACATTACGAGAACCGGGCTCAAATCAACCGTTTCAAGATCGAAGCTTGGTTTGGGGCATTTCGTCGAGCCTTTGGTGTGCATTAAATTGCCCCAAATGGCTTCCTCGAGCCATATTCATGGTCTTCAATCTCACTCCGTGTGTAATATCAAGTGGAACCAAAGTATCAAGGCTATATTATCACATGCAAAGAACAAGGTTAGCTGGAAATCACAACCTAAAACGCACAAGAACCGAGTTGGAATCGACCTCCAATATGTGTTCGGGCCGCTTTTGCAAATCTGGGTTTAAACCCAGGTCAAGCAAACTTGTTGCATGCCCAGGTTTAAGCCCCGACACTCTTCACGTGCAAGGTCTATTGGAAACATCACTTCATCCAAAAGAATATACGTAACATCTACTTTTAAATGAAACAAACATCATGGAGAATGATCAAGTGAACACGTCGAAACAACCCCTCCAAGCAGCATACACGCATGGTTCATAGTGACTAGCCATGAATCAATGTGGGTTAGTTTGGCTTTTTACTCAAGTTGCAAGCCATCTCATGGTTCACACGGGGCTTCAAAGACCAAACCAAGTGGATCTCAGCATAATTTGTACACCCATATAACGTTCATCAAGCTCATGAAAGTAGAAAACGCATGCAAAGGGGAGTAGCAAGTCAAACATATAGGGCTCATGAAGGGGCTCCAACACTTAAGAAAAATTCCAGCCTCAGAAATCAGTTCTCTGGGCTGGTCTTCTCTTGATTTTTTCATGACTAAAACATGTTCAAAATTGAACAAAAATACATGTAATATACTCACCTTGCTTCCTAGTTTCTCTTTGAAGTATCCCTTGGCCGAGGGAACCAAAACTTGTCTTCGAAGGGCGCGGGGAACTAGGCTTCTTCAAACTGGAAAATGAGATCTGCAAAGAAAAAAACTGACAACGAAGGTTTTTGTTGGTCTCCAAAACCAGAATCAACGACCTCTTTTTCTGACTAATTTGATACCAACAAAAACTAGATGTATTCTAGTTTCATTTCCAAGTCACGGGTATCCTCACATATTCCTCATGTCTCTCAAAAACTCCCACTTTCCCTCACCAGTAACCATCTGACTTCAACACTCACAAAATTTCTGGGTTTCCCTCTTGACCCGAGAATGGGCTGCTTTTCGAGGGGATTTTGGGTGACTTCCCGACATCCATTTGGGACGTGTGACCTATGGTTGGAAAGATCTTTGAATGTAGTTCCCCTATCTAGTTGAAGGTTTTGGCTAGTTTTGGCTCTAAGTTCACTAAAATCTCACTTTTCTCTCCACAAGCCAGTCTGAAACTTTTTTGGGTTCATTTTCTGTTTGAGCTGCGTGTGAGGGTGTGTTTTTGGAACGACCGTGAACTCCCCTCTTCTCCTCTCATCCCTTTCTTTTTATCCCCCAAAAGAAGGTGCTTCAGAGATCCTATCCACCAAATCCAACCAGATTTTTAGCCCGTGATTGCCCACTTCCCAAGCCTGCAAACTGAGTCTCTTCACCAACTCTCTGACTCCAAAATCATCACTTTGCAGCTGTTGAGTGAGCAGGTTTGACTAAGATTATCACGTGCCTTCAGCAGCTTATCCTTGGCAAATTTTTGTCCATTTGCACTCCTAATGATGGTCTCACACCTCGGCCAGAGTTCACGCTGATCGGCTGGCTGAGTAGGATATGGTGGGGCCACAAAGTTGGCTACTCAGCAGCCTTGAATTGAGACCAAATCATGGACCGGTTTTTGGAAGCTGATTTAAGTGCCTTAATCCATTCATTTGGTCGGAATTTTTGATCAGTTTGAAAGTTGAAGTTTATTAGTTTAAGATGATAATCAGAATTTGCAATCTTCCATGCCCAATTTTGCAGGAAAGTCCCTCAAAATTAGCCATTTTCTTGCCCGAGAATGCTCAATTTGAGCCAATTTAGTCCTTTTGGCTTGATCTGATCAATTTTACCTTGCCCATTTTCAATTTCAAGCTTGATTAGGGGTAAAAATGATGATTTAAGGGCTTGGGGGCAAATTTTATAAATTTTACGATTTGGTCCCCCAACTTTTGGAAATTGCATTTTGGCCCCAACTTGTTGGTTTATTTGCAATTTGATCCCTCAGGTCTCGACTAGCTACACTCGAATCCTTGGCCCTTGCTCTTCCATTTTTTTTTTTAGTAGAATAATTCCAAAATATTTTTGTGGAAAACCAAGTTCCAATTTTTCAAAAACGATTTATGGGCAAAAAATTTAGGTGTCAACACTCTACCATGTAAGCAAAGTTTGTAGCATGCTTTTCGGCCGCTACTCAGGCAATTTGGCTCCGGCACCTCATTAAGGAGTTGACCGTATTTAATTTTGTGGATATGCCCATACAGCTGTATTGTGACAATAACTCTGCAGTGTTGTTTATAAACAACAACAGAGGTTTCAAGGGATCTAAGCATATAGAGATCAAGTACTTGACTATAAAGGAAAAAGTTCAGGATGGTGACATTGCAGTAGAGCACATTTCAACAGATGATATGATTGCAGATCGGCTAACTAAAGGCCTTTGCCTTTGTGTATTTGATCGACATGTCATTAACATGGGCTTAAGAGTATTATGGGATACTGTTAATTAGTGGGAGCTGTTTAGTTTTATATTACTCTTATGAAGTTTGTATATGATTTTGTTACATTTTGTAATATTTGAATATGTATCAACTCTTTTGCATTCAATGAGGTATTTGTGAATGTAGATTTATCAAGTTGAGTATACATATTTGATGAAAATCTTGAGGCATTATGTAAACCTTGAGTACAGGTTATGAGGCATTCTTGGTATTAGCTTTAACGATGTGTCTTGTTACACATAAAGTACAGTTAACTATCAAGATAAGACATATGAAGGTTCGTTAGAACCATGAAGGATTTTCTCTGGTGACACACTAGGTTTTGTGACACTTAAGGAGAAAGAATTTGGACTAACAAAGTGGACAACACATGAAGTATCACTCATTATGAGATATTGTCCATTTGACACACTACCATATCGAATCCATATCAGTAAAGTTGAAAGTACTCGTGATCATGGAAGGCTCTGCGTGAATACATGCAGTTACCGTCATGATTCGGTGTTTGAGACTTTATGGGATCGGATTGACTATTAAGAATAATCTCTAGACTAATATAAGAGTGCGCATACAGTTCTGTTTCAATTAAGATCGCCCAAGTGGGAGAATGTAAGAATTTCCTAATGTGGGCTTCATTAATTGAAATTAACTGAATTAATTTGGTCTAATAAAGGTAAGATATATGGGTTCTTAATCAGTCTAATATGGGGCTGGTTGGTGTGGGCCGAGTACGGCTCGGCCCGTAATGAGAGGGCCCGTGGTTGAAAACTCTATAAATAACGCTTAAGTCCCTTTCCTAATCGGATGATGCACAATTTGACTTACATACGGATCTAGAGAGAACATTTTTCCCGTGAGTGGCAATCTCATTAGGCTAGTGTTTTAATGAAGAGCATAGGGGAGAAGATCTTGAGTTCATGTTCGGTAACCGTCGCAAATTCTGCGTCAAGTTTGATGGATTCCAAACCAGGTACGCGAATCGTCAATTTCTCCATTATCATGTTTCGGTTTCTGATTATGGTGATCAAGGCATGCCATTTTTGTGGCCAACATCGGGCTGTTCCCGAAGGACGTGTCTTCCCAATCGCAAGAGGCCCCCGTTAAAGCCGGTTACAACATGGACCGCGGCATGGGGAACGAACACTTCAGCATGAGACATCCCCCCACAATCGGGAAACCCCCGCCACCTCGCTCGCCATCACGACATGCTCGCCCAAATGCTCAAAGGTGATAAGAGAAAGGACGGCTCGGTGTCCTTATAAATGTTGTCCTAGCATTTCTTCCTCGTTTGGGAATAAAAGCTCAGTTTGTTTTATATAAAATGAATTATTTGAAAAATATTTTTGTAAAAATAATTATTTGTATCGTTTGAAATAATTAGTAAATGGAAAATATTTTCATTATCGAAAATAAGTTGTGTTTAAATATTTTCGTGAATAATAAAAATATTTTTTATTCATTCATTTTTGTAAGCGATACAAGTTATTATTTTTAATAAAATATTTTTCAAATTATTCATTTTTTTGCAAAACAAACAGAGCCTAAACGTCTATTGCACCTCGTCAAACAATAAGTCACACTTGTTTTTGTGTTCATCGGTATTTTTCGCATTTTCCCCTCTTTCCTGTACTTGTTGTCTAGGTGTTGCACTTGCTTGTTCGAGTTAATATAAACTTTGTATTTTCACCAGTCGTTAGCGTTGTCATAGCACTCGAAAAGTTTCCACACTTTTCGGTGTTCTCAGTGATTAACACTAATGCTCTAGTATATATAAGTCCATTGTTTTGTACCAACTAAGAGTGAGCATGGTCTGGATAGACAGTTCCCATCTTAGAACTGGAGCTACCCACTAAGGACCGGTTTCAAAAAATTAGAACTGAAAACCGCCCGTTGGTTCCATGGACTCACCAGGGAATCGGACTGCTGGTCCGGTACAGTTTTCGAATGGGTCTATGGAATCGGTCCGACTAGTCAAGGATAGAGATGGAGAGACAGAGATAGAGACGGAGAGTCAAAGATAGTAATGTGAGCATTGACTGAGAAGAGTGAGAGAGTGAGAGTGAGCATGAGGCGAAAGCAAAAGAAGGCGTTTCTTGGCTCAGTGTGAGGCTGTGACCGTCAAGCGAGATAGATTTAATTTGGAGATTTAAGATTTTTCTTTTTTTAATTAAAAATTAAATCAAATATTATATTATTCTTATATTACCGGTCTAGTCTGAGTGGGCGGATGGATGGTTTCACACCTGGAACCGAAAACCGGATCGGTTCCCTTAGGAACCACCAGTTCCGATCTAATTTCGGGCGGTCCACGCGGTTCCCGGTTCTTTTGCATACCTAGAGTACCAACAAAATACTAATCCCTTCTATTAAAATAATTTAATCCAATGAAAACCGTAATGTCTTCTCAACGAGTCACTTGGCGCTCGTCAACGAATTTCTTAAATTGTTTGAATACTTATTGTGGTGTCATGTTAAACAAGTAAAAACGATACCATTAATTACCGCAACAGTTGGCGATGCGTCGATGCCACGTACCACTATGCTGAGGAGAGGCAGAGGGAAGATAATTGTGAAGATTTGGTTATGATTTGTCGAATATGTTTTTCTATGGTAGGTGGATATGTGAATTACGTAGGATTATTTTTTTTTTGGTAAGTTAGAATTACGTAGGATTATGAAACCTATATCATACAAAATTCAAGGTAGAAGAAAATATGGTCCGATAGATCATTTACATGGACAGTTCAAGCACCAGAATTAACTTGTACTGGTGAATTTAGTGAGCCTTATGTATAGATCCGGTAAGGCTCACTATCATGAACGGTAAAAGTTCATTTGGACACATGCAATGACTTGCCAACGCTTTAATTGGCATACGTGCACATCCTTAGTGTGTCACGCTAACCGGAGAGAAATTACAAAAAAAAGTTTTGAACTTATTGTATTTGTACTAATTCAGTCCTAAACCTTTCAATTTTGCCATTTGAATTATAAACCATTTGACAATTTATCAATGTAGTCCATTCGGCCAATTTTGGCCAGAAATGAATGACGTGGACGCCGTTCATCCTATATAGCATGACCAACACTAATGCAGATAAATTTTTTTGAATTTTTTTCTTTCTTTGTTTTTCTCTTTTCTTTTTGCCAATGGTTGCTCGCCGGCCACCTGCCCCAAATGATGGTTGATGAGGGCTGGCCTCGCCTGGACAAGGGTCATCCTTGCCCGCCACAAGCGGGGATTGGCCTTGCTTGCACTCGCCCTTGCCCAAGCTAGGGCGGCCTCGTCGAGCATCAACTAGGCGAGGGTGAGGCCCACCAAGCCTCGCCCTAATCTGGGCGACATCGCCAATAAAATGAGGGAAAATTATTTAAAAAGTTCTAAACTGATTGCATTCTTGCCAATTCAGTCATTAACTTTTTAATTTGCCAATTAAGTCATAAATATTTTGACAATTTACTAATTGAGTCCATCCAGCTAATTTTGACTAGAAATCATTAACATGAATAATCGTCGTCCTACAAGTAACCGCCGGCGCTGATGTGGATAATTTTATAATTTATAATTTTAATTTTGTTTTGAATTTTGAAGTTTTTCTTTTCCTTTTTTTTATTTCCTTTTCTTTGTGCCAGCAAGGGTCACCGACGACCCTCGTTGGCCACAAAGGCCTCACCCAAACTAGGTGAGGGCCACCTCTGTTGCTGCCGGCAGCCTCGCAAAAGCCCTGGGTGAGGGCCTTTGATTGGCATCATTCTGATTGGTATAAACTGGGCACCTTTCACTTGTCGTTGGCATTGCTGCAGCACTCGAAATTTTTTTACACTTTTCGGGACAGTCAACATATTTCTTTCTCTCTCTCTCTCTCTCTCTCTCTTGTAATCGCGTCTTTGATCGGTGGATTAAGATTGTGAACATCACCTCCGTGCACATCTAATTAGATATAAATAAATGTAGGTTATATTCATACTCATAACCCATCAAAATAATATTAGATGGGCATTAGATTTTCTTATTCGCAATATATGTCACACCCCAAAACCTGCTAAGATGGAGAATGACACGGCCGTCCTTTTCGCCCAAAGGACGCAGCCTCAAACTACCCAAGAGTCCCAAAGACATCGCTCTCGTTCTATTGGCTGCTAAGCAAAGAACCTGAAAGGTTGGGAAAGAGAGGGATGAGCAACCACAGCTCAGTGAATAGTACATCTCTTCTAAGTAGATCGAGCAATCACTATGCATGTGTACAAAACAATACCAGAACTTCAGAAGTCAAACTCAAGACATAAAATACATATCGAGTCATATAAGAGTTGTTTCATTTCATCAAAGCTTTATACAATTCAGAAAAATACTCATTTTAAATCATTATAAACATCAATGGTCAAGTCCATTGATCAATCTCTATTAAAAACCACGTCAATGGTCAATTCCATTGACTAATCTTAAATCACACATCAATGGTCTATTCCATTAATGAATCTCATCAATAGCACATGCCGATGGTCCATTCCATTGGCCAATCTATTGCTCAATATCAAACTATGGTCACGACACAAAGCCTTGTGACAAGGCTACCAAGATTCCCCCTTGGCAAGGTCTCCACCTACAAAGCCGGTGGCTCGGCCCAGAAGGATATCCTAAACCCGGTATGCATACCCCAAAGCCCCTCATTGGGCTCACAGCCATATTGAGCATCAAACAATCATCATCCAATATCAGAAATCCAATCCAGAATACATTTCACAAACCAAACAAATAACTTTCTCACAATACGGCTCGTCCGCCAGAAATACATTTCATAGAGCATTTCTCAAATCATTTCCAAACTCATTTCATAAACCAATTCGCAACATAATACACATGTATCCATTAACAATAATTTTCCTAAAACCATTCTCAAATTTCTCAAATCTTTCTCAAATATCAAGCTGGTAGTAATTGCCCGATCCAGGCTTTTATGCAACAAATATGCTTTAATAACTTATACGATACTCAAATAATTATCACTTCCAAAATATGAGTTTATAAACTCGAAGAAGAGATAGCACCACTCACCTTGAAAAGCTGAAAACTAACCTATAGCGGTTTCTCGAGCCGACGCACTCGAATACCTAACAATAAGTCGAAAAGCGGTATCAAAACCGAGTAAAATGTTACTTCAACTACGACTCGGCTCAACTAGGCTTAAACGCTAATATAACAACTAAAAGACGCTCCCAAAACACTCGTCCAAAGCGATTATCCAAATTCGTCCACGACGCGGAATTTGAGCGCGAAACTTAATTGCGCCATAACTTTCTCCACTAAACTCCGTTCTAAGCAAACTTATAGTCCAGAGAAAGCTTATTCCGAGCACTACAAGAACCCCAACTTGGCAGCTCCAAAATCAAGCTGAAAACCGACAAAAATCGGCCTAAAAACCACTGTTCGCGCACTGTTCACTGCGCGCACTCAACTTCAAAAATTCATATCCGGCAAACCGTAAGTCCAAATCAGGTTCCGTAAAATCCCACGGCTCCGTAACACCGTAAACTACTAATTCTATAAAAATATGCAGCTGAACGACTCAAAAATCAGACTTCGCCGCTCAAATTTCCCAAAATTCCGAATTTAAACCCTAAATCGGAAAACTTCTCCGATCAAACAAACGAGGGGCGCGAATACTTACTGAGCGTTGCGATACGAAGTCGAATCGGCTAGGCGAGATCCGTGCGGCGCAAAACCCTCTCTTTCTTCTTTTTCTTCTTCTCTTCCTCTCTTTTCTCTTCTTTTCCGTTTCTGTTTTGCTCAACCAAGGAGCTCTCGGCCTCCTTTTTAATTTGGCCGAGAGTCCACTGTAGCTTTTGTGGACTTGTTGACTTGTGACCCCTTTTTTTTTTTTTTTCAGACCCATATTTTACAATATATACAAGCGTAAGACTCGAATAAAATACAATAAGAATATTTCGTCATTGAGCATCATGCCCGCTACTTTTGTGGACGCGCGCATGCATCCCAGCTAGTCCAGTGAGAAACAGACAAAGGCCGGGTTGATTGCTCTAGCTTGCTTGCATGCATGAGCCTCAATTTTGTATCCAACTCACCTAATCCTCGGCCCCGCGTATCGAGCAATTATTGAAAAATAAAGTAACAAAGCATTCCGCTGGAGGAATGATTTTATTTGTTAAAAACTAATCGGATAGATTTAATTTAATCAAGTATATCAACCGCATGATAAAAATATAATGAGATTCACCTTAGGTCTCATGGAAAAAAACTATTGCACGGTGTGGTTACGCGGCCAAAATACAATTTGCACTCAATTATTGCACTTGAACTCATTCGAAAACAAGTAAATTTCATTTGGTACGATTTCTTCTCAAGCTTTGTCAAAGAAAGTTGATTCCCAAAATGAATATAGTATACGCTGTGTACACTGAATAGCCATCTAAATCTTTTTCAATTAATTTTTCGGTTGAACTCGAAACTCTTCTTAGGCTCCGTTCGTTTGGCGGAAAATATTGTATTTTTGGAAAATGTTTTCCCGGAAGTCATTTTCCTAGAAAATGTTTTCTCGGAACATAATTTTCCGGTTTTCGGCGATCAATATGAAAAAGTTTCGGAAAATATTTTTCGGCAGCGGCATTCGGCGGCGGCCGGCGACCGGCGACGGGCGGTGGGCGACCAGCGGCGGGCGGCGGCGGACGGCCGGCGACAGGCGGCAGCGACGACCGGCGGCGGCCATCGGCGACGGGCGGCCGGCGGCCGGCGACGGGTGGCCGGTGGTGGCGGCTATGGCGGCGGCAACCGGAGGGGGGAAGGAGTTTGGCGGAAAATGATTTCCGCTTTTCAAAAAGCGGAAATCATTTTCCGTCAATTTGATCATGTTTTACCTCATTAAGGGAAAAATATTTTCCCAGGGAAAAATATTTTCCCAGGGAAAATGTTTTCCGCCCCCGAACACTAGAAAACCCGAAAAATATTTTCCTGAAAAATATTTTCCGTCAAATGAACGGAGTCTTAGTTAACCAAGTCTTTTCGTAGTACCTGTCGCACTGTACGAGTGAACTCACCTTTTCATCGTACATGTGCAATCAACAACTTGAACTAGTGGACTTATGTATGTGAAGTGTTCTTCTAGTCTAGATACAACTTGTCATCCATGGAAACGTGAAGTCCGCATGGAAACGTGAAGTCCGGGCCATCACCCTGTCACTCCACCTCGTACTTGCTTCATCCATGCAAAGCGCTACTCCAGGGAGGTTGGATCCATCGCATGCGCACCTGCCTGGGATCGATCCAGACATTGCATATAAAAAATGCCCAAATGAAATTCCTCAGGTCACAACCATTTCAATTTACATGAAATCTTCCCCGTCTTCTTATTCTTCACTCGCTTGAGTGAAGATATTGAAAGATTTAGTAGGGCCGTTGTTTTAAAATCTTAAACTAGAAGGAAGCATGATTTTATTATTTTGATACATCACTTTCCCTTACGCATATGTTGGATTTTGACCTAAAACTTAAAAATGGAAATAACTAATAGGGGAATCAAATTTAATATTTAAAAATAACACTATCTTTGCACATAGGTTAGACTTTTGCCTAAGATAAAATCGTGAAAATATATAATAGGGAAGGCATAAGAGGCGAAAAGATTTAAACTCAGGACAACCTACTCTTATATCATCAAAGATTTTATGCGATTATTGTCAACTATTTAGAAAGTTTAAGTTTATATACGAATGCCTGGTTTTAATAACTGAATAGGGGAAAAAATCAAGACAACCCTATACGGACAATTTTCCTCAAAGTACCCACTGAAGTGATGTTTGTTTCAACGTAAACCCCGAAGTTGATGACTTCGTCTCAATTGAATCCTCATCTCAGCAGAAGCACATGTCGTCGCGGACGACAACCACTTACGTAGTACATGCCATTATTCGCCCCTTAAATAGGCAATTTTGTTCTGAAAATTCTCAAGTTAAAATCTAATCCCCCATAACTAAAATGGACTCCTTACATCCACGTCTTTCTATCACCTTTCTCACTTCACTATAGTCATTTCATCTTCTTCTCCCACCTACGCTCTTGAAAGCTCCTCCTCACCCAAACGTGGTATTAATATCTAAGAATCACGTATATGAGATGATGGAAAGCCAATGGCGCTACCCAATTTCCATTATGAAAACGTGGACTTCTCCACGAAAAGTGATCTCTTGCTCGCTATTAAAGCCCAGAACACAATCTCAAATTCGTCCACACCCACTAAGCCATTCACTCTCGATCTCCACTATGTCCGATTCACAGAGCGAGAACAGGATGAAGAGCCGTGAGACCTCCGAGGTCTCTGATTCAGGGACCATCGAGCAGCCACTGGAGAAGGGGGGCAGCGGTAATGCAGGCGAAACGTCCGACAAATTGCCCGTGAGAGCCAAGGAGGAGAAGCACAAGGACGTGGTCCGCAAGAACTTGGGGAACACGCTGAACATGCTCAAGGAAGCGTTTACGTGTTTCGGGCTGTTCTGGAAGCTACCCCGCAAGTCGGAGAGAGTGATGAAGGACGTGTCTTCCCAATCTCGAGAGGCTTCCATGATACCGAGCGGTCCGGGGTTGCCCTCGGCCTTCGACCAGTTTCCCCCTGATGCCCTCGAACCGGCGGGATTCAAGGTGACCTTCCCGAAGATTGTTGGCGGAGGAGCAAAAGGCAAAGGCAAATAAGGAAGTACTTGGTTGTAGTACACTACAAAAAAAACGGATTTTTGCCACGAAAATTTTCCGTTGGAAAATTTTCGTCGCAAATTTGCGACAAATTTTCCAATGAATCGAAAAATTCGTTGGAAATTTCCAACGAAAATTTTTTCGTTGGAAAATTCGTTGGAAATTTGCAACGAAAATTCTTTCGTTGGAAAATTCGTTGGAAATTTCCAAGGAAAATTTTTCGTCGCAAAATTAGTTGGTAATTTCCAACGAAAAATTTTTCGTTGCAAATTTCCAACGAATTTTCCAACGATTTTTAAAAAAATTGATTTAATTCGGCATTTTTTTATATTCGTTGGAAATTTCCAACGAAATTTCCAACGAATTTAAATTTTTCGACAATTTTTTCATAGTGTACAATTTTCGTTGGAAAATTCGTTGGAAATTTCCAACGAAAAAAATTCGTTGGAAATTTCCAACGAATTTTCCAACGAATTTGAATTTCCGGAAATTATTTTAGTGTGTATAATTTTCGTTGGAAAATTCGTTGGAAATTTCCAACGAATTTAAATTTTTCGGCAATTTTTTCATATTGTACAATTTTCGTTGGAAAATTCGTTGGAAATTTCCAACGAATTTTCCAACGATTTAAAAATTTTGATTTAATTCGGCATTTTTTATATTCGTTGAAAAATTCGTTGGAAATTTCCAACGAAATTTTCAACGAATTTCAATTTTTCGACAATTTTTTCATAGTGTACAATTTTCGTTGGAAAATTCGTTGGAAATTTCCAACGAATTTGAATTTCCGGAAATTATTTTAGTGTGTATAATTTTCGTTGGAAAATTCGTTGGAAATTTCCAACGAATTTTTTTTTCATTGGAAATTTCCAACGAAATTTCCAACGAATTTAAATTTTTCGGCAATTTTTTTATATTGTACAATTTTCGTTGGAAAATTCGTTGGAATTTTCCAACGAATTTTCCAACGATTTAAAAAAATTGATTTTATTCGGAATTTTTTATATTCGTTGGAAAATTCGTTGGAAATTTCCAACGAAATTTCCAACGAATTTCAATTTTTCGACAATTTTTTCATAGTGTACAATTTTCGTTGGAAAATTCGTTGGAATTTTCCAACGAATTTTCCAACGAAAAATGTACAAACTAAATTAATTTCCCGGAAATTGAAATTCGTTGGAAAATTCGTTGGAAATTTCCAACGAAAAAAAAATTCGTTGGAAAATTTCCAACGAAAAAAAAATTCGTTGGAAAATTTCCAACGAAAAAAAAATTCGTTGGAAATTTCCAACGAATTTTTCAACGAAAATTATACACGCTAAAATAATTTCCGGAAATTCAAATTCGTTGGAAAATTCGTTGGAAATTTCCAACGAATTTTTTTTTCGTTGGAAATTTCCAACGAATTTTTTTTCGTTGGAAATTTCCAACGAATTTTCCAACGAATTTCAATTTCCGGAAATTATTTTAGCGTTTATAATTTTCGTTGGAAAATTCGTTGGAAATTTCCAACGAATTTTCCAACGAATTTGAATTTTCGGAAATTATTTTAGCGTTTATAATTTTCGTTGGAAAATTCGTTGGAAATTTCCAACGAATTTTCCAACGAATTTCAATTTTCCGGGAAATTATTTTAGTGTGTACAATTTTCGTTGGAAAATTCGTTGGAAATTTCCAACGAAAACATTTTCGTTGGAAATTTCCAACGAATTTTCCAACGAATTTAAATTTTCCGGCAAATATTTTAGTGTGTACAATTTTCCAACGAATTTTGCAACGAAAAACCCTACTACATTTTCGCGCTCGGTCAATTTCAAAATTCATTCTCTCTTTTTCTCTCTCTCTCTCTCTCTCTCTCTCTCTCCCTCTGTCTTCCCCTCCTCCCCCGCTGCCCCCTTCTCCTTCGCCCCGGCCGTCCACTGCCTGAAGCCCGTCCAGACCGGCTTCCCCTCCGATTCCGACTCCCTCTTCCTCTTCGACAAGCTCGCTTCCCTCTCGCTCCTCCGCAAGCCCCGCTTCCCCGTCCTCGCCTCGCACCGCGTGCTCAGGGCCTCCGCCCCCGCCGCCTCCGCCGCCGCGCTCTCCCTTTCCGAGGCGCGGCCTCGGGACGGGGGGGATTCGGATTTCGGGATGGTTGATTTGGGGGTCTGCGAGGAGAGGAGGTTGGAAGGCGAGAGGAGCGGGAATGGGGACGGGGATGAGGTGGTCTCGGAGCTGGTGAGCGAGACGGTCTTCGCTTGGAAGGAGGCGGTCTCGCCTCATTTGGCGGCGGAGAGAGAGAGTGGCGTGGTGGAGGACAGTGTGGTGGTGGAGATGGTAGAGAAAGGGTTGAGGGTCTCCCGCTCCGCCTCCTCCCCCGCTGCGCCCCCTCCTCCTCCGGCTCCGGCTCCGCCGCCGCCATCCAAGGCCGCCCCCGACGCCCCCGACGCCCCCAACGCCCCCGACGCCCCCGACGCCACCAAGCCTCGTCGCCGGCGAGGGTCGAGCTTGCCCAGATCTGGGCGAGCTCGAGCTCGTCGCCGGCGCGGGCCGAGCTCGCCCAGATCTGGGCGAGCTCGACCTCGTCGCCGGCCATGGCGAGGGCCGAGCTCGCCCAGATCTGGGCGAGCTCGGCGCTCGCCGGCGACGATGCTGGCCCTCGCCGGCAATGGCGAGGGCCAAGCTCGCCATGGCCGGCGAGCTCGAGCTCGCCCAGATCTGGGCGAGCTCGGCCCTCGCCGGCGACGAGGCTGGCCCTCGCCGGCGGTGAGGGCGATTTTTCGAATAAAATTTCCGAAAAAAAAAATTCGATAAAAAAATTCGAAAAAAAAAATTCGAAAAAAAAGAAATTTCGTTGGAAAAAAATTTCCACAATTTTTCGAAAAAAAAAATCGAAAAATTTTTCCAACGAAAAATTTTTCGTTGGAAAAAAAATTTCCACGATTTTTCGACCAAAAAAATTTTTTTGTAATTTTTCCAACGAAAAATTTTTCGTTGGAAAAAAAATTTCCACGATTTTTCGACCAAAAAAATTTTTTTTGTAATTTTTCCAACGAAAAATTTTTCGTTGGAAAAAAAATTTCCACGATTTTTCGACCAAAAAAATTTTTTTTGTAATTTTTCCAACGAAAAATTTTTCGTTGGAAAAAAAATTTCCACGATTTTTCGACCAAAAAATTTTTTTTTGTAATTTTTCCAACGAATTTAGCCACGAATTTTCCAACGAATTTTCCAACTAAATAAAATTCGTCGCAAATTTCCAACGAAAATTGAAATTTTTCGTTGGAAAAATTTCCAACGACCTATTACCAACGAATTTTTTTTCGTTGGAAAATTCGTTGGAAATTCATTTTCCAACGAATTTTTTCAAATTTTTCGTTGGAAATTTTGTTGGAAAAAAACAGTTTTTTTGTAGTGGTAGTAAACTAGGAATAAGCGTGAGCAAACTTTAAGTGATTAACACCATGTTCTCTTCTACTTAACCCGATCGTCCTGTATTAGCAATCGGTAGTCACTTTTTATTAAAATGATCCATTGGGGCTCCTCTACAAATTTATTAAATTATTTGTTAAATAATGTGGTGTCATGTTAAAGAAGTAAGGCGATATAATTAATTATCGCAGCAATTGACGGCGCATGATGCCGAGCGCCACTGTATTGAGGTGACGGAGAGGATACAATCTTGATTTTTTTTGCAAGTTTTTTTTTGTAATGCTCGGTGGATATGTGGATTCAATTGAAATATGTAACCTATATCAAACAAAAGTCGGGGGATGAAAGAAACTCCGGTCCGAAATATTTATTTCGTAACATCAATACATTTGTACTAGTGAATTTAGTGAGCCTCATGTATAGATTCGATGACTATCACTATATTAAAATGGGGAAAGTTCGTTTGGACGCATGCAATGACTGGTCACCGAATTAACCGGTACACATTCAATGACTTGTCAGGCTAATTGGCCTTTCAGTTGCATTTTGCATGTTACTAGATTCACACACGTTCAAATGTAGTGACAAGTTCATTTTATTTACTATAAAAAAAGGTGCCGCAATTGATTTTTTCGGACAGATCTCAGTTTATTTAGGAGAGTAACTATTTAAATTGGCATATGTATATAGTATTAGACACTCATCTAATGTGGATATTCTGGCAGGTTCTCGTGATCTGAGTTACTCTAGATTATTTTGTTTTCCCATTTCGCAAACATGTGTATGGTCGGAACCTTATTAATGGAACGGCAAATTCTATTGCACGATTTGAGTCCCATCGTCAATTCTTCTGATTTGCTGGTTTAAGGGTCATGCCATATATGCTGATTGTGCAAATTGGTGACATTTCTGACGAAAGTTTCATTTGAGATTCTTTTTCTTGCTTCTCATATTTTGTTTCTTATAAAGTTTTTCATTTGAACAAAGAAAATTCACGGGAGAAAAAAAGTAGCTTTCAGAATCTAAAAATGTAATGATCTTAAAATCCGGAGAAAATAGGAGGAAGAAAAGACTTTTGTATTGGGGTTTGTTCATACTCCCAGCAACAAGACAACACAGGAGTCCCGCTCATTATAGTGAAATTCTCAGTTGGACGTAACTGATGAGTGATAGGTCTTCTCTGTTATCGAATGTTGTCAATTATATTACTTTGTTTTTTTAAGGGTTTGTGGCTAGATCCGTGTCTTATGATTGGGCTGGTTTGGTTGGACTATATATGTACTAAAATGCGATGTTTCCTTGAAGTTTGCTCCATTCTTTTTTTTTTTTTTTTGCTTTTAGAAGCAAATTGCAACTTGCATGGTGCAATGTTGCCTATTGGTTAAGTAACTTAAGTTACTTATTTTACAAGCCAAAAAGCGTGTCTAAGCGCGGACAAATTATAGATCACCTGCGTGTTGAAGTAACTTAAATTACTTATAATAAATGTAAAAAAGTATGTCAAAAAATTTCATGAATACTTGGTGTGAAAATATGATCATGGACCTCTCTTGTAGCTCTAGCTGATTGCTAGATTCGGATCAGCTGAGGAACAACCGGACCATGTCTTTTAGTCGTGGCCTTCTAAGCTTGTGTAAGTATACGATGCCACACGTAAACATAATTTGACAATCCCAGAAGGTGATCGCGGCTATTGATATGTACTCCAAGGCGTGTATTGAGAGTCGAGAAGAGTCTCTCGAAAAATGAGGGTCCGTCTCGATCGAGCGAGAGCACTTGTGAGAAGAGCAAAACAGGCTGGTGTAACTCGTCGCCTTCGGTTTCGCTAGCTTCTTTCTATTTTTCGTTCCTTTTTGGCTAGATTTAAACTGAGGAGATATAATTTAATCAATTATATCATTCAAATGATAAAAATAAAATAATGAGATTCGTGTTAGTTCTCATAAAAAAAAAACTATTGCATTGTGTGATTATTCAACGAAAGTACAATTGACACTCGAGCATCAAGCTCCCATTAAACCATGGGCATTCAAACTCATTCGGAAATTGGCATGGTTTCTTTCCAAGCTTTGTCAAAGAAACGTAATCTACAGGATGAACATAGTATACGAAGTGAACACTGAACAGTCATATAAATCTTTTTTAATTAATTTCTCCGTTGAATTCTCGAAACTCTTTTAAGTCAACCAAGTCTTTCCGCGATACCTACCGCTCCGTACGAGTGAATTCACCTCTTCATCGTACACGTGCAATCCACCACTTGTACTATGGGACTTATGTGAGTGTTCTTCAAGATACAACTTGCCATCCATTGAAACGTGAAGTCCGGGTCATCACTCTGTCACTCCACCTCGTGCTAGGCTTCATCCATGCAAAAGCGCCACTCCGGGGAGGTTGGATCCATCGCATATAAAAAATGCCCAAATGAAATTCCTCACGTCACGACCATGCCAATTCACGTGGAATCTTCCCCGTCTTCTTCTTTTTCATTCGCTTGAGTGAAGATATTGAAAGATTTTGTAGGGCTGCCGTTGTAAAAGCTTAAATTAGAAGAACGTGTGGTTTTGCCGTTTTGATATATCACCTTCCCTTACACATAAGTTGGCTTTTGATCTAACTGAAATGTAGAAATGAATAATAGGGGAATCAAAAATAATATTTAAAATAACACGCTCTTCACACGTAAGTTAGACTTTGTTATAAGATTAATATTCAAGAATATATATATAACAAGGAATGCAAAAGAATCAGAAAGATTTCGTTTCAGGACAATCTGCTCTGATATCATGAAAGATTTTGTTGGTACCACTGCTAACTGTTTAAAAAGTTTAAATTATCATGTGAATGCATGGTTTTAATAAGTGAACAGGGAAACAAAAAAAAAATCAAAACAACCCTCTGTGGCCAATTTTCCTCAAAGTACTCACCGGAGTGATGTTTGTATCAAAGTAAATCCTAAACTTGATGACTTCGTCTCAAATTATGCCTCATCTCACTAGCGGCACATGTCGGACGACAACCACATATGAGTTACGTGCCACTATTCGATCATTGATGGGCCATTTTTGTCCGAAATTATCTGAACTCAATTTCCAAAGTTCTCAAGTTAAAATCTAATCCCCCGCAACTAAAACGGACTCCTAGAATCCGCGTCTTTCTATCACCTTCTCCCTTCACTCATCTTCTTTTCATCGTCTTCACCCACCTACGCAGTTGAAAGCTCCTCCTCACCCAAGCGCGGTGTTAATATCTAAGAATGACGTAGATGAGATGATGGAAAACCAATGGCGCTACCCAATTTTCCATCATGAAAACGTGAACTTCTGCACGAAAAGTGATTTCCCGTTCGCTATAAAAGCCCAGAACACTCGCTCAAATTCCTCCACCATCACTAAGCCATTCACTCTTGATCACCACTATGTCTCTGTCGGATTCCCAAACCCAGAACGGGAAGAGGAGCCGCGAGACCTGCGAGGTCTATGATTCCGTGTTCGGCTTCCTCATGAACTTTGCCAACAAGGCCGAGACCATGTTTCCACAGCCTAAGAGCAGAGCCATCGTGGATGATGATACGGCGAACCGAGTTCATGTCAACGAGGAGGAGGAGCCACTGGAGAACGTGGGTGATGGAAATGCAGGGGAAATTTTTAACAAATTGCCCGTGAGAGACAAGGAGGAGCTGCTCAAGGACGTGTTCGGCGAGATCGTGAAGAACATGCTGAACAAGGTCCCTGAGGACGGGAAGGAAGCGTTTCTGGTGAGGTGTTTCAAAGGGCTGTTCCCGAAGCTTCCCTGCGAGTCACAGAGAGTGATTGAAATCAAAGTGAAGGACGTGTTGTCCCAATCCCAAGAGGCTATCACGGCACCGAGCGCTCCGGAATTGCCCTTGGCCTTCGAAAACCAGTTTCCTGCTGATGCCCTTCAACCGGTGGGGTTCAGTGTCAAGTACCCGCCTCCGATTGGTGGTAGAGGAAGAGGAGGGAGAGGAGTTGCTGGAGGAGGAGGAGGGCGAGGGCGAAGAAGACGGTAATAAGACTGGCACACTCGCTCGCTCATGGCAACTTGCTACGCCATGAAATGAGTCGCCAACAGGTTATCCGAACCATTAGATAGGTAGATTTCACACGAGGTCTCTAGATCTAACGACGTCACGGTAGACTGAATTTAGACGATGTTCCCGGGTCAATGGGTCATATGAATGCGTGGTTGCTCTTTCTATGTTCTTTCTTTTCTATCTCTCTTTCAAAATATGTAGAATATACTGTGTGTGAATCCTATTTGGCGACTAAGTTGTCGCGGTTTGCACTCCTTTGTTTGGTGTGTTGTATTAGTGGTTGTTTGAGAAGTTTAATGATGAATAAATTGGTTCCATTTCCTTACCAAAAAAATAAAAATAAATTGGTTCCATCCTCGTACCAACTTACATGCTCCTGCAGTCAAATAGCTCTCGTCACAACAAAAGTAGATTTGTCATATATATTTCACTCGGTGGTCGTTGCCATTGGGTGTGATAACACTACTCTATTCTCTCCCTTTTCTCTTCTTTTTTTTTTCCCTTTCAAGCTGACCAACTTTTGTAAACTGTGGAGAACTGTCACGCGATACTTTAGAGTATCTAAAAATTAATGTTGCGGCGTTCTATCGATAAGGTAGTATTTAGTTTGGGTAAAAGAACACTACAAGTGCTATAACTTGTGTACGGCGCTCACTTTAGTGCCATAACTTTTTTTTGGATCACTTTAATGCTAAAATTTTTGAAAAACGATCACTTAAGTGCTAAAATTTTTAAAAAACGATCACTTAAGTGCCAACTCCGGTGCCGTACACAATTTTTGGCCGAAAATCTGACTTGGCATTTTTTTTATTAATTTCTGAAGCTGACGTGGCTCGCCGGAGTCTCGCCGGAGATTGGCACTTAAGTGATCGTTTTTCAAAAATTTTAGCACTTAAATGATCGTTTTTCAAAAAATTTAGCTCTTAAGTGATCGTTTTTCAAAAATTTTAGCACTAAAGTGATCCAAAAAAAAGTTATGACACTTAAGTGATCGTTTTTCCTCCGACTTGGCACCAAAGTGATCCGAAAAAAAGTTATGGCACCAAAATGAGCGCCGTACACAAGTTATGACACTTATAGTGTCCTTTTGCCATTTAGTTTGTGTGTTAGATAGACTTGGACTTGATAATGGGAGATTGCATAATTAAAAACCAGAAAGATAGAACCTGTTTTCTGAAAAATAGTTAAGGCTCCTCGATTTATATGATTTTTAGGGTGAATTCCCTAAAAAATCCTCAACTTTAGGTCAAGTTTCAAATCTGCCTCAAACTTTTTTATGTCTTAGAAAAAACCCCAAACTTTAGATTCAGTCCCAAATTCACCCCGAACTTTTTCTTATCTCAGAAAAAATCCCAAACTTTAAGTTTAGTCCCAAATCTGCCCCGAATTATGTTTTGTGTAATAAAATCAGCAAATTTCAATTTATTTTAAAAAATATACCCCCATAATCTAATTCTAACTTGACGTGGCACTTCCACGTCGATAACAAATCCACATCAGCAAAGTAATATGGCGATAGGTACAGACTAACGTCACATTTCTACTTCAATAATAAATCCAACCCAATAAAAATTGTTGAATTTCTCCAAAATAAAACCATTCTAGGATATGAAAGTTAGAGACGATAACAAATCCACCCTAAAAAACTTTTTTAATTTTAAAAAAAAAAACCCAATTTTTAGGTTCGGTCCAAATCTACCCCGAACTTTTCTTTGTCTAAAAAAAACCTCATTACTTTATTGATGTGGATATGTTATCAACGTAGAAGTGCCGCGTCAAGTTGGGACTGGATCACGGGAGTTTATTTTTGAAAATAAATAGAATTTTGGTGACATTTTTTACACAAAACAAAATTTGGGGTAGATTTGGGACTGGACCTAAAGTTTGGGGTTTTTTTTTAGACAAAAAAAAGTTCGGGACATATTTGGGATTGAACCTAAAGTTTGGAATTTTTTCCGAGATAAAAAAAAGTTTGAGGTAGATTTGAGACTTGACCTAAAGTTGAGGGTTTCTTAAGGAATTAGGCCATTGAAAACAATCAATTCGATTCCATCATTGAATAGTTGTAGCTTAAACCGAGTATTCTAGAGGGAATAAAGGACCCTTCCCTCCCCGTCCTGTTATAGACATAAAGGAAGATCGTCCATTCTATCATGTTCACGGATTAAAGCGACACGAAACTGAATGAAAGAAGCGTATTTATAGAAAATATAAGGCTGATCTATGATAATTACTCTAGGTTTCAAGACTTAAACTTCTCTAATCCATAACCTAACGGGCCTTTGTAAAATGCCGGGGGATAAAATCCTGGCAAAATTATCGGCCTCATTATGAGCTGTCGGATAACCAATGATGAGATTGAGAATCATCATTAGTCAGTAGTATCATTAGTTGATGATTGTTAGGGGATAAGATCATAAATACCCTTTAGGCCACAGCTCCTCCCTCCAAAAAGATCAAAACAGGCTCGCATAACTTGTCGCCTTTTGGTTTCGCAAGCTTCTTCTAGTTTTAGTTCCTTAATTCAAGGTGTTTTGTGCCTAGCCTGAGTTTCCCAGCTAGTGAGCTCAATGGGGGGGACTAGGATTGTATTCTTCTGGACAGAACTTTTCATCCATTGGAATGAGAAGTCCAGGCGATCACTCTTTCACTCCACCAAGTGCTTGCTTCATCTATGCAAACCACTACTCAGGGAGGATATATCAATCACATGTCCTCCTTGGGATCGATGCAGAGATTACATATAAAAACACCCAAGTTAATTCCTCACATTTCGATCAAATAAAAAAAAAATTCCTCACATCATGCCAACTCTTCATGGAATCTCCACTCTTCTTCTTCACTCAAGCGCGTGGAAATATAAGATCGGTCCCAAGTCAATGGTGCCACCCATTTTTCCATTACTAAAACGTCGACTTTCGTCCTTCCCAGGTCCACGAAAAATGATTTCTCGTTCGCTATTTAAGCCCCGTAGTCCGACTCCCATATTCGTCCACCGCCACTAAGCCATTCACTCTTGATCGCCACAATGTCTCTGTCGGATTCCCAGACCCAGAACGGGAAAAAGAGTTGTGGGACATCCGAGGTCTTCGATTCTGAGACCACCGTTCCTCAGCCTAAGCGCAGAGCCCTTGTTCGTGATGATATGACGAACGGAGTCCATGTCGACGATTTGGAGAACGGGGGCGATGGTAATTCATGGGAAATGTCTGACGAATTGCCGGTGAGAGCCAAGGGCGCATTTGGTGACATCGTGGGGAACATGCTGAACATGCTGAGCATGCTCAAGGTAGAGTTTCTGTTGAGGTGTTTCGGGCTGTTCCCGAAGCTTCCCCGTGAGCCAGAGAGAGTGATGAAGGACGTGTCTTCCCAATCTCAAGAGGCTTTCGTGATACCGAGAGCTCTGGAATCGCCCTCGGCCTTCAACCAGTTTCCCACTGATGCCCTTGAACCGGTGGGATTCAAGGTGAAGTATCCGCCGACTGTTGGCGGAGGAGCAAACGACAAAGACAAAGACAAAGGCAAAGGCAAAGGCAAATAAGGAAGCACTTGCAGTAGTAGTTATAAGCGTGAGCAAATTTGAAGTGTCTAGCACCGATTATTCTCGTCTACTTAACCCAATTGTCCTGTATTAGCGAAACGGTAATCACTCTTTTGTTAAAATAAATAGTCCATTGAAAATTGTAATATTTTCTTAATGGATCGCTTAGCGCTCCTCTAGATTTGCTCATGTGCAAGTGTAGTGACAAGTACATTTTATTACTATAAAAATGGGGTGACAACTGATTTTTCGGAGAGGATCTCAGTTTTTTTAGGAGTGACTATTAAAATCTATATATTTTTTTTAAAATTTACGTGTATATATATCTAAAGTGGATAATTTTTGTAGGTTCTCTTTAAATTATTTCGTTTTACCATTTCGTGAAAAATGTGTATTGTTGTAACCTTAATCAACGGAATGGCAAATTTTATTGCACAATATAGCTCCCAGTGTCGGCTCTTCTGATTTGCCGGCTTATGGGTCATGCTCATACATATTAACTGTGCAAATTGGTGACATTTCTAATGTTTCACGAAAGTTTCATTTGAGATTCTTCTTCTTGCTTCTCATATTTTGTTTCTCATAAAGCTTTCCATTTTATAAAAGAAAATTCATGGAAAAAAAAAGCAGCTTCCAGAATCTAAATATGTAATAGTTTTAGCATCTAAAATTTGGGGAAGATAGGAGGAAGATGGGAGTAGGTCAATCTACTTTAGGATTTCACTTAATTCCCTGAGTGATGGATATCATATGTTTATTGGATGCTGTTATATTTAATACGTTGTTTTTGAAGGTTTTGTGGCCAGATCCATGTCTTGAGGATCGGGTTGCTTTGGACATGTTTGGTCAATTTTTTTTTTTTAGTGACAAATTGCAACTTGCATGACACATTGTTGCCTGTTGGTTAAGTAACTTAAATTAATTATTTTACAAGCCAAAAAGAGCGTCGAACGTAGACAAATTATAGAATACCTACCGGAGAATGTTGAAGTATCGTAAATTACTTGGTCCACGGCCATGGACACCTCCAACTCGCCGATCACCGGTCCATGATGACGAAGTATACTCATGCTGCCCTGGTTAGCCCAGGGGCACATCTCTCCCTTCCTCGAGCTCACCAGAACCCTCTCTTCTTATTCTTCTTCCCGCTGAAAACCGCTTCATCTTCTTCTGCTCCACCCCCGTCAACCTCGTCTCCCGCCAAACCTTCTTCCCTGCCTATCTCTTCCCTTCGATCTGATTCGTCAAGCTCCGCCTACCGCTGCCGTCCCCTCTGCTCGCCGCCTTCCTTCCCTACTTCCACACCTCCCTCCCCCTACCTCATGCCCTCCCTCGAGTCCGCCTTCAATGCCGTTGCCCACACTTTTTCCCACCTCCTCAACACTCTCAAACCCACTTCAGTCGTGTACTTCTTAACCAAGAATGCGTTTATATATACCAACACGGTGATTAGAGATTTTCCTGAGGTTTTAAAAATAAGGAAAGATTTCGATCTCTAATAAAGCAACTTTTCTCCCGATATGCACAAGCGATGAACTAAAAGTTGAGATTCCGCTTATTTAATGTGTTTAGGGAGTGTTCTTTTAGTCAGTGCCCTTAGCATTAACATACATAGTTCTCAGAAGTTATCATAGTTAATGGGATAAGTGCAATCAAAATTCTAGAATTTGTCATGCAAATACAATCATGCGATCAAGTCTTAAAACTTGTCCAATTTATGCACTCAAATAGCTTTGTTGGCTATGTTTAATTTGAACGATGGAGAATTTTGACATTACTTTTTTTTATTACTTTCTTTTTTAAACGTTGCCATTATGTAAATTAAAGTGCATTAATGACCAACTATTTTCCTCCTAACTTTAATAAAAATTAGATTAAGAGGCAAAAAAATACTGAAAAGTTATAAACAAATAAAATGGTTAATACCATGAAAAACCTCAAATTAGTACACCTATGATAATTTTAACCCAAAATAATTTTTTGACTACAAAAAACCTCAAACTGGTGCACATGTGATAAATTTACTCCAAACTAATTTTTTGACAACCAAAAACCCAAAACTGATACATTTGTGACAAATTTACCATCCATTAGTTTCCATTAAATTGAATTAATACCACAAAAAATCATAAATTGGTACACTTGTGACAAACGGAAAGTAAAATATAAAATTGATACATCCGTTAATTACCGCGTATCATTTAACTAAGTAATTTGACAATAAAATTTAACGGAAATAAACTAAGGGTAAATTTGTCATAGATGTACCCGTTTAGGGCTTTCCGTGATCAAAAAATTAGTTTTGGGCAAAATTATCAAAGGCGTACTAGGTTAGAGTTTTTCGTGGTATTAACCCTAAATAAAAAAGCACTCCATTGGATGGGTTGCAGGGTTAAGAGACAGAGCCGCCAACCCCTACTTCGTAAGCGAGGGGCTGGGTGCAAGCAAGGGCCAACGACCCTCATCAAGGTTTGGTAAGGGCCCACAGCCCTTTTGCAATATGTTTTAGAATTTGGATTACACTTATCGTTTGTGGTTAATCAAAGAAGTCCTCCTTGATTGGGTCACGGATATGCTATTGTGGTGTGTTCGAGTGGGTTCTTTCAATTATGAACTTGGATTGGAGAGCCGCTAATGATCTAATGAGGGCAGGCTCGATCCAAAGCTGCTTGCACCTAACAAAAGCTTGCAGTTATTTTACCTGTGGACGCTAGATTGATGTACCTTGGAGAGAGTGGGAATCGCTAGTAGGTCCTCCTCGAATAGAAGCAATAAACACAAATGACAACATATACCTCAAGACGCGTATTGAAAGCCGAGAAGAGTCTCTCGAGTAATGAAGTTCGTTTGCGATTAAGGGTGCGTTTATTTCGCGAAAAACTCAATGATAAAGGAAATGATTTCCCAAAAAGCATTTTTCAGAAGTACGGTTAGTTTTCTTTTGTTTGGTGATACTTGATCGAAATCGTTTTCTGATGTTTGGATTTCATTGGAAAATATTTTCAATCTCATAACTTTATTTCAGGCCAAAAAAAATTAAATTTTTTAATTATTCCTATTTTATTTTTAAAAAAATTCGAATTTTTAATTATTTTTCATTTCTCTATTTTCTCTTTTTTTTCAATTTTTTATTTTAAAATCGAAATTTTCTTTTTCTTTTTCTTTCCTTTTCTTTTTCCTCCTTCCTCCACCGCAACCGGCCGACGATGACCACAGCGAGCTCGCTCGATGATGGCCTCGGCTTGCCGACCTTGACGGAGCTCGGGCAAACGAGCTCGCAGCTCGTCGGCCTCGGCCAAGCTCGTGCTTGCCTGGATTGGTCGAGCCTTGAGCTCGACCTCGCCAAGGTGAGGCCGGCTCGTGCCTGTGGCCGGTCACTGGCCATCGTCGAGGCTGGTGACCAGCTGAGGAGGAAGAAGGAGAATAAAAAAAAGAAAAAGAAAGAAAAGAAAAAAGAAAAAGAAAGAATAGAAAAAGAAAAAGAAAAGAAAATATTAAAAAATTCAAGATAGCAATTCCGGAAAGTGTTTTCACTTTCTTACATATCGGAATTCACTTTTCTAAGTTTATGCATGAATATTTTCATTGACCGGAAAATATTTTTGATTGACTGGTCCTTTTCCGTGAATCAAACGAATGAAAGTCTAGAAAATCAATTCCCAAAAAATATTTTCCTCCAAACAAACGCACCCTAAGAGTCCATCTATTCGAAGAAAAATTGTTTTCAGAAATTTGGTTTCCAACCTTTTGGTGTTTGGATGACAGGAAACTGGTCGATTTATGGAAAACGATTTCTACGGACTGAAAACAACAAACAAAAATTGGGGGAAAATGATTTCCTGTTCTAGCAAAAAGGAAACAATTTTCCCTAAATCATCAAACAAAGGAAAACAAACCATTTTCCTTGAAAATGATTTTTATGATTAATAATTTTTTTTTATGAAGTTTTCAATAAAACAAACGCACCCTAACATTAGAACTACCCTTCAGCATCGGCTCGTCCAAAAAGAGCAAAACTGGCTGGTGTGACTTCTTGTCTTTGGGTTTGGCAAGCTTCTTTCTATTTTTCGTTCCTTATTGGCACTCGGCAATTCAAGGTGCTTGTGGCCTATAGCCTGAGTTCCCTGCCAATTGAGCTCAATGGATGGCACTAGGAGTAGGAGCGTACTGTTCTAGAAAGAACTTTCCGTCCATTGAAACGTGGAAGCCAGGCGATCACTCTTTCACTCCCCCGCGTACTTGCTTCATCGATGCAAACCGCTACTCCAGGGAGGTTGGATCAATCGGATGTCAGCCTATTCTTGGGATCGATGCGGAGATTGCATATACAAACACCCAAATAAACTTCCCACGATCATGCCACTCTTCATGGAATCCCCACTCTTCTTCTTCTTCTTCTTCACTCAAGCGAGTGAAAATATAAGATCGATCCAAAGTCAATGGTGCCACCCATTTTCTCCTTTACTAAAACGTGTGGACATTTCGAAAAATGATTACTCGTTCGCTATTTAAGCCCCTGAACCCGACTCCCAAGTTCGTCCACCCCCCCCGTAAGCCGTTCCCCCTTGATCAGCACTATGTCTCTGTCGGACTCCCAGACCCAGAACGGTAAGAGGAGCCGTGAGACCTCCGAGGTCTTCGATTCCGTGTTCACCTTCCTCATGGACTTTGCGAACGAGGCCGAGACCATCGTTCCTCAGCCTAAACGCAGAGCCGTTGTTGACGATGATACCATGGATCGTAATGCAGGGGAAATGTTCGACAAATTGCCCGTGAAAGACAAGGAGGAGCTGCTCAAGGCCGTGTTCGGCGAGATCGTGGGGAACATGCTGGACAAGCTTCCTGAGGACGGGAAGGAAACGTTTCTGGTGAGGTGTTTCGACGGGCTGTTACCGAAGCTTCACTGCGAGTCGCAGAGAGTGATTGAAATCAAAGTGAACGACGTGTTTTCCCAATCCCAGGGGGCTTTCGCCACACTGAGCGCTCCGGAATCGCCCTTCGGCCATTCCGAACCAGTTTCCCACTGATGACCTTTGTCCAGTGAAGTTCAGCGTGACATACCCAAATACGATTGGTGGAAGAGGAAGAGGAGGGAGAGGAGGAGCAGGAGGAGGAGGGCGAGGGGGAGGAAGACGGTAATGAGACTGGCATACTCGCACGCTCATGGCTACGTGCTCGGCCATGAAATGAGTCACCAAAACGGATGATCTGAACTGTTAGATACCTAGATTTCACACGAGATCTCTAGATCTAATGACTTCATGTTAGACTGAAGTTAGACAAGATGTTCACTGGTCAATGGGCACGAATGAGTGATTGCCCTTTACTGTGTTCTTTCTTTTCTCCCTCTTTCGAAAGATGCAGAATAAATTCTTGTGTGTCCTAGTTGGCGACTGCTTGATCGCTGTGTACTCGTTTGGTTGGTCTGTTGTATTAGGGGTGGTTTGAGAAGTTTAATGTTGAATAAAATTGGTAGCATCCTCGTACCTGCTTCCAGGCTCATGCAGCCAAATAGCTCTCGTCACAGGGAACATATATTTGTCGTGTATACATCACTCGCTGGTAGCTCTTGTCACAAGGAACATAGATTTGTCATCTATACACTCTATTTGCTGGGCAAGGGAGACCCAGGTAACGGTGAGGTTGGCCTCGCCTTGGCTGGGCAAGGTTAGCCTTGCCTTGGCTAGGCAAGGTCGACCTTGCCAACCCTCGCCGGCAACCGGCCAAAGGGAAGGAGGCTAGAACAAAAAAAAGAAAAAGAAAAAAGGAAAAAATTAAAATTAAAAAAACATTAAAATATTTAAAAATAATTTCCACGTCAACATTGATCGGACTGCTGATGTCGGCCAGTGTCCACGTCAGCTCCGGGCGGCCAAAATTGTGCGGATGGACTCAATTGGTAAAACTTAAAATGTTTAGGACTGAATTGTCAAAAATACAATAGATTTAGGACTTTTTGGACAATTTTCTCAATGTCTTAGTGTTCTATTGATAAGGTAGCATCTAATAATTGTATTAGATTTATTTGGACCGGGTAATGGACATTTGCTTGATTAAAACAAGAAAGGATGAATGTGTTTCCTGATAAATATGTTATGGCTCCTCAATTTACATGATTTTTACAACGCAAGTAGTCGATTTTCATTCCATCACTAAGCAGTTTTGGTTTAAACCGAATATTTCATAGGGATAGATGACTCTTATATTTCATAGATTAGGATAGTTTTTTTTTTTAGATAATATTGCATCTCAGATATTATCTAGTAGTTTAAGATAAGTTTTCAAGTTAAAATAGGATTTAATCTAGTTTATTTCCTAGTTTGAATTGGATAGTATCTAACTTTAGATATTTTATTTTAATTAATTATTAATTTTGAATTTTCATTAAAAAAAATTGCAAAAAAAAACACGTACATGTCATGTAGGAATAGGTTGCCATGTCATCGTGTCCCGTCATCATTTCCATGTCATTTAGTGAATGCATATTTAGGGTCATATTAGTTAGATTGCATAACATATTAGAATGATTTATGATTTTTTGCCCGTCTTTAGAAATAGGTCATATAAATTGCATGTTACATGTCATTACAATAAAAATCATACAAGCTCAATTTAGAACAAATGGCGTGTAATGAGTCCTTATAAATAAATAAAAATAACAAAAATAAATAATTAGAATTGCATGTTTATATAGAAACCATGTTTAGGCTAGGCTTGCATTTTTTTAGATTAATACCTTGTAGATACTTGGAAAATAACCATGATAGAGTTGTGGTTTGCTTTGCATTGAAGTTAGTCCAGTCCCTTCGCAATTTATTTAACACTTCGATTATTGAGTGTTAAATTATTGATTTCGCATCTGCATGATTACGTTGGTATGTTGATGGTTTAGGTTTACAATTGAATCAAGACTGCTTGCAAAAATATTTTTAAAAACAAAGAGAAAAGGTACCGAAATGGTGTTAGTTTAATTTAGCGTAACCAAGTCTTCAAATATTTTAAATCTCTGGTTCGCAAAAGTAAAGTATTCTCCCATGCTTTACTTAGGTTTATAATCAACCCTAACTGAGTAGTGGCAACTCCTAATTGAAAGAAATTGCATGTTTAAATTGGTTAATTTGAGTACCAAGTTGCGACTGGTAGGGCTTAGGAGAATCTGTGATAAGTCTTCGGACTTGGTAATCCATTAGCTTTTCCTTTGATGGCTTATCCTTGGGAAGGTCGTGACAGTTATAACAGATTTTCATAGCATGTACAGAACGAATATCATGACATGTATTCTTAGAATACTTATTGGTTTTCACGCCAACAATTATACTATTTAAACTCTAAAAATGAAGGAAAAAAATGACACATCGAAAGAGATGGGGCATTTTTCATTGGAGGAGGAAATGAAACTGCGAAATCATGTCTGGAATGTGAAAAAAACAGAGATTGTGAGAGCTGATGGTAATTATTTCATGAGACTCTGTGTGAATGGATCCTCACCGTGCACATCAATAGAACAATCAAACGTAAATGTAAAAGACAATAATAATGGACAGAAGGGAGCCTAAAGTCGAAGGTTAGCATAGTAGCTTACAACATATTAAGGTCGGACATTCCACTACATCAATGACCTGATGCGGACGATAAACACTCTCACTGCTAATGATGAACACCCATATGAAACATTGCTGTAAATTATTTAAACCAACCCCCTAAAAGAACTCCTAATATTGCTACCGGTGTTGTTCCCCTAAAGTGATTAAGCCTTGATTTAGAGACTTTCTGAGCCATGTAGTTCGTTTTCGGTGAGCTCGGCCCTGCTTGTGTCGTTCCCATTCATGTCCTCCTCTAAGCACACGATCACCGCAGACCTGTAAGAATTCGGCCCAAACACATCAGAGGCTATGAAAAACACCTTTGCAGGGCGAGTTACTAACAAAGTGCTTTGTTATTGTTTTTCATAATTGCTAGATACTTGTGCCGAGGATTAGGTGAGTTAGAGACAAAATTGAGATACCATATGTTAGCACCCAAAAATAACCAAGCGTTTGTGCAGCTAGTCGATGAAGTGATACCAGTCGACAAGAGCCCTAGCTTTGGTCGACAAAGGTGCCGACAATAAATACCAAATTATGGCCAAAGTGTTGATACGGAAGGATCAACAAATGAAGTATAGCAACGCAGTCGACTGGGATAGGAGCGCAGGATGCTAGGAAGTGGAATTGATGATATGAGGAATTGTAATTATTTGCAAATAAGTGTTGTTGAATAACAAGAGCCACGCTATGCATATTAAAAATTTTTAGTAACCGTTGTATGTACCTGTCGATAGAAGGGTATAGATACCCCAAATGCGCTCTTTGTAAAAAGGCTTACCATATCAATCAAGGAACACATATTATTCTTATTTTTATTTCCAATACATTTACTTTTCTTCTACAATCTTATATTTTTGGTAACGACTGCTCCTAGTATTACATTTATTAAACTTTTTGTCATTCACTTTCCATTCTTGAAATTAACAAACAATCCTTCGAACTATGTCGATTGGACTAGTTTGTTAATTCGAAAGGTATTTGACTGTTCTGGTGAACACCATGCATGTAAGCAAACCAGAGCCACCTACCCGGCCTTTGTCGGTTTCTCACGAGACCAGGTGCGGGAAATTTTTCATTAATTTCTTTATGTAATGATTGATTGAGAAGGCTATATATAAATTAGTGGTCATGAAAGTCTTGTGCTAGTGTGTGTATATATATTCCGAAATTAAGAAAGTCTTACGCCAGTATAACAATATCTTGATGGGTTACAAGTGTGAATATTTCAAACATTTTTTTCTTATGTTTAATTAGGTCTGTATGGAGGTGATGTTTGTAACTTTAACCCATGAATCAAACACATGATTGAAGGAGAGAGGAAGGGAGGAATTCTTTGGAGTGCTATGGCAATGCCAACTGACAAATGAAGGTAACCATATATATATATGCGTCTGAGCTAAGCAAGAACAACACCAAGACATCAAGTATGGGAAGAAGTGGGAAAAAAAAACTTGGGGAAAATACAAGTAAACGCTACGGTAGACTGTAGAGTGACTTGATAGTTTGATGGGGGGTTGCAGAAGACGCTTATTGCCCGAACCAGGAAGAACTGAGAAGAGGATAACATTCATTAAGGCACCAAACCGTGCACTATTCCGAGCCGCCCTTTCTCTTATCCCCTTGCTCTTTCTCTGGTCGGATTATCCCCTTATTTAAGAGCAGGCCGGGCTGCAGGCGCGCTGATCCATGATATGGGCCGGAGGGTTCACGCCGGTGCTGGTTAGAACGAGGTCATCTTTGGGAAAAAGGTTCGGGAAGGCCAGGGAAGATTCCGGAGCTCTCTGTATCGCGGGAGCCTCTTGGGATTGGGGAGGCGCGGGTATCATTCTGTGCTCGATCACCCTCCGTGACCCACCGGGAAGCTTCGGGAACAGCCCGTCAAAACACCTCACCAGAAACTCTTCCTTCCCGTCCTCGGGGAGGATGTCCAGGATGTTCCCCACGATCTCGCCGAATACGTCCTTGAGCAGCTCCTCCTTCTCTTTCATAGGCAATTTGTCGAACAGCTCCCCTGCATTACCATCGCCCCTGTTCTCCGATGGCTCCCGCTCGTCATCATGAATCGTATCTCCATCAACGATGGTCTCGGCCTTGTCAGCAAAGTCCATGAGGAAGACGAACACGGAATCGAAGACCTCGGAAGTGTCACGGCACCTCTTCCGTTTCCGGGTCTGGGAATCCGACAGAGACATGGTGGTGATCAAGAGCGAATGGCTTAGTGGCGGTGGACGAACATGGGAGTCGGATCCTGAGGCTTAAATAGCGAACCGTAATTAAAAAAGTTCGGTGAACTGTCCAGTATTCACATCATAGACTATATTAATTTTGTAAATTAATTTTCTCTAACAAAGTTTCGGAAAGATTGTTCCAAACAAAATTTACTTATTTTGTAAACGAGATCGAATGCCCATAGTTTAATGGGAGTTTGATACTTGACTACGAATCACACGGGACTGTTTTTTTTTCGTGATATTTTTTCATCTTGTGATTCATATAATTCGTTAGATTGAATTTAATAAATTACTCTTCGAAATATCCCCCTAGCGAAACGTTTTTGTCGCTTTTTAAATACTCGCTCAATATGCAAGTCTAGGATTGGGCGAGTTAGCGACGAAATATGTACAAAAAGTCGTATTGCACTGTTCCCCGCATTTCAAATTTATCAATTGTTAACAAATTAAGGAAAAATGACACAAATAATCCCTTAATTTTGCCCCAATGTACAATATGATTCCTGAATTTTTAATTTGTTCAATATAGTCCTCGAACTTTAACCGAATATGCAATATGATCTCTAAACTTTTAATTTATTCAATGTAGTTTTTGAACTTTTGACACATGTTCAATTTAGTCCCTCAACTAGATAATCCAGAGACTTGATTGAATTTAGGTATATAATAATTCAAGGACTAGATTAAAAATTTACCAAAAGTTTAGGGACTACATTGAACAAATTAAAAGTTAGAGACCAAAGTGCATATTCGATTAAAGTTCAGAAACTATATTATACATTGAGCCATAATTCATGAATCATTTATGTAATTATCCCACGAATGAACAATAGCGATGGTTGTTTGTCCTCGAAGAGAAGCATCTATTGTGGGGTCAGTTCCCCCATCCCACACTCATAATTTAATAGTACGATGCTCATTCAATACCATCCGTAGGATCGAACCTCTCTTGCACATGTCAACCTATCTCCTGATCTAATGGCCAAAAGATTTCCTTTTGGAATAACGCGAATGAAGCGCGAGACACTAGATTCGAACATTGAATCTTCTAAGGGTGATCGGTTTCAGAATGGGTCGGTTTCAAACCTAAAACCTGAAACTGACTCTATTATAACCGGTTCCAAGTTTTTGGAACTTGAAACCTATTTTGTTTGCCCTGGACTCTGTTTTGTAACCTACCCTGTATTTTCAGTCCGGTTATAGGGTCTACTAGAGAACCCCTTTTTTTTGTTCCCTTTTTTGGTTTCATTTTTTTTGGGTAGCAAATAGGAAAACTTATAACTCAAATCAAAGGTTATAAGTTTGACTATGCAAACAATCTTAACTATTCATCCAAAAGCATATTATCTTAGTCCCAATAATTTAATGAACATGATAAAACATGATAGGCTCTAGTTGGATATGTAGTTTCTTTGTTATAGAATAAAAATTTTAAGAAAAAGAAAATTGCTCCCTATAATGCTTACAAGCCCTTGAGTTAGACTATCCGTAAATAATGATCACCTCCCTGACCATTTATGATAGAATGCTTTGAATTCTGGCCATATAAAATTGCAAGCGGGCCTCTATATAAAACTGGTTCTAAAATCGGTCTAGGTGGATTTTCACTTAGAACCGGAAACTGGATCAGTTCTAACCGGTTCCCAAAAAATGGAACCGATTCCTGAACCTGTTTTCCGGGTGGGCCGGTTCGGTTGCACACCCCTAGAATCTTCAACTAGCTCCTCCAAAGCCGCTACCAAAGAAAGGTTATACTTTTGCTAGATAATAATATGTAGAAGAAAATTGTTTATCTTGTAACGAAAAATATGTGAAATATTTATAAACTTTACAAGATAACTATTTAAGATGATAATAATATATTATAATATCAATTCCAATGAATTATGATCAATCAAGGATATGCATAATCAAATAAGATATGTGCATAATTATGAGAGATATAGAAAATCTCCTCATTATCTCTAGCATCCCCTCCAAATCATGTGACATAGAGGAAGTCAATTGGGATTCGGAGAAAAGACCTAAAAAAGTCCAAATAGATGTGCCTAGTAAAGGCGTTAGCAGTGTAATTAACTGATGAAGTGGATAGTGCCACAAAGCACGGGATATTGTATAAGGTGATAGCCTATTTCAATATACTTGATGCGCTCATAATAAATATTATTACGTGATATTTAGAAAGCACCCCGCTTGTTGCAGTTAATAATTGTCCGACCATTACGACAAACTCTCATGTCTTCTAATCATTGCAATCATAACAATTTCGATGTCGTATTGGCAAAAGCACGGTACTCTGCGTTCATACTCAATAGAACGAAACTATTTGTTTGTTGCTACACCATAAGATAAGCAGTAGTGTACGGGGAAACGGCGATCTAAAGGGTTATTTCCTAGTCAACTCTAAGCTAGAGTGATTGCCCTATCAATTGTACTTCGGTTTAATTGAGTAAAAGTTACCAAACATTAATTCTGTGCAAATCAATTGATTATAAAGCGATGCAGGTAATATTTATACTTGTGACCCAGAAAAATATTATTTTGGGCCGAAGACTTTCTCACTTGCTGAATAGATGGCCTTTTTGACTAGACCGATACATTAAAAAAAATTACGTAAATATGCACGTGCATTCGAGCGAGTCTAGCAAGAAACAGACAAAGGCCGGGTAGTTAGCCAGTCTACGGAGAAACAGACAAAAGCCAGGTAGTTAGCTCTTGTTTGCTCCCATGCATTGGCGTCTCAATTTTGTCTCCAACTCACCTAAATCCTCGAGCAATTATTCAAAAGAGTGACAAAGGCCACCGCCAGAGGAATTATTTATTTGGCCAAGTAATCGGATAGATTTGATGTAATGAATTATATTAATCACATGATAATGATATGATGAAATTCACATGAGGTCACACACACAAAAAAAAGAAAAGAAGAAACCCCATTGTATGATTGTGTAGCGAAAATACAATTCGTACTCAAGTGCCAAGCTACCATCAAATCCATGGGCATTCAATGCCTTTCGGAAATAAGTAAATTTTACTTAGTGCAGTCTCTCCCGAAACTTCGTCGGAGAAAGTTAGTTTACAAAATTATTGTAGTATATGATGTGAATACTAATGGCGATCTGAATTTTTTCAATTAATTTCTCCATTGAATTCCAAAGTCTTCTAAGTCAAAAATACCTACCCCTGCGTGTTTCGTGATTTTAATAGGTCATATACTCTTCATGCCCATGTGCATGGACCATCAGATTGGATCATCTTCTCAAAAATAATGTCCATGTCTGATTCCACAGCTTCCTTAAATTTACTTATAATAGCAGCCAACGTAAAAAAGTATGCCTACAATATATGAATCTTTGGTGTGAAAACTATGAGATTTGACCTCTCTTGTAGTTCTAGCTGATTGCCAGATTTGGAGATTGAGGGTATGGATTTCTATCAGGCTTAAAGTAGAATCAATCCCCGCATATACCTGTTTATTTGAATAATTCGGTTGCTTACCCAGCAAAAAGAAAAATACATAAATCTTACACGATCGATGTCCTTCCTTATGTAGACATTGTTTATATAGGAAATTTGATTTTCGTATGAATCAAAAGACGTTGCTATGACTAGAAAAAAAAAGGTCAAAACCAACCAAATTTCCGAGACCTCACTACATCTACATGCAATCAAAGCGTATAACGAACATATTTAGAGCATTGAGTCGAATGAGCCTTATATATATGTGAAAGGTCCATAGAGTTCACACAATTCAATAGTTCAAATGAACCCCATATACACACTCCAATTCATATCATAATTAGGAAAAATTAAATATACGATAGATTTTATTCGTTGTTGAATATGACCCACTTATTAACGTTCGCTTATGGTTTGTCATATCATTTAATAGATTAATTTTTTGAACTAGTCGTAGTCAACCTAGCATTGCTTGCCATAATTTTTCCAAGTGTGACTTAACTTATTTCACTTAATATGATCACCGAATGGAGATATGAGTGCGTCTTTTTCACGAGGAAGCAAGCCTTGTTGAATATCTGTTATTCGTGTAATGTGATTATCAGCTTATATTAACGTAATTACAAAGTGTTTTCAAATAAAAAAGGATTAAAAAGTGTCAATTTCGAGTTTAACAGTAATACCGTCACATCATTTAATATATTATTTTTGTGAATCAGTCGTAATATACCAAACATCGCTTGCTATAATCTTTCCAAGTGCAACTTATTTCACTTAACCTGAACATCAAATAGAGATATGATTGCGTCATTAAACGAGGAAGCAATTCATGTTGAACTGTCTGTTGTTCGTGTAATGTGATTGTCGTTTTATGTTAATGTGATAACAAAGTGTCTTCAACTAAATATGAGTCAAAACATGTCAATTTCGAGTTAAACAGTAATATATTAATTTGTCAAATCATTTAATTTTCCATAAGATATCACATTATGATCGACCATGAAATGAGTCAACGGGAATAAACTCTTGTGTGGGTTCTATTTAGTGACTACTTTGTGGCTGTTTGTATTCGTTTAATTGGTTGGTTTGGTGTATAAGTGGCGGCTTAAGAAGTTTGATGGCGAGGGTCGTGTCGCAGAAGCTTGCCGGCCGCTGTGAATAGAAAAAAAAAAAGAAATAAAAATTTTAAAATATTTTAAAAATTGAAAAAAAAGTTGTACACGTCAACACCAGCCGTCGCCAGTTATGCTACGTAAGACTGCTGGTAAGATGGCCGGTAAAATGGCTGGCATCTACATTAGCAATTTCCTACCAAAATTGACTAGATGAACCATATTTGCAAATTGTTAAAAGGTATAGAATTAAATTGACCAAATTGAAAGGTTTATGATTGAATTAATACAAACATAATAGGTTTGGTACTTTTCCAAGTATCCCTATTTAAGTGGATACGAGGATGGAACCAAGTTTTATTCAACATTAATCTTCTCAAACCACCACTAATACAGCAAATCAACCAAACGAGTACAACCAGCAACCAAATAGTAGCCAATTCACATTGACTCATTGGATGGCCGAACACGTATAAAAACATTTGACAAAGTTGCAAATTTGGGAAAAATTGTTTAAAAAATCTTAAATCTATTGTATTTTTACCAATTTAGTCAAAAACCTTTCAACTTTACCAATTCAGTCCATCCGGTCAACTTTGGTTAGCCGACGTTGACGTGGACGTCGACCATAGTATCGTTTGTTAATTAAAAAAAAACCAAATTTCCTATATAATAAACAATATGTACGTGAGAAGAACATCGATCATGTAGGATTTATAATTACTTCATTGAAGGTGAAGGGCGATCTGCTCAGGTGCGATGGCGTGTGAGCAATAGATTTCAGACCGCCGCTGTCCATTGTTGACATTGTTCGAGGCGCGATGCGTGTGAGCAAACTAGAGCGAACTACCCGGCCTTTGTCCGTTTCTCCTTGGACTAAGCCAAACTACCTGGCTTTTGTCTGTTTCTTCCCTAGACTTGCTCGGATGCACGCGTGCGTGCAGGGAAATTTCTCTTCCATTTTATTTGTATTGATCTACTGAAAAGGCCGTATATAAATTAGTGTGCAAGATGCTCAATGAAGATACATTCCTGTTACGTTTTCCTTTTAATTCTTACACTTTTGTACATGTATATGTGCTGGTGGATATAGAATTCCGGTGTGGGTCGCAACTAACTAGTCAGTCGGTCGGCACATAATCACTGATCAGTTCTCGTGCTGAAGATCCCTTCAACTTCAAGGGCTTTGGCACGGTGCCGTATGGGTTTGCACAGCCACCATTATGTCGAAGAGAGGAAAAGAACAACAAATCGGTGAATGATGAACAGCTTCTCGTGCAGGCCCTCACGGCACATTCTGATTAAGGCAACTTTCTTTTTCAGCACATTTTTCCCTTGATTTTTTTTTTTTTGCAGATTTTTCCTTAGGTACGAATGGCCGGAGGAGGAAACCAAGACCAGATCACCCGAGAAACGGACCGCCATGTGATCGGGGTGCCAAGCAAATGGTCATATTCCATGGAGATGCGGTTCAAGCAATGGCCGACTCTTCTGAAACCCTTTGCCAGTAAGCGCTCCTGCTGCATTTTCAGAGCCCCACAAAGCCTGCTTCGGATCAATGAGAAGGCTTACGAGCCCCAAATCGTCTCCATCGGTCCATACCACCATGGCCAACAACGGCTGAATATGGTCGAGCAGCACAAACCTCGATTCTTCTCCACTCTCCTCGAACGAACTAAACATAGCGGCGTGGGCCTTGACGACTATTTCAATGCCATTGCATTGAAGGAGAATGACATTCGGGATTGCTACTCAGAGCTTCTTCATTGTGAAAGCTCAGCTTTAGTGGAGATGATGGTCCTCGATGCCTGCTTTATTGTCGAGGTGTTCCGCATCTGTGGGGGAGTATTTAAGCCTGATCCTGACGATCCTTTCTTTGCAACGCCATGGATGTACATCATCCTCATAAGGGACCTTCTGCGGATTGAAAACCAGATCCCTTTCTTTGTCCTTCAAGAGATTTTCAACTTATCGAATGGCAACACTGAGCATGAAGCCAACCAACGCTCCCTCAGTGAGCTCGCGCTACTATTCTTCAACATCGCGGCTCAAAGGCCAGAGGGACAACTGGAGAAGTTCTACACGGTAAGCAAAGCCAAAAACTTGCTTGACTTGTTCCGACTGAGTCTTGTCGGCCATTGGGATGTTGAAAAAGGTGTACATGTCAATGACGACTGCTTAGAATTGATCCCCTCAGCGAGGCAGCTTCTTCGGTCCGGGATTAAATGCAAGCTGAGGAAGGGTGACAACTTGAACTTACTCGACATCAATTTCAATCGTGGTGAACTTCAAATCCCTCGTTTGACTCTAGACGATTTCATGAGCTTCTTCTTACCCAACTGCATCGCCTTTGAGCAGTGTTACTGCTACTCCTCCAGGCACATGACCAGTTACATCATCTTCATGAAATGTCTCGTGGGCACAGAAGCGGATGCAGAGCTCTTATCTGAGAACCAACTACTAGTGAATTATTTGGGATCGAATGCAGAGGTCGCGACTTTCTTCAATGATCTGGGTAAGGACATTGCTTTTAGTATCAAGATAAGCTATTTGGCCGAGTTATTTATGCAAGTGAACAGATACCACCGAAGCCAATGCCGCGTGACTTGGACGGGGTTCAAGAACAAATACTTTGGTAGTCCTTGGTCCTTCATGTCGGCTATTGCTGCCATTCTTCTGTTGGGTCTTACCGTCCTTCAAGCATTTTATGCGGTCTATGGGTATTACCGTCCCCGGAAGTAACCGACACTCGGCAAAGCATTTTTGGGGAGACATGAACCTAGGGCAAAATTTTATATATGTTTTGAGGTCCTTTTGTTGTTTTGGTCGAAATGTTTTGAGGTTCTAGATGGTTTGAGTACAGCCATGAGTCTTCTTGACAATAATGCTAATGCTATTTTCCCCCTTAGGTGCTGTAGCTCATTTGTCAGTCGTCCATCGTCTAAGCAAGTTTTTCTCCTCACAAGATTGTGGTCACAGCACATATCAACGGTCTGTATTAATTTGGCCTATAGAATATAGTTCAAGAAACATTTTTTTCGTCAACCATCTGTACGAAAATCATGCTTAGTTACATCCTCCTCCAATGCTATGTCCAACTCTACATCAACCCCCTTTTCAATTCCGATTTTTGATAGCAGCGACTCTGGCTGTCTACCACAATCATTGGAGTTATTTCTACCTAAGGCTACTCTGGCAAATAGGTGATTGGGAAAACTAACTAAAGCTTGTTCTCCAATTCTGACTTGACAACAAAGTGATCAAATTCTTCAAAAAATAGGTTTTTCAAAGATGGATTGAATGATGGATATATTAAAAAGGCATGCCAGCTCTTGAGACCAAAGTGTGAAATGGAATTTGCTAGATTGATTTAAATGACAACAAGTAAACTGCTTCAAAAGTAAATTCGAAGGACCGGAAAATCAAAGGAAATTAAAAGAACAGTGCAGAAATCAAAGGAATGAAATTAAAGGAAATCAAAGCGAACAAGAAAAGAAATAATTGGAAAGCAAATTCGACTGGAATTGAAATCGAAGGAAAGTTACAAATCCCTCAATTGGAAATATTGAAACGAACATTACACTAGTATTCATAAACGCACATTATGAATTATATAAGTTTAAACCTATAACTGAAATTAAAATGGAAAAACATTGCGTCTAAAGGAAAATACTGTAGAGGGAAATTTGGCAAAAAGTTTTGGCATGGCTGGAGTGTGCCTTCTTCTTCTATTCTTTCTATTTATAATCCTTGGATCTCCTTAAATGGTTATTGAATTTCATGGGCAAACCTCTTCTAACTACTCCATGTTTCTATGATTTCCTCCATTTCTCATGATCTTAGTAACTTCCATGTCCCTCATGCAATCGTGGATTGATCATTCTCACTAATTGGAGCCAATTTTACTCGATCAATGACCCCATCCTTTATGCAATTTAAATAGGTCAAAGTGTCTACCACCAAGGTGGTTTGCCTAGTAGTAAATTAATCACCTATCTTCCATGAGATGTCTCCCAACTTTATGCTTCTTCTAAAGTTTTATTACTTTAAATAATTCCAAAATAATATAGATTTAAAGATTAATGAAAAAGCTTAGAGAGCAAAAGTTCATTTTGTACTCCTCTACCTAGAGTTTGATTAGTCTAATAAACATTAACGTTTAGAAAATGAAAGATATAAAAAGAAAAACCTTTAATTGCTAAACATTTTCCGTTTCCTACACCATTCTTTGTTAGTAAGTCTTATGAGAGATAATGAGGTGAAAATAAAACGAAGTCAATTAATCTAAAATCTTTCTATCGTTTGATTTAAACATTTTGTTAATAAGTCAGTCCATCCAATTTGAAAAGGTACAGATTGGGAATCACAACTAAACTGAAGTGTGATTGGTAGGGCAAAATATCATTCTTTTTCAGAGTGCTATAAAAATCTAGAATTGATAAAATAAATAAAGGGTATTAGTATGACGACGTTGTACGGGGAGGGTATGAATTTGTCCTAAAGGGAGACTACCGCGGATATGACATCGCACTTCTCCCGGCAAGTGCCAACGCACCTCCCTTTTCTTTTGTCTGCTCTAATATTTAATTTCTCTTTTCTACATTGCCAATGAAAAGTGCAATAATGACCAGAACCATCCTCGTAACTTTAATTGAAATCAAATTAAAAAGGAAAAAACCTCTGCTAGGGGATTGAAGGTACTGGGGGCGACACCGCCACCCCTTACTTCACTGGACCGGTCGGTTGGATTTGAAGGTCAGGTGGGCCGATTTTCAATTAAAATCTCACTTTTTTTGTTCGATTTCCGGTTCCAGAGCGAGAGCACTCCTAAAAATTAATCCAACCGAGACATTGGTTTCTGTAGTCTGTGCTGGATCAGCATCTGTAAGTGCGACGGACTTTCAGGGTAATTGCTTTGGTGTCACCCATTCTTCCATTACCAAAAAGTCCACTCCCAAGTCCACGGAAAATGATTTCTCATGTTTATCTGTATTTTCCCATTTTCTTCCCTCTTTCCCTTACTTCTTGTGTATGCTGTTGTTCTTGCTTTGATCAGATTAATATAAACCGTATACCTTCACTAGGCATTGACATCGCCGCAGCACCCGGATTGCTTGGACACTTTTTGTGATGAGATGTAGTTAGGGATGAGAGATTCCGGGTTTCATACAGATTCCATCTTGAATCTAAAACCTACTCATTGGAATAGGTACTTCATTTTTTGGATATGGAACCTACCAAGCATAATATAGAATCTGGAACCTATCCTATCACAGGTTTCATGGTCTTCCTAGATTTCACATGTATTATTAATTAAATGATTATCATGAATCATTACCTTTAATTATCACTATTTACTGCATAATCCATTGACCACAACTTATATTTAAACAAATGAAAAATATGAAACATTAACAAAACAAAAGTCTTAGTCATAAAATGGAAGCTGACACTAGTAGTTTTAGATTATACACCCATCATTAGACACTTGGAATACCGCAGGATCACTCGGAGACAAAAACCAAGAGAAATTCAAAAACTTGTTCTAGGTTTCACTTACCTAGAACCTGGAACCTACTTGCTGAAATAGATTTTCCAAGTTTGAAACCTGAGACCTACCTTACATACTCTACAACCTGGAACCGAACAAGTTCTCACTGGTCCGGTTATCCATTTTCAGGTTCTACCTTGAAAGCATGCTCACCTCTAGCTATAGCCTCCACCAAATCATGTCTTTTATTCGCGATTTAAAGTTATGAACATCATCCTCCGTGTAAATCTAATGAAATATA
Source organism: Syzygium jambos (assembly GCA_031216235.1). NCBI lineage: Eukaryota > Viridiplantae > Streptophyta > Magnoliopsida > Myrtales > Myrtaceae > Syzygium > Syzygium jambos. Next base: position 11,751,292 of record CM062229.1, on the reverse strand, counting down.
AATTAATATGGATTATAATCAAACTTATAACCCATCAAAATACTATTATATTGGCATTAGACTTTCTTATTTGCGGAATATACGTATTAGTAAAAGACATGAGGTAAATATAGTAGGAAAGTATCTTCATTGAGCATCATCCCCTCCCCCCTTCTCAGAGGTGCAACATTGGAGCTCCCACACCCCCCCCCCCCCCCCCCTCCAAGATTCACGTGCATTGGAGCTATCCTAGGGAGAAACAGACAAAGGCCGGGTAGTTAGCTCCAGGTTGCTCACATGCATGGCATATTAAATAATAATCAATGCACAACACCCACACCCACACCCACACCCACACCCCCCGCCCCCGCCCCCGCAAGTGCAGGTGCATTGGAGCTATCCTAGGGAGAAACAGACAAAGGCCGGGTTGGTAGCTCTTGTTTGCTCCCATGCATTGATGCTGGAGATAAGCATAGACAACACCCCACCCTTACCACACCAACCCCACAACCCAACCTCCCCCCACACACCCCCCCCCCCCCCCCCCCCCCCCCCGGAGGTGCACGTGCATTGGAGCTATCCTAGCGGAAAAAAAAAGATTTCTCAGACAAAGACCAATTAGTTAGCTCCAGGTTGCTCACATGCATGGCGTGTTAATTTTATCTCTAACTCACCTAATCCTCTCGGCACATGTGTCGAGCAATTATTAATAAATTTAAAAAAGCATTCTGCCGAAAGAATAATTTATTTGCGCAAAATTAATTGGATACATTTGATTTAATGAATTATATAATCACGTGATAAAATATAATCATATTCACATTAGAACTCACGAAACGAACGCTACTATATAATTGTGCGACGAACACGCTACCATTATAATAGCAGCTTCACACCTTCCTTAAATTACTTATAATAGCAGCTCATGTGAACAAGTACGTCAAAATTACATGGATCCTAGGTGTGAAAGTATGAGCTTTGACCTCTCTCGTAGCTCCAGCTGATTGTAAGATTTAGAGTAATAAATTGAACAAATCTTGTATATGTGAAAGGTCCAGTGAGTTCACATATATAATTCAATGATTCATGTGAACCCAAAATACACACTCGGATTCATATCATAGTTTAAATATGCGACGGACTTTATTTGTTATTGAATACAATCTATTTATTAATGCCTACCTACAATCAGTCACGTCATTTAATAGATAAACCCTGTGAACCAATCATAGTATACCATCCTCGTTGCCTGCCATAATTTGTCCAAGCCCGGCTTAATAACTTTACTTGATCATCGAATGGGGATATGAATGAATCATTTTCTTGAGGAAGCAATTCATGTTGAATTATCTGTTATTCACATCATGTGATCGTTATCTTATATCAACGTGATTACAAAGTGTTTTCGCATAAAAATGTATCAAAACATGTCAATTTCGAGTTAAATAGTGTTAAATCGGATTTGGATTTATCTTAGTAAATAGGGTTACACAAATTTGTACTCTATTTGGATGTTTTTGCACGTGTTCGGCCATGCAATGACTGTACGTGAATTAAGTCTTGTTTGTGCCCTTTTTGATGACTACTTGATAGCTGTTTGTACTCTATTGGTTCGTTTGTTGTGTTAGTAGTGGTTTGAGAAGCTTAATGGTGAACAAAAATGGTTCCATCGCCATGCCTATTACATGCTGATGCAGTCATATAGCTCTTGTCAAAGGGAACGTAGATTTGCCATATATATTTCACTCGTTGAAAGTTACTGTTGAGGAAAACTCCTAATGAATTCTGAAGCTAACAAAACTTTCTATATTTATCTTGTGAATCTAACATGCATTACATTCTATGTTAATATATTCTGAAAGTTCAGAAGGAAATATCAGACTTTACAAAATCTCAGAACTAAAAGTTCAGACTTAGAATGAGAAGTTTAGACTTTACCATAAAAGTCATTCAAACTCTTTTTAAGTCTTCAAAGAACTTCAGACCCTATGAGAAATAGGTTCATATCTTACTAAAAGAATCACACTAACCTAAGTTCTGAAAGAAATGCAGACGCAGAAGTTATGCAGACGCAAACGTAGAAGTTTTTCAGACGCAGAAGCAAAACTCATTCAGAACGAAGCACAATAGCTAGTGATCTGACATGGATTTCACAAAAGAAAAGTTTTGATTGTCTCAATCTAAAGCTATAATTGATTGACAGTCAAACATTATGACAAGTATGCATTACAACGGATAAAGCTCTACTTATGGAAACCAAGATTATGATTATATGGGCGATTAGAATCAACGGGATTCAGATTTTGTCAACCAACGACTACTCAATCTATTTTATATAAATCTGTCCAAGATGAAGATTGAAAGATAATCCTCTGAAGACTGTCCAACGGCTAGTTTGAAAGTAGAGGAGTATAAAAGGAGTTCTACGAGGAGCAAAAGAAGTAGAACGAAATTGAGAATCAACAAGTCCAAAGTCCGAGCATACTCCGATCCTTTCTCTCGTCTTTCTTGAGCTAAACATTAAGATCTTGAGGGATACTTTGTAAGAGTGATTGTGTGAAATAGAGAGTCCTATCATACACAAGAGTGCTGTCACTCAGAATCTGTAATTCCTCTTGATTACATAGTGAAATCCAGCCAGTAGGCTGTCAGCGTGGGAAAGTGGATGTAGGCTTGCTATAAGCCGAACCACTATAAACTTATGTGCAGTTTTTCTATCCCTTATCTCTTGCTTTACATACTGCACATCAAGAGCACTGTCTATATAAACTATTTTGAATCTGAATTTTATTCAGACTCTACTGTGATCTATCATTTCCACTATAAATTGATCAGAATTGTTTAAATCACCTATTCACTCCCTCTAGGTGATCCTTGCTAGCTACATCAATTGGTATAAGAGCAGATTGCTCGTTTATTGAAGTGTATTACTTCTGAGCTAATGATCTATATGGCTAGCTTGAGTGCTCTAGGTCCCATTAAAGGACAAAGCAATAACAAACCACCATATTTCGATGGTAGGGAATATAGTGTCCAAAAGAATAAGATGAATGCATTAATCAAGTCAATTGATCACATGCAATGGGTTGTTATCATAAGAGAAGTCAAACTAAAACCTTCTGATTCAAAAGAAAAGATAGAAGGAAGCACACTAGCAGATCCCCCATTATCTCAAACTGAAATATCAATAAGAGAAGCTTTAGATTCAAAAGCAATTTATTCTTTCTATTATGCTTTAGCACCTATTAAATATAAGACAATTACTCCTTGTGAATCAACTAAGGATATCTAGGATACTCTCTACACTACATATGAAGGAACAGATCGAGCTAAGGAAACTCAAATCAATCTATTGCTTGGTCAATATGAATCCTTCAGAATGAAGTCTGAAGAATCAGTTGCTGATATGTATGACAGATTTGCTAACATAGTAAATGGTCTTGCATATCAAGGACAATCAGTCTTAGATGCGATGAAAGTTAACAAACTTTTGAGAGGACTGTCAAAGTAGTGGGATAATATCAAAACATCACTTCGAGAGACTCAAAGGATCATGCTTCTATCAGTGAATGAGCTAATTGGAACTCTTTAATCATATGAGACTGAACAACTGAATGAAGAGAATGAATCCAGAGGTAAAAAGTCAATTGCATTAAAGTCTAATATTGATTCTGATGATGCAGATTCTGAAGATGAAGCTGTTGACGATGAAGAACTGGCTCTCTTCATAAAGAAGTACAAGAAGATGAAAATCAAAGGAAGAAACTTCAAAGCGAAGAAGCCTTTTGAGAAGAAGAAGACTCCCGATAAAATAGAAAAATCAAAGGAAGTAATTTGCTTTCATTGCAGGAAATGTGGACATATCAAGTCAAATTGTCCACTTCTGAAAAAGAAAAAGAGCAAATTTGACAAAGCAAAGAAAGCCTTAAAAGCAGAAACTCTGAGTGATACAGAGTGTGAAGACAGTGATGAAGATATCTCAAACTTCTGTCTAATGGCCAAGTCAAACTCAAACTCAGATTTAGATTTTAATTCTGATTATGATGCTGAAGTCGAAATTGAGGTAAAGTATCTTAAAATTCCAATTGAAGTGTCAAATTATATTGATGAATTATGCTTTAAATTTAAGGCTGCTCTTAAAAGAATCTCTCAATTAAAAAAGGAAAATTCATCACTGAGGCAACAAGACGTATCACAAAAAGATAAAATCGATTTCCTTCAAAAAGAATTCCATCAAGTCGAGGAAAATTGAGATTTACTTTCCAAAGAAAATGCTATTTTGAAAAAGGAATTTTCAGAAATTACTTCCAAATTTTCAAAAGGTTCAGAAACGTTGAAGCATATTCTTTCTATACAAATTCCTTACTATAACAAATCTGGTCTCGGATTTGTGAAAGAAAGTGACAATTTAATTGATTTTCCAAAAGTCAAGAAGATATTAAAGCAAAGACCTCCTAGACCAGTTTATAAAAATCATTTCAAAAGGAACTTTGTCAAACTTGTTGGTCGAAGTGCACTCAAGTGCTCAAAATGTGGAGATCCATAGCACTTTGAGAATGAATGTCCTAAGGTCTGGAAACCAATTCGAAGAGACTTTGTTAAGACAGTCTATACTAATTCTCAAGGACCCAAACAAATTTGGATACCAAAGAAAACTTGAGTGGTTGTGATTTTTGCAGGTTACCACAAAGAGAAAAAGAAAGTGATACATAGACAGTAGATGTTCTAGACACATGATAGGAGATCCAAGCATGTTCGTTAAACTACAAAACCTGAATGGTGGAAAAGTTTCCTTTGAAAGAAATAATAAAGGAAAGATAGTTGGTAAAGGAACAGTTGAAATTAGAGGACTCACAATCAATGATGTGTCATTGATAAAAGGACTCAACTACAACTTGATAAGCATAAGCCAACTATGTGACACAGGCTTCAGAATCAACTTGCAAGAAAATACATGCTTAGGAACAAGCAAAGATTCTTCTCAAACATTCACAAGAAGAAGACATGGCCATATTTATCTTCTAGATGTCAATCCTAACGCCACTCATTGCTTGATCTCAATCAAAGAGGATGGAGATCTATGGCACAGAAGATTGGGACATATTAATATGAAACAAATCTCAAAAATCTCAAACAAGAAATTGGTTCGAGGTCTGCCAGATTTGAAGTACAAGAAAACATAGTTATGCAATGTCTGCACTCTAGGAAAATAAGTAAGAAGCTCTTTTAAGTCTATACATCATGTTTCCATTAATCGTGCTTTGTAGCTTCTACATATAGATATATTTGGACCAATCAGAACACAAAGTGTTGGCAGTAAGAAATATTGTTTAGTTATTATTGATGACTTCACAAGATTTACATGGGTGTTCTTCCTTGCTCATAAAAATGAAGCATTTTTATATTTTTCAAGATTTGCAAAAAGAGTTCAGAATGAAAAAGGTTATACCATTTCCAGCATTAAAACTGATCATGGGAGAGAATTTGAAAATCAAAGTTTTTCAGATTTTTGTGAGGAAAATGGCTTTCAACACAATTTTTCTACTCCTTATGCACCAAAACAAAATAGTATTGTAGAAAGGAAAAATCGTTCTTTGCAAGAAATGGCAAGAATTCTTTTGATTGAAAGTAAGATTCTTTTTCATTTTTGGGTAGAAGCGGTTTTTACAGCTTGTTATATTATTAACAGAGTTTTTCTTAGGCACATTCTTAACAAAAACCCCTATGAGCTTTACAAAGGTAGAAAACCCAGTATTTCATATTTTCGTGTATTTGGTTGTAAATGCTCTATACTCAAAAATCCAAATGACCACTCTTGTAAGTTTGATGAGAAAGCAGATGAAGGATTTTTCCTTGGATATTCTACAACAAGTAAAGCATGCAGAGTCTTCAACAAGAATTCTCAGACAATGAAAAAAACATTAAATGTGAGGTTTGATGAAAATGTTCAGACTCACAAAGATGAATCCGAATCATCTCCTAATATTCAAGAGTTATCTGAAGCTCAACAAGAATCTCCAAAGATCATTGATTTTGTAGAAGAAGGAAAAGAAGATTCAATCCAGACTCAATCAGAACCTTCATAATCTGATGATATTAAGAATGAGAGATTCGACAAAAATTGGAAACATAAATCCAGTCATCCGAAGAATCTCATCATTGGAAAAATAAAAGATAGCATCAAGACTAGATCTAAACACAAGAAAAACATCAGCAACTTGGTGTTAATATTAGAAATAGAACCAAAAAAAATTGGTGAAGCATTATCAAATGAAAGCCGGATCGAAGCTATGCAGGAGGAACTTCAGCGGTTCATAATCAATAAAGTATGAGAACTTGTGCCAAGACCCAAAAATCATCCTGTAATTGAAACAAAATGGGTATTCAGAAACAAACTTGATGACAAAGGGAAAGTCATAAGAAACAAAGCAAGACTTGTAGTAAAAGGCTACTCACAAGAAGAAGGCATAGATTATGATGAAACCTATGGACCGGTTGCCAGGTTAGAAGCCATTAGGCTAATTTTAGCTTATACTTATTTCCATGACTTTAAATTATTTCAGATAGACATAAAGAGTGTTTTTCTGAATGGCTATATCAAAGAAAAAGTATATGTAGAACAATCACCTGGTTTTGAAGAACCAAGGAAGACCAATCATGTTTACAAACTCAAAAAGGCCCTTTATGGTCTAAAACAAGCACCTCGTGCTTGGTATGAGAGATTAAGTAACTTCCTTCTGCAAAATGATTTCACCAAAGGTAAGGTTGATACAACTTTATTCATTAAGAGAAAAGATAAGGATTTTTTACTTGTTCAAATTTATGTTGATGATATTATTTTTGGATCCTCTAACGAACTACTTTGCAAAGAATTCTCTAATAATATGCAAAATGAGTTCGAGATGAGTATGATGGGTGAATTGACATTCTTTCTTGGAATACAAGTGAAACAAACCAAGGATGGAACCTACATTTGCCAAGAAAAATATGCAAAGAAGATTGTCAAGAAGTTTGGATTGCAGAACCGCAAGAAAAGAGACATTCCTATGTCTCATTCATCTAAACTAGACAAAGATGAAAATGGTAAAAAGATTGATCAGAAGATGTACAGAAGCATGATAGGATCTTTGTTATATCTTACTACCTCTCGACCTGACATATTGTTTAGTGTCTATATGTGTGCAAGATTTCAATCTGACCCAAAGGAATCACATCTCTCTACAGTTAGAAGGATAATCAAATACATTGAAACTTATCCAATGTTAGGTCTTTGGTATTCTAAAGAATCAGATTTTACTCTTACTGGTTATTTTGATGTTGATTTAGCTGGCTGTAAAGTGGACAGGAAAAGTACTATAGGAACATGTCAATTACTTGAAAATATGTTGGTGTCCTAGTACTCAAAAAAACAAAGCACAGTTGCACATTCTATAGCATAAGCAGAATACGTAGCCTTAGAAAGTTGTTGTACACAAATTTTGTGAATGAAACAACAGTTGCAAGACTTTGCTATTGAAGATTCAAGTGTTGCAATCAAATATGGCAACACAAGTGCTATCAATTTGATCAAGAATCCAATTCTTCATTCATGAGCTAAGCACATTGAAATCAAGCATCACTTTATTAGAGACCATGTTTATAATGGTGATGTGAATATTCAATTTATTGATTCTAAGAATCAATTAGCTGATATATTCACAAAACCTCTTGATAAGTCTTCATTTGAATATATTAGAAATAAACTATGCATTACTTTCCCATTTTCTTGAAGTATTTGCTTAACAGGAATTTTTCAAACTCAAATAATCTCCGTCTGAATATCCATTTCAGACTCAAATGAAAGGTACGTCCTTAATTCAAATTTTGGCAGGTATATTTTTGGCATTTCTGGCAGAATATTTCGGTACATGTTAATTTTGGAAGTAAATCAGGTATGTATTCTAATTTATCTTATTGATTGAGTATGCTTGAAATATTTTTCTCTATTTCCAAAATTCCTAAATAATAATAGGATCACTTTTTATAACTTCTAAAAGCGGTTTTTCTTTCTAAAAAACTGTCTTTTTCTTTTTATAAAACCCTAACAGTACCAACCCATTCACTCCCAATCATCTCGACCTTCAGAGTCTGCTTCTCCTACTTCTCCTCCTTCTCCAAGAACAAGTCTTTTTGCCTCTGTGAATCACAATGCCTTACAAGATAAGATCAACAAGAATCCTTAACAGATACACAAAGGCATCACAGAAATCAGAGTTCATGGAGATTTCTGATTCATCAGACACGGAATCGGACCACCACCAAGATCCTTTAGAAACGACACCACAAGAACCACAACCATCGTCTCCACCAAAAACTACAAAACTCTCCATAAGGACAAGGGACAACTTCCTTATGGTACACTCATCATTAGAATCTTTACTTTTTTAAACATTCCTATTCCTGATGATTTGTGCAAAACCTATGTTCCTTTGATGTTTGTTGGAGAAAAGATGCTTACCAAAATGAATCTTAAGCAATTCGATGATAGAAAGGAAAGAGCAAGTGCAGACAAAGGAAAGGATGTTCCACAGTTAGAAACAAAATCTGTTGGCAGAAAAAATGACCAAGACAAAGAAGAAGGAAAAAGAATAGGAAAAGAAAAAGCAAGAAAGCAGACTGTGTCTTCAAGTCCATTAAGGATGTACGGCAAGAAGAGAAAAATTCTTCTCGGAGATGAAGATGATAAATCAGAACACTTTGAAACAGGACAGAATGTTGGTCCAGAACATGTTCAAGCACCTACTAAAAAGGTTTCAGAACCAATATATGGGGACTCACATCTGCAGCAATAGGATGATGTTCCATAGAGGACAGATGTAAGTCAATCTCCACTTAATCCTGAAAAGAATTTGAATGAAAATACTATTGTAGGACAGGCAGATTTTCAGGGGGAGATTCCAACAGAGACAGGGGATGATTTCGAACAGAATGCACCAGATAATGTTCAGAGACAGACCTCAGACAATATGACCATTATGACCCTTCTATTAGAAATAAAAGAGAAACAAGCTGCACTTGAAGAGGACGTGAAGAATCTTCATAAAATTGTTGAGGAAAACAATCAGACTCAACGTCTTCAGGTAGAAAAAGACAAAGCAGAGATTGGAGAAGCTATTGCTCCATGTTCAACAAATATGGAGAAAGCTATGGGTCATTGTTCCACAAAAATTGAGGAAGTTGTTTCTATCCTGGAGGACTTTCAGCTTGTTCAAACCCCATCAAAAAAATAGCATCCTTTTCATGCCCTCTTTTTAAACTATTCTTATTTCCAAACTAGTTTTGTAATTTTTTAATATTTTCCTTTATTAGAGTATTTGGATGGTTTATATCAATGCATTATTCTGCTTGTTATTGATTTATTCTTTTTGCTGATGACAAAAAGGGGGAGAGATTATGCAGATATTGCCGTACTAACATTCCAATATGCAGGTTATACTCAAAGGAAGAGAAATACACAAATCTTAAGAGTTTGCACATTTATTTTTTATCTGAGTTTCGTGCACTTAATATGATTATTTTCTTCAAATTTATTTGACATTGATTGAATATGCATAAAAGTTTTATCACCATCAAAAACGGGAATATTGTTGAGGAAAACTCCTAATGAATTTTGAAGATAACAAAACTTTCTATATTTATCTTGTGAATCTGATATGCATTCTATTCCAGGTTAATATATTCTGGAAGTTTAGAAGGAAATATCAGACTTTACAAGATCTCAGAACTAAAAGTTCAGACTCAAAATGAGAAGTTCAAACTTTACCATAAAAGTCATTCAAACTCTTTTTAAGTCTTCAAAAAACTTCAGACCCTATGAGAAATAGGTTCATATCTTATTAAAAGAATCCCACTAATCTAAGTTCTGAAAGAAACACAGACGCAGAAGTTATGCAGACACAGATGTAGAAGTTTTTCAGACGCAGAAGCAAAATTCATTCAAAACGAATCACAACAGCTAGTAATCTGGCATGAATTTCACAAAAAGAAGGTTTTGATTGTCTCAATCTAAAGCTATACTTAATTTACAATCAAATATTATGACAAGTATGCATTACAACGAATAAAGCTCTACTTATGGAAACCAAGATTCTAATTGTATGGGCGACCAGAATCAGCGAAATTCAGATTTTGCCAACCAACGGCTATTCAATCCACTTTATGCAAATCTGTTTAAGATGAAGATTGGAAGATAATCCTCTAAAAACTGTCCAACGGCTAGTTTGGAAGTGGAGGAGTATAAAAGGAGATCTACGAGGAGTAGAAGAATTAGAATGAAATCAAGAATCAACAAGTCCAAAATCTAAACATACTCCGATCCTTTCTCTCGTCTTTCTTGAACTAAACATTAAGATTTTGAGGGATACTTTGTAAGAATGATTGTATAAGATAAAGAGTCCTATCACACACGAGTGCTGTCACTCAGAATCTGAAATTTCTCTTGATTACATAGTAAAATCCAGTAAGTAGGCTATTAGCATGAAAGACTGGACGTAGGCTTGCTATAAGCCGAACCACTATAAACTTGTGTGCAGTTTTTCTATCGCTTATCTCTTACTTTACATACTCCACATTAAGAGCATTGTCTATATAAACTGTTTTTAATCTAAATTTTATTCGGACTGTTCTGTGATCTATCATTTCTGCTATAAATTGATCAGAATTGTTTAAATCACCTATTCAACCCCCTCTAAGCGATCCTTGCTAGTTACATCAGTTACATCAGGTGTGATCGCACTCTATTCTTTCTCTTATTATTATTTTTTAAATTGACCTTCTATAAACTTTGGAGAGCTATCATGTGATGCTTTAGAGTATCTTGCAACCGATGTCCTAACATTCTATCGGTAAAGTAGTATTTAGTCATTGTATTAGACTAATTCAGACTTGATAATAGGAAATTGCATGATTAAAAAATAGAATAAAATGATTGTGCTTTCTGAGAAATGTTCGCTCCTCAATTGACTTGGTTTTTACAACACAAATAATCAATTTCATTCCATCACTGAGTAATTATTACTTAAATGGAATATCCTATAAAGAATGTGAGACTCTTGTTTTTACTTCACAACGACAAGTGCGCCAGTGCCCCTCCCCCTCTTATTGATCTAAAAGAAGATAGTCCGTTCCATCATGTTCACATGTTAAAGTAACACGTCTAACTAAAAGAAGGATATTTGTAGGAAATGATAGCTCTAAAAGAAGATAGTCCATCCCATCGCACCGTGTGATTGTGCAGCAAATTTACAATTCATGCTCAAGTATCAAACCACCATCAAACCATGGGTATCCAATCTTCTTCAGTAAATTTTGTTTGGTTCAGTCTCTTTTGAAGCTTTGTCAAAGAAATTTAATGCAGAAAATGAATATAGTATATGATGAGAACAGTCAACAGAGATCTAAATCTTTTACAATTAATTTCTCCGGTGAATTCGAGGTTCTTGCGAGTCAACGAAGTCCCCCAAAATAATTTCTTGGTAGCTATTTAGGCACCAGGAACCCCACTCCCAAATTCGTCCACCGCCACAAAGCCATTCACTCTCGATCCCCGCTATGTCTCTGTCGGATTCCCAGACCCAGAACAGGAAGAAGAGCCGTGGGACCTCCGAGGTCTTCGACTCTGAGACCATCGTTCCTCAGCCTACGGGCAGAGCCAGTGTTGATGATGATACGACGAACGGAGTTCATGTTGACGAGGAGGAAATATTGGAGAACGGGGGCGATGGTAATGCGTGGGAAATGTCCGACAAATTGCCCATGAGAGCCAAGGGCATGTTTGGTGAGATCGTGGGGAACATGCTGAACATGCTGAACATGCTCAAGGAAGAGTTTCTGTTGAGGTGTTTCGGGCTGTTCCCAAAGCTTCCCCGTGAGTCGCAGGGAGCGATTAAAATCAAAGTGAATGACGTGTTTTCCCAATCCCAGGAGCCTTTCACCACACTGACCGCTCCGGAATCGCCCTTCGCCGATGCGAACCAGTTTCAAACTGATGACCTTTGTCAGGTTCAGTGCACAAAGAAGCGCAAGGCTGCATTGAGGTGCCTGGCTGCAATTCTTCCAACAGGAAGAGCACCTCACACCTCCGTGACAGGCTTCGGGAATCCACGGCCTCGCTCTCCCTAGCCCTCGTCCTTGCTTGCCAGCCACCCGTTGCCCCGACTGCTCGAAAAGGGGAAAGAGAAAGGACTGCTCGGAAGAGTGCTAACTAAAGGATTTTGCACGGTTTGGTGTCCTTAGGAATGGTGTCCTTGCTTTTCTTCCTCGTTCGGACAATAAGCATCTTTTGTTGCAACAATCCCCTCCCCCCCCCCCCCCCCCGGATCAAACAGCAAGTCACTCTTGTTCCAGCGTTTATTAGTTCCCATTTTTTCCGCACTTGTCATCTTGGTGTTGATCTTGTGTGCCCTATTTGGTGACTACTCTTGGTTGGTTTTGTTACAATATAATATCAAATTACGTTTGTCCATCAATTTAAACTTTTGTATCAATTGACGGTGATCACATAAAATCTTTTTATGGTATCAGAGCAAAAAGTTACACAAAATCTTCTGGTTTGTTGTATTAAGGGTGGTTTAAGACGTTTAATGATGAATAAACAGGTTTCCATCCTCGTATATACTTACATGCACATGCAGTCAAATAGCTCTTGTCATAGAGAACGTAGATTTGGCATGAACTAGGCGTCATCGCTCTCCATGAACTCATCTTCCCTTAATTGTGATTGGGAAGCAGCGGACACGAAAAGGAAATTATATTCGTGGGTTAAAGTTCCTTGTACACAAGAAAAGCAATACATTCCTCCGTTTCTCTCTCATTCAATCATGTCTTTGATTTGCGGGTTAAAGTCACGAACATTTCTTACATGCAAATCTAATTAAATATAAATAAAGGTAGCTAATATTCATAAAATATGATTATTTGGAGATAAGACTTTCTTATTTGCCGAATTTATATATATAATAGCATCCGACTTAAGAAAATTTATTGAAATGTGTCTTCATTAAGCATCTTGCCCACCAATTTAATTTATATCCTTTCCAATTAATAATTACATTAAGAAAAATCATGAAGAATTTCCACGTGCAATCAAGCAAGTCTAGTGAGAAACAGACAAAGACCGGGTAGTTCATCTAGTATAATGAGAAACAAAGGCCGGGTCGTTCCCTCTAGTTTGCTCACACGCACGGCGTCTCAAATTTGTTCTGACTCACCTAATTCTCGGCACATGTATCGAGCAATTATTAAAAGAAGTGACAAAGCATTCCGCTAGAGGAATAATTCAGTTGTCCGTAAGTAATTGGATAGATTTGTTATAATGAATTATTCCAATCACATGATCAAAATATAATGGGATTCATATTAGGTCTCAAGAAAAAAATCAATTGCGCCAATGTGATTGTGCTAATGTGATTTTACTAAGTCATCCTCAAGCATCAACTATCATCAAAGTTAATATAGTATATAATGTGAACATTGAACGGCGATCTGCATATTTTTCAATTGAATTCGAAAGTTTCCTAAGTCAACATAGCCGCCCCCTTGCGTGTTACGTGATTTTAAATAGGTGATAAACTCTTCAATCAGCCATGTGCATCAATCATAAGATTAGATCGTCCTTCACCTGCTAGCAATTTCTAGAAGGTAATGTCCATGTCCTACTCCACGCCTTCCTTAAATTACTTACAATAGAAGTTTGAGTAAAAAAGTATGTCACAATTATATGTTCTTGGTGCGAAAAATATGAGCTTTGACCTCTCTCGTAGCTCTAGCTGATTGCAAGATTTGGGGATTGATGTAATCGTTTTCTATTAGGCTTACTCCCTGCATATATCAGTTTATTTGAATAAATCACTTGCTTACCTAGTGTAAACACCAAAAATGCCTAGTATTTGGTCGATAGCTTGATCGAAAGCCTGTTAAGATGGCTCATGTCAAGTAGACTCGATTTTAGTTAACAGAGATGTCAACAAAAAATGGCTTAAGTGCTAGAAGGAGTCGATAAATGAGGAAGACTAACTTGGTCGATGATGAGGAGCACAACATGTCACCGTCAAGTAGTAGAGTTCAGGAAAATTGTCCAAAAAGTTCCAGACCTATTGCACTTTTATCAATTCAATACTAACCCTTTTAATTTTATCAATTTTTTTTGGTTGAAAAGAAGTTCTATTTATCAACAGAAGTAATAGACAAAACGCCCAAAGAAGGGACATCAAAACACAACAGGCCCCAAAGGGGTTGGGGGGCTGGGATAACCAAGGGGAAGGAAGAGTATTCAATCTTCGGGCATTAGCTACCCAATCAGCCACTTGATTTGTGACTCTTCCACGGTGGGCCAAGGTGATGTTGTTAAAATAGGCTAACTGGGCTTGAGCATCCAAGATGAGCGCCTCCACCTCCTACGGCTCATGAGTTTTTTCCTGCACGGCTTCAAAGAGATTCAAGCTGTCGGTCTCCAAGTACAATACTTCGTTTCTTCTCGAACTGAAGTGCTTCAACGCCTCCACCAGAGCGAGGGTTTCCACCTGGATGCCCGAGGAAGCTGGGATTTTTTTAGCAAATCAATCTATCAGAACTCTTGAGGCATCTCGAAGAACTCCCGCGAGAAAAAGAGTTTGAGATAAATATAACACAACGATACCTGTTTGGAATATTTTGTGAAATGAAAATTAGTTTGGGGTAAATACTGGTGTACTATTTTGAGATTTTTTGTGATATCAACCCCAAAAAACTACTTTCCACCCATGCATGTCATGAGCCTCGACAATTATGTAGCATCAAAATGAGGCATTTTTCGCAGCCGGAGATCATGGGGACATTGTTTTTTTTTTTTGGTAAGGTTAGATCATGGGGACATTGTTTTTTTTTTTTTTATAACTCAGGGAACCCCCGCACGGCCGACAGCCGGGGAATAAACCCTGGGGGCGACACGTGCTAGCCACCACACACGTGCCACCGGTTAAGTCACCATGCGGCGCCCGGGATTCGAACACTCAACCTTTTGCGAGAGGAAGAATGCGCGCTCCAGCAGCGCTACCCAGGTGGGTGGTTGGGGACATTGTTTATATGGCAGTTTTCTAAGAGCCCAGGATTAAGTGCTTCACCAGACCAAAAAGCCATCACCAAAGTTCGAATGAATGTGGAGGAATTTGCTTTAGGGGTGGCCTTCAAAATCGAAAGAAAGATACGCCCCAAACTCGTGTTTTCATTCTTGTAGCTTAAAAGCGCATTCCCATCTTCAGCTTTCATTACTGTTTCTTATTTCTGTTGATCTAGCATCGACGGTTACACGAAAGCACTGTCCTTGTCCATGCCCATATCAGGTCTTATCCACTCCAAATTGAGTCAGCTATCTATTAAATTTAGCTTGGATTGAGCTTGCAATTCGTCTACATAGCAGTATTTACAATGACAAGAACGGAGACGTTCAGGCACTCGACCGAAACAAATCTAGGTCAAGGTTATCAAAACAGGAAAGGTGCAGCATCTAGACAGATAGCAAATCTGCAATGTATCAGTCACAACGTGATTGAAGTTACAGATGGCTTTAATAAACAGACCCATTTATTAAGCAAATAACAACAGCAAACAGACTTGGCGACGTACAAGGACTGAATGGAGTCCGAATAGAGCGAAGCAAACAAAATAAGAACACGCCTTGTTGAATTGAAAGGCGAAAATAAATAAAGAATGATAGCACAAGGAACAATAGCTGTGGAATGAAAGGGGTGGTCCTTCCCTGGACAATTGCCCTTCGAGCGATAAGAACACACCTTGTTGCTACAAACGTTGCATGCACGGCAGGCCACTGTTGTGGCCTGGGGTTCCTTGGCAAGTCTTCCACATGGTTGGATCGGGGCGAGGGCAGGTCTCAGCAACTTTCGGCGTGCACACAGGAGTTGATCAGAAGGGCCCCACGGGCACAGAAGTGCATCGGGGGGAGGGCTCGGCGACTCTCAGCAAGCGCACAGGAGTGCCTTGGGGGGGAGGGCCACCTCTAAAGATCAATTTCAAAATAGCAGGGAAAAATACAGAGATTGATTTGAACTAGGATGGCATCGGCGGTTTCATTGTATCTTGTGTCGCTACACTGGCCTGATCATGGGCTTTATATGCCATCTTACGACTTTCCGCTTCCTTTGATTCTTTCTCTTCTTATTTCAAAACGTCACCCTCCTCCCAAAGTCAATTCGCAGCAGTTGGCCCCGATAATTTTTCGGAGACAAAGTACTAAGAAAATAGTGTAGTTCAATAATTTTTTGTCGTGCATTGAAAATTGTTCTTTCTACGTTCACATGTTTCAATAGAGGAGGACGCTGGCACTGGCACTGGCATCCATCCCTGCCGCGTTTCAAAAAGTGTACTGCAAGTTTAGTTTATTCAAATGAATGCTAGCCTTTGGCAAAAACAAGTAAATAAATAAGTAAACGGTGCTCGCCTTGTCCTGGTGGATACAAACAATGTTAGTCCATTCCATCGTAGTCGCATGTTGAAGTGACACAAGACTAAATGAACGAAGCATGTATCTAGAAAAGGATAGCGCTGATCTTGGATAATGACTCTAGCTTTCGAGACTCAAAACTTCTCCGCACCATAACCTAAAGGGCCTTAATAAAATTTCAAGGCTCTTCAGCATCTCTATGAGCTCTTGGATAACCAACGATGAAATTGAAGATTATTATCACTCGTTGGATCATCAATCAATGGTGGTCCGTCGTGTGAGGCCCCGTCAACTTTACCATGGTATAGCCCCGGCATGGTAGATTAGCCCCCACTTAAAATTTTTCCATATCACAATTCTAGCGATGACTGAAACTTAGACTTGTGATCAATGCCCTTCTATCGTATAAGTAAAACTCCCAAGATTATTTGGTCCTACTATATTTAATTTGTCGTCAAATGTAAAGACACTTATCTAACAAACAAGGAAAGGTCTTGACCTGACGTCTTTTAAAGTTGAAACAACACTTACTGATTTTCATTGGATGGGGAGATTTTCATTGGAATAGAAGATGACGACTGCGAAATCATGTCTGGAACGTGAAAAATACAGAGATGTGCAAGCTGATGCTAACTATTTCAGGAGACTTTGTGTGAATGGTTCCTCACAGTGCATATCAATAAAACAGTCAAAGGTAAAAGTAACAGACAGTAATAATGGACTAAAGGGAGCCTAAAGTCGAAGGTTAGCGTACTAGCTTACAACGTATTTCCACTACATCAACGACCTGATGTAGACGATAAACACTCTCATTACTAATGATGAATAGCCATATGAAACATTGCTGTAATTAGCCATATGAAACATTGCTGTAATTCTCTTAAACCAACCCCCTAAAAGAACTACTAAAATTGCTACCGTTGTTGTTCCACTGCGGTGACCAAGCCTTGATTTAGAGACTTTCTCAGCCGTGCTTTTCGATGAGCTCGGCCCTGCTTGTGTTGTTCCCATTCATGTGCTCCTCTAAGCACACGATCGCCACAGGCCTGTAAGAATTCAGCTCAAACATGTCAAAGACTATGAAAAACACCATTGCAGGATGAGTTGAAGGGCAGCATAAATTCAGGGAAAAAAACAGAAAGAAAAAAGAACTCCACACAACACTTGGGGCGTTTGCTTACCTTGCAAATATATTGAGTCCACAAGTCTCTTTGCAGAAACTGAGTAGCAGAGCTTTTTGGGGCTTCTACATCGGCCATGATTGTCACCCCATCTTCATAAAAAGATCTCACACATTGCACAGACGGTTGTACTACTTGCTTGATCCAGGAGTCTTCTGGCCGACCTAAATCATGAGAACATTATAAGAAACTTGAGAATCGAAAATTGACAGCAAAACAAAATCGCTAACAAATGAGATTATTATACTTGAGATAGCTTCTGTTGCATCCACATAATGGATGTTCCACGCAAACAGTGTCTGCAGTCTACGGATCCTCCTTTTCTGTGAAACAACAGAAAGCTTGTCTCACTAGAAAGCACAGGCACAGCCACTTCAAGCTAGAAAATGGAAGTTGAAAGATCTAAATCTTTGCACACTTCGGTTCTCAAGCAATCACATAAACATCTGCACCTCAAGAATGACATGAGAGAAGGGGATCCTCGTTTGGAAAGAAGAGAGCAACAACCTCCACTGCTTGAACAGTGAATAAACCTCATTGAGAAAAAGGGAGATTTGCGAAAAAGCATCTGCCTTCCAGCAATTAGACAAACTGAAGATTATCATAGGTTGTAACAGAGTTTCATAGCATATATTGAATGAATATCACGGCATATATTTTTTAGTACAAGGTTCAGGCATAGGCACCGTTCGCTAGGTAGAGGGGATAGCCTGAAAGGAAAATATACCAAACTTAATGGAATATGGATCACAGTACTTCATGCTTCACTACAGTATACTCACCTGTCGACGTACAAGTCTTCGAGTATTTAGTTTAAATTTGTCAATGGCTTCTTGTAGTAATACTTTTAGTTGGCTTGTTGGAAGCGATGCCAAGGTCAACCCAGTGTTTTCTTTCAACCTATACTCATCATGAGAACGGCTTGTTTCGGAGTCCCCAACATCCGCAATGTAAACCCGCAGAAAATTCTCGAACTCTCGTACCCCAATTGCCTGGCGCAGACCTCGAGTATAATCTGAGTTTGGGCAGTAGATGTCATAGACTTCACTAAGCAATCCAGCTTCCACCATGCAGTCAACTCTATCCTCCACATATCGATTGAGAACAGGAAGACATGCATCCACACATATAAAACAGCAATCATACTTGGAATTCTCAATACGCCCCCAGTTCTGCCCTGCCACAATGAAAGGAAAGGGTATCCCTTCCTAGCTTAGTGCTATGATGTATGAGGATAAAAGTTTTAGGAAGCACTTCTGGGGAGTGTCTAGAGTGGATTTTACTTGACTTTTTTGCTTTTTCAAATCTTTCTGCACGTGCATCTTGATTTTTTTCCATCTTGAGTGCTTGAAATTGTCACAATATATAGATGTTGACACGGTAGCTCATGTACATTATTTTCACAATTTTTTAAAGCTGAATAATATTTCAATTTTGGAAGGAAAATCAAAATAATTACTTTTTTAATTTGGAGAGGTCAAAACAAGCAAACCCTAAATTTTCTTATGAAGAATCATTTCAAATTATTACAACCTCCAGAATCCAGAGATCATATTTGCATCAGAAGCTATTAATACATGATGTGTGAGAAAATTTACTTGCACGTAGCTTATACATATCCATTTCTAGGATAGCAATAAACCTTTATAGGATGTTACAGTGTAGAAGCAGACCGAGGTAAACACAGCTTTAATAAGTCATATAACTAATACCTAATTGAGGTCAATTACCTAGTTCTTCAAACACTCACAGATACGATAATAGTTCATTAACAGAATGAGATACTAACAAATATTTTCATCAAAAGAAAAGTGGAAGTTCAAGATTCTCAGAAAATCAACTACAGAAAAAAAAAATGCCAACATAAATGTTTGCCCCTATGGTGCTTCAAGTTAATGCCGCTACAAATATGTCATGTTTAAGAAGGCATAAAAGAAACCTCAAGACCAACCGATTGAGCTACTTAAGTGGATAGTGAGACAAAATTTCTAGATTTTCCTAAATACAAACAATAAGCAAGTTGACCAAACTGACAAATGTCACCAACCTCTAAAGTTGTGCCCTGAAATAATTCACTCGGAAGGAGACCAGATTGAGCATACAAATTTAGATATCGATTGATCTGCAAAGGATCCAGCACCACGAGCTTCAGTCAAACAATATCTTTCAGCTAATGTGATTCAATTTATAGTTAGAGAAAATCAGGAAATTCTAAAAGTAGGTATACAATAATTACACCTTGTCAAAACAAGAGGAAAAGGCATAAACAGAGAATACAGAGACATGATCCAAAAATGCTAATCACCCGTGACAACAGTGGTATTCAGAAAACATTACCAATCCTCACCAAAAGTCTCATTCGATATCAGATTTTCCCTATCATACTCTGTCATAGGAATATCTGCAGCAGGGCATGCTGCTATTGTCATTGGGACATATTTTGAGTTGAATTCCTATTGAAATGCATAGGAGCTTTTGAAAGTCATCTAAAAATTGCTTAGTGCAAAGTTCTTTGCAGGCAACACCAGGAAAATAATTTCTTTTCCATAGTGGCATCTATGAGCTGCTCTGTATTATGAACTCTTTGATCTCCTGAATAGGCAGAAATGATGAAATTCCATGACCACGAGTCTGCTAATGTGCATAGACCTAAATGTATATGAAATATAACACGCTGAACAGGGATAAGTGCAATTGAAGTGACAGCAAATCAATTCATTGACAACCCCTGTCTGCATACATTATAGATTCGCAACTGAATCTTTCGATCCAGTTAACAGCCTAAACAATGTGAAGTTTTCTTAAGTGAACAATTAATCCTAAATTAAGTCAAAATATATAAGTTCACTATTGAATTTACTTCAGTGATATGAATCAATATATTCACCAAATTCATAAATTCCAGATTTGATTAACGATTGTATCTTGAATGAAAACTATGCTAACAACATTCATACTTTTATCCGGTTATTCGGATGAATTCTTTGTGCAGCAACTGGATCTACGTCTTTCAAGCGATCGAAGGTGAAAGCATTCCTATCTCTATTGAAGTTAACTTCACAATCGTCATGCTCGTCACCTGAGAGTCAACAAAGCATTCGTTAATGTACAATAACCACAGGTGCACAAGCAAGATAATGACTATTACCAGGAGTTTCATCTAAGTGGCCATCATCCTTGTGATCCATCGAATCATCCAGAAGACACGGACTCACAAGAGCCTAGTTAGCAACAAAGAGATAAAAGAAATTTAACCAAACACCCAAAGATAACAAATTTGTCCCAGTACATACCTATTACTACAGATCCAAATTGAGTAAGAAGATGATCTAAATTACGTTTTCCAGCAACAGATACTTCACTGAAGATTTACATGATAGGATCAGATAGAGTATCATAAGTACAAATACTATGCAGGACATGTAGAGACATCAAATAGCTATTCTTTATCAGGCATTGGCAACTAAATAATCTCATAGTCCAGAAGCCGAGTCACTCACATTCAGTCAGAAAACTAAAATTCACAAGTTGACTCTGACAAGGGATGGACTTTAAAGAGACAGAAGTCAAGCGAACTCATCGTTACAATCTTGCGTGAATTTAGAGCATAAGGTGCGATTGAATTAACACCACAGCCCCCGTTAGTGAATTCACAGAGTAACTACTGCAAAGTGCGAACACAAAGAACAAGCCGCAGGCTATTCAAGCAAATGAAAAAGAAGTGCCGCATACCCTACCTGGATATAGTAATTTGTACCCCCAACTATGACTGGCAAGTTAATCCGAGACAAGATCTCATCAATGAGCTGAAGTTCGGGGAAAAACACAAAAGTTTCAATCTCATCAAGACAAAGTTAATGAAATTCAACATGTCATCGTCGATTTAAAGAAGGCGAACCCACAGGAACAGCAGAGTCCCTAAACGCCTTGGCCGTGAACTCCACTTTCGGGCTCACGGTGCCCAAAAGATGATGAGGCACTCCTGCACAACATCCACCCAAATTCGTGAAAAAACAGCTCCCGAAACGGACCATGATCAAAAACACCCCGGCGCGCGAGGAGAAAGCGCCAGAAGGCAAGAGGGTTTCGTGGGAACACCTCGCTGTTGATTGAGGGGAACTTTGTTGGTAAGCACGTCGAGGCCACGGTAGACCTGCATGGAGTCGGCGCTGACGACCTCGACGGGGAGGTGGGCGGCCAGGTCGATGGCCAGGCGCGACTTGCCGGAGCCGGTGGGGCCCATTATGACCACCACCTTCAGCTTCCGCCCGCCGGACGCGGGTCCTCCGCCGCCGGGGCTCGAGCTTCGCTCCTCCGGTTCGGCGGCGGCGCCGTCGCCGTCCATGTCTTTCGGGGTGCGTTCGGCTCCCTCCAGACTAGGGGTGCCAATAAAGCCCGGCCCGACCCAGACCGAACCGGCCCGACCCGGCCTGGCCCGGAAATGTAGGGCTTTTTTGGGGCGGGTCTTCTTTGGGTTGGGTAAGAGCTCTAAATTTGATATATTATTCTTATTTCGGACCGGGTCAGTCCGGATCGGGCTTTTTTTACGGTCGGCCCATGACTTAAAAAATCCCTAGATGCCTATCTATCGTCTCCTTCGTCTTCAAAAGGTCAGGGAGCCCAAGGAGGAGAACGTCCCGCTCAGGCCGGCGGTGCGCGAGGGTGAGTTCGTCTTCGGAGT